>CADCXB010000012.1:600000-1200000 GCA_902806585.1 Xylaria hypoxylon
TACCTTTTGCATGGCACGGTTGAGCTTAGGGTCGAGTTTGGCGCCTTGTGACCTCTCGTAAACCAGCCGAAACCCATCCCAGGTCGTGCAAAGAGAGGTGTTAGTCTTGATCCCCTTTTTCTTTCGGCCGTTTTTTCCCTCCTTTTGGTTTAGCAGCCATTCAAAGAAGTTGTAAGACATGCCAACCGAGATAGTATCGAAACATCGTTGCGCGTCTTGTCCAAGGATTCATGTACAGAACCTATGGATACAGCACTAATTAGCGACGTATGCAATCGGAGAGGTCAATCGGGGGTCTAACTGTTCCCAGTAGTCTGTTAGTGTAGACAAGGCCTGCTTAACGCCGGGCGCGTAATTATCCTTGTTAAGCTCTCCTTCGTTAAAGTCTTGGTATCCTCGGCGATAGTAGTCTGGCGGATGGACATTGCCATGATAAAGTTGGGCCACATCGTCTGCTAGGCTCTCTAGATCGAAGTCGGTATCCGTCCGGGACGATGAGAATTCATTTTCGTCAACGTCGAAGGTCTTATCATCCTCAGTCGAATCCGCGTAGTCAGAATTGCTGGCATCGTCAGCAATGCACTGCCTGTGTCTCCTAGTCGGAGAACTTCAAAGTATTTTTGCGAGGTCGATTTCATAGAATCGTAAGTGGGAGATTGATTCGAGGGAACGAGCTGGGAGGAGAAAGAAAAGGAAAGAGGGAACACGTAGGCGCCGCGCCTTAAATAGAGAGATGGCTACGGGACAGCGAGCAGACGCCATTTTTGGATACCGGATGACAGTCATCGCAGCGATCGAGAGATGATGAACAAGGTGACATTCTGTTCTTGGCCAGGGTGCAAGGGGAATCGGAGATTTGTGCAGATACAAGCGAGGTACCTCGCAGCTTACCTGAGTGGGAACAGCTGGACTGGGCGCTGTTAAAGCGACGCCAGATTTGAGGCAATTGTGCCGCTGAAAGAGGGGCCAAAGACCGCCGTATTAGGCAGCAGAGTAGCCGTCGCATTACTTTGGCTGACCTGGTCTAACTTCGCACACCTTGGCTGGTAAATAGTAAGGATTGTCTTTGCCGGCGACATTAATAACCGGTAAATTCAAGTCACTGATTAGAATATTATACATTACTAACGTCAGGTCGGTTTAGATGATGTAGGCTTTTGTACTCGTAGGGACTGCTTGCTGTATTCGTAAATCTACTCGAGTTTGCGGTCCACTATAGAAGTTCTTGCTCCTATATACACTTTCATTGTTTGCTTAGCAGCCGGCTAAGCAAATGAAGCTCCCAAATGTGGCATCGGTACTTGTAGATCAACACAGTATCAAAACTTCAAGAACTCCTAACAAAGCTCTAATCTTTAACTCCTTAAACGCGTGTTCAAAGGCAAAGTCTTGGCACATAAATAGAATGTAGTCGTCATTAGAGGTTCGTTCCAGGAAGCTTCCAAACAGACTCATCCAACAGTAGTTTAGAGCGGGCGTCCTGGCGGCTCCTAACGATAACATCGGTGGGGTTCTACGAACTGTACAGAGTGAATAAGTGAGTTGTTGCCTGCTGACCATGGCGATGTACACGATGGAACGCTTGGTCCTCAACTTGTCTGGCGAAGGCAGGCTCGGTCATAACAGCGTAGTTGGCTCGAGTCAAGTTGAAACCCTCCCCAGAAATACGGGCAGTCGTGATCAGAATCAGAGGGTCCTCAGGATCTCTGTCTTCCAACACTTCCTCATCCGTCATTCGACAGAACGGAGCATAAAGTGCCCCGCGCCTTGATGGGGCATCTTTAGCGAGGACGAGTGTTTGACGTACGCTAGGGAACTCCTTGCGTAAAATAAAGGCAATAAGGAAGGCTGTCATGGGTGAGATCGCTAAAATGATCATCTTTTTTCGTAAGACACGGCGAGGGTCCAATACATCCTTGTGTCGTTCTTTGTCCCTAAGCATTTCTTTGACCTTCTGGGCAATAAAGTCCATCTTCTGGCTGCCGTCTCTAATTGTGTCAAGATGCGGCCAGAGTGTGTGTTTACGAAGATCGGCATCTGACATAGTGTTAAGATTGCCGTCGATGTTCCGGGACCGAAAGTGTGATGGCTGTCCATGGAGCAGCATCGGGGCTAGAGCTGGAAAGGTGGCGCACAGTCCTAGTTCGTAGAAACTGCCTTGGCTCCCAAACCCTTTATCCATTTCCGAGATGACGTTCTCCATTGTAGGCCGAGGACCACGTGTGCTGGGGTTCGATGCTTGCCATGAGGTTAATTTTCTCTGCAGTCGCGTGTCTAGCTGTTCCTTCGACATATTAACAAGCCTTCTGATATCCTCAAGATATCTGGTAGGGAAATTAGAACATTCAATAATCTCCACATTCATCTCTGGCAGCGGGATAATTGGGGAGCCGAAAAATTTGTAGTGACTATGTCGCTGGATCATGTAGGGCTTCAAAACCTTCTTACCGAGTGCCTTGCACTCGCAAAAGCGTTGTTCGTATGTAGCACGGATTGCTTCATCGGCCGATTCCGCATTACTCCTGTGGTTGACAAGCCAATTGCTTTCCTTTACCCATTCGTCAAAATCTTCACGCGGGTTATAACCAGGGGGTTCATTCCAATTCTGTACAGCTGGTGAGGTAACAGCGCTAATGAACGGCTTCAAGGCGTGCGGGCTGCGGCGAATTGGGGTTCCGCTTACGCTGACAAGATATGTAGGCGATGCCGAGCGATTGATCAGCTTGTCTGTGATGAATCTCCAGACTATTGTATTCTCAGTGATCTGGTTGTGAGCTTTATCTATTACCACCCAACCTGGCTTGATGAAGAAGGGTTTGAGCACCTCCGTTCTATCATCGAGCTCGACAGTTACGGCGGATTCTTTTTGGATCCCGGCCAGTGCAGAGGAAGTCGGCATAATCATGATGATGTGGCTGTTGTCCCCTCTTTCCTTCCTATTTAATTTGAGGAACATCTTCTTTGAACTAACGGTATTTTGTTCCTATCGCCATTGGTCGTCAGTAATCTCATCTTTTTGAAGCTTAGAAGCGGGCAGAAACTTGATCCTAGGATAAGTACTCTGCATTGCACTCGTAGTCTTATCGGCTACTATATAAATGAACCAGATCTCTGGCTTCTAAGTGCTATCTAGTAGCGACGGGGGAGAGATGTACTTGCATAGCTGCTGGTACCACTATTCGCGGAGCCCGGACGGTACGAGGATTATGGCAGGGCCTTTTGAAAAGAACTCTAGAAGCTGCGCTATCAGGAGTCTCTTGACGTAAGGATAGGCGAAGCCTCTAACGTACGTTCCCGAGGGGCATTTAGAGTCAGAACCTTATAGGCATACCGGTGTGCTTGGAAGTAGATGACAACCATGCCCATATTTCCTGTCTAACTTAACATCTTGCGCCGCCAAGCGGACATAAGGAGTTAGAATAATGCTGCATGAACTCTCGAATGTTTTCCCAACGCCTATGCCATTGGCCAATAGAACACCAAATGCCTTCTTAAAGTAATACATAAAAAGAAGACAAGTAACAGCCTAGAGCTAATAAAGCTTGAGAGCAAAACTAAAACCTTAAAAGCGATGGCAATATTTAAGGTTAGCAAAGTTAGTTTTAGCGAAATCGTGTTTAGTAAAAGCATAGGTGAACTTTTAAACTTTTTGTTTTATGTTTTTATTATAATTAATTAAAGCATTTAAAACTAGTCCTTTAAGCAGGTTATTTACTTCTTTAATAAAATTAATAATTTTTTAAATAATAATTAATAAGTAATAACTTTTATTAACTGCTTTTATTTGCTATAAAGTAAGCTAAACCTAATATATTTATAAGCTTATTATTAATAAAGTTAAAAAAAATATGTTAATTATAATAAAACTTTTAGTTAATAATAGTAAATATATTATTAAAATAAAAAGATAATAAATATTTAAGTATTAAAGATTTAATATTACTAGCTAATAAAGGGATATATAGTATAGTTTTATTTTTGCTGTTTATTAATGGTTTATATAGTGCGCTTTAAATTATAACATATAGTGTAATATATTTAATGTTATAAACATTAGTTGGTATTTGCTTAGCTTAATAATACCTAGCTAGTTGTGCTTACTAAGCGTTAATGCTATTAATTTTATTTAGCTTTATAGTTTGTAAGTTAATAGGGTTAAGTGGACCGACATAAATGCAGATGTGTTTGTTGCCGCTGATTTGGCTGTAGACCTAGCTTTAGAGTTGGTTTAAGCTGTATACCACAAGGAAGGCAAGCTTTGGTTGGCTCTTGTGAACAAACGCCTCTAGTGCATTTTGGGCGATCTTTGTGTATGGTGGATTAGCGGACCGTAAGCTTACGACAACGCCTGTGGCTTTTGTTAAATATAAGGGATAATACCATATTGGGTTAAATCACCAGCGATAAGGGGGTGTACCTTTAGACACCCTTTTAGGTTAATTATATCTAGGTTTTATATTAAATATGTAGTTATAATTATATATAATATATAACAACAATATATATTAATATATTAATTAAATTAACTTATATAATATTGTTTATATTTAATAATTAAGAGTTTTATTATATATTATACTTATTAAATTAAAAAAGCTATAGCTTAATTAAGCGATTATTATGTTAAAATTAACTAATTAATAACAAGAAATATTTTTAGCGAAACTAATAAACTTTAAATCTTAAAATAAAAAGTTTTAAAGTAAAGTAGTTAACTTAAATATATAAGTATATATTATTTTAAAAAAAAATAAACAAATTTTTTAGCTTTAATAATTTATTATGTTAAAGATTAGTAATTATTTAAAAGTTATAAATATTTTAAGTTAATTAACTTAATTATTAATAATATTAAATAACAACTTAATTAATTTATTAAAAGCTTTATAAATAATATTTAAAATAACTTTAATAAAATAATTTACTTTTAATATTAATTTAAATAATTATAATATTTAAATGTAAAAATTTTAAAACTTAACTAAAATAATAAACTAAGTTAAAAATTAAATATTAAAAATGGTTTTAAAAAACTATAAAAATATTATGTTTAAATTAATAAATACTTTAAATATATAATATAAAAAACTTAATATTATTAGCTTATACTTTAAAAAAATATTTAAGTATTAAGCTAAATTTAATTATAAAAATTTTATAAATAATATTATAAAACAACTACTTAAAAATTTAAAATTTTAAGCAATAAAATAAAATAAAAAGCTTGCTATAATAATTAAATATAAAGTAATAAATTTAATAAAACTTTATAATATTATAACTAACTTAAAAAAAGTATTAAAAAGTGCTTATTTAAACTAAATAATATTTTTTTGTTAGATTTAAAAGCAAAAAATAAAAAAAAGTATATTAAATTATTTTAAAATTATAGTAAATTTAAAAAAAAAAGCAAGCATATACCTTTTATTTTATAAAGCTAAAAGGATTAAAAAAAAAACACATAAAAAATTATTTTATATATTTAAAAAAATTAATTAAGTAAAAAACTTAATAAAAATAAATAAATTAAAATTATTACTAATTAATAAAAATAAAAGATTTTTTTAAAAAAAATATATGCAAAAAAGAAAATAAAAAAGTAGTTAAAAAAATGCTTTTAAAAAATATTAAATTAATATTATAAAATTAACTATAAACTATAAGCTTTACTTATAAGCATATTTATTAAAAAAATATTAGTATATATTTTTAAAACTAGCTTTTAAAGACTTTACCTTTAATAAAACGGTTTAAGGCCTTATTTAAAAGCAAATAAAAGAAAACGTTAAACTAGCAAAAAAAATTAAATAACTTTAAATTAAAAAACTTAAAAAAGAAAGATTAAGTTATAATAATTAATTATAAAAAAAGATAGCATAAATTGCTTTTATAGTAAAAAACAAGCTAATAAGCTTAATTATTTATTAATTAAAAAATTTAGCTATTTTTAATTTAAAAATTATATTATATATTTTTAATAAAATTAATAGGTTTTTAAACTTTTAACCTTTTAATTTAAACGATGTAATATATATAAAAAATAGCATTATATTAATTAAAAGATTTAAAAAAGTAAATATTAAAGTTTAAAGCTTTAAAAAACTAAAGGTATATAAGTTATATAATATAGCATACTACTTAATTATAGCTGCAAACTTTGTATTTTTTTAAGTATTTAACCGATTAAAATGCTAATAAAATAATAAATTACTTACTAACTACTTTAAAAAAAGAAATAGCTTAACTTTATATTGTTTATAAAATAAATATAATTAATTTATAATAAAATACTTATTTATATTTTTTAATAAATTATTGTTTTATATTAAATAAAACAAATTAAACTTTTATATAAAAAAGCTATTATTAAAAGGTATTTTTTTTAAGTAGTACTTATAAATAAAACACTTAAAACTAAAAGCATTATAATATTTAGTGTTTTTATTTTAAAGGGTAAAAATTTATTAAGCTTTTAATAAAAGCAATGAAATAAAAACCACTTAATATAAAGTATACGTAATATTAAAAATCACTTATTAAATTAATTGATTGCTAAAAAAAAAGCTTATATAAGCAAGCATAAAATTAGTTATTAACTTTTATAATTATAAAAACTTTTAAAAAAATAATAAAAACAAGTAGTATATAATGTTAGCTATAAATCACTACTTAAAATTTACTTTTAATTATTATTTTATAAATTAAAAAGCTTTTTTAATTGTTATAACTTTTAATTATTTAATTAAATATTTATAAAATTATTATAAAATAAAGGTATTAATTATAAAATATAATAATAAAATAATATTAAACTTTAATAAAACATTAAAACTTATATAATACTTTTAAAATACTAAAAAAATAGTGTTTAAAGTATTATTACTTAATACTTAAGACTTAAATAAAAAAGCTAAAAAAATAAAAAAAATAATTAAGTAAAAGGCTAAATTAATAAAAAACAAATGTAAATTATTTACTTACTTATAGGTAAAAATAGTTAAAGCAGCTATTTACTTATATAATAAAGTACTTAAGTATATTTTTAACTAAAAAACTTTATATAAAAAGTTTTACTTTTACTTTTAATTATAAGATAATATTGTTAAAAAAAATAAAATATTTATTTTATTTTATTTAAAAGTATATAAATATAAAGTTTATATTATAATATTTACTACTTAAAAAAACAAAAAAAATAAAAAAAGCTTGATTTTAAAGCTTAAATTAGCTATTTAATTAGCTATTAATCTTTTACTACTTATAAAATTTAACTACTTAAAACTAATAAAGTAATTATTATTAAAAATATTATATTTAATAAAAAAAGTACTTTTTTAAAAAACTTAAATAAATTAAAAAACGATTTTTTTTAAACTATTAATAAAAAATTTAAAGCTTTATTAGCTAAGATATTTTTAAACCAAATATTTTTAAATATTATTAATAAGTTTATAACTAATTTTTATAAAAACTATAAAGTTTATAAACTTATTAATTTTATTAAAAAAGATATAAATAAAGTAAATATTAAAAAAAATAAAAATAAAAATATAAATAAGCTTAAAAAAATTAATTACTTTTATATTAAAGTAATTTTTGCCTTTTATTTTATACCTTTTAAATTTTTAATAAACTATGCTTTTTTTAGCGCTATAATTAAAAACGCTACTAAAAGAAAAATCTTATAAAAACTACTAAATTATTTAATTTAATTTTAAAGTTTAAAGTAAGCTTTAATATAACTTTTTTTAAAGTTATAATATATAAAAGTTATTAAAAAGCTATATTTAATATAAAATACTTATATACTATAAAGTTATAATATAATATATTAGTAAGCAAAGCTAATAAAGCTAAGTTTTTAAAAAAACCTTAAAGTTATTTTAATAGTAAACTAAAATTTTATTAAAATAATAAATTTATATTTATTACACTTTTAAGTAATAAATTAATAAAGATTTTTTAAAAGCTTAAATTTTATAAATTTTTTTTAATTAATATAATAATATTTTTTACGCTAAATAAAAATTTTTATAAACTTTTTTATAATTTTTATTTTTTTTAAGTTAATATATTAATTACGCTTATTTCTTTAAAAGTAAGCTTAAAATAATTACTTTATAAAAAAAAAAAAATTTATTGTTAAAATTTACTTTTATTTTTTAAATAATATAAAGATTTATAAGCTTATTTTATAAAAAACTATTTTAAATAAACTAAAAGATTTTATTTATAAAGTTATAAACAAATAAATATTTAATAAAAAGTTAATATATATATTACTTAAAAAAAACTAATTTTTAATTATATATAAGTATATATTTATAAGTTTAATAAATATAGTTATTATTAAAAAAATAAAGCTAAGCTTATAGTATAAAAAAACTAGTAATTTATAAAAAAAAAAAAAAATACTTATGTTTTTATATTTATAAAACAATTATTTAAAATATTTATAGCTATTATTATTAAGTTTAACTTTAAATTTAAATAATATAATATAATTAACGCTTTTATTAATATAATATTTAATAAAAAAATATATATAAAAATACTACTTAGCTACTATAAACTTTTAATAATTTTTAAATTATTTTAAGCTTTATATAGTTTTTAAAAATTATTTTTGTTATAGCAAAAAAAACTAATTAAAACTTTTAAAAATATAAAATATTAACTTATTTTTTATAAACTTTATTATTATTTTAAGCAAAAAGTATTAATTTTTATATATATTAATAATATAGTTTTTATTTATTAAAAAACAAATATAATTATTACTTAAAAAGCTATTTATAAGCTTAAATATTACTATTAAATAATTAAAGAAAAAAACTTATAATAATTTTTTAAAGTTAAAATTATTTAAAATCGCAAAAAAAAATTAATTTAGTTGTTATAATTTTTATATATTAAAAAAATTATTAAGTTATAAAGTTTTAAGTTATTTATTTTAATATATACTTTTATAAAAACTAAAAAATTAAAACCTTATAATAAAATAGTAATAAAATAAAAGATTTATAACTATTAAAAAAAATAAGATTAATTATATATATTATTATTATTATTTATTTAAATATAGCTTTTAATATATTTAAACTTTTAAAATTTAACTTTAATTTAAAACTAAAGTATTATAATATAATTAATTAACTTTTTAAGTATTTATTTTAAACTTAATATTATACTTTATAATTTAAAAATAAAAATAAGTTTATAATAACTAATAACTTTTTATTTATTAATAATATTATTAATTAAAAAAGCTTTTAAGTTTATATAATAATATTATTTAATAAAGTTATTAAATAAAAAACTAATAAATAAAATATTATTATTATATTAATTATAAAAGTTAAGCTATTTATTTTTATATAAGCTATTAAAAAAGCTATATTTATTAATTAGTTAATTAAAAAACTAAGTGTTATATTAAATAATAAATAAATTTAAATTTAATATAATAATTAGCAAACTATTAGTTTAATAATTAAAAATATTGCTATTTTTTAAATTAAGCTTTATTATATTAATATTTATAATTATTAATTATATTAAAAAATTTTAAATTAAACTTTATAAATAAAATATATTTTTATAAATAATATAATTATAAATAGTTTAATTAAAGCATTTTTAAAAAAGAAATAAAAGACTTTTTTAATATAATTAAACTTTGTTAATATTAAAAAGTTTTAAAAACAATAAAAACCTTAAAAAATATATAATAATAATTAAAATCTATTAAAAAACTTCTTAATTAAAAAAAAATCAAATTAATAAATAATTAAAAATTAAATATAAAAATCTTTTTTTAAAAGGTAATTTTTAAAAAGGTATATTAAATATAAAAGATAATATTATATTAGGTTAAATCACTAGTAATAAAGGGGTATACCTTTAGACACCCTTTTAGGTTAGTTATATCTAGGTTTTACACCAGATACGCGGTTATAATTACATGTAACACACAACAATAACATACATCAATACATCAATTGAACCAACCTACATGACATCGCTTATATCTGACAGCTTTTAGCCGACGCTTTTTTAGATTATCGGCCGACGGCGTGGGGCTTGGGGATCGAGCGCAACGGAGCGGGGTAATAGATGCCGTTATTTGTTGATGTGAGGTATCTATGGTTCAGACTGTTGAGATGGCAAGCAGCATGGGCGGGAACTAGCGTTGGGTCAGCGTGTGATACAAAGGGTCGATGATGCGGAAGGTAAGGAAAACGTGAGAATGTGCTGACAGAGACTAAGAGGTGGCATATACAATACTACGTAGAGCGTCCCGATGCGTGGCGCGTTGCTGCTAAAAGAGGATGTATAGAAGAGGCGCGATATAGAAGAAGAAAGAAGGGACGAGAGGGGGGAGAGTCCGTGTTGTGTGTTGCGTTGTCGCGAGCAGCCTTGTTGCGGTTTGTTGTGGGATGGTTCCAGTTGTAGATATAGATGGAAACTGCCCGCCGATGTACCTTAGTACCTAAGACACCCAACATTGAAGGTAGGTACGTGAACGCGTCGGTGGCTGCCTCAGGCAAATAAATATGACACCTAGGTAGGCACCTACATATTTGTAGCGTAGTAATTAAAGAAAAAAAAACCAAGTAGGAGGTTTAATTTAATAATTTTCACTGTCATATAGACACGGACATCTTTCAACCTATCATCGTTTACATAAGTATCAGCTTTGAACAAGCCTTTGCCTCGAAGTCTTACTTAAGCCTCGGTCTTGAGGCCAATCAATAGAGTACTCCTAATCGCATCTAGCACAATGAGAAGTTTGCGTGGACTGATTATTCATTTCGGCGCGTGGCTGCAGGACGAGAATATTTCTAATTTTCTGCTTCCTTAACAGCTTAAGACAAAGGTATAAAGGTAACATCGATAAAGTCCAAACCTTCTATGACGGCGTTCTTCCGAGTTCCTTTCTAAGCAATCATAGTTACGAACAATCATGCAGCCAGCCAGAGACGAAAACGCGATGGATGTTGATTCTCCGCCACCTGATGGCCTGGTTCGTAAAAGGAGGGAGGCGCCTGGACGAGGGGTGATAGATATGCGAAGAGCTTGGGTTTAAGGATGAGTCGGGATGTATAGCGACAGCTCCTAATTGCCGTTAGAGTTTGTGGAGATACACAACTCCGCCTGGGCAGCTATAGTAGCTAGTCGATTGTCTTGGCAGGGGCAATCTAGCTTGTAGTTTTGGGTGATAGCACTTGGTTTTTGGGGCTTTCCCCACTATCTTCCCGCATTAGCTTTAGCCTGACCCATTTAATGATATACGCGCGCAACCACTTTTCTTGGTCTGCGATACCAGCATCCACTCACACATGCCTCAAGTCTGGTCATTCGCATCCAATTGAGTATATATGGGACGCGAGAGCGCCTCGGACCTAGTCGACTCCAAAATGCATGATACCGACTCTTCCATATGTCACCACCACCGGCCCATATCAACTCAAGTAAGCGTCAACTACCGAGCGACACTACCACCGAGCCTTCGCCAAAGAAACAGAAGCCCGCATTTCCGACTCTCAGCTCGGCACGGTTTTCCATTGTGAGTCTTGGTCCAGAAGCTGCTGACACTCGGCCCAAGCCTGCCGGAAGCGCTGGGCGCGTTCAGCGCTCCGACAAGTAATGCTAGCTTTCAGCGGCGGCGGCGCAGCCCCCACGTCATCAGCAAAATCATCGCCAGGGGGCAAGATCTCGTGACCAAGTTTATCGACGGCCTTGCTGAAGTGGAAGGCCCACAGTAGTTTATGCAAATGGGGCCACAGTCGCCTGGAATTTGATTACTAAGGTTTCTTAGTGGCGTGGTTAGTTGTGGCTGTGCTATACCCGAGACTAACTGTATTTTGTATTGTTTATTCCTGGTTAAACTTGAAATAAACCCTTTCTTTGTGTTTAGTGTCTTTGACGTTTTTAGTTCTAAGATATCGAGCGTTAGTCGGCCTAATTTTTGTACTGGATACTACAAGGCCTGCGCATTGCTGCCCGACAGACAAGAATACGCGACGCAGTGCCTGCACACACATCCAGACAAAGGAGCACCGTAGCCTAACACAACTCCCTCGAATACCATATATCAATGGTTCATCATGGACAGTTCAAGAGTTCGAGATCTAGAGAGGCAGCTGAGAGAGTCTGAAAGACGCGCCGACAGGGCAGAGGCGCAGCTTGACGAAAAAGACGCGCAGCTTGAGAAGGTCAAGGCGCAGCGTGACAAGGTCAAGGCGCAGCGTGACAAGGTCAAGGCGCAGCGTGACAAGGCAAGGGCGCAGCTTCTGCCCACGACTCTCGACGAGTACATCGAAGCTTGTCACAACCTTATCTACACCAAGCTCAAGGTCGAGCCGGACCCGGAAAAGAGGACAACCGGAAGCATCCCGCTACCCTATGCCAAGTTTTTCCCGCGTCGTCTCAGGCCGTGGACCGACTTCCACGACAAGCAGTGCGAGATACTTTCAAATGTCTATCTACACTTTCCGATTAAGCAGCGGCTTTTTGATAACCATAATTATCTCGAGACCCTTGGAAACAAGGCAATGAACGCACCCATTGCTAATGAGAAGATGCTAGAAACGTTTCTCCATAATTGTGTCGAGGATCCGGTTCGGTGCATTATCCACGAACTCAGCAAGTCGAGGAAATTTCAAAGAAAGCTCAAAGTCGGGCATGGTATCGCATTTGAGAACCATCTTAAAGCCCTCAGCGATCCTTCCTACGAAGTTGTCAGTCGACAGCCCCAACAGCCACCACCGCCTCCTCCACAAGAACCAGAGCAGGTAGAGGAGCGCCCGAAGACGCCTAATCCCGCCAAAGACCCTCCCAGGTTGAACCCTGACCAGATCTGTGTCTATCGGTATGAAGAGGAAGGAACGGACAAGAGAAGTGCCATTGCCATTTCGGAATACAAACCACCACACAAGCTCTCCCTTCCACAGCTGCGTGCCGGCCTGAAAGAAACGGATATGATGGAAGTTGTCGCGAATCACAAGATCCCGGAAGACGAGGAAGCCAAGTTCTACCACTACGCAACTGAGCTGGTCGCCTCGGCTGTCACGCAGGCATTCCATTATATGGTAAAGTCCGGCCTCGCGTACGGGCTCTTAACGACGGGCGAGGGCATTGTTTTTCTCAAGATCGACTGGGACGACCCCCAAACAGTCTACTACCACCTTGCCGAGCCTGCCGAGGAAGTTGCCGCTCACAATAACTATCGCTCCTGCTCGGCCGTTTCTCAGTACTTGGGCTTCCATCTCCTTGCTCTCAGCGATTACTCGTATCGCGGGCAAGACGTCCGGGACCGGGCGATTAGCGGATTGCATACCTGGAGTACCGACTTTCGAAAAGCGGCAAGCACGGTCCCAGAAGACCAGCGGATACCTCCCCGGAGCTCCCCCTCATTTATCCCCAGCGCGTATTTGTCTGTCGACCGTACGGTGCCCCGCCGGAGCCGGCGCCGTAACCAGGACGGCGAGCATGGCAGCGATCCCGCGATGCTGGGGAGTGATTCGGATGGTATTGACGAGGAGGAAGGTGGAAGCCCAAATCGTCGAAACACACCCAGTCCCACAGAGAGACAAGCCAGTCGGCGGAGCGCGAGGCTTGCGGGACGGCATTCAGACAGCAGAGGGAGTCGGGGCGCTGGTGGAGGAGGTCGAGGTAGCGACCGGAGCGAATTCGAAGGGAATCCTCTTCAGGACCTGGCGTACTGCACTCAGAAGTGCCTCCTCGGGCTGGTCAAGGGAGATGTTCTCGACCCCGACTGCCCCAATCTCAAACTACACCAGCACCGAAACAACTATGGCAGTGTTGTCAATACCGATAGCCGCCACTCTATCAGCCACTACGAGTTCCTTCAACTACTCTCCCACCAGCTGAAGCGCACGCTCGACTACGGAATTACCTCCCTGGATATCACCGGCGCCCGCGGGGCCCTATTCAAGGTCACACTCCTCGCATACGGCTACACCTTCATCAGCAAGGGCACGGTACAGGCGTTTATCCCCGATCTAGAGCACGAAGCCCGAGTCTACGAGCGGCTCAAGGACGTACAAGGCGTCCACGTACCCGTCTTCCTAGGCGCCATCGACTTGCGGTCGCTGAACAGGACGTACTACTACGACTTCCGCGTCGACATCGTGCATCTGTGCTTTATGTCCTGGGGTGGTCTCAGCCTGAGAGACGTCCAGGATCTGGATAGGAATAAGTCTACCTTGCAGCCCATGGCGGTGGAGACGATGAGGGCAATCCACCAACAGGGGGTGGTGCACAAAGACGCCCGCTACGAAAATATACTCTTTAATCCGCAGACGGGGGGAGTCATGCTGATCGATTTCGAGCGCTCGCAGCTCCTTGACACGCCCCGGCCAGCGCTGGCTGCCCTCGAGCCTAATAAGCGACGGCGGGTCCAGGATTCGAAGGGACGAACCAAGTCGGTGGGTCGTTCTGGTGGTAGCGATCTGCCGCCTCGGGTACAGGGCGGCTTCTTGGCCGACATGGCGGGAGTGAAAGCGGCATTCTAGACTCTGAGTGATGCCTGAGCTGTCTCGACGTCTACTCTCTATGAAGCAAAACCAAGAGACCGGGAAAACGGTTGCACGCTCTAGTGCTTCGTCCCAACATGCCCATCCTAATGACGATTGGTCGGTAATCCGGGATCCCATACTGCGCCGAAGACTACAGAACAAGATTTCTCAGCGCAAACAACGTACGCATTCATGGTGATAACAGTTGCGTTAAATAATATCAAACTAATTGCTTTTATAGGCATTAAGAAGAAAGCCTATATCGAACGGCTCGACAAACGTTTCGAGAACTCCGACAAATTACCCACGTCCATAAACAGGGACGATGAGCATCCAACCGGCATACAACAGCTCCAGCTTACAGAGTCCATGAATCTCGATCAAACTTATGCGCTACCTAACTTGGCTGAGGATTATCCAACGACTGTAACCGAGCACGATCCATGTGGCTTGGGTACTACTATGGCTTTCAATCCAGTACAACAACTACAACCGCCAGAGGTATCGGGTAACTTTGGTTCATCCGCATGTCACTCCGGTGATGCCACGATTACGATACGGGAATATGGAGCCTGGATGAAGATAATATCAGATCTAGGAATGGGTAAGGTGGACTATTTTAATCATTATGGGAAGCGTTATTCCGATGATACCATGGGCCGGTGCGCATAAAGTATGGTGTTTTAATAGTGTACAAGCAGGAGATCGAGAACCAGAGTGTATAAGTTCTACTTGCAGAGTCATTTAAAGATTTCGTTGTGCAGTGAAAGTATGTTGTCTATTGAAAGTGAATATCAAAGACATTGTATGCTAGTCGCTCCAACTAGCGAAATTATTATGTTACCATATCTTCTTTGGCTTCGGTGCGTTATACAATCACAACTCGACACTTACAGAAGGCAAAGTATTGCCCTGTTAAACATATCAAGCTAGACTATATGATGAATAGATGTTTTTAGCTATGTCGAGCATAGGTCGTTTAGTTCCCGTCTGTTAGTTATGTTTTGCCCAAAGCACGATAAACAAAGTTAAACGAGACAAATGAGACGCGGTTTTTGAAACAAGTAGGAGAGGAGCTGACTGACATGTGCACCCCCGAAGTCTTGTCCGGCGCGGGTACTTGGGAAGTCTAAACTAGTACTATCATGCAGATGCCGGATGCATGTAACGTAGTATAATAAAATATAATAGGAGTTAGTATAGTCCTACACAAGTAGAACACCAACTAGTGTTCGGAGTTGATGTTAACACCGCGTTGAACTAGGTTATAGTATAAGCAACGGGTTTTTAGGCGGAGCTGCTGGTGCCCAATGACCTAATTAGGATATACAAGAAACAGAGATCCACAGAACAAAGAGAGCCCAAGGCCCCCGAGTTTGAAACGAAGTGTAGCATCGTATGCAAGGGGGAAAGCTTGTTCCACTAAATAGTTAGTGTACAGGTCGTCCTTATCGGGCCTACATAACATGGATCTTGAAAGCGCATGCGTCCTCTTTGGATTGATCCATTTCTTGTCAGATATAAGCGATGTCATGTAGGTTGGTTTAATTGATGTATTCATATATGTTGTTGTTGTGTGTTACATGTAATCATAACCGCATATCTAGTGTAAAACCTAAATATGACTAACCTAATAGAGTGTCTAGAGGTACACCCCCTTATTGCTAGTGATTTAACCTAATATAGTATTATTTTTTATATTTAATATACCTTTTTAAAAATTATTAATTAAAAAGAGATTTTTATATCTAATTTTTAGTTATTTATTAATTTGATTTTTTTTTAATTAAAAAGTTTTTTAATAAATTTTAATTATTATTATATATTTTTTAAGGTTTTTTTTATTTTTAAAACTTTTTAATATTAATAAGGTTTAATTATATTAAAAAGGTTTTTTATTTTTTTTTAAAAGTGCTTTAATTAAATTATTTGCGATTATATTATTTATAAAAATATATTTTACTTATAAAGTTTAATTTAAAACTTTTTAATATAATTAATAATTATAAATATTAATATAATAAAGCTTAGTTTAAAAAATAATAATATTTTTAGTTATTAAATTAATAGTTTATTAATTATTATATTAAATTTAAATTTATTTATTATTTAATATAATATTTAGTGTTTTAATTAATTAATTAATAAATATAACTTTTTTAATAGCTTATATAAAAATAAATAGCTTAGTTTTTATAATTAATATAATAATAATATTTTATTTATTAGCTTTTTATTTAATAACTTTATTAAATAATATTATTATATAAGCTTAAAAGTTTTTTTAATTAATAATATTATTAATAAATAAAAAATTATTAGTTATAATAAACTTATTTTTATTTTTAAATTATAAAGTATAATATTAAGTTTAAAATAAATATTTAAGTAATTAATTAGCTATATTATAATATTTTAGTTTTAAATTAAAATTAAATTTTAAAAGTTTAAATATATTAAAAACTATATTTAAATAAATAATAATAATAATATATATAATTAATTTTATTTTTTTATAATAGTTATAAATCTTTTATTTTATTATTATTTTATTATAAAGTTTTAATTTTTTAATTTTTATAAAAATATATATTAAAATAAATAACTTAAAACTTTATAACTTCATAATTTTTTTAATATATAAAAATTATAATAATTAAATTAATTTTTTTTTATAATTTTAAATAATTTTAATACTAAGAAATTATTCTAAGTTTTTTTTTCTAATTATTTAATAATAATATTTAAGCTTATAAATAATTTTTTAAATAATAATTATATTTGCTTTTTAATAAGCAAAAATTATATTATTAATATATATAAAAATTAATACTTTTTACTTAAAATAATAATAAAGTTTATAAAAAATAAGTTAATATTTTATATTTTTAAAAGTTTTAATTAAATTTTTTTGCTATAATAAAAATAATTTTTAAAAATTATATAAAGCTTAAAGTAATTTAAAAATTATTAAAAGTTTATAATAACTAAATAATATTTTTATATATATTTTTTTATTAAGTATTATATTAATAAAAATATTAACTATATTATATTATTTAAATTTAAAGTTAAATTTAGTAGTAATAATTATAAATATTTTAAATAATTATTTTATAAATATAAAAATATAAGTATTTTTTTTTTATTTATAAGTTATTAGTTTTTTTATATTATAAGCTTAGCTTTATTTTTTTAATAATAATTATATTTATTAAACTTATAAATATATATTTATATATAATTAAAAGTTAGTTTTTTTTAAATAATATATATATTAATTTTTTATTAAGTATTTATTTTTTTATAACTTTATAAATAAAATTTTTTAGCTTATTTAAAGTAGTTTTTTATAAAATAAGCTTATAAATTTTTATGTTATTTAAAAAATAAAAATAAATCTTAGTAATAAATTTTTTTTTTTTATAAAATAGCTATTTTAAGCTTACTTTTAAAAAAATAAATATAATTAATATATTAACTTAAAAAAAATAAAAATTATAAAAAAGTTTATAAAAATTTTTATTTAGCGTAAAAAATACTATTATATTAATTAAAAAAAATTTATAAAATTTAAGCTTTTAAAAAATCTTTATTAATTTATTATTTAAAAATATAATAAATATAAATTTATTATTTTAATAAAATTTTAGTTTGCTATTAAAATAATATTAAAGTTTTTTTAAAAACTTAGTTTTATTAGCTTTATTTATTAGCATACTATATTATAATTTTATAATATATAAGCGTTTTATATTAAATATAGCTTTTTAACAACTTTTATATGCTATAACTTTAAAAAAAATCGCATTAAAGCTTACTTTAAACTTTAAAGTTAAATTAAATAATTTAATAATTTTTATAAAAAATTTTTTTTAGCTAATATTTTTAATTATAGCGCTAAAAAAAGCATAGTTTACTAAAAATTTAAAAAATATAAAATAAAAAATAAAAATTACTTTAATATAAAAATAATTAATTTTTTTAAATTTATTTATATTTTTATTTTTATTTTTTTTAATATTTATTTTATTTATATTTTTTTTAGTTAAATTAATAAGTTTATAAACTTTATTATTATTAGCTATATTTCGTTTATGCTATTTAATGTTATATAGTGCTATATATATTTAATATTTAGTATGTTAACAATGTAATATTTTTGTTTATAAAAGGGGGGAAATTATAGGAATACTAATGCGTAGCTAAGCTACGCTTTTAAATTAAAACCTTTTTTTTTACAGTTTGCTATATAGCATTATTATTACGCAAACAGTATTTGCGCTATATTTCTTTAGATTTTAAAAGTAAAATCGGTAAAGTGTTTTTTTATAGCAAATAGTTAATTAATTTAAATTTAAAAGTGGTGCGCTATACTTTAGCGGGCTTTAATTAGTTACTTTTACTGCTTTACTATATTTATACCTTATTATATAAGCGTTTATAAAAATAAAAGCAAATTAAAGGTAAATAATAATAGTAAAGGTAAAGGGTAAGTAGTAAATAAGCTTCGCTAAGCCTAGCTAAATTTTAACCTAGCTATACCTATTAGTTTTTATATTGCTTTAACGTAGTAGTATTTTTTTTGGTTAAAGTAAAACAACTTTATTATTTTAGTTAAATTTTAGTTATTTAGCTATAAAATTATTAATATTATAGTGCGGTATAATCTTTATATTGTTAGCACTTTACTTTAATAACGTAGTAGGTAAATTTATGCTCTTAAGCTTTTATTTTGCTAATTAAAGGTAAATTAACATATAATTAGTTTATAGTTATAAACTTATTAAATTTTAATAACACGCATATAAAGCTATTAACTAAAAAATAGCTTTTTGTTAAAAAGGTTAAAAGTTAATAAAAGTAAGATTTAAACCTACGTTTTATTATATAAATACCAAATATACAACTATTACGTTATCCCACCTTATAAACTTTATAGTTTTTATAAAAATTAATTATAAATTTATTAATAATATTTAAAAATATTTAATTTAAAAGTATTTTAATTAATAAAGCTTTAAAATTTTTATTAATAATTTAAAAAAGGTTATTTTTTAATTTATTTAAGTTTTTTTAAAAAAATACTTTTTTTATTAAATATAGTATTTTTAATAATAATAACTTTATTAAGTTTAAATAATTAAATTTTATAAGTAATAAAAAATTAATAATTAATTAAATAGCTAATTTAAGCTTTAAAATTAAGCTTTTTTTATTTTTTTTGCTTTTTTTAAGCAATAAATATTATAATATAAGCTTTATATTTATATACTTTTAAATAAAATAAAATAAATATTTTTTTTTTTTAATAATATTATTTTATAATTAAAAATAAAAATAAAACTTTTTATATAAAGTTTTTTAATTAAAAATATACTTAAGTATTTTATTATATAAATAAATAACCGCTTTAATTATTTTTATTTATAAATAAATAAATAGTTTATATTTATTTCTTATTAATTTTACTTTTTACTTAATTATTTCTTTTATTTTTTTAGCTCTTTTATTTAGGTTTTAAGTATTAAGTAATAATACTTTAAATACTATTTTTTTAATATTTTAAAAATATTATATAAGTTTTAATATTTTATTAAAGTTTAATATTATTTTATTATTATATTTTATAATTAATACTTTTATTTATAATAATTTTATAAATATTTAATTAAGTAATTAAAGGTTATAATAATTAAAAAAGCTTTTTAATTTATAAAGTAATAATTAAAAATAAATCCTAAATAATAATTTATAGCTAATATTATATACTACTTATTTTTATTATTTTTTTAAAAGTTTTTATAATTATAAAAATTAATAACTAATTTTATACTTACTTATATAAGCTTTTTTTTTAGCGATTAATTAATTTAACAAGTAATTTTTAATATTATATATACTTTATATTAAGTGGTTTTTATTTCGTTATTTTTATTAAAAGCTTAGTAAATTTTTACCTTTTAAAATAAAAATATTAAATATTATAATGCTTTTAGTTTTAAGTATTTTATTTATAAGTGCTACTTAAAAAGGTTATTTTTTAATAATGGCTTTTTTATATAAAAGTTTAATTTGTTTTATTTAATATAAAATAATAATTTATTAAAAAATATAAATAAATATTTTATTATAAATTAATTATATTTGTTTTATAAACAATATAAAGTTAAGTTGTTTTTTTTTTAAAGTAGTTAGTAAATAGTTTATTATTTTATTAATATTTTAATTAGTTAAGCACTTAAAAAAATATAAGAGTTATAACTATAATTAAATAATATATTATATTATATAACCTATATACCTTTAGTTTTTTAAAGCTTTAAACTTTAATATTTATTTTTTTAAATTTTTTAATTAATATAATGTTATTTTTTATATATATTATATTATTTAAATTAAAAAGTTAAAAGTTTAAAAACCTGCTAATTTTATTAAAAATATATAATATAGGTTTTTAATTAAAAATAGCTAAATTTTTTAGTTAATAAGTAGTTAAGCTTATTAGCTTATTTTTTACTATAAAAGTAGTTTATGCTATTTTTTTTTATAATTAATTATTATAACTTAGTTTTTTTTTTTAAGTTTTTTAATTTAAAGCTATTTAATTTTTTTTGCTAGTTTAACATCTTTTTTTATTTGCTTTTAAATAAAAGCTTAAACTATTTTATTAAAAGTAAAATCTTTAAAAATTAGTTTTAAAAATATATACTAATATTTTTTTAATAAATATACTTATAAGCAAAGCTTATAATTTATAGTTAATTTTATAGTATTAGTTTAATATTACTTAGCAGCACTTTTTTAATTGCTTTTTTATTTTTTTTTTCGCGTATATTTTTTTTTAAAAAATACCTTATTTTTATTATATAGTAATAATTTTAATTTATTTACCTTTATTAAGTCTTTTACTTAATTAGCTTTTTTAAATATATAAAATAATTTTTTATATATTTCTTTTTTAATACTTTTAGCTTTATAAAATAAAAAGTATACGCTTGCTTTCTTTTTTAAATCTATTATAATTTTAAAGTAATTTAATATACTTTTTTTTTTTTTTTTTTTTTTTTTTTTTTTTTTATATTAATATTTATTATAAGAAAAGTTAAACTAACTTAGGAAAAAAGTTTGAAACATTAATAACTTTTTAAGCTTTGTTTTTTATATTAAATAATTTAAATACACTGTTTTTTAAAAGGTAAAAATATTTAAAAACGCAGTTATATTAAATTTAAAGATATAGCGCAAGGTGTAGCAAACTTAATAGTGCTAAATAGTGGCACAAAAAAGTTGGAGTAGTTTTTATACTACTTAATTATAAGCTTTAGCATTAAAAAGTTGTTTTAATAGTAAAATAATAATAAAGCAAGCAAAAAAATAAAGTAAAAACAAAATAAAATAAAAAAATAAATATGATTTTTAATAGTTTTTATTAGTTAAAAAAAAATTTTAAATATAAAAGTATTAATAAAAAATATATTAAAAGCTTAGCAAAAAACTTTAATATTAAAGCGTAAAAAAAAAAAAAAAAAAGCTTAAAATAATTTAGCTACTAAATAAAATATTAATAAACTATATATAATAATATATAAATTAAAAAAAAGCAGTGCACTTATTATTAATTAAATTTAAGTAATTATAGTATTAGTTATAAGCTGCTTAATAATTAGCTTTTTAGCACTTTTAAATTAGGTGATATTTTTTGTTTAATATAACCGCAAAGTTTTAATATAAGCTAAACTAAACTTAGCTTTTATAGCGTATATAGCTAAAAAAATAATAAAAGCAGTAAATATAGCAATTAAAATAGTAAAAATAATTATAGCAAAATAATTACTAAATAAAAATATAATAGTTATATTTAAAAAAAAAGCAATATAATATAAATAAGCTAACTTATAAGTAAAATAAGCGTTTAATAAAAGTATAATAAAAATTAAAAGAAATTATATAATAATTATAAAAGGTATTAATATAAAAATATTTTAAAATATATATATAAACTTAGTAAATTTCTTTTAAAATATTTATAAACAAAATAAAGCTAATATAAACAAAATATATTTAATTTTATTAGCTAACTTAAAAAGCTATTATATTAATTTATTAATATATTATATTAATATAAAAATTATAAAAGCTTTATATTAAAAAAAAGTTATATAAAAAATAATAATATATAATTATAAATTATTTTTAAAAAATATAAAATTTATATAATATTTTAAGTATTATAAATTTAAATATATAAAAAAGTTTTATAAAAATAAAAATAAATATTTTTTATATAATAGTATAATATATAAAAGCAAAAAAAAAAAATATTTAACTTAAAAGAAATTTAAATTAAAAGTAATAAAATATATAAATTAAAAAAAAAGCTACTTAGTTTTTTTAAAAAAATATAAGGTTTTTTAAAACTAAATTATAATAATATAAAAAATATATTAATATTAGCTAATATAATTTTATATATAAAGTAAATATAAATTAATAAATTAAAACTAAAATAATTAATAAAAAATTTAACTTTAAAAATAATTAATATTTAGCTTAATTATAAAAAAACTAAAACTATATTAATTAATAATATTAAAAATAAGTTAATTAGTAATATTAAAGCTTAATTATTTTAAAGTAATAAATATAACTTTAATAGCTTTAAAAGCTAAAATATAAGCTTTTTTTTTTAAAAAAGCTAATATATTTAAATTAAATTTAAAAAAGCTTTTTTTTTTTTTTGCTTTAAAAGTATAATTAAATTTAAATAATAAAAAAAACACTTTTATTTTAAGCTAATAAAACTTAATGCTTTATTTTAAAATATTATAAAATTAAAAATATATATAATAATAGCTTTTAAATTATTAAAAAAATATAATATAATAATATTATAAAAATTATTATTATAAAAAAAATAAAATAAAGCTTTTTTAATTATATTATTTAAAATTAAGCTAATATAATATAATATATACTAATTTTAAATATATAATATTATATATTAATAAATAAATTATTAATAATTTATAAGTAAAAAAAGCTAAATATAACTAAATAAAAACAACTTTTTTTTTAGCAAATAAAAAAAAACTAATTATTATATAATTAATATATATAAAGCTAAATTTAAATAAAAATAAAGTAAGCTTAATAATTAAGCTTAAAAAAATAGTAAACTAAAAGTAAAATATAATTATAAAAGATATAAATATATACTTATTGCTATAAAAAAAAAAAAAAAACTTTAATATATTATAAAAAAATCTTAAGCTTAATAAAAGCTTAAAAACTAATATTTTAAATACTATATAATAATATTATAAAAAAAATAAAATAAAAAATTATTAAAAAATAAAAAAATAATAATATAATTAATTTAATATAAGCTAATAAAAAACTTTTAATAAAAATACTTAAAAGCTTAAAATAAACAAAATTTAATTATATTTTTTAAAGCTTTTAAATTTATAATAAAAAAAACTTAATATTAAGCTTTTAATTATTTAAAAGCTAAAGCTAAAAAATATTAAATAAAATATTAATAATAATTAAAATATTTAAGTTATAAATATTAAAAAGTTTTAATATAATAGTAAATATAAATAAATATATTAAATATTTAATAATAAAACTAATTAAAATAACAAATATAATAGCTTTAAAAAAAAAAGCTATAATAAAAAAAATAACTTTATAGTAATTTTAAAAAGTTTAAAAAGCTATAAAAAAAAAAAAAAAAAAAAAATATTATAAAATTATATTTTAATATTAAAAAAAAAGCAACTAAAATAAAAATAAAATAAAAGTAAATTATTTGCAAAAAATAACAAAAGTAATAATAACAAAATATAATAAAAGCTTTAAAAAATAATTTAAAACTTTAAACTTTAAAAAAGTAAGCGCGCTTTAAAAGCTAAACCTTTTTAGCAAAAAAAAGTTTTTTAAACCTTAAAAAAAAAAAAAAGTAAATAATTACTTATATAAAAAAAGCAAAAATATAGTAGTTAGATTTTTTTACTTTAAAAATCAATTTATTAAATTTAAAAAAACAAAAAAAGCTTATAAAACATTTATTTAAAATATAAAAAAAAATTAAAATAAAAAAAATTAAAAAAATCTTAAAAAAAACTAAACTTTAAAAGGCGTTAAAAAACAACCTTTTACTAATAAAATTTTTAAAAGTATATAAGTAAAAAGTTATAAAAGTAATAATAATATTAGCTTAATAAAGTTTTATATATAAATATTATTTAAAATAGTTTTAAAACATAATTATAATAATTTTAATAAAACTAAAAAAAACCTTAAAAAAGCTTAAAAAAGCTAATAACTATAAGCTAATTTTATTATTTAATATAATAAATAAAATAATTAAAAAAATAATAAATATATATATTTTAATTATAATAAAAAGGTTTATATTATTATTAAGAAAGCAAATAAAAAATAAACTATAAAAATTTATAAAATTAGTAATTAAAGCTATAATAAAAATAATATATAATAGCTAAAAATATAATTTAATATTAATATTATTATAACTAAATATTTTAAAAGCTTTTAATATAATAAATTATATAAAGCTGTTAAAAATGTTATAAAAAAAAGTGTTTTTTAATAAATTTAAAACTAGCTTTAAAGCTACTTTATAAAACAAATAATAATATTATTATTTAATAATAAAAATATAGCAAAAAAGATTTTAACTATAAATATTTTATAAGAATTTTTATTATTATTAATATTATTTTTATTATATATAACTATTTTATATAAAAAATTAAAAAAAAAAGTTAATTATAATAAAGTTTATAAATAATATAAATTTTATAATAATAAAGCTAAATATAAAAAAAAACTATAAGCGTTTAATATAAATATATATAAAGTATAAAAGTTAAGTATTATAATATAAAATAAACTTTAACTTAGTAAAAAATAAACTAATATATTTTATAAAACAATATAAAGCTAATTTTATTTTAATTTAGCTAAAAAACATATAAATTAATTTTAAAAAAAATATATACTTTTTAATAATATAGCTTAATTATAAACTAAACTAATATTATTACTTAAAAAAACTTTAATAAAAACTTAAACGCTAAAACTTTACTTTAATAAAATTAGCTATTATTATATAAAAATATAATATATTTAAAACAAAAAAGATTTATATAAAAATAATTTAAAGCATAATTACTTATAGTTTATTTATATAGTATAAGCTTAGTAAAAGCTTAGCAAAAAAAATAGTAAAAGATTTAATTAAAAAATAATTAAAATGTTTTAAAATAATTAAAAAAGTATATAAAGCAACTTTAATTTACTTTTTAAAATTAAAACTAAGTTGCTTTTTTTTTTATACTTATTTAAATACTAAGTTATATAATTTTAAAAGCAGGTTAATAATTTTAAGCAAAAAAAAAACTATTTAAAAAAAGGTTAAATATTTAGTTTTAAAAAAAAACACAATTAAAAATAAAAGTAAAAAGTAAATAAAGTAAAAGTAAATAAAGTTATTATTAAAAAAAACCTAATAAAATATATAATAAATAGTTAAAAATAGCACAAAAAACAAAGTAAATAACAAAATAATAAAGCTAAAATATAATAAAAAAGGCTTTAAAAAAATATTAGCTTAAAAAGTAAAATAAAGCTAATAATAAAATAAAAAACAGCTAAAGCTTAATAGTATTAGCTTTAGTAATAAAAAAACTATTAAAAAAAACTAAAAAAACTTGCTTAATAAATATAATAAACTTTTATTATAAACTTTAAAAATATAAAGCTTTAGCTTTATTATAAATTTATATAAAGATATTAAAGTTAAAAGCTTTTTTTTTTAAAAAAAAGGTGCTAAATATAGCTATACTTTTTTATAACTATATAAAAAGCAAAAAAATAGCGCTATATAAATTTTTATATTGCTTAAAATTTAAAAAAAAAAAAACTAACTTAATTACTTAGCTTTATAGCTTTTTTATTATTAATTTAAACTATAATTAAATTATAAGCAGCTTAAAGGTAGCTTATAAAATAATGCGCTAATTTTTAACTTAAAGCTTATTATTTATATATAAAATAGCTTAAATATTAATAAAAAGCAAAAAAATATAATAAAAGCAAAAAAAATAAGCTTTAAAAATAATATAATAGCAAATTATAGCTAATAGTATATTAATAGCAACTAGTAAAACAAAAACACATAAGGTTTAAAAGGCTGCACCTTTTTTTTTTTTTTTTTTTAACTAAAAAACTACTAAAGCGTAATAAAGCCTTTAATTAAAAATCTACAGCAGAACTATAAACGCTTTAAAGGTATTTTAATTAAAAAGCAAAAGGTTTTTACTTAAGTTTTCTAGTTTTATTTTTAATTATTAAAAAATAAGCGTACTAAATACTTAATATATTTAAATTAAGGTTTAAATAATATTATATAAGCATAAAAAAACATTATTTAATTTAAATAAGCATTTTTTAGTGCTTTTTTTAAGTTAGTTATAATATTATAAAGTTTTATTAAATTTATTGCTTTATGCTTAATTATTATAGCAAGCTTTTTGTTTTTTTTTATTGCTTAAGATCTTAAATCTTTAAGTAATTATTTTATAATATTATTTATAAAATTTTTGTAATTAAGTTTAACTTAATGCTTAAATATTTTTTTAAAGTATAAGCTAATAATATTAAGTTTTTTATATTATATATTTAAAGTGTTTATTAATTTAAGTATAGTGTTTTTATAGTTTTTTAAAACCGTTTTTAATATTTAGTTTTTAACTTGGTTTATTATTTTAGTTAAGTTTTAAAATTTTTGTATTTAGGTATTATAATTGTTTAAGTTAGTACTAAAAGCAAATTGTTTTATTAAAGTTATTTTAAATACTAATGTGTTTCACCACTATGTAATAAATACCACTATATAATAAAACTTTTAAACTTTTTAACCTTTTATTTTTAAAACTTTAATTTTTTTACTTATAAAAATAAATAACGTGTTAAAAAAAACTAGACTACAAACTACTACTTGCGCTTTTAAACAAGATTTTTCTTTTAGTATTTATAAGCTTATAAAAATATACTACGTTTTTAATAAAACTTTTTGCTATTAAATCGCTAGTATTACGCTTAAGCATAAAAGCAAAAATATATTAAAAAAATATATTAAAACTAAAAAGCAATTAATTATTTTTTTTATTATTAACTTAAATTTATAAGCGTTTTTTTTTTAAGTTTATTATATTTAAAATATAGCTAACTAATTATTAGCAAAACAAAAAAGCAGCTTTATTAATATTAATTAAATTATACGCTTTATAAACTATATATTAATTTTTAAAACATATTTAAATTATTAAATTAATTATAGCTAAATTTTTTATAAAGATTTTATTAAATATAATATATATTATAAACATATAAAAAAAACTATTAAGCATAAAAATATTGTAAAAAAAGATATATATAATTTTAATAAAATAAAGTTTATAATAAACATAATTATAATTAATATAGTGTTAATAAATATAAAAAAACAAAATAAGCTTAAGTAAGCTTAATAAAGCAATTAAAATTAGTTTATAGTTATTTATATAATTAATTTTTAAAGTTAAATAATGCCGCTTTTTATTATTTTAAAAAAAAAAACTTATTTTGTTTTTTAATATTATAATAGCTTTTTACTACTTAATTAATAAATTATAGTTTTAAATAATAGCTAAGTTAATAATAAACTTAGTTTAAAATAAATTAAATATTTTAATATATATATTTGCTTATATTTAATAAATATAAAATGCTTTTTTATTTTTAATATTTATAAAAACTACTATTTAAAAATATTTAAAAATTATTGCTAAAGAAATAATATTTTTATTAAAATAATACTTGCATACTTTTTTTATAAGCTTTAACTTTTAAATATTTTATATTTTAGCTTATTAAAAAAAGCATATAATATTAAAATTAGCAATATTATATAAATTAATATAACTTATATTTTAAAAGAAAACTTTGTACTTATATTTTTTAAAGCTTATATTTAAATAATAACGCTTAAAAATATTATATTTAAGTTTAAAGCTATTAGCTTTATTTTATTTAATTTAAATATTATTATTTTAAAGTTTAAAAGTAAGCTAATTATATTTAAAAATATTAAAATAGCTTTTTAACTAAAATTTTTAATATTATAGCTTTTTTATTTAAAGCTATATATTTATTAATATATAAGCAAACTTTAATTTTAAATAGAATTATTAAGCTTAAAAAAGCTAACTATATATTTAATAAACGTTATAAAATAAAAAATAAGCAATTATAAGCTCAAAAAATACTTATTTTAACTAAAGAAATAAATCTTTAGGTTTTTTAAAAAAGTAATAGTTTAGCAAATTAAAAAAATAGTAAAAGTAGTAGTTATTAGGTGAAAGCAGCTAGGCGTGCGCGCTATTATAGCATATATAACAATACGAGTTATAATGCGCAAATATATATAATAAAAATAAAAACGTTTAATAAAAAAGATTTTAATTAATTTAAATTAATTTAGTTATGCTATAGTTGTTTTTTTAATATATAATAAAAATAAGTTTTAAAAGTTTTATTATATAGTGGTATTTATTACATGGTGGTAAAACACGTTATTTATAAAGCTTTTAATAAATTAATTAAGTTATTATTTAATGTTATTAATAATTAGGTTAATTAACTTAAAGTATTTATAGCTTTTAAATAGTTATTAATCTTTAACATAATAAGTTATTAAAGCTAAAAGATTTGTTTATTTTCTTTTAAAGTAATATATACCTATATATTTAAGCTAACTACTTTGCTTTAAAACTCTTTGTTTTATAATTTAAAGTTTATTAGCTTCGCTAAAAATATTTTTTATTATTAATTAGTTGATTTTAATATAATAATTACTTAATTAAGCTATAGCTTTTTTAATTTAATAGGTATAATATATAATAAAACTTTTAATTATTAAATATAAGCAATATTATATAAGTTGGTTTAATTAATATATTTATATATATTATTATTATATATTACGTGTAATTATAACCATATATTTAATATAAAACCTAAATATAACTAACCTAATAAGGTGTTTAAAAGTACACCTTTTTATTGCTGGTAATTTAACTTAGTATAGTATTATCCCTTATATTTAACAAATAAAACCGAAATAATATTAAATATAAGCGATATTATATATGGTGGTTTAATTAATGTATTTATATATATTATTATTATGTGTTTTATGTAATTATAACTATATATTTAGTATAAAACCTAAATATAACTAATTTAATAAGGTGTTTAAAAGTACACTTTTTTATTGCTAGTGATTTAACTTAATATAGTATAATCTTTGATATTTAATATATCTTTTTAAAAATCACCTTTTAAGAAAAAATTTTTATACTTAACCTTTAGTTATTTATTAATTTAATTTTTTTTTAATTAAAAAGTTCTTTAATAAATCTTAATTGTTATTATATATTTCTTAAGGTTTTTTTTATTGTTAAAACTCTTTAATATTAATAAAGCTTAATTATATTAAAAGGGTTTTTTATTTTTTTTTAAAAGTGCTTTAATTAAACTATTTATAATTATATTATTTATAAAAATATATTTTATTTGTAAGGTTTAATTTAAAACTTTTTAATATAACTAGTAATTATAAATATTAATATAGTAAAGCTTAGTTTAAAAAATAGCAATATTGTTGGTTATTAAATTAATAGTTTATTAATTATTACACTAAATTTAAATTTGTTTATTATTTAGTATAACATTTAGTTTTTTAATTAATTAACTAATAAATATAGCTTTTTTAGCAGCTTATATAAAAATAAGTAGCTTAATTTTTATAGTTAATATTATAATAATATTTTGCTTATTAGCTTTTTATTTAATAACTTTACTAAATAATATTATTATATAAACTTAAAAGCTTTTTTAATTAATAATATTATTAGCAAACAAAAAGTTGCTACCTATAATAAACTTATTTTTATTTTTAAATTATAAAGCATAATATTAAGTTTAAAATAAGTACTTAAAAAGTTAATTAATTATATTATAATACTTTAGTTATAAAGTAAAATTAAATTTTAAAAGTTTAAATATATTAAAAGCTATATTTAAATAAATAATAACAATAATATATATAATTAATTTTATTTTTTTTAATAGCTATAAATCTTTTATTTTATTGCTATTTTATTATAAGGTTTTAATTTTTTAGTTTTTATAAAAGTATATATTAAAGTAAGTAACTTAAAACTTTATAACTTAATAAATTTTTTAATATATAAAGATTATAATAATTAAATTAATTTCTTTTTGTAATTTAAAATAATTTTAATACTAAAAAACTATTATAAGTCTTTTTTTTTAATTATTTAATAATAGCGTTTAAGTTTATAAATAGCTTTTTAAGCAATAATTATATTTGTTTTTTAATAAGTAAAAATTATATTATTAATATATATAAAAATTAGTACTTTTTGCTTAAAATAATAATAAGGTTTATAAAAAACAAGTTAATATTTTTTATTTTTAAAAGTTTTAGTTAATTTTTTTTGCTATAATAAAAATAATTTTTAAAAACTATATAAAGCTTAAAGTAATTTAAAAACTATTAAAGGTTTATAATAGCTAGGTAATTTTTTTATATATATTTTTTTATTAAATATTATATTAATAAAAGTATTAATTATATTATATTATTTAAGTTTAAAATTAAATTTAGTAGTAATAACTATAAGTATTTTAAATAATTACTTTATAAGTATAAAAACATAGGTATTTTCTTTTTTATTTACAAGTTATTAGTTTTTTTATATTATAAGCTTAATTTTACTTTTTTAATAATAATTATATTTATTAAACTTATAAATATATATTTATATATAATTAAAAATTAGTTTTTTTTAAATAATATATATATTAACTTTTTATTAAATGTTTATTTTTTTATAACTTTATAAGTAAAATTTCTTAGCTTATTTAAAGTAGTTTTTTATAAAATAAGCTTATAAATTTTTATGCTACTTAAAAAATAAAAGTAAATTTTATTAATAAATTTTTTGTTTTTTATAAAGTAATTATTTTAAGCTTACTTTTAAAAAAATAAGCGTAATTAATATATTAATTTAAAAAAAAATAAAAATTATAAAAAAGTTTATAAAGATTTTTACTTACTGCAAAAAATATTATTATATTAATTAAAAAAGATTTATAAGATTTAAGCCTTTAAAAAATTTTTATTAGTTTATTACTTAAAAATATAATAAATATAAATTTATTATTTTAATAAGATTTTAGTTTACTACTAAAATAATATTAAGGTCTTTTTAAAAACTTAGCTTTATTAGCTTTATTTACTAGTATATTATACTATAATTTTATAGTATATAAATATTTTATATTAAATATAGCTTTTTAATAATTTTTATATGTTATAACTTTAAAAAAGGTTATATTAAAGCTTGCTTTAAACTTTAAAATTAAATTAAATAATTTAATAGTTTTTATTAAAAAATTTTTTTACCTAGTATTTTTAATTATAGCGCTAAAAAAAATATAGTTTATTAAAGATTTAAAAGGTATAAAATAAAAAGTAAAAATTATTATTATTAGTTATATTTCGTTTGTGCTATTTAATGTTATATAGTGCTATATACATTTAGTATTTAGTATGCTAACGGTATAACATTTTTGTTTATAAGAAAAAAAAAACCGTAGAAATATTAATGCATAGCTAAGCTACGCCCTTAAATTAAAACCCCCTTTTTTATAGTTTGCTATATAGCACTACTATTACGCAAACAATATTTGCGCTATATTTCTTTAAATCTTAAAAATAAAATCAGCAAAATATTATAACAAATAATTAATTAATTTAAATTTAAAAATAGCGCACTATACTTTAATAAGCTTTAATTAATTGTTTTTATTGCTTTATTATATTTATACTTTATTATATAAACATTTATAAAATAAAAGCAAATTAAAAGTAAATAATAGTAATAAAAACAAAAAATAAGTAGTAAATAAGCTTTATTAAACTTAGCTAGATTTTAAGCTAGCTATATTTATTAATTTTTATATTACTTTAATATAACAATATTCTTTTTAATTAAAATAAAACAACTTTATTATTTTAGTTAAATTTTAATTATTTAGCTATAAAGTTATTAATATTATAATATAATATAATCTTTATATTATTAGCACTTTGTTTTAATAATATAATAAATAAGTTTGCGTTTTTAAGCTTTTATTTTATTAATTAAAAGCAAATTAACATATAATTAGTTTATAATCGCAAACTTATTAAATTTTAATAATATATATATAAAACTATTAACTAAAAAACAACTTTTTGCTAAAAAAGTTAAAAGTTAATAAAAATAAGATTTAAACCTATATTTTATTATATAAACACTATATATATAACCATTACGCTATCTTATTAAAAGTAAAAATTACTTTAGTATAAAAGTAATTAATTTTTTTAAGCTTACTTATATTTTTATTTTTACTTTTTTTAAGATTTATTTTATTTATATTTTTTTTAATTAAATTAATAAGTTTATAAACTTTATAGTTTTTATAAAAATTAGTTATAAACTTATTAATAATATTTAAAAATATTTGGTTTAAAGATATTATAGTTAGTAAAGCTTTAAATTTTTTATTAATAGTTTAAACAAAGTTGTTTTTTAATTTATTTAAGTTTTTTAAAAAAATATTTTTTTTATTAAATATAATATTTTTAATAATAATAACTTTATTAGTTTTAAATAGCTAAATTTTATAAGTAGTAAAAAATTAATAACTAATTAAATAATTAATTTAAGTTTTAAAATTAAGCTTTTTTTATTCTTTTTATTTTTTTTAAGTAATAAATATTATAGTATAAGCTTTATATTTATATACTTTTAAATAAAACAAAATAAATATCTAGTTTTTTTTAATAATATTATTTTATAATTAAAAATAAAAATAAAACTTTTTATATAAAGTTCTTTAGTTAAAAATATACTTAAGTACTTTATTATATAAGTAAATAGCTACTTTAACTATTTTTATTTATAAATAAATAAGTAGTTTATATTTGTTTTTTATTGATTTTATTTTTTACTTAATTACTTTTTTTATTTTTTTGGCTTTTTTATTTAAGTTTTAAGTATTAAGTAGTAATATTTTAAATACTATTTCTTTAGTGTTTTAAAAGTGTTATATAAGTTTTAATGTTATATTAAGGTTTAATGTTATTTTATTGTTGCACTTTATAATTAATATCTTTATTTTATAATAATTTTATAAGTATTTAATTAAGTAATTAAAAGCTATAATAATTAAAAAAGCTTTTTAATTTATAAGGTAGTAATTAAAAATAAATTTTAAATAGTAATTTATAGCTAGTATTATATACTATTTATTTTTATTATTATTTTAAAAGTTTTTATAGTTATAAAAGTTAATAGCTAATTTTATGCTTATTTATATAAGCTTTTTCTTTAGCGATCGATGAATTTAATAAATAATTTTTAATATTATATATGTTTTATATTAAATAGTTTTTATTTTATTGCTTTTATTAAAAGCTTGGTAAATTTTTACCCCTTAAAATAAAAACACTAAATATTATAATATTTTTAGTTTTAAATATTTTATTTATAAGTACTACTTAAAAAAGTTACTTTTTAATAATAGCTTTTTTATATAAAAGTTTAGTTTATTTTATTTAATATAAAATAATAATTTATTAAAGAATATAAATAAGTATTTTATTATAAATTAATTATATTTATTTTATAAACAATATAAAGTTAAGCTATTTTTTTTTTAAAGTAGTTAATAAGTAGTTTGTTATTTTACTAGTATTTTAGTTAATTAAGCACTTAAAAAGATATAAAGTTTGCAGCTATAATTAAGTAGTATATTATATTATATAACTTATATACCTTTAATTTTTTAAAGCCTTAAACTTTAATGTTTACTTTTTTAAATCTTTTAATTAATATAATGCTATTTTTTATATATATTATATTATTTAAATTAAAAAGTTAAAGGTTTAAAAACCTGCTAATTTTATTAAAAATATATAATATAATTTTTAAATTAAAAATAGCTAAATTTTTTAATTAGTAAGTAGTTAAGCTTGTTAGCTTGTTTTTTATTGCGAAAGTAATTTATATTATTTTTTTTATAGTTAATTATTATAACTTAGTTTTTTTTTTAGGTTTTTTAATTTAAAGCTATTTAATTTTTTTTATTAGTTTGGTATTTTTTTTTATTTGCTTTTAAGTGAGGCTTTAAACTGTTTTATTAGAGATAAAGTTTTTAAAAGCTAGTTTTAAAACATATATTAGTATTTCTTTAGTAAATATATTTATAAGCAAAGCTTATAGTTTATAATTAATTTTATAGTATTAGTTTAATATTGCTTAGCAATACTTTTTTAATTGCTTTTTTGTTTTTTTTTTTATATATATTTTTTTTAAATGATTTTTTTTTTTATTAGTTGGTAGTAGTTTTAATTTATTTATTTTTATTAAGTTTTTTACTTAATTAGTTTTTTTAAATATATAAAATAATTTTTTATGTGTTTTTTTTTTAGTACTTTTAGCTTTATAAAATAAAAGGTATATATTTGCTTTTTTTTTTAGATTTACTGTAATTTTAAAGTAATTTAGTGTTTTTTTTTTTTTTTTTTGCTTTTAAATTTAATAAAAAAACGTTATTTAATTTAAGTAGGTATTTTTTAGTGCTTTTTTTAAGTTGGTTATAATATTATAAGGTTTTATTAAATTTATTGCTTTATATTTAATTACTATAGCAAGCTTTTTTATTTATTTTGTTGTTTAAGATTTTAGATTTTTAAGTAGTTATTTTGCGGTATTATTTATAAAAATTTTATAATTAAGTTTAGCTTAATACTTAAGTATTTTTTTAAAGTATAAGCTAATAGTATTAAGTTTTTTATATTATATATTTAAAGTGTTTATTAGTTTAAGCATGGTATTTTTATAGTTTTTTAAAACCGTTTTTAATATTTAGTTTTTAATTTGGTTTATTGTTTTAGTTAGGTTTTAAAATTTTTATATTAAAGTATTATAGTTGTTTAAGTTGGTATTAAATATAAATTATTTTATTAAAGTTATTTTAAAGGTTATTTATAAAGCTTTTAATAAATTAATTAAGTTGTTATTTAGTGTTGTTAATAATTAAGTTAATTAACTTAAAATATTTATAGCTTTTAAATAGTTATTAATTTTTGGTATAATAAGTTATTAAGGTTAAAGAATTTGTTTATTTTTTTTTAAAGTAATATATACCTATATATTTAAGCTAACTGCTTTGCTTTAAAACTTTTTATTTTAAGATTTAAAGTTTATTAGCTTTACTAGAAATATTTTTTGTTATTAATTAGTTAATTTTAATATAATAATTATTTAATTAAGCTATAGTATTTTTAATTTAATAAGTGTAATATATAATAAAACTTTTAATTATTAAATATAAACAATGTTATATAAGGTGGTTTAATTAATATATTTATATATATTATTATTATATGTTATATATAATTATAACTATATATTTAGTGTAAAACCTAGATATAACTAACTTAATAAGGTGTTTAAAAGTATACCCTTTTATCGCTAGTGATTTAACCTAATATGGTATTATCCCTTATATTTAATAAATATAAGGGAAAATAAAGGTATAAATAAAAGCAAAGTATAAATAAGCTATATAAAAACAAATATAGCAAGCCCGCAATATTAAGTGCTATGAAAACTATAGTTTACACCTTAAAAAAACAATTATATTAAACTAATAATAAATGGTATTTATATAGCTTATAATTATAAATAAGCGAAATAAAATACGAAATATTAAATATATCTTAAAGCATGCTATAATAATTTTAACCTTATAAGTTTTAACTATTAAAAATATAACTGTTTTTTTAAGTTGGTTTTAAATTTTTTCTTAAAACCTTAAAACCTTTTTATTTATTTTGTGGATATAGCTAACCTTAATATAATAAAGCCTATAAAATAAATTATTTATAATAAAAACCCGTAAAGTCCTTTGTTTGCAAAAAAGTTAAATAAGTTAAAAGCTTAGCATTAAAAACTTATAAGCAAAATGTAAAATAAACTAATAGATTTTATTAACCAACTAAGCGGTTTATACCTAATATTTAACATATATCGACATTAACCGGTACGCACCATTTAAAATTCTCTTATGTTATAATATAGGTTTTAACATAGTTTTATTAGAATACTTAAGACCAACCTCCTTGGTTGCGACAAAGGGGGATAGCCTTAAAAAGCAACCCTTTCTCCTTAAGCGCCAGATAAAAACAACTGAAAAAACAGAGAAACATCCCGCCAACTCACGTAGCTTGTTAAAACCAAACATATAACTCTTTTTCCCAAGTAATTTCCACTACTAGCGCCGATCCTTGCAATTAACATTTTAACAACGAAATTAATGTTAACGGTCTTTAACGAATATCCGAACTTTCCCTCTTATATTCTTATACCAAACAGTTATATATATGCTAAACATGCGGAAAAAAATTCAAGAAAGTAATAAGGCTTAAGTATAACTTTATTTTATATAAAATAATTGCTTATTATTAACTTAAAGATCTTTATAAGTTATATAAAAGCATATATATTAAGCGCTATTAATGTAAATGTAAATAATAATATCGTAATAAAAATGCTTTAAAGCTATTAAAGGTGGTTTTATATACTAGCATAAAATGCTAATATCTAAAAGGGCACCTAAGCTATAATAAAAGTGGGCTTATTAACAGTGCTAAAAGCAAGGGATTTATAGTGGATAATATCCACTATAAAAACGCTATATTAGGCCTAGTGATCCACATTAGGTAGTTTATAGTCCTTATAAGCACTAAATAATAGTGAGCTTTAATGGGTGCTAATAGGGACCTATACTCCTTTAGCCTTATAATTTCAAGCTGTAGCAAAATTTTAGTAGGTTTAATATCCTCTAATTTTAGCTTCTTTAAAGCTTATTTAATATACTAAGGCTGCTATAAATATAGCCTACAGCTAGGCTTATTACACTTAATTTTAACACCTAAAAACCAGGCTATAAGGCTTTAATCTTTAATGTTATATATAGCGTTAATTTTAGTTTTTAAGCCTTAAATATAGTAAATATTCAAGCTAATTAACAAGTAGTCATTAATATAAATCACTATAAAAGTGCTTAAAGTTACCTCGTAATATATAAAAGCATTATTAATTAAAGGCCTAAAATTTAAGCTTTTTAATAATTAAAATAACTTTTTTTACTACTATTTAAAAGCTTATTTTAAGTTATATAAAACTTATAGCAATTAAAAAACCTACTATAATTTAAGCTTATAGTTATATTAAATCGCTAATTTTAAAATTTTAAAGTTTTTTAAAATAATCCTTAAGCCTTTTAAAAGTTTAATATAAAAGGTTTTAATAAAGTCATTATTAAAAAAAGCCTTTATAAAATTAATTTACTTAATTTCTTAGTTTTTAATAGCTATTAAAGCTAGCAAAATTTATTAAGTAAATAAAATAGCAGTAATTATAAAAGTCTTTATAAAATTAATACCAAAAGCTTATTTAAAGCTTTTAATAATAAATTTAGCTTTATATTTAGCGATTAATTTTTACTAGTTTAACTTACGTTTTAATACCTAGTAGTTACTTATAAAGCGTTTTTTAAAGTTTTTAGCAAATAAAAAACAAAAGGCTTTAAATTTTAATAGCTATTAAAATTTAAACCTAACTACTTATAACCATAAAAAACCTTTAAGTATTTTTAACGCTTATTTTAATATATTAATCTTTTTTAAAGCAGTTATAATAGCATAAATAATACTTTAAACTACTAAATTTATAAAAGGTGTAATAAAGTTTAAATTTATTAAATCGCCTTTTAAATCATTATTTACTACTTTATATTCTGCTTTAAATTCTAGTAAAATAAAAAGCAGTTTTATTAAAATAGCTAAATTTAATAAAAAAACAAAAAGTATAAGCGTTATTACCCCTTTTAAATCTAATGCTTTAATAAATATAACGCCTTTTAAATCCTTTATAATAAGTAGTATATATAACTAAAAGTTATTATTAAAAGTAAATTTACTAAGAGGTAAATAGGTTTTAAGTAAGTTTATACTAGGTAGGTTTTTTAGTAAAAAAGTCTTATTATTAAAAAAAGCTTTATTTGTTAAAATTAGCGTTTTTAATAGCTTTAATATTATAAACTAAGTAATTAAATAATATTTAAGTATATAAACCAAGTAAGTTTTAATGCTAATTACTACTAAAATCTTATTATATTTAATATATTTAATAAGTGGGATAATATAGTGGTTATATATTTAGTGTTTATATAGTAAAACATTGGTTTAAATCCTACTTTTACCAACTTTTGCCCTTTTTAGCAAAGAGCTGTTTTTTAGTTAATAGCTTTATGCGCATATTGCTAAAATTTAATAAGTTTACAACTATAAACTAATTATATGCTAATTTGCTTTTAATTAATAAAATAAAAGCTTAAAAGCGTAAACTTGCTTACTATATTATTAAAGCAAAGTATTAATAATATAAAGATTATACTATATTATAATATTAATAATTTTATAGCTAAATAACTAAAATTTAATTAAAACAATAAAGTTGTTTTACTTTAACTAAAAAAAACATTACTACGCTAAAGTAATATAAAAACTAATAGGTATAACTAGCTTAAAATTTAGCTAAGCTTAGTAAAGCTTATTTATTATTTATTTTTTGCTTTTATTATTATTATTTGCTTTTAATTTGCTTTTATTTTTATAAATGCTTATATAATAAAGTATAAATATAATAAAGTAGTAAAAGTAACTAATTAAAGCTTGTTAAAATATAGCATGCTATTTTTAAATTTAAATTAATTAATTATTTATTATAATACTTTATTAATTTTACTTTTAAGATTTAAAAAAGTATAGCGTAAATATTGTTTGCGTAATAATAGTGCTATATAGCAAACTATAAAAAAAAGGGTTTTAATTTAAAGGCGTAGCTTAGCTACGCACTAGTATTTCTACGGTTTTTCTCCCTTTATAAACAAAAATATTATACTATTAGCGTATTAAATACTAAATATATATAGTACTATATAATATTAAATAACACAAACGAAATATAACTAATAATAATAATATATTTAACAAGCTTATAAACTTTAACTTATAATTTATAAAATATAATTAATAAGCACTTAAAGCTTATAACTTTATAGCAAGTAAAAAAAAATATATAAAATATTAAATTAGGTTTTAATTTATTATATAATAGCTAATAAAAAGTTGAATCTTTATTAATACCTTTTATATAATTAATTAAGTTTATTATAAGCGTTATAATATAGCATTAAAAGTATAATAATAGCTTAAAGGCTTATAAAATAATTTATAAGCAGTTAAAAATTACTTTAATAAATTATTTTACTAAGCTATTTTATTTATATATATAAAAGTTAAAAGTATTAAAACTAATACCTTTAGCTTATAACTAGTTATTAATAAAGCTATTATTTACTTTAGTATTTAAATTAAAATAAAAATAAGCTAAATAGTAATTATAGTAGTTTTTTAAACCTTTAAATACTTTTTTTATAGTAATATAAATAATAATTACTAATTTATTTTTTAGTAGTTAAATTTAATAATAATATATTTTTTATTTTATTAAAATTAAAATATAAAAGGTTTAAAAGTATAATATAAGCTTTATAATAAATAAATTACTTATTATAATACTTAAAGCAATAAATAAATTACTAATTTTAATAAAGATTAAGCGTTTAATAGCTTTATTTATAATGTACTTTTTTAAAAAAAGTCCTTTTTATTAATAAAATTAAAGCTTAAAAGCTTTATAGTAATTTTAGCGGTTTTTTTTAGTAGTAAAAACCTTATATACTTTAGCTTATAATGCTAAAGTATAGCTAATTTTAAAAGCTTAAAAGGTTTAAGCGCTTTTAAAAGTGTATTACTTTTTAAATTGCTACCTTATAAAAAGTTGCTTTTAATTATATTAAAGATTTTTAAATTTACTGTTTTTTTAATTATAAAAAATAAACTATTTACTATATTAAAAGTTTTAAGCGTTATAATACCTTATAATATTTATAATTTAAAAAGTAAATCGCGTTTTAAATAACTATTTTATATTATATTATTATAAGTAGTAAGTAGGTATTATAATAAATATTAAAAATTGCTTTATAAAATAAAATAAAAGCTTAAATTTATAAACTTTAGCGTTATTAAAGCGCTGCTTTTATTATTAACTAGCTTAAGTCTTTTAAAAAACCTTTTTAATTAGTAATATAATGCTTTAAAAATAATATTAATATTAAATTTTAATATATATAATATATTTTTTAATATAAAAGTGTTGTATTTTATATTAAAATAATAAGGTTTTAATTAAATAATGCTTTTATTATATAGTTTTAATAGTTTATTAATTATTATTATAAAAAAAACATTTTTTATAAATTTAATATAAATGTTAAACTAATAAAAGCTATTAAAAATATATATTATATTATTTATATTATATTGCTAAAAAATTTTATAATATATGTTAAAAAGTTTTAAGTTTATTAATTATATTAAATTAATTTATTAATTAAAAGTTTTTAAAGTAAATAATATTATATTTATTAAAAGTATAAAAGTAATAGTGCTATAATTTATTAAAAAAAATATATTAGCGGTATTTTTAGTAAAGTTTTTAATAAGTTTAATTAAAAACCTAAATAATATACTGATTTTTTTATTACTTTTACTTTAAAAAGGTTTAAAAAAGTGTTTAAAAGGTTTATTTACTTAGTTAATGACAAAAGTGTCACCAACTGGTTGGCTTATGATTAACCTAAGTAATACCGCCTATATATGCTAACACCCCCTTACGCTTTAGCGCTCGCTTTGGTTGAGTTTTTTCTAACGCACATACCTAGGTGCAGGCAGTTACCACATGCCTAGGTGGCGCCACGACGACTTAAACTGGCAACACATGCCCTGCGAACTTGCGCTCAGAGTGTTCTCTGGCATATACACCTAGCGGTTACCCCACTGCGCTAGCTACCATAACAAAAGTGTCAGCAACTAGTTGGCTTATAATTAACCTAAGTAATACCGCTTATATATGCTAACAGTTAATAATATTATTAAAAGGTTTTAAGTAAAAATTTATTAATTTAATATTATTTTATTAATTTTATAAAGTATTTGCTATTAAAAACTTTATTATAATTATAAAAAATAACTTTATTATAGTTATAATAAATATAAATATTAATTAAAAAGTTTAAATAATTTATTATATTTAATTTATTTATATTATATAAAAGTTTTTTAAGGCCTTTAAATAATTATTATATTAATTAATTTAATTAATTAAAATATTTTTTTTTACTAAATAAGTAGTAATATTATTAAATTTAGCGTTAAAAGTGCTAAAATTAATGCTATAAAAAAATTTTAAGGTATAAAAAGCTTTATAAAAAAAATCTTTAATGTTATTATTATTAGGTTTATAAAAAGTTAAAAGCGTTTAAAACGTTTTTATAAAGTTATAAATATAAACTATATTAGTTTATATTATAAAGCTTAAGTTATTTTATAATAGCAATAAAATAATAGCTTAATTAAAGTTATTAAAAGCTTATAATATAATAAGGCTTTTTATAAATATTAAAATTTTTATAGCTTTAAAAACTATAATAAATATTTAAGTTTATTAATTAAAATTTTTAAAGCTTTTTAAGCGCTTAAGTTTAAAAAAGTTATTAATTTTTTTAGCGATTTTTTTACTTAATTGCTTTTATATTATAAAAAAAGTAATAAAGGTTATTATAAATTTTTTAATAAAAGCTATAAAAAAGGTTTTAAAAGGTATAAAGTAGTTATTAATATTATAATAAGTTTTTAAGCATTAAATATTAATAGTAATAATATAAATAATAATATTAAGCTAATTATTTTAAGCTTATAATTATTATTATAAACTAGTTTAAAAGCTTTATAAACTTTATATATTTTTAATAAGCTTTTATATTTAATTTAATATAAAAAAGTTATTTTTATTATTAAAGGTATTAAGTATATTTAAAAAAGTCGCTATTATAGTAATTTATAATGCTAAAAATATTATAAATAATAATATAAAAAATAGTATAAAAAAAAGAATTACTATAATAAAAAATAAATACTTTATATTATAAAAGTAAATAATAATAATAACTAGTTTTAATAAAACATTATATTAAGCTTATAATTTATTAAAAATAGTTTTATATATTAATATAAAATACTAATATTTAAAAAAGTATTTAAGTTATAATAAAAATAAGTTTATTAATAATATTAAAAGCAAAAAATTTATAGTAGATAATATTTACTATAAATAAAGTAATATAAAAAAAAAAGTAAAAGTATATTGCTTATTTAATTAGAATTTTATTTATTAAATATAGTAAAAAATGTTATATATATAAACTATTTTTAGCGCTTAAACTACTTAAAACCTTTAGCTTTATAATAAATTATAATAAATTATAATAAAGTTAACCTTAGTTATATAAAACCTCTTTATAAAAGGTAAACTTTTATATAAAGGATAACCTTTATAATAGGTTAGTTATAAGGCGTTACCTTAAACTAATTACCTTAGTAGGTCCCCCTTTTACTTAGCGTGGTGCTAGTAGGCCAAGGGGGGTCCTTAGCCCTGTATCAACCTTGCTAGGGGGTCCCTAGGGGTCCTTAGCCCTATATATACGTCACCTGTAGCCACTATAAGCCACCTGTAGGTGGCTTATATAGGTGTGGCATGTACGCCACCTGTAATAACTGTTAGCCTTGCTAGTAGGGCTGCAGCTAGGGGGCTACACCCCCCTTATAAACACCTGCAATTGCTAGTGTATTTCAATAAAAGCGCTATAAGGAAACTATTTATACTAATTTTAACAAAAGATAAGTTTACACTTTTAGCGATTATACTAAGAAAAACAAAATATAATACCGTAAAGATAATTTTAAAGACTATTTTAAAAAGGCTTATAAAATTAAAAAATTAAGAGATAAACTTATAAAATTTAAAGCACGCTAAAAGCCTAGCCTAAATAATACTTAAAACCTTAATAAATCGTAAGCAATAATAAAAAGTAAACTAGTATATACTTTAGTTTTAATTAAGTAGTAATAAAATTAAACGATTTAAATTTAAGTAAATATTTAAATAAAAAGCTTAAAGGAGCTTATTTATATAAAAGATCACTCGGGCTATAAATTAGCTGCTTTAAGGCTTTATTATCTTTTTTATTTATAACACGGTACCTTTAAAAAAGCTTACTATATTAAAGATTATTGCGATCGTAATAGTAGTAGTTATATATAACAAGCATAACTATAAAAAGTAAAAAAATTTATCACAATTTGTTATAAAATAACTTATAAAGACTAAAGGTAATAAACACGTGTATATATATATAAACTAGGTGAAATCTTTGCTATAAATTAAAGCTTTCCTTTTTTATATAATAATAATAATTAATATTAAAGATTTAGCAGTTAAAGTTATAATAAAATCGAAGTTATATTTAATAATAGTAATCACTTAAGCGATATAAATCTCAGCGTTTTAAGCTCGTAGTAAAACACAGATGAGTTTATGTGACAATCCATGCCTAGTAGGTGTGTGCGTCTAGAGTTGGTTTTCGTTTGTGGTTAATGCTCTAGTGGAGCCCTCTTAGTATTGCTTTTAAGTGCAAAAGGTAGGAGTTTGCGGAAGCGCCTCTAAACTACGGTACCGATCTAAAAAAACAAGCCGATTGCCCTTTTTATAAGCATATACCAACCATTTTAAAATAACTTATCTTTTATTCCTTGTTTTATTTATTAAATCTTTAAAAAATCAAAAGGCTAAAAAAAAGATTATTTTAAAGCTTTTAACTAAGGTAAACCTAAATATAAAGGTTTTTATCCCTTATAAAATTAGTTCTTTTTTTTTAACCTTTATTTATTTAAAGTTAAGCTAAAAAACAAACTTACTCCTTAATATAAAATATATAAATATTAAGGTAAAAAACCATTAAAACTTAACACCTTTAAAATAAGCTTTTTTACATTTAAATAGCTTTTTAAAGGTTGTTATTATATTGCTATAATATAAAGCATAAATTTTAAAAAAACCAAGTATAAAAATACTATGTTTAACTAGCAATATTTATTAAGCGCCTTATGTTATAACTATTAAAAAAACCTTAGATTATAATAAAGTCCTTGCACCGATTTCCTAGCTTTTTTTAACCACTGCTTTTTTGTCGACTTAAAGAATTAAAACGAGGTTATAATGGAGTTTTTAGCCGGCTACCTAGCATAAATAATTAATGTCGCAAAAGACATGAATAGGCGCTAGCTAAGAAACGTTAACATTTTAAAGAGAATAAAAGAGTAGTTCGAGATTAATAAGACTCGGCCGCAAAAAAAAACCTTTTTACTATAAAAGTAATGAATATATAAAGGTATAAAACAACGCTTCGATAATATTTAAACTAAAAACGATATTATTTATTAACTAGTAATATTATATAAAAGTTATACGTTAGTTTAGTTTGGTATATTTAACACTAGTAATAATTAAGAATAAAGCAAGAGAGAAAGGGATTAAAAGGAGTATTAAAGGGATAAATACCACTTTTTCACTTAGCTTAAAGAAAAACAACCTAGTTACTACCGTTTAATAACCCTTAGCACTATTAAGCTAGCTAATATTATACCCTTACATAAAATAAGGTTAAAGCGATATATAAAAAAAAGGAATAAAGGTATAAGTTTTGCTAGAAATAAACTATAGTTTAAAAAAAGGAGAAAGGATTTAGTGTGCATGTTATAAAGTGGGAAGTTCTTAAGGTTAGGTATAATATATGGTATTTTAGTAAGAAGTCTTATATAAAACTAAAGCTTAAAAAAAAGAAAAAACATATATAAAGTAAGTTTAAGTGTAAAAAGGTGTTATATAATGGTATAAATTGATTTTTTATACTTTAATTTCTAATAACTATTTTTTCTTTTATTATAGGTTGTTTATAACTTAATATAAGTAATTAAGTAAGTTTATATAATTAATTAAATTAATTAAATTTAAGTAAGATAATATAATAAAGTAATGCTAAAAAATACCTAGGTATATAAATAAGTGGTGTAAGTACTTAGGTATATAAGCTTATATTTATATAAGGTAGCGCACTAGTATTATATATATTATTAGCGTATATTTAACTATATTAACCTATTAGTATAGGTGCTTTTTTTTTTTTTTTTTTTTTTTTAGCTGCTGCTAAATACTATTAGTTTTAGCTTTTAAACACTATTAATTTTGTTATTTATTATTATATTTTTATACTTTTTTTTACTTATTTTTATTTTTGTTTTATTATTAATTTTTTTTTTTTTTATTGTGCTTTTTTAAGCTTGTTAATAAACGCGCTAAGCTTATAACTAAAAGTATAAAAAGCAAAATAAGCTTTTTTTTATTTTTAAGGCTTTAGTATGCTAAGGTTGCTTTAAGCGTATAGTTTATGCTTTTTAGCCCTTTAAAGGTATTTTATTAAAAGTTAGATATTATTTAGTTAATTTAAACTTATTAGCTTATAAAAGCTATAAAAAAGCATATAATTTATGTAAAAATATAAGCATTATTTTATATATTTTATATTAAAATTATTATTAATAAAATATAGCTGCTTAAAATATTATTATTTAATATAATATATTTAAATAAACTTTTTAAATAAAGTGCTTATTTTTTTTTTTTTTAGCTAACTATATTAAAAGATTTAAATAATACTATTATTACTAATAAAAATAACTTAGTTTTATAATCTAAATTTAAATCGCATTATTAAAAAATAGCTAAAGCTTAATTTTACTTATTAAAGTTTTTTAATTAGTTTTTAACTACTTATTACGTTTAATAAAACTTAATTAATAAAATATTTAACTATAAAGTTAGTGTTATTTTTAGTTTTTTTTTTATTAGTATTTATATAATAATTATATAATATTTATACCATTTTAAATTTAGTTAGCTATATATATAGCTAAATATTAAAATTAACATTAAGTTATAATTAATTAAGTTGCTTTTTTTTTTGTAGGCGTTATAAATAGCTTGTTTTAATATATTTTTAATTTAATATTTAATATAAATAAACTACTAATTAGCATGCTTTATACTACTATATTATTGCTTTTTACTTAAATGCTTTAAATAATAAATATATTGTTTAAATGTTAGCAGTAAAATGTTTTATAAAAAAAGTAAAGTTTTTAGCTATTAAAGCTATTAATATTAGTGCTTAAGCTTAGTACTAAGCTTTGTTTAAAAATAATAATATTTTTAAATTTAATAATATATAAATATAAAAGTAGTTAGTATATAGCTTATTAGTAAAGCATAAGACTTTATTTTTAAAGTAATTAGTTTAATTTTAATTATATAAAAAAAATTATTTTTATTTTTTAAAAAATTATTTTGCTAGTATTAAAAATAAGAAATAAAAAATAATTAAATAAGCTTTAAAGCTAAAATTTTTTTTAATTATTAGCTTTAATAGCCTTTATTTTTTTATAACTTTATTATTTTTTAAAGTTTTTAATAATTAAAAAAGCTATAATATTAATAGCTAATACTTATTAGTTATATTTAGTTAGCCAGCTTTTTTACTTAATTTTATAATAAAGTTTACTATTATATATCTATTTTTTTATTATATCTTTAACTTTTTATTTTTTTTATTATTATTTAAGGCTAGCATAAATAAAGCATCTAAAAAATCAGCTTTTTAAGCTTTTAATAATTAAATAAAAAATATGTTATAAAGCTTACTATATTGCTTTAAAAGTATAAGGCGATACGCTTATAATTTTATATAACTTAAAATCTTAAATAATCTAATAAATTTAAGTAATAGTTTATAATATTTAAACCTAAAGTTTTTAATAAATAGTGCAACTATATTGCTTATTTTATAAGTTATTAGCTTATGTTTATTATTATAATATATTATATATTTTTTAGTTATAGTTTACTATTATTTTATTAATTTATTTTAAAAGGTTTATAGTTTATATAATTGATTTTATATTGCTAGTACCTTTTTTAAAATAAAGTTGTTTTTAATAAATAGTTAAAATTTAAGTATATAGCTATATAAAGCTTTAAAAAGTAATTTGCTTATAATATTATTAGTAGCTAAATTAAAAGCAAAAAAAGCTTATAGTAATAATTAAAGCTAATTTATTTAGTTACTATTAATAAAATATTTAAAGTAGCTTTTAATAACTTAATTTATTTGTTTTATTTAGTTATTAATTTATAAGTAAAAAATAACTAAATATTTTTTTTTAATTTTAAAATAATAATATAAATTAAACTAGAATTTGCTTATAAAAATAATACTTTAATTAAATATAATATTTATAAAGGCTTTATATTAATTCTTAATTTTTTTGTAAAATAAAACAGCTAACTTAGTTACTATTATAGTAATATTAATAAAAAAAAAGTGTATAAGCTTAATAAATTAGTTTATAATAATAAAGATAGCGTTTATTAATTAAGTATAGTAAATGGTATTAGGTAGGCTAGTAATAAAATTTATAGATAATTTTTTTATTAAAAAAAAAGGAATAAATAAAGCGTTTAGTTGTTTATATTTTTAGTAATGTTTTGCTTTAAGTTTAAAACAAATAAAATATATTAATATATAGTTATTAATATTTGCTTTTATATTTTATTAATAAAACTTATACTAAAATAATTTAAAAGTTTATTTTTAATTAAAATATCTTGCTAAAAAGTTATTATAATATAATTTAATAAGTTAAAAATAAACTAATTTCTTAACTAAAACATAAGCTTTACCTTAATACTATAATAAAAAACCTTTAATAAACTATTAAAGTTTTATTAAAGTTTTTTTTTTAATTTGTTTATAAAGCTATTAATATTTAAGATCTTTTTTTTAAATCTTAAAAATTATATCTTAAAAGCTTTAACTAATATTTAAATCTTTAAAGTTTTTATTATAAGCAGTTATTTGCGTTTATATATATATAATTGCTTATATAAAAATAATTTATTTATAAAGTGTTTTTATAACATATAGTTTTTTAATAAAAACTTTTAAAATTTTATTCTTTATTTTAGTTTTAACTACTTTAATTTTTTTTTTTAAAGTAAAAAAACAATTAGCATCTTAAAGCATTTTAACTATATAATTAAAGCGGCGTAAAAGAAAATCAGCTTTATTTCGCTTGCTTTTTTTATATTTAATAATAAAATTAAAAAAAGCTAAATATAAATATTATTAAGCTTGCTTTTTATTTAGCTTTTATATTTTTATAAAAGCTTATAAATTAATATAATTAGTTAAAACCTTAACAAATAACTTATATCTTTAAAAATAATGCCGCTAATGCTTAAAGTATTTAATAATAGCTAATATTTTTTAGTTAAAAATATTATACCTTGTTTTTATATTATTAAACATATAAAAGTAAAATAAAATAAGTTGTTATTATTTTTAGTTATTTTTTTAAAAAAAGTTTTTTGCTAGCGCTACTTTAAAAAAGTTGGTTTTTATTAATATTTGCTTTTTAAAATTAAAATATATAAAAAAAATAGCCTTTTTAAATAATTTTTTAAGCTTTTTAAAAGCTTTAACTATAAAAGTATTTAATAAAATTTGACTTTTTTTTGTTTTAGCTGCTTTTTTTTTTAAATATTTTATTAATAATATAATAACTTAAAAATACTTTTTAATAAAGTAGCAATAAAAATTATAAAACCTTAAAAATTACTATAACTTATAATAAAAACTAAAAATAAGCTAGTTTTAAATAATATTAATATAACTAAAGTTTATTTTAATTTTATTGTTAAATATAATATATTTTAAAAATTTAAGTTTTTTTTAATAAAATTAATATTTAAATATTTTTATATATAGCTTAACTTTTTAAAGTTTTTTAATAATATTTTAAACATGCTTTTTATAAAATTTTTTATTTATTAAAAATATAAGTATGTTATTAAAATAAGCTAAATAAAATATATTTAAAATATTATTAAGTGCTTTTTATATATAATTTTAAAAAGTTATAAAAAAATTAAATAAACTTATAGCTATAATTAAAAACTTATAGTAATTATAACGTGTGTAAAATATTATTTTTTATTTAGTTTTTTTTTAAATATATATATAGTAGTATATGTTTTTAAAGTTAATTTTAATAAATATTTTAGCGTAAAAAAATTTATTTAATATTTTAAAAATCAAAAAAAATATAAAGCGATTTTTAATTATAACTTTATTAAGTTTTTTAAAGTTAATATATAATTATAACTTTTTATTTTTTTTAAAAATAAATAAAATAAAAGCACTTTTTAAACTAGTTAATTTTTTGATTTTATTATTTTTTAATATTTTATTAAGCTATATTTAAAGTGCTTTTAATTTATTTTAAGCTAAAAAGTATATAAAATAATATAGTATAATAATATTATTTTAAAAATTTATAGTAAAATCTTTTTTTTTAAAGTAAAAAAGTATACTAGCTTTATTATAATTAAAAAACTTTGCTAAATTTTAAAGTTTAATTAGAACTTTTTTAAGTTTTTATTAAGCTTAAGGTATTTTAGCTATAATTTTTTTTAATTATAAAGTTTTAAATAATTTAATAAAAATTTAATAAAACTTTTAATTTTTATAAGATTTAATAAACTTAAAAACTATTATTAGCTTAAAGTATTAAATTTATAGCTTATAAAACTATTAATAAAAAACTATATTTAATATAATACTTTAATTTTTTATAGTAATATTAAATAAAAATAAAGGACTTTTTTTAATTTATTATTTTTGTTAATTATAATATAAAGGCAATAAAATTTCTAAGTAATATTATAATTGTTAATTAATTTATAAAGTATTTAATAAGCGCTATAAGTAAAAAAAGTGCTATTTATAGCATATTATAAAATATAAAAACAAAAAAAAGCCTTTTTTAACTTATAATATAAAGTAAAAGTATAGTTAATGTAATTATATTTAATATTAATATTTAAATTAATATATATTATTAAAAAAAGGTTTTTTAGTTTTATAGTATAAATTTTATAAAAAGTATAAAAATATTTTATAAAAAGTATAAAAAGTTATTAGCTTAAGTTTAAATATTAAATAAAAATAAAATAGTAAAAATAGTTAAACTTAAACTTTTTTTTTTTTTTTAAAACTAAGTTTAATTTTTGTTTTTTTAACTATTGTTATTATTAATATAGCCTTTTAAAAAAAATAATAAAGTATATTATTAGATTTATTATAATAATTAAAATGTTAATTTATATTTAATTTATTTATAAGTTTAGTTTTTTAAATCTTTTATTTTTAGTTTTTAATAAATAAAAGGCAATTATAACTTATATAGCTTATTTTATTATAAATAAAGTATTTAATGTTTTTTATAGCGCTAATAAAGTTTTGTTTTAAGTTATTTTTTTTAAAAGTTGGTTACACTTATTTTTTAGCATTATTTTAAAAGGATATTTTGTTAGAAAAAATATCTTTAAAAACTATACTTTAGTAATAACTATTATTATTATTAATAAAGCGGCTATTATTATTATTATTATTATTGTTATAATTATTTTAATATTTATTTAAGTTAATATGTTTATATTTTTAATAATAGTAATTTTTTTTATTAAGGTATTTAATATGTTTAGGTTGCTAATATAATTTAATATTAGTTTAAAGGTTAGTTTTTAGTATATTAAATTAAATATTTTAAGCTGTTATTTTAGTAATAGCAATCTTAATAAAGTTTATTATTTTTTACTTTTATATAGCTATATTAACTATATTATTTTTAGTTTAAAGTAAAAAGTTATAATAACTTAAGATTTTATACTAAAAAGTAGCAAATAGCTTTTAATAATAAAGTATATTTTTTTTAAGTTTTATTTGCTAGCCTTTTTAATTTTTAATTTAAGCTAAGTAGTAATTAAAAGTCTTAAGGTTTTAATTAAGTAATTAGCAAGCAGCCTTTAATTTATTATTAATAATAGCTTTTAAAAATATTAACTAATAAATAAAAAATTTAGTTTATTTAGTAAAACAATTTTAATTAATTTTATATTGCTTTTTTTTTATATTTTTATAGCTAATAAAAGTGCTGTAATACTAATTTTTATAAAGTTAATTTATTTTACTAACTATATATAAAATATATTAAAATAATCGCTAAAACTTGCGTTTAAAACTATAAAACATAAATTTTAATTCTTTAATTTATTTAACTTATTTATTATAAATAAAATTTATTTAAAGTAAAAAGTAATTAAATTTAAGTAGCTTATTAAAGTTTTTATTATTTTGCGATTATAATTTAAACTTATATTAATGCTAATATTTTTTTAATTAATATTTATATTAATTTTAAAAAAATTGTTTATTATTATTTAATAAATATAAGCTAAAGTTTAAAAAGTTAAAAAAGTTGCTTATTTTTAAATATTAATAATCTAGTTATTTAAAAAAAAAAAAAATTAAAAAAAAAGTTGTAAGTTAAAAAGATTTAATGTTTTTAATATGCTTATAACTTTTAAGTTAAAAAAGTTCTTGTTTTTTTTTTCTTTATTATTATAATAATAGTTTTAATATAAATAAAATATAATTTAAAGGTAAATTGTTTTTATTTTTTAAGTTTAAATCTTAACTATTAATTTTTTATATTTAGCAAAACAAGCTATTATTATAATAATTAAATATTAGTACTTTTAAGTTATATTATATTAATATTATAAGGTTTATTAAAAATATTTTAATTTTTATAATAATTTAAAAAAGTATCACTAAAGTTTTAAAGCTTTTTTAGGTTTAAAAGGCCTATAAAGCGGGTTATTGGTTTTTTTAGTGCTATTGTCGTTTATTATAAATAACCACGTTATTATAAAAGCTATAAAATTGTTATAAAATAAAAAGTTCTTAAGGCTAGGTATACTATATAATATCTTAATAAAAAGTCTTATATAAAACTAAAGCTTAAAGAAGGAAAAAAATATATACGGAGTAAGTTTAAGTGTAAAAAGGTGTTATATAATGGTATAAATCGATTTTTTGTACTTTAATTCCTAACAATGCATATAACCCCTCACTTAACCATTATTAACAAAACTTTTTATAGGTGGTTTTTTTATAAATATTTGCAGATTAAAAAGGGCTACTTATAGTTATAACTATTAAATACGGTAAATATATCTTAGTTTAAAAATCATGCAATAAAAAAACGTAATAGGTATGCGCTAGCTAAAACAGCCTATGTATAAAACTCGATCTTAATTTTTTTGCTTATAAAAAAGCTATAAATTTTATGTAGTTAACTAAAGTAGCTGTTAACGGTACCTTATAGCTTATAAGTTATTTAAGTGATTTAAACATTTAAAGTTAATAAATTAAACTATTATTACTATAATTTAATAACATAAAAGACTTTATTAATAATAAAGGCGGCGAGAGGGAGTACTTTTTTTATAAATGGCTAGCTAACGTAAATAACGTAACAAACTAAATTAAATTATTAGATTTGCAAACGCATATAAGCACGGCCTTAACGTTGTTAAATTCGATGTTTTACCCACTTATCCCACTTAATAAGGTTATTATTAACAAGAATTAAAAGACAAGAAGGTAAGCAGCTTTATTAAGATGTTGTGCTAAATTGCTTATTATAAATGGTAGGCTTTTCTCTTTTGCTATATCTTAACTAGACACCCTTAAGCGGTTTGTTGCTAAAGTCGATAATGTAATAAGCAAGATCAACGAATTTATAAAAAGAGTCGACGTAGCAATAAAGAACATAAAGGTAGACCTTTAGGATTTCTTGGTCAATATAATTGGTCTTCTTAAAGAATGGGGTTTTCTTCCTAGTACACCAAGCACTATAGCCGACGAGGAGATAAGTGTTGCCGTTGCGATAATAAAGCGCTGTGCGAAGTAGTATATTTATTACGGACGTCACATAATAGAGGCCATCTAAGAGCATGCGTAGTGCCGCAAGACATAGTTTTAAAATCGAAAGGGTTATATTACTTTAGGACAAATATTAACCCCTATTTTTTAATCTTACTTAATGTTAATATAGCTATTTATTTTAATTGTTATATTAATATAACAATGTATTATAAACCTATAATAATACTTAAGTTTTTATAGGTATAAAAATACCAAACCTATAAGCCACTATTTTAAACCAGCAACCCGCTAAAAAACGGATATAAAAATGCTTAGCGTAGCCCCTACAACAATATTAGGCCTAAGTCTAAGCTCGAGCTCTCCCAACGTTATAACATCCACATCGTTTAACCCGCAAGCACCTTGCAAATCACCTAACTCTTAATACGCTTGCTAAAATACAGTTAGTCTCTAAAGGCATTATTGTTAACAAATATATAACCTGTTAGCTATAGTAGCATAAATGTTAGCAAAGGCTTTTATTAATTTTAAGTTGTTATAATGTGATTAATATAGTTAAATCTTAGTGTAAATAATCGCACCCCTCCCTTTCTCCTTTAAATTAAGTGTGCTATAAAATAAAAGGATAATTAAAAAGCCTTATGGTATAAAGACTATAAATATTATTATAATTTATAAATAAGTAGTAAAAGCCGGTAAAAATAGCACTTTTTACTATATATCTTAAGACGTACTATTTTAATATATCTTTATACCTTTTTAAAAAGTTTTAAAAGCTTATATTATTTTAAGCATTAACTTATTTAACACTTTATAACTAATATAAAAGGTTAAAAACTAAAAGTAATTTAATTAAAATTTAATAAAAAAATTAATTTATTATTATTTAACTTTAAAAAAGTTTTTAAATAAAAGCGCTTTAATCTTTATATTTAATATAATTAAATAATAGCGTTAATTTTTATAAAATTAAAAAAGCTTTAAGTTTATTATAAGCGATTTATTATGTTTATATATATAATAAAAAAAAATAGATTTATTTTAATATTAAAGCTTATAAATTTTTTAAAGCAAAGTTAAAAAATAGTAAAATTTTAACGCTTAGCTTAATTTAGCTTTATTTAAATTAAAATTAGCTAGGTATATTTAGGCTTATATTTTATAATGTTTATATTATATAAAGATTTTACTTTTTTATAAAAGTTAAAAGTTATTTGCTATTTTTTTTAAACTTTAAATTTAATGCCTTTTATAATATTATTATTATAATTAACACTTTTTATAATTACTATTTTTTTATTATAAAAATTATTTACATTAAATTGTTTATATTTTATATATAGTTTTACCGTATATTATAAATACCTTTTTTAATTTATTAAATTATAATACTTTTTATTATTATTATTATATACTTTAAAATTCTTTTTTTTTATTTATATAAAACATATATATTAATAAATATTAACGTTTTAATATCGTTTTTAAATAATATTAATTTTATTAAACGCTTTATATTAGTTTATTTATTGTTTTTATTATAGTTTTCACTTATATTAATAAGTTAATTATATAAAAAAATATAAACATTATTTTTTATAGCTATTAATAAATATATTATAAATATTTAAATAAAAACCTTAAAGGATAAACTAAAAGTTAATAGAAAAAATAAAAATATATAATAATTATAATGCTATTAAGTAGTTTTTACGGTTTAAATAATAAAATAAAATATATATATTAAAAGGTTTAAAATAAAACTAAAATATTTAAAGTATAAAGTAGTTTATAAAGTATAATTAAATAAATTATCTTTTAAACTACCGTAATAAGTAAAATAAAACCAGCTAAATATAAAAAGGTTTTTTTTAACCTAATAAAGCTTTTATAGCTATAAAAAATATAATAGCGCTAAAAAAGTTAATATTAGGTAATAAAAAAAGCAAGCTTATAATAGTATAAATTAATTAAAAAGTGGTCGAAATAAAATTTAAACGTAATAATAAAGTAGAATTTATTATAGTTAATAATTTTAACTTTAAAGGTAAAAAATTAAAAGGTTGTTTAATTAAATATTATATATATCGCAAGCTAATAAAATTATAGTAAATTAAACAAAATTTTTATTATAATCCGCAATAAAATTTCTATATTATTTTTAATAATACGTTATTATAATACTTAATTAACCTTAAAGTTATTATGTAAATTACCTTTTCGGAATTTTATATAAATTAAGGCCATGGCATTTTTTACCATTAGCCTTTAACGCCTTTCTCGAGTTTGCGGCTCTTTAATATGCCAGTTTTAAATTATTAACAACAATAATTAAGTATTAAGATGCTTAGGCCTTAGGACTCGGATACGAGCGCGGGAACACTGTTCCATCAACTTAAATGCATCATAATCACGACCTTAGCTGTTCCATATAAATGCGAGATTGGCCATGCTATTATTATTATTATAGTTTATAACGCCAGGGCTAATTACATTAGCGAGCCTCCCTAGGGGCATTAGGGCGCGCTGAGCTAGTCCCGCTGCAGTGTACGCAGTGCTCCCGTCCAGCATCTCAACGTGTCAAATATAAGGGATAATACCATATTGGGTTAAATTACCAGCGATAAAGGGGTGTACCTTTAGACACCTTATTAGGTTAGTTATATTTAAGTTTTATACTAAATATATAGTTATAATTATATATAACATATAATAACAATATATATTAATATATTAATTAAACTACTTTATATAATATCGCTTATATTTAATAATTAAAAGTTTTATTATATATTATACCTATTAAATTAAAAAAGCTATAGCTTAATTAAGTAATTATTATGTTAAAATTAACTAATTAATAATAAGAAATATTTTTAGCAAAGCTAATAAACTTTAAATTTTAAAATAAAAAGCTTTAAAGTAAAGTAGTTAGCTTAAATATATAGGTATATATTACTTTAGAAAAAAATAAATAAATTTTTTAGCTTTAATAACTTATTATACTAAAAATTAATAACTATTTAAAAGCTATAAATACTTTAAATTAATTAACTTAATTATTAACAATATTAAATAATAATTTAATTAATTTATTAAAAGCTTTATAAATAATATTTAAAATAACTTTAATAAAACAATTTGCTTTTAGTATTAACTTAAACAACTATAATACTTAAATATAAGAATTTTAAAACCTAACTAAAACAATAAACCAAATTAAAAACTAAATATTAAAAACGGTTTTAAAGAACTATAAAAATATTATGCTTAAACTAATAAATATTTTAAATATATAATATAAAAAACTTAGTAGTATTAGCTTATACTTTAAAGAAATACTTAAGTATTAAGCTAGACTTAATTATAAAAATTTTATAAATAATACTATAAAATAACTACTTAAAAATTTAAGATCTTAAGCAATAAAATAAAAAGAAAAACTTATAATAGTAGTTAAGCATAAAGTAATAAATTTAATAAAACTTTATAATATTATAACTAATTTAAAGAGAGCACAAAAAGGTGCTTATTTAAATTAAATAACGTTTTTTTATTAAATTTAAAAGCAAAAGATAAAAAAAGGTATATTAAATTATTTTAAGATTATAATAAATTTAAAAGAAAAAGCAAGCGTGTACCTTTTGTTTTATAAAGCTAAAAGTACTAAGAAAAAAATATATAAAAAATTATTTTATATATTTAAAAAAACTAATTAAGTAGAAAACTTAATAGAGGTAAATAAATTAAAATTATTATTAACTAATAAAAATAAAGGATTTTTTAAAGAAAAATATATATAAAAAAAAGGATAAAAAAGTAGTTAAAAAGATGCTTTTAAAAGATATTAAACTAATATTATAAAATTAACTATAAATTATAAGCTTTGCTTATAAGCGTATTTATTAAAGAAATGCTAGTATATGTTTTTAAAACTAGCTTTTAAAGACTTTACTTTTAATAAAACAGTTTAAAGCCTTGTTTAAAAGCGAATAAAAAAAGACGCTAAATTAGTAAAAAAGATTAAACGATTTTAAATTAAAAAACCTAAGAAAAAAAAACTAAGTTATAATAATTAACTGTAAAAAAAAATAGTATAAACTATTTTTGCAGTAAAAAACAAGCTAATAAGCTTAATTATTTACTAACTAAAAAATTTAGCTATTTTTAATTTAAAAACTATATTATATATTTTTAATAAAATTAATAGGTTTTTAAACTTTTAACTTTTTAATTTAAATAATGTAATATATATAAAAAATGGTATTATACTAATTAAAGGATTTAAAAAAGTAAATATTAAAGTTTAAGGCTTTAAGAGATTAAAGGTATATAGGTTATATAATATAATATATTGCTTAATTATAGCTGTAAACCTTATATCTTTTTAAGTGCTTAATTAATTAAAATATTAGTAGGATAATAAACTACTTATTAACTATTTTAAAAAAAAAAACGGCTTAACTTTATGCTGTTTATAAAATAAATATAATTAATTTATAATAAAATACTTATTTATATCGTTTAATAAATTATTGTTTTATATTAAACAAAACAAATTAAACTTTTATATAAAAAAGCTATTATTAAAGGGTGACTTTTTTAAGTGGTATTTATAAATAAAATACTTAAAATTAAAAATATTATAATATTTAATGTTTTTATTTTAAAGGGTAGGAATTTGCTAAGCTTTTAATAAAAGCAATAAAATAAAAACTATTTAATATAAAATATATATAATATTAAAGATTACTTATTAAATTAATTAATTACTAAAAAAAAAGCTTATATAAGTAGGTATAAAATTAGCTATTAACTTTTATAACTATAAAAACTTTTAAAAAAATAATAAAAATAAGTAGTGTATAATATTAGCTATAAATTACTACTTAAAATTTATTTTTAATTATTACTTTATAAATTAAAAAGCTTTTTTAATTGTTATAGCTTTTAATTATTTAATTAAATACTTATAAAATTATTATAAAATAAAAGTATTAATTATAAAATATAATAATAAAATAATATTAAACTTTAATAAAACGTTAAAACTTATATAATATTTTTAAAACACTAAAAAAATAATGTTTAAAGTATTATTACTTAATACTTAAGACCTAAATAAAAAAGCTAAAAAAATAAAAGAAGTAATTAAGCAAAAAGCAATATTAATAAAAAATAAATATAAACTATTTATTTATTTATAAGTAAAAATAATTAAAGCAGTTGTTTATTTATATAATAAAGTACTTAAATATATTTTTAATTAATAAACTTTATATAAAAAGTTTTATTTTTACTTTTAATTATAAAATAGTATTATTAAAAGAAATAAGATATTTATTTTGTTTTATTTAAAAATATATAAATATAAAGTGTATGCTATAATATTTATTGCTTAAAAAAAGCAAAAAAAACAAAAAAAGCTTGATTTTAAAGCTTAAATTAGCTATTTAGTTAGCTACTAATTTTTTATTATTTATAAAATTTAACTACTTAAAATTAATAAAGTTATTATTATTAAAAATGTTATATTTAATAAAAAAAGTACTTTTTTAAAAAACTTAAATAAATTAAAAAACAATTTTTTTTAAACTATTAATAAAGAATTTAAAGCTTTATTAGCTAAAATATTTTTAAACTAAATATTTTTAAATATTATTAATAAGTTTATAACTAATTTTTATAAAAACTATAAAATTTATAAACTTATTAATTTTATTAAAAAAAATATAAATAAAGCAAATATTAAAAAAAATAAAAATAAAAATATAAATAAGTTTAAAAAAATTAATTATTTTTATATTAAAGTAATTTTTGTTTTTTATTTTATATTTTTTAAATTTTTAGTAAATTATGCTTTTTTTAACGCTATAATTAAAAACGCTAGCTAAAAGAAAAATTTTATAAAAATTATTAAATTGCTTAATTTAATTTTAAGGTTTAAAGTAAGCTTTAATATAACTTTTTTTAAAGTTATAGCATATAAAAGTTGTTAAAAGGTTATATTTAATATAAAATATTTATATACTATAAAGTTATAGCATAGTATACTAGTAAGCAAAGCTAATAAAATTAGGTTTTTAAAAAAACTTTAAAGCTATTTTAATAGCAAATTAAAATTTTACTAAAATAATAAACTTATATTTATTATACTTTTAAGTAATAAATTAATAAAAAAATTTTAAAAGCTTAAATTTTATAAATCTTTTTTAATTAATATAATAGTATTTTTTATATTAAGTAAAGATTTTTATAGACTTTTTTATAATTTTTATTTTTTTTAAGTTAATATATTAATTATATTTATTTTTTTAAAAGTAAGCTTAAAATAATTACTTTATAAAAAAAAAAAAATTTATTACTAAGATTTATTTTTATTTTTTAAGTAATATAAAGATTTATAAGCTTATTTTATAAAAAACTACTTTAAATAAGCTAAGAAATTTTACTTATAAGGTTATAAAAAAATAAATATTTAATAAAAAGTTAATATATATATTATTTAAAAAAAACTAACTTTTAATTATATATAAGTATATATTTATAAATTTAATAAATATAATTATTATTAAAAAAGTAAAGCTAGGCTTATAATATAAAAAAATTAATAATTTATAAATAAAAAAGAAAATACTTATGTTTTTATATTTATAAAGCAATTATTTAAAATATTTATAACTATTGCTATTAAATTTAACTTTAAACTTAAATAATATAATATAATTAATGCTTTTATTAATATAATATTTAATAAAAAAATATATATAAAAATATTATTTAGCTACTATAAACTTTTAATAGTTTTTAAATTATTTTAAGCTTTATATAATTTTTAAAAATTATTTTTATTATAGTAAAAAAAACTAACTAAAACTTTTAAAAATATAAAATATTAACTTGTTTTTTATAAACTTTATTACTATTTTAAATAAAAAGTATTAATTTTTATATATATTAATAATATAATTTTTATTTATTAAAAAGCAAATATAATTATTATTTAAAAAGCTATTTATAACCTTAAATATTATTATTAAATAATTAGAAAAAAAGACTTATAATACTTTTTTAGTATTAAAGTTATTTAAAATTATAAAAAAAAATTAATTTAATTATTATAATCTTTATATATTAAAAAAATTATTAAGTTATAAAGTTTTAAGTTATTTACTTTAGTATATATTTTTATAAAAACTAAAAAACTAAAACCTTATAGCAAAATAATAATAAAATAAAAAATTTATAACTATTAAAAAAAAAAAAAATTAATTATATATATTGCTATTATTATTTATTTAAATATAGCTTTTAATATATTTAAATTTTTAAGATTTAATTTTAATTTAAAACTAAAATATTATAATATAGCTAATTAACTTTTTAAGTATTTACTTTAAACTTAATATTATATTTTATAGTTTAAAAACAAAAATAAGTTTATTATAGCTAGCAACTTTTTATTTGCTAATAATATTATTAATTAAAAAAGCTTTTAAGCTTATATAATAATATTCTTTAATAAAGTTATTAAATAAAAAGCTAATAAATAAAATATTATTATTATATTAACTATAAAAGCTAAACTATTTATTTTTATATAAGCTATTAAAAAAGTTATATTTATTAATTAATTAATTAAAAAACTAAGTATTATATTAAATAATAAATAAATTTAAATTTAATATAATAATTAGTAAACTATTAATTTAATAACTAAAAATATTACTATTTTTTAAACTAAGTTTTATTATATTAATATTTATAATTATTAATTATATTAAAAAGTTTTAAATTAAATTTTATAAATAAAATATATTTTTATAAATAATATAATTGCAAATAGTTTAATTAAAGCACTTTTAAAAAAAAAATAAAAAACTTTTTTAATATAATTAAGCTTTATTAATATTAAAAAGTTTTAAAAACAATAAAAACTTTAAAAAATATATAATAATAATTAAAATTTATTAAAAAACTTTTTAATTAAAAGAAAATTAAATTAATAAATAATTAAAAGTTAAGTATAAGAATTTTTTTTTAAAAGGTGATTTTTAAAAAGGTGTGTTAAATATAAAGGATAATACTATATTAGGTTAAATTACTAGCAATAAGAGGGTGTACCTTTGAACACCTTATTAGGTTAGTTATATCTAGGTTTTATATTAGATACGCGGTTATGATTACACGTAACACACAACAACAACATACATCAATACATCAATTAAACCGCCTTACATGACATCGCTTATATCTGACACAACGCTCTTTAGCGCGTAGCAATAGTACCGTTTAGACCAGGACCCCTCCGCCAGGTGAGGGTTGTCTGGGTGTTCCATAATAGGTAGGGCTGGACAGCCTCTTCACAGTGCTCTTTGCCTGTTTCTCCACGTGGTGTATCCATTACGGGACTCCTTCCCGTTTCGATTAGCCATGCTAGTCAGCGTAGAAGGATGTTCTGGTCCCGGCACCATCTTCCTCGTCTCCATTACTTGCATATCCAGCGACTCGGCTTTTTTCCACTGCCCTTGATTCCGGTATATCGAAGCCAGGTTGGCTATGCTGTTCAGCGTATCAGGATGTTTCAGTTCTAGCAATACCTTTTTTATATCTTGCGACTGCTTTGCTATCGTTTCTACAATAATATATTTGCCTTGCTTTAAAGATTACCAGCTGCTATTATATAAAAGCAAGGCTTATTCTCTTAGTAATTTTACGTTAACTAGTTAATAATATATAGCTTTTTTAGCATAAAAAAAAGTTTTTAGCAAGTTTTTTAGTTTTAAAAATCCTTTATAAAAAACACTTAAGCTATTTAATTAATATACTACTTTTTAAACTTTTTTATTTTATTATAAGCATTTAACCATTTTTTAATAAACAATTAAACTAATTTATATATTTTAAACATGTTGTTTTTTTTATTAATATTAATTAAATAGTAGTTTTTAAATATTATAACGTTTTTTTTAAACGCATTATTTAAAATCTTATTAAAATTTATGCTTTTATTATTTATACCTTTTTTATAATTATAACCTTTATTTTAATTAAAAGGTTAAACTAAGGACTTAAAAATGCTTTAACTATTAAAAAAGCTTATAAATAACAGTAATTTTATTGCTAATAATTATTTTAAATATATATAATTAAATAAAATTTATTATATAGTTATAATTAAACTTAATATGTTTTTATCTCGCTAAAAATCGCTATTATTATAATTAAATAAGCTTAACTACTTGTTTACTTTTATAAAGTTCGTTTAAATACTCCTTAGCTAAAGTACAAGGTGCTTTTTTCTATATATAAGCTATAGCCTAACTAATAGCAAGAAGCATATACTTAAGCGCCTTTACAAGCTCGGTTGCAGTGTCCGCATCCAGCTAGCCTCCCAACTTTGTTTTACAAAGTGCAAGCGCGTGATCCTGGTCCATTGGTCCGACCTTAATCAAGTTGTTTTGATAGCCCGTTAGCCTAAAGGCTAGTTCCTTATCTCTTATAGTAATAAGAATCAATCCGTTTAAACTTTGCAGCAAATATGTCTATAGCGCTCTATTTTTTTAATCCGTAGTTGCAGTTTGCTTCCCTTTTCGACCACTGCTATCAAACACGTCGATATTATCAGCACTATCTAAGATAATCAGCCACTAGCCATGCCGTTCATTTTGTAGCCATTAATACACCAGCTGGCTAAAAGACATCCGCCTTGGGCTGGTTCCAACCAGGAATCTTAACAGCGTCTGCAATCGCTTTGAAACCTTCTTCAACGCGTACCCGCGTACCCGCATAGACCCAGAATACCCAGACCTGTTTATTTTGTTGTGTGCACAGATCTCGTATCCTATATACATGTTCTACCTCCCAATCCCACAAGGGCCACGCGCAAGGCTAGTTCCAAGCATGTTTGGTGTATCCAATCAAAAAGAGATTTACGTTCAACAAAGTCGGCGTCGCGGCGGAAAGGGACCATAAACGATGGATGAGGAGGCGTCTCTGGCCGTTCGGGCACTGCAGTGAAAGGGTGGTCAGCACCGCCACAAGGCTCGATTCGAAGTAGGCCGAGTAAACGTTATACTCACACCATGTTCCGGCAGGCTGCTTAAGAACAGGACGCGGCTCTGGCAGAATTAGCAAATGCTGTCTACCTTTTCCCGACTTGTTCTGGTGAGATGGAACCTACCTAACGCAAAAGACAGAGAAGGGACCCAGAACTCCAAAAAGGCCTTCAAGCACGCGGCCGCAGTAGCCGCGGTGTATCGCTGCCATGACTTGGTCTTGTGGCTATCGACATAATCGCAGGTACCCTTGATCACTACACATGAAAAGCTGTCCCAGACCCTAGCGCCTTCCATTTCAAAACCTAAGACGTTTTCTCTTTCTGTGCAATCAAATCGCGCTCTTCGCCGGATCTCATGACTGTGTCGCCTGATGCGATCAGGCTGAAATGTACGCGCGGCTGCACGTCCCCCTGCTTAAGTCGATTTCGAGGCACTAGCGGCCTATTACAGCGGCCCTCATTATACGATCTCCCTTGGTCGGTGGTGATACGTCGCCTCGAACAGCTTATCATTTACGGCACCCGGATATCGGGCGTCTAACTCTGGGTCGTGTTGGACTACTTTCAAATGTCTGGATAGCTTGTCCTGCAGCATGTTCCGGGCATGTTCCGGGCATGGCGACCCTTCAACTTGGACAGCAACGCGCGGATCTCGGCGGTAGGCCTCCCCAGAGAATCCGAAAGCGTGTCCTTTCGTACGAAGCGATCGGGATGCCGCCGCCCGATGTCGTACTGGACCACGCCATCACTAATAATGACGTCGCCGAGCACGATCTCGCTGCCATCAGGGCCAAAAGGCACAGCACCACAGATGCCAACTACTGCGGCAAGCTTAGTATTGGGAAAGCTTGCTCGGCAGTTTGCGGCAACAGCGGCAGCATTCGCCTTCCCCATACTTGGCATGTGTGCGAGTACGACGCTGTGGCGACCGATGGCGCCGGTGGTGTAGGCATTCGGATCGCCAGGGGCTTTATCGTACGGCGGGCCGTTGTTGTCCCAGTGCTGGTCGAAGAGCGCCTCGACGACGTCAGCCTCGAGAGGGAGGGCGCAAACGATGGCAATCTCGAATTCGCGGCGGGCATTCCGTCTGCGGGACGGGCGATGCGATTGTGGTGACGGATTGGTCGACATGTTGGGAGGCTATTTTTGCTGGAGGGAATGCCCCCTTTGAGGATGAGCCTGTTGCCAAGCGGTCGGATGGGGGGATGCATCACCTTGGGTCCCCGCTTTATGCCCCAAGTGGAACCGTCGCATCCTGGCCGAACTCTACCTATTTAGCGTCGTTAGTGTAGCCTGGTGTCGGGTCAGGCCGGTGAACAATTCCTATGGGCAGCAACAGCGACTAGTTCAAAGCGGTACTCATCGTCATATGCACTTAACTATACTAGAGGTTAAATTTGGGCATACGTTCAGCCTTGTGGAGGTCTTGGCTTGCAGACCGTCACGTGGTAGCGCCGTCAGCTGTACCATTAGGGCTGCATCCTACGATGCGGAGAGGCTTGACGAACATTTGGTCTGTGCACTTTCGACGAGATTCGACTTTACAGTGGGATAACGGGCCTACTGTGGCCGGGTATGATTACCGGGTGTGCATTGTCTCTCCTTGTCGCATTCTGCCGTCGTACTTATACAATCTTGTAAATAAAGATACGGGTAAAGAGTTTGGCGGCTATATACTAACGTTGGGGTGCTGACTGTACTGTATAAGACATACTACAAGCACAGCACCACAGACGCATGGTAGCGCAGCGTTTACAGTATTCCATGTCAGCCATACGTGGTCCATCACGAAAACGTGCAGCATGTTAGCATGTGTTGTGTATACGATAAGCTCCCAAATATACAAATAAAATGTCCATTTCTAGCTTATACTAAGTGCTCTTTCTAGTCTGTAACATGACTCCACCGACAGGTATATCGGTCAACATAAAGAAATTAAAAACCCTTGCGCAAAAAAAGCGGAATTAAAAAAGCTAATTTCGCATTTATATAATAAAATTATCCCGATTAACTATATTAGTATATAATAATTAGTTAATAAAGTACAAGTAAATAAAAACCGTTTTTTTAACTAAATTTAACATAGCTTTTAAAATTAAGCTACTTTATTTTATCTTTTTATTTTAGCTTTTATTATCCTTTATATAAGGTTTAAGCTACTCGTAGAAATTAAGCTTATAAACCTAAGTATAGGCCGTAAAAACCAACGCCTTTTAAAAGGTAATGCTTAAATATAAGCGCTTAAAATATTTTAACTTAGCTTTAGTTTTAAGTAGCGTTTAATACTTTTATAAATTATAGGTTATAAGTTTAAAAAGCCGGTTAAAAGTCTTATCTTATGCTTTTAAATATAAGCGCTTTTACTTTTAAAAGTATAAAGCTAAAGCCATTACCTAGGTTATTGCGAGTTTGTTAAACGAGGCCACCTATATACGGGTTATATAGATGTGCTCTGGGAATGGCGCAACAATTCTGCGTCGACATGCCTTTTCCTTAAGAAACAAAGCGCCGAAACTCCATCTCGAACGCAAAGGATCGATCAATAAAACAACTAAAAGACTATAGGGCGCGGCGGAAGAAAAAAAAGTCAATACAAACTACCTCCCTCTCTCGTCGACTTATCCGCTCCAACCCAATCTATTTTTTTGCCAAGAACTGCGGGAAGATAATCTCACTATAGGTTGCAATACTCCGCGAAACTATGCCGCCAGCTGATATCACGAGTTTGGATCCTCGTTTCGTGGCTGCATTCCGGTTTTTGAACAAGTTTTTATGCAGTAGGGGGCAAGGCACATACCTACTCCGGCGACTGGCCTATTTCTAGCATTTATAGTTATTAGATTCTCTTGAAGCCATAATTAAAACTGAGAAAAAAAATGGAGTCTGCCGGAGGTCGGGCTATTATAATGCAAGCATTGTTATAAATATATATAAAAGTGTGTAAAGAACCCATTTAAATACAAAGGCACTAAGGCGTACACTTTATAAACGTAAACAAATAAGCAAAAATTAAACGACGCTTATAAAGCCATCCCCCTTTTTTCTTTTAGTATACTTAAACATAGTTAAAACAATTATATATATATATACTTTTACTTTATAAATAATTATAAAACTTATATTTTAAAAGCTATAAGTTTTTTAATATTAATAAAACTATTATAGCAACCTTAATTACTAATATTTATTAAATTATTTTGCTTAAGCTTATAAATATTTATGCTTAAATAATAAAACTAGTAAAAAAAGCAAGCAAATTTAAATATTTAAAAAAATTATATAAAGTTATAAAAAAAATAAAACTTTAAATATAAATAAAATAAAAATAAATTTAATTATAAGCTAAAAAAATGTTATAAAGTTAATATACACACCTTTTTTTAATTTAATTAAATAATATAAAAAAAAAAAGTAGATATTATATTTATTTAAATTTATAGCGTTATTTGCTATACTAGTTATATTTTATTACGTCTTTTTTATTAAGCTTAAGTTTATTACACCTTAGCGCAAGCTATTACTTTTTTAATACCTTTAACTTTTAATGTTATTGTATATGCTTATATATTAGGGTTTAAAACCCTTTTTTAACCTTTATAACTATTTTACACTTCGCTTTTAAATTCTCCGCACTTGCTTACATTTACCTGGCTTACTTAGCACCCCCTTTGCACTTTTGTGCCTTTTTTGCACCATAGCCTTGTTTTTTTACCCTTTTTTACACTATAGCCCTTTATATTATAACATCTTATTACTTTTTTTGTTCTCTTTTATTTGTTATCCCTTTAATTACCTAGATAGCAAAGCGACTAAGTGTTTTTTATAAAAACATATACACTTATAAAATATAATAAAACATAATTAGTTTTATTTAATATAATTAGTTAAACCTTATAAATAAAATATATCTTTATAAATAATATAATTATAAATAGTTTAATTAAAGCACTTTTAAAAGAGAAATAAAAAACCTTTTTAATATAATTAAGCCTTGTTAATATTAAAAAGTTTTAAAAATAAAAAAAACCTTAAAAAATATATAATAACAATTAAGATTTATTAAAAGACTTTTTAATTAAAGGAAAATTAAATTAATAAATAATTAACAATTAAAAATAAAAATCTTTTTTTAAAAGGTGTAAAACTAAGTGAATTTAGGTGCTAATATAGCAAGTATATTGGTTATTTTAACTATTAATAATAATAAAGTAAGGGAATAAAAAGTAAGTTTTATTTAGCTAATTTTATATATATATTTGTGTGCGCGCCTTATAATACGCAATATAAGCCCTTTTATTATATTTTTATATAATTAAACAACGCGGTTTTTATATATTATGTTATAAAGCCTTAATAATTTATATAGGTATACGCTAACACCTTTTTTAGTCTTTTAAACACTTTAAGTAAAATATAAAACATTTTTAAAAAATAGTTAGTTTATAAATTAAATTGCCTTGTTTTAATATATAAATTATATTTTTAATTATTGTGCTAAATATTATGTTTTTTATAATATTAGTATATATATCTCTTTAGCAACAATTTCTTTGTGTTTTTTTTGCTTTAGGTTAAAATTTTATTTTATATACTATAATTTATAGTATATATTAAAATATTTAACTTTTTTTTTTAAAAACAAAGTATATAAGTTTAATTATATGCTAAAGTTTACTGTTTTAGCATAAGTACCTAATATTTACTTAAATTAAACTAAACTAATATTAAACTTTAAATTATTAAACCTTAAACTTTATACTTTTTACTTTTATATAATTTTATAATAAATAATTAGTTTAAAATAATTATAAGTAGATAATAATTTTAAAAGTTAGGTTTTAGTTTTTTAAAATTATTAAAGTATAAGTTTTTACTACTTTTTAGTAATAAATTTGTTTTAGTAGCTAATTATTTAAAATCGCAGGTATAAAGTGGCTTAGCTACGCGGTAATTCTTTTGTAGTTTTTTTTTTTAAGTATATAAGCTTTATAAATCGCTTATGTTTTGCTTTATTAAAAGGTTTAGTTAAACTATTAGCTAAGTTGTTTTTTAATTAAATATATATTAAATTAATATAACTTATAATTATTTTTTAATTAATATAATAATATAATATATATATATATTTTTTTTGCTTATTTATTACTAAAGTTTTTAATTATATAAAAGCACTAGTGTTATTATTTAAAAAAGTAATAAGTTTTTTTAATATATAATTAAGTTTTATAAAAAAGCTTTATATTTATATTAAGTTGCTTATAGCTTTATTTATTATAATATATTTACTTTTAGTTAAATGTTTTATAATAATATTTTATAACTTTAAATATTATAATATTAAGTTGCTGCTTATAAAAATAATATATTTTATTATTAACTTTTTATTATTAAAATTAAATACATATATAATATTTATTATAGTAAATAATTTTAATTTTTTATAAACTTTATATAAGTAATTAAAATTTAACTTTTTATATTATAAATATATATTTAGTTGGTTTTTTAAGTATTTTATTAGTTGCTTAACTTTATTAAAATAAGTTTTTAATAAATTGTTTATATAATATGTTTATATTAATATTATAAAATTAATGTTTGGTTTGGTAATTTATATTAAATAAGCTAATTTGCTTAAAAAAAAAGCGAATTTAAAGATTTTATTTTTATTTGCTAATGTGCTTTTTTTTTTAAAACAACTTTTATTTTTTTGCTGTTTATTAGTGTAATATTTTTTTAAAGGTTAAATATTTTAAATAACTTAAGTGCTTTTTAAATATATTATAATTAATTTAAGCTAATATTGTTTTTATATATGTTTTAAATAATTTTAACTTTAATAAACTAAATAGCTTTTTTTAATTTTTTAGCTGTTATATATAAATATAATATATTATTAACTTTAGTTAAATAATTTATATTTATTTTATAAAATAAAAAGTTATTAATATATAAAGCAATAACTTTATTATATTTTTTATTATAGTATATTATATTGTTAATTAGTAATAATTTAAATTTAATAGTAAATATTATTAATTTAACTATTTTTTGCTACTTATTAGCTAATTGCTTTAGTTTATATAAAAGGTTTATAAGTTTAATAATTTTATTTGCTATTTATTTATGTTTATTTTTTTTTTAATAAATGTTTTAAAGTATTTTATTAATATTTTAAATTGCTTTATAAAAATATGCTAGCATAGCTTTTTATTTAAAAAGGTAGTAATAAAGTTTAATTATAAAATATGCTATTTCTTTTTTATAGCTAATATTATAAGTATTTTTTAAAAGGTAGCTTTTGCTATTAAGGCTAATATTTTTTTGTAGTTTATTTTTTTTATTAGGTAAATTCTTTTGTATATATATAAGCTTTAAACTTGTTTAGCTTTTTTATAAATAAATATTTTTTATATAGTACTTATTTTATATTAACTAAATAATTTTATTTAAATGTTTTTGCTTGCAGTAAAAACTTAAATGTTTTTTTATTTAAATTAATTTATATTTTTTTAAAGATAGCTTTAAGCTATTTTTTATAATTATTATTATTAAGCGCTTACTTAATTGTAAAATAGTTTAATTATAATATATTTGCTTTAAATATATTAAGTAAATGCTATAAGTAATTTAAATATAGTAATTTATATAAATTTAATAAATTAAGTTTAATATATATATTAAATTTTTTTTATTAACTAGCTTAATTATTTAATTTTGCTATTGCTATATAAATTTTGTTAATTTAGTAATTTTAATGACTTTTAAATTTATTATTGTTTTTATTTAATTTGTTATATTTTTTTTAGCAAAATGATATTTTTAAGGTATAAATAACTTTAAGGTGTTTATTAAAAGTATTATAAATATATATAATGTTTATGTTTTTTAAGGTGGGTATTTTTTTTTTAAGGCGTTTAAGTTTAGGTTTTTTTAGTGTGTTTTTTTTAGTTGTATTTTTTTTAATAATATTATTATTTTTGTTTTTAATTTTAGTGCGGTTTTTAATAGATTTATAACGTTTATATAGCTGCTATTATATTTTAAAAGATAAAGATCTTATAATATTATATAGGTTAAAGGTATTAATAGGATTATTAAAGTGTTTATAAAATATAACTTTTATTTATTAATTATATAATATAATTGCTATATCTTTTATATTTAAAAAATAGTATATTAGCACTACGTGTATTTAATTTTTTTGCTACAATATACTTATTTATATTAATATATATAATATATTATAAGCTTAAAATCTTTAAATACTTTAAAATAAGTAAATAATTTTTGCTTAAATAAAAACTATGTATATATTGCTTATAAAAAGTAGAATTTTTTAATAATAATTAATAGGTTTAGTTAAAGGTATATACTATTAGTTTTATTTTTTAAGGCTAAAAATATATAAAAAAGTAGGCTTAAATAAAACAAGCTTTTGCTTTACTTTAAATAAATTAAATAAAGCGCTTTATAACTTTATTTTAATATTAATTTATAAAAAACAAAGTAATTAATTAAATAGCTTTATTTGTATAATATTTTTTAAGTGCTTTTATATTAAACTTTTAGCTGCTGTTTATATAAAGAAACTTTATTTTCTTTAGTATATACTAACTTAGTTAAAAAATTTAGTTTTATAAAGTATAATTAACTTTAGTAATATAAGTAATAATAGCTTTTTTAGCTTTATTCTTTATTTTATATAATTTATATATTTAATAATAACTATTATTATTTATAATTAAAAAGTAATATTTATAACTTTTAATTAATATAGGTTAAATTAATTTTAAATTTATTTAAATAAATTTATTAAAGTATTTTGTTTGCTTAATAAGTTTGCATAAAATAATCTTTTAAGATTTAGCTTAATTATAAGTTATATAAAAAAGATATTTGATTTTTTTTAGGTTTAAATTAATATTTATTGCTTTTTTAATTGTTTAAATAAAATACTTTATATTAAAATAATATAGCTTTTAATGCTATAAAATAAGTTTATTTTTAAGTTTATTAGTTATATATATTTAATTGTTTTATATTGATTTTTTTGCAAGTTTTATAATATTAGGTTTTTTATTTGTTATATTTAGCCTAACTTTTTATTAAAAATTATTAGGTAATTTAGGTTTTTTTTTTTTATACTTTTAGAAAAGGAATTTTTGTTTTAGTATATTTATACTTGTGATTGCAACACCGTTTAAGCTTTTAAAGGTGTACTTATTTAAATATTGTTTAGTATAATAAAATTATTTGTTTAATATAATATTTAAAGGAAATAAAGTGATTAATAATATATGCTTTATTAATATTTTATAATATTGTTTTGTTAAGGTATAGTATTTTTGTTTTAAGGTTTTAATAGCGTTAACCTTTATAGCGCTACTACTAATATAAATAACTAATAAGTTAGGTTTTTTATTAAAGTAAACAAGTGTTTTATTAATAAATGATTTAGCGTTATTTTTAATTTTTATGTTTAAGCTTATATTATATAAAATATTATTTTTTGTTTTAGTGTTAGTTTATATAAATGTTGCCTAAGGTATATTTATTATAATAATATAACTATTTATGTTAATAAATTTAATAGTAAAGTTGTTAGTAAAATAAAGGGTAAAGTTGTTAATAGTTATTAGATTTTTTAATAAAGCTATACTTAGTTTATTGCTTTTTATAATTTTATTGTTATAAATAGCGATAAAATATTTTATATAGTTATTATTTATTGTAGTAAAATAAGTAAGTAAATTATAACTTAAAAAAAGGCTTTATAAATTAATAATATTGCTTTAGTTATTTATATATTAGTTAGTTTGTTTTTATTTTAAAAGCTGTTTATAATTTTTAGTAATATATTTAAGTTTATTATAGTTGTAATATTTTAAATTTTTATGTTTATTGTTTTTTTTTTTATTGTTATTATTTTTTAACTTGTTTTTATTATAGTGTTAGTTATTAAAACTTGATTTTTTTTAATTAAGCTTGTTAGCAGCATAAAATTAATTATTTTTGTTAAAAGATTTTTTATTAACTTAATTTTTTAAATTATTACAAACCTTATTAATAAGGTTTTATAATAAGATTTTTTAATACTTTATTACTTTTATAATTATATTGTGCTATTTTATAGCTTTTTCTTTAATTATTTAAAAAAATAATAACATTTATTAATTTAAGCTTAAGTTTTTATTAAATGCTTAGTATTAACGTATTAAATTTGCTTATTTAAATATAAAAATAATTAGGTTTTTTTTATTATAAAGTTATATAGTTATATTAGTTTATAGATTTTTTTAATTGATTTTTTTATTTGATTTATAAGTAGTTTTAAAGATTTAAAGTATTTTAGTGCTTGTTTTAACTTTTTTAATAAAGTTAAAAAAAGTTGTTTTATATATGTTAGTTATTATTAATATTAGCTTGATTTTTTTAAATGCGGTAATTTCTTTTTTTTTAATATATTTAATAATAGTAAGAGCTAAGTAAAAATTGCGCTTATATATAAGCTAATTTTTTGCTTTTTTTAAACAGTTTTTTTTGTTAATTTTAAAGTAAAAATAATATTATTTAATTTTTTTAAGTTTATTATTACTTATAGGTTTTTTAGTATTATTTATTAACTTTTTTTTTTTTTGTTTAAGTTGCTTGATTTTATATTGTATACGCTTGATTTTTTCATTTAAGTTTATATTAAATAATAAAAACAAAGGGTTTAAATTAAAGAGAGCATTTTTTTTATACGCTTTTTTTTTTTTATTTAATTGATAACTTTATTGTTTTTATTTAAAACGCTAAATAATTTATATATTATATTACTATTATTAAAAGTAAAAAAAGCTTGTTAATTTAGCTTAAAACTAGTTTAAAAAATAGTTTTAATGCTATTTTAGTTATTAATAATTTTAAAAGTTAATATTGCTAAGGTTTTTTATTTGCTTTATAAAATTAGTTTTAATTAAGCTAAAGTAAATAGTAATAGTTTAACTAAAGTTATTTTTTTATTTTTTTTATTTGTTTATATATCTTATTATATAGCAAATATATTTTATAACTATAGTTATTTTTTAAACGTTGCAATTAAATTTTATATTTAAACTTTATATTATTATATATAATAAAGTTAACTTAGGTTTTTTTATTATACTTTTTTTTAATGCTATATTTAAATACATTAATATGCTTTTGCTTAGATTTTAGTTTAAGCTAAATATTAATTTAATTTTAAGATATTTTATTAAGTAAGTAGTTTAATTAAGTAGTTTTTTTAAAAAGTATTTTAATTATTTTACTTTATTTATTTGTTATATTATATAAGTTTTTATTTGCTAGCATATACTTACTTTATAGGCTTTTTGGTAAACATATTATATGCTTTTATATAATTAAACTATTTATGTAATAAAGAAACAAAGGTATTTAAATTAGTTAATTAATCTTATAATCGCTATTTAATTATATAAAACGCTAGCTATTATATAAAACTAGGTAAATTTAAGTGCTAATATAATAAGTATATTAGTTGTTTTAATTATTAATAATAATAAAGTAAAAAAATAGGAAGTAAATCTTGTTTAGCTAATTTTATATATATATTTATATGCGCGCCTTATAATATATAACACGGGCTTTTTTATTATACTTTTATATAATTAGGTAACGTAGTCTTTATGTATTATGCTATAAAGCCTTAATGGCTTATATAAGCATACGCTAACAAAAGGTAATTTTTAAAAAGGTGTATTAAATATAAAAAATAATATTATATTAGGTTAAATCACTAGCAATAAAAAGGTGTACCTTTAAACACCTTTTTAAGTTAGTTATATTTAGGTTTTATACTAAATATACGGTTATAATTATATATAACATATAATAACAACATATATAAATATATTAATTAAACCACCTTATATAACATCGCTTATATTTAATAAAAACCGCTGAAAATAATAATAAGCGCCAGCTAAATTTAATACTTATAACAGTAATTTCTTTACTTAATATATAATATAGTTAAAGGTTTTAATAAAGTTGCTTGTTATCTTTATTTTTTTATATATATATCTTTTGCTTTAAGTTGCTAAAAAAAAAAATACTTATATAAAAAGATTTAAATCTTTTTTTTTTTTATATTATGCGAATATTTTTTGCTTTAAGTTGTTAAAAAAAATATATTTATATAATAAAAATCTTAGAAAACAAAATAAAAATAAATGTTTTTTGCTTTAAACTACTAAAAAAAAAGCACTTTATTAACTTTTATTATTATATTTTTATTAATTTATATTTACTTAGTTATTATATAATAAAATATAATAATTATTATAAATATTAATTAATATTAATATAGTTATATATATATATATAAGTTTATTTAAAGCTAATAAAGTGTTTTATTTACTATATTTAATTGTTTATTAAAAGGAAGGAAAAAGTAAGGGAATTAAAGGGGTGAGAAGTGTAAGATATACCTTTATATAAAAGGTCCCTTACTAGCGTAGCCTTAGCCCCTACGGCTAAAGGTAGCTAAGTAAGTGGCTAAAGGTAACGCGCGGTCACTTTCACCACTTAGCTAAACACGTATAATTAACTAGCAATATATTAATTTAATAATTTATAAGTATATTAAATTAACAGTTAACTTTATTAAAACAAAAGTATTACTAGGTTTAATAAAATAAGTAATTAACTTAAATTACTTTTTACCTTTTTAAAGTAACGTAAGTTAAAGTAATATAAGTGGCTAAATATAAATAGCTTAATGTAAGTGGCTTAGCGCACTTATAGCGTATACTGTTAAATATAAGCGATATTATATAAGGTGGTTTAATTAATGTATTTATATATATTGTTATTATGTGTTATATGTAATTATAACCGCGTATTTAATATAAAACCTAAATATAACTAACTTAATAAGGTGTTTAAAGGTATACCCCTTTATTGCTAGTGATTTAACCTAATATAATATTATTTCTTATATTTAATATACCTTTTTAAAAATTACTTGTTAAAAAAGGATTTTTATATTTAACTTTTAATTATTTATTAATTTGATTTTTTTTTAATTAAAAAGTTTTTTAATAGATTTTAATTGTTATTATATATTTTTTAAGGTTTTTTTTGTTTTTAAAACTCTTTAATATTAATAAAGCTTAGTTATATTAAAAAGGTTTTTTATTTCTTTTTTAAAAGTGCTTTAATTAAACTATTTATAATTATATTATTTATAAAAATATATTTTATTTATAAAGTTTAATTTAAAACTTTTTAATATAATTAATAAATTTAATTATTAATATAATAAAGCTTAGTTTAAAAAATAGTAGTATTTTTAGTTACTAAATTAATAATTTATTAGTTATTATACTAAATTTAAATTTATTTATTATTTAGTATAATATTTAGTTTTTTAATTAATTAACTAATATATATAGCTTTTTTAATAGCTTATATAAAAGTAAATAGCTTAATTTTTATAGTTAATATAATAATAATATTTTGCTTAGTAGCTTTTTATTTAATAATTTTACTAAATAATATTATTATTTAAGCTTTAAAGCTTTTTTAATTAATAATATTATTAGCAAACAAAAAGTTGCTACTTATAATAAACTTATTTTTATTTTTAAATTATAAAATATAGTATTAAATTTAAAATAAATATTTAAAAAGTTAATTAGCTATTTTATAATACTTTAGTTTTAAATTAAAATTAAATTTTAAGAGTTTAAATATATTAAAAGCTATATTTAAATAAATAATAATAGTAGTATATATAATTAATTTTTTTTTTTTTTAATAACTATAAATTTTTTGTTTTACTATTATTTTGTTATAAGGTTTTAATTTTTTACTTTTTATAAAAGTATATATTAAAGTAAATAACTTAAAACTTTATAATTTAATAATCTTTTTAATATATAAAAATTAAATTAATTAAATTAATTTCTTTTTATAATTTTAAATAACCTTAATATTAAAAAACTATTATAAGTTTTTTTTTTTAATTATTTAATAATAGCGTTTAAGCTTTTAAGTGGCTTTTTAAGTAATAATTATAGTTGTTTTTTAATAAGTAAAAACTATATTATTAATATATATACAAATTAATACTTTTTATTTAAAGTAGTAATAAGGTTTATAAAAAACAAGTTAATATTTTATATTTTTAAAAGTTTTAATTAATTTTTTTTACTATAATAAAAATAATTTTTAAAAATTATATAAAGCTTAAAATAATTTAAAAATTATTAAAAGTTTATAGTAGCTAAATAGTATTTTTATATATATATTTTTTATTAAGTATTATATTAATAAAAATATTAATTATATTATATTATTTAAGTTTAAAGTTAAACTTAGTAGTAATAGCTATAAATATTTTAAATAATTGCTTTATAAATATAAAAACATAAGTATTTTTTTATTTATTTATAAGTTATTAGTTTTTTTATATTATAAGCCTAGCTTTATTTTTTTAATAATAATTATATTTATTAAATTTATAAATATATATTTATATATAATTAAAAGTTAATTTTTTTTAAATAATATATATATTAATTTTTTATTAAATATTTATTTTTTTATAACTTTATAAATAAAATTTTTTAACTTATTTAAAGTAGTTTTTTATAAAATAAGCTTATAGATTTTTATATTACTTAAAAAATAAAAATAAATTTTAGTAATAAATTTTTTTTTTTTTATAAAGTAGCTATTTTAAGCTTACTTTTAAAAAAATAAATATAATTAATATATTAACTTAAAAAAATAAAAATTATAAAAAAGTTTATAAAAATTTTTACTTAATATAAAAAATATTATTATATTAATTTAAAAAGATTTATAAAATTTAAGCTTTTAATAAAATTTTATTAGTTTATTATTTAAAAATATAATAAATATAAGTTTATTATTTTAATAAAATTTTAGTTTACTATTAAAATAATATTAAAGTTTTTTTAAAAACTTAATTTTATTAGCTTTGTTTATTAATATATTATATTATAACTTTATAATATATAAGTATTTTATATTAAATATAGCTTTTTAATAACTTTTATATATTATAATTTTAAAAAAAGTTATATTAAAGCTTGTTTTAAACCTTAAAATTAAATTTAATAATTTAATAGTTTTTATAAAAAAAAATTTTAGCTAGCATTTTTAATTATAGCGCTAAAAAAAATATGGTTTATTAAAGATTTAAAAGGTATAAAATAAAAAATAAAAATTACTTTAATATAAAAGTAATTAATTTTTTTAAGCTTACTTATATTTTTATTTTTATTTCTTTTAATATTTACTTTATTTATATTTTTTTTAGCTAAATTAATAAGTTTATAAACTTTATAATTTTTATAAAAATTAGTTATAAACTTATTAATAATATTTAAAAATATTTAGTTTAAAAATATTTTAATTAATAAAGCTTTAAATTTTTTATTAATAGTTTAAAAGAAGTTATTTTTTAATTTATTTAAGTTTTTTAAAAAAGTACTTTTTATATTAAATATAATATTTTTAATAATAATAACTTTATTAGTTTTAAGTAGTTAAATTTTATAAGTAATAAAAAATTAATAGCTAATTAAGTAGCTAATTTAAGCTTTAAAATTAAGCTTTTTTTATTTTTTTTGCTTTTTTTAAATAATAAATATTATAAAATAAGCTTTATATTTATATATTTTTAAATAAAATAAAATAAGTATTTTATTTTTTTTAACAATATTGTTTTATAATTAAAAATAAAAATAAAACTTTTTATATAAAGTTTTTTAGTTAAAAATATACTTAAGTATTTTATTATATAAGTAAGTAAGTAATTTATATTTGTTTTTTATTAATTTTGCTTTTTACTTAATTATTTTTTTTATTTTTTTAGCTTTTTTATTTAGCTTTTAAGTATTAAGTAATAATACTTTAAACATTATTTCTTTAATGTTTTAATAATGTTATATAAGTTTTAATATTTTATTAAAGTTTAATATTATTTTATTATTATATTTTATAGTTTATACCTTTATTTTATAATAATTTTATAAGTATTTAATTAAGTAATTAAAAGCTATAATAATTAAAAAAGCTTTTTAATTTATAAAGTAATAATTAAAAGTAAATTTTAAGTAGCGATTTATAGCTAGTATTATATATTATTTATTTTTATTATTTTTTTAAAAGTTTTTATAGTTATAAAAGTTAATAGCTAGTTTTATACCTATTTATATAAGCTTTTTCTTTAGCAATTAATTAATTTAATATTATTATTATTAATTATATTTTATTATGCTTATATAATATTATTTAAACCTTAATTTAAATATATTAAGTATTTAGTATATTTGCTTTTTAATAATTAAAAGTAAAACCAAGAAACTTAAGTAAAAACTTTTTGCTTTTTAGTTAAAACGCTTTTAAGGCGTTTATAGTTTTGCTGTGGATCTTTAATTAAAGGCTTTATTATGTTTTAATAGTTTTTTAGTTAAAAGAAAATAAAAAAAATAAAAATAAAAAAATAAAAAAATAAAAAAAAGTGCGGCCTTTTAAGCCTTATGTTTTTTTGTTTTATTAGTTGCTATTAATATACTATTAGCTATAATTTGTTATTATATTGTTTTTAAAACTTATTTTTTTTATTTTTATTATACTTTTTTATTTTTTACTAATATTTAAACTACTTTATATATAAGTAATAAGCTTTAAGCTAAAAATTAGTATATTATTTTATAAGCTACTTTTAAGCTGCTTATAGTTTAATTATAGTTTAAATTAGTAGTAAAAAAGCTATAAAGCTAAGTAATTAAATTAGTTTTTTTTTTAAAATTTTAAATAATATAAAAATCTATATAACGCTATTTTTTTGCTTTTTATAGTTATAAAAAGGTATAGCTATATTTAGCACCTTTTTTAAAAAAAAAAAGCTTTTAGCTTTAATATCTTTATATAAATTTATAGTAAAGCTAAAGCTTTATATTTTTAAAGTTTATAATAAAAATCTATTATATTTATTAAGCAAATCTTTTTAATTTTTATTAGTAGTTTTTTTATTACTAAAGTTAATATTATTAAGCTTTAGTTTTTTTTACCTTTATTATTAGCTTTATTTTATTTTTTAAGCTAATGTTTTTTTAAAGCTTTTTTTATTATATTTTAGCTTTATTATTTTTTTATTTACTTTTTTTTTTTTATACTATTTTTAACTATTTATTATATATTTTACTAGATTTTTTTTAATAACAATTTTACTTACTTTTGCTTTACTTATTTTTTGCTTTTATTTTTAATTATATTTTTTTTTAAAACCAAATATCTAACTTTTTTTTAAATAATTTTTTTTTTGCCTAAAATTACTAATTTGCTTTTAAAATTATATAACTTAATATTTAAATAAATATAAAAAAAAAAAAACCTAATTTTAATTTTAAAAAATAAATTAAAGTTGTTTTATATGCTTTTTTAACTACTTTAAAACACTTTAATTATTTTTTAGTTAAATCTTTTGCTATTTTTTTTATTAAGCTTTTACTAAGCTTATATTATATAAATAAATTATATATCATTATATTTTAAATTATTTTTATATAAATTTTTTTTGCTTTAAATATATTATATTTTTATATAATAATAACTAATTTTATTAAAGTAAAATTTTAGCGTTTAAGTTTTTATTAAAGTTTTTTTAAGTAATAATATTACTTTAATTTATAATTTAATTATACCTTTAAAAAGCATATACTTTTTTTTAGTTTAATTTATATATTTTTTAGCTAAATTAAAATAAAATTAGCTTTATATTATTTTATAAAGTATATTAATTTGTTTTTTATTAAGTTAAAATTTATTTTATATTATAATATTTAACTTTTATACTTTATATATACTTATATTAAATATTTATAGTTTTTTTTTATATTTAGCTTTATTATTATAAAATTTATATTATTTATAAACTTTATTATAATTAGCTTTTTTTTTATTAATTTTTTATATAAAATAACTATATATAATAAAAATAATATTAATAATAATAAAAATCTTTATAATATACTTATAATTAAAACCTTTTTTGCTATACTTTTGCTATTAAATAATAATATTATTATTTATTTTATAAAATAGCTTTTAAGCTAGTTTTAAATTTATTAAAAAAAGTCTTTTTTTTATAGCATTTTTAATAGCTTTATATAATTTATTATATTAAAAGCTTTTAAAATATTTAGCTATAATAATATTAATATTAAATTATATTTTTGGTTATTATAAATCACTTTTATTATAACTTTAATTACTAATTTTATAAATTTTTATAATTTATTTTTTATTTATTTTTTTAATAATAATATAAACCTTTTTATTATAGCTAAAATATATATATTTATTATTTTTTTAATTATTTTATTTATTATATTAAATAAAAAAATTAGCTTATAGCTATTAGGCTTTTTAAACTTTTTTAAAGTTTTTTTTAATTTTGCTAAAATTATTATAATTATATTTTAAAACTATTTTAAGTAATATTTATATATAAAACTTTATTAAGCTAATAATATTATTGTTTTTATAACTTTTTACTTATATACTTTTAAAAATCTTATTAATAAAAAGTTATTTTTTAGCGCTTTTTAAAGTTTAACTTTTTTTAAAATCTTTTTAATCTTTTTTATTTTAATTTTTTTTTATATTTTAAATAAATATTTTATAAGCTTTTTTTATTTTTTTAAGTTTAATAAATTAATTTTTAAAGTAAAAAAAAACCTAGCTATTAATACTTTTATTTTTTTTATATAAGTAGTTATTTATTTTTTTTGTTTTTTAAAGTTTAAAAGACTTTTTTTTGCTAAAAAGGCCTAGCTTTTAAAGTATACTTACTTTTTTAAAGTCTAAAGTTTTAAATTATTTTTTAAAGCTTTTATTATATTTTATTACTATTATTTTTATTATTTTTTATAAATAATTTGCTTTTATTTTATTTTTCCTTTAGTTATTTTTTTTTTTAATATTAAAATATAATTTTATAATATTTTTTTTCTTTTTTTTTAGCTTTTTTTTATAGCTTTTTAAACCTTTTAAAACTACTATAAAGCTGCTTTTTTATTATAGCTTTTTTTTTACAGCTATTATATTTATTATTTTAATTAGTTTTATTATTAAATATTTAATATATTTATTTATATTTATTATTATATTAAAACCATTTAATATTTATAATTTAAACGCTTTAATTATTACTAGCGCTTTATTTAATATTTTTTAGCTTTAGCTTTTAAGTAGCTAAAAGCTTAATATTAGGTTTTTTTTGTTATAAATTTAAAAGCTTTAAAAATATAATTAAATTTTATTTATTTTAAGCTTTTAAATATTTTTACTAAAAGTTTTTTATTAGCTTATATTAAATTAATTATATTATTTTTTTTTTTTTTTTTAGTAATTTTTTGCTTTTTATTTTTTATAATATTACTATATAATATTTAAAATATTAATTTTTAAGCTTTTATTAAGCTTAAAACTTTTTTATAGTATATTAAAGTTTTTTTTTTTTTATTTTATAGCAATAAATATATATTTATGTTTTTTATAACTATATTTTACCTTTAGTTTGCTTTTTTTTTAAACTTAATTATTAAGTTTATTTTATTTTTATTTAAATTTAGCTTTAAATATATTAATTATATAATAGCTAGTTTTTATTTATTTATTAAAAAAAAAGTTGCTTTTATTTAATTATATTTAGCTTTTTTTATTTATAAATTACTTATAATTTATTTATTAATATATAGTACTATATATTTAAAATTAATATATATTATATTATATTAGTTTAACTTTAAGTAATATAATTAAAAAAACTTTATTTTTTTTTTTTTTTATAATAATAGTTTTTATAATATTATTATATTATATGAAATAATTTTTTTAAAGAAAAAAAGTTTAAAATATTAATAACTTCTTAGGCTTTGCTTTTTATATTAAATAATTTAAATATATTGCTTTTTAAGGGGTGAAAGCACCTAAAAATGCGTTTATATTAAACTTAAAAATATAGCGTAAGGTATAGCGGACTTAATAGTGCTAAATAGTAGCGCAAAAAGGTTAAAGCAATCTTTACACTACTTAATTGCAAGCTTTAGTATTAAAAGGTTGCTTTAATAGCAAAATAATAGCAAAGCAAGCAAAAAAGTAAAATAAAAAAGAAATAAAATAAAAAAATAAATATAATTTTTAATAGTTTTTATTAGTTAAAAAAAATTTTTAAATATAAAGGCATTAGTAAAAAATATGCTAAAAGCTTAGCAAAAAACCTTTATATTAAAATATAAAAAAAAAAAAAAAAAAGCTTAAAATAACCTAGTTATTAAATAAAATATTAATAAACTATATATAATAATATATAAATTAAAAAAAAGTAATATATATATTGCTAATTAAACTTAAGCAATTATAATATTAGCTATAAGCTATTTAGCAATCGGCTTTTTAACGCCTTTAAATTATGCAATACTTTTTATTTAATATAATTATAAAGTTTTAATATAAGCTAAACTTAATTTAGTTTTTATAGTATATATAACTAAAAAAATAATAAAAGCAATAAATATAATAATTAAAACAGTAAAAGTAATTATAATAAAAAAACTGCTAAGTAAAAATATAGTAATTATATTTAAAAAAAAAGTAATATAATATAAATAAGCTAACTTATAAATAAAATAAGTGTTTAATAAAAGTATAATAAAAATTAAAAAAAATTATATAGTAATTATAAAAGATATTAATATAAAAATATTTTAAAACGCGTATATAAACTTAATAAATCTTTTTTAAAATATTTATAAATAAAATAAAGCTAGCATAAACAAAATATACTTAATTTTACTAGCTAATTTAAAAAGCTATTATATTAGCTTATTAATATATTATATTAATATAAAAACTATAAAAGCTTTATATTAAAAAAAAGCTATATAAAAAGTAATAATATATAATTATAAGCTATTTTTAAAAAATATAAAAGTTATATAATGCTTTAAATATTATAAGTTTAAATATATAAAAAAGTTTTATAAAAATAAAAGTAAGTGCTTTTTATATAGTAATATAATATATAAAAGCAAAAAGAAAAAGTATTTAATTTAAAAAAAATTTAAATTAAAAGTAATAAAGTATATAAATTATAAAAAAGATTATTTAGCTTTTTTAAAAAAGTATAAGGTTTTTTAAAGCTAAATAGTAGTAATATAAAAAATATACTAATATTAACTAATATAATTTTATATTTAAAATAAATATAAACTAATAAATTAAAACTAAAGTAATTAATAAAAAGTTTAACTTTAAAAATAATTAGCACTTAGCTTACTTATAAAAAAACTAAGATTATATTAATTAATAATACTAAAAATAACTTAGTTAGTAATATTAAAGCTTAATTGCTTTAAAGTAATAAGTATAGCTTTAATAGCTTTAAAAGCTAAAATATAAGCTTTTTTTTTAAAAAAAGCTAATATATTTAAATTAAATTTAAAAGGGCTTTTTTTTTTTTTTGCTTTAAAAACGCAATTAAATTTAAATAAAAAAAAAAACACTTTTATTTTAAGCTAATAAAATTTAATGCTTTATTTTAAAATATTATAAAATTAAAAATATATATAGCAATAGCTTTTAAATTACTAAAGAAATATAATATAATAATATTATAAAAGCTGCTATTATAAAAAAAAAAAAAAAAAAAACTTTTTAATTATATTATTTTAAATTAAGCTAATATAATATAATATATACTAGTTTTAAATATATAGCACTATATATTAATAAATAAATTGCAAGTAATTTATAAATAAAAAAAGCTAGCTATAACTAAGTAAAAACAACTTTTTTTTTAGCAAATAAAAAAAAATTAGCTATTATATAATTAGTATATATAAAGCTAAATTTAAATAAAAATAAAGTAAGCTTAATAATTAAGCTTAAAGAAAAAGTAAACTAAAAGTAAAATATAATAATAAAAAATATAAATATATACTTGCTATTATAAAATAAAAAAAAAAAAACTTTAATATATTATAAAAAAGTTTTAAGCTTAGTAAAAACTTAGAAATTAATACTTTAAATGCTATATAATAGCATTATAAAAAAAAAAAGTAAAAAATTACTAAAAAGTAAAAAAAAAACAATATAATTAATTTAATATAAGCTAATAAAAAACTTTTAGTAAAAATATTTAAAAGCTTAAAATAAGTAAAATTTAATTATATTTTTTAAAGCTTTTAAATTTATAATAAAAAAAACTTAATATTAAGCTTTTAGTTATTTAAAAGCTAAAGTTAAAAAATATTAAATAAAGCGCTAATAGCAATTAAAATATTTAAGTTATAAGTATTAAAAAGTTTTAATATAATAATAAATATAAATAAATATATTAAGTATTTAAGTGGAATAACGTAGTGGTTATACATTTGGTGTTTATATAGTAAAACGTAAGTTTAAATCCTATGTTTATTAACTTTTAACCTTTTTAGCGAAAAGCTGTTTTTTAGTTAATAGCTTTATATACATATTGCTAAAATTTAATAAGTTTGCGACTATAAACTAATTATATGCCGATTTACTTTTAATTAGCAAAATAAAAGCTTAAAAGTATAAACTTACTTATTATATTATTAAAGCAAAATATTAACAATATAAAGATTATACCGCACTATAATATTAATAATCCTATAGTTAAATAATTAAAATTTAATTAAACAATAAAGTCGCTTTACTTTAACTAAAAAAAATATTACTATACTAAAGTAGTATAAAAACCAGTAAATATAGCTAGCTTAAAATCTAGCTAAGCCTAGTAAAGCTTATTTACTATTTACTTTTTGCTTTTACCGCTATTATTTGCTTTTAATTTATTTTTATTTTTATAAACGCTTATATAATAAAGTATAAACATAGTAAAGCGGTAAAAATAACTAACTAAAGCTTGCTAAAGTATAGCGTACTACTTTTAAATTCAAATTAATTAACTATTTGCTATAATACTTTGTTGATTTTATTTTTAAGATTTAAAAAAGTATAGCGCGAACACTGTTTATATAATAGTAGTGCTATATAGCAAACTGCAAGAAAAAAGGTTTTAGTTTAAAGGTATAGCTTAGTTACGCATTAGTATTCCTATGGTTTCCCTCTCCTTATAAACAAAAATATTACACCGTTGGCGTACTAAATGCTAGATATATATAGCACTATATAACATTAAATAACACAAACGGAATATAACTAATAATAATAATATTAAGTATTTAATAGTAAAATTAATTAAAATAATAAATATAATAGCTTTAAAAAAAAAGCTATAATAAAAAAAGTAGTTTTGTAGTAGTTTTAAAAAGTTTAAAAAGCTATAAGAAAAGCTAAAAAGAAAAAAAAAAGTGCTATAAAATAATATTTTAATATTAAAGCAAAAAGGCAATTAAAGTAAAAGCGAAACAAAAGCAAATTATTTGTAAAAAATAATAAAAATAATAGCAATAAGGTGTAATAAAAGCTTTAAAAGATAATTTAAAACTTTAGACTTTAAAAAAGTAGGCGCGATTTAAAAGCTAGGCTTTTTTAGTAAAAAAGAGTTTTTTAAACTTTAAAAAAAAAAAAAGGTAAGTAATTACTTATATAAAAAAAGCAGAAATATTAGCAGCTAGGTTTTTTTTTATTTTAAAAATTGATTTATTAGATTTAAAAAAGCAAAAAAAGTCTATAAAATATTTATTTAAAATATAAAAAAAAGTTAAAATAAAAGAGATTAAAAAATTTTTAAAGAAAGCTAAATTTTAAAAAGCGCTAAAAAATAACTTTTTATTAATAAAATTTTTAAAGGCATATAAGCAAAAAGTTATAAAAGTAATAACAATATTAGCTTAATAAAGTTTTATATATAAATATTACTTAAAATAGTTTTAAAATATAGTTATAATAGTTTTAGTAAAACTAAAGAAAACTTTAAAAAAATTTAAAAGATTTAGTAGCTATAAACTAATTTTATTATTTAATGTAATAAATAAAATAATTAAAAAAGTAATAAGTATATATATTTTAATTATAGTAAAAAGGTTTATATTATTACTAAAAAAATAAATAGAAAATAAACTATAAAGATTTATAAAACTAGTAATTAAAGCTATAATAAAAGCAATTTATAATAGCTAAAAATATAATTTAATGTTAATACTATTATAGCTAAATATTTTAAAAGCTTTTAATATAATAAATTATATAAAGCTATTAAAAGTGCTATAAAAAAAAGCTTTTTTTAATAGATTTAAAACTAGCTTTAAAGCTACTTTATAAAATAAATAGCAATATTATTATTTAATAATAAAAGCGTAATAAAAAAGGTTTTAATTATAAGTATACTATAAGAATTTTTATTATTACTAGTATTATTTTTACTATATATAGTTATTTTATATAAAAAATTAATAAAAAAAGAGCTAGTTATAATAAAGTTTATAAATAATATAAACTTTATAATAATAAAGCTAAATATAAAAAAAAATTGTAAGTGTTTAGCATAAGTATATATAAAGTATAAAAGCTAGGTATTATAATATAAAATAAATTTTAACTTAATAAAAAGTAAACTAACGCATTTTATAAAATAATATAAAGCTAATTTTACTTTAATTTAGCTAAAAAATATATAAATTAAACTAAAAAAAAATATATGCTTTTTAAAAGTATAGCTAGATTATAAACTAAGGTAATATTATTACTTAAAAAAATTTTAATAAAAACTTAAATGCTAAAATTTTGCTTTAATAAAATTAGCTATTATTATATAAAGGTATAATATACTTAAAGTAAAAAGGATTTATATAAAGGTAATTTAAAGCGCAATTATATATGGTTTATTTATATAGTATAAGTTTAATAAAAGCTAAATAAAAAAGATAGCAAAAAATTTAACTAAAAAATAGTTAAAGTACTTTAAAGTAGTTAAAAAAGTATATAAAGTAATTTTAATTTATTTTTTAAAGTTAAAATTAAGCTATTTTTTTTTTATACTTATTTAAATACTAGGTTATATAATTTTAAAAGTAGGTTAGTGATTTTAAGTAAAAAAAAGATTATTTAAAAAAAAGTTAAATATTTAGTTTTAAAAAAAAATATAATTAAAAATAAAGGTAAAAAGTAGGTGAGGTGAAGGTAAGTAAGGTTATTACTAAAGAAAACCTAGTAAAATATATAATAAATAATTAAAAATAATATAAAAAAAAAAAGGTAGATAAAAAAATAGCGAAGCTAAAATATAATAAAAAAAGCTTTAAAAAAATATTAGCTTAAAAAGTATAATAAAGCTAATAATAAAGTAAAAAAGGGCTAAAGCTTAGTAGTATTAGCTTTAATAATAAAAAAACTATTAAAAAAGATTAAAAAAACTTGCTTAATAAATATAGTAAACTTTTATTATAAACTTTAAAAATATAAAGCTTTAGCTTTATTATAAATTTATATAAAAATATTAAAGCTAAAAGTTTTTTTTTTTAAAAAGAGGTGCTAAATATAGCTATATTTTTTTATAACTATATAAAAAGCAAAAAAACGGCGCTATATAAATGTTTATATTACTTAAAATTTAAAAAAAAAAAAACTAACTTAATTATTTAGCTTTATAGCTTTTTTATTATAAGTTTAAATTATAATTAAATTATAAGCAGCTTAAAAGTAGCTTATAAAATAGTGTGCTAGTTTTTAGCTTAAAGCTTACTACTTATATATAAAGTGGTTTAAATATTAGTAAAAGGTAAAAAAGTGTAATAAAAGCAAAAAAAGTAAGTTTTAAAGATAATATAGTAGTAAACTATAGCTAATGGCATACTAGTAGCAACTAGTAAAACAAAAAAATGTAAGGTTTAAAAGGCTGCATTTTTTTTTTTTTTTTTTTTAACTAAAGAACTACTAAGGCGTAATAAGGCCTTTAGTTAAAAATCTACAGTAAAACCGTAGATGTTTTAAAGGCGTTTTAACTAGAAAGCAAAAGGTTTTCGCTTAAGTTTTCCGGTTTTACTTTTAATTATTAAAAGGTAGGTGTATTAAATGCTTAATATATTTAAATCAAGGTTTAAATGGTATTATATAGGTATAATAAAATATAACTAATAATAATATTATATTATATTTTTTTAATAATTTAAAAGCTATTATTATATATATTTTTAATTTTATAATATTTTAAAATAAAGTATTAAGTTTTATTAGCTTAAAATAAAAGTATTTTTTTTATTATTTAAGTTTGGTTGTATTTTTAAAGCAAAAAAAAAAAAAGGCTTTTTTAAATTTAATTTAAATATATTAGCTTTTTTTAAAAAAAAAGCTTATATTTTAACTTTTAAAGCTATTAAAGCTATATTTATAGCTTTAAAGCAGCTAAATTTTAATATTACTAATTAAATTATTTTTAATATTATTAATTAGTATAATTTTAGTTTTTTTATAATTAAGTTAAATATTAATTATTTTTAAAATTAAACTTTTTATTAATTATTTTAGTTTTAATTTATTAATTTATATTTATTTTAAATATAAAACTATATTAGCTAATATTAATATACCTTTTATATTATTATAATTTAACGTTAAAAAACTTTATATTTTTTTAAAAAAACTAAAAAGCTTTTTTTATAATTTATATACTTTATTACTTTTAATTTAGATTTTTTTTAAATTAAACACTTTTTGTTTTTGTTTTTATATATTATATTATTATATAAAAAATATTTACTTTTATTTTTATAAAACTTTTTTATATATTTAAATTTATAATATTTAAAATATTATATAACTTTTATATTTTTTAAAAACAGCTTATAATTATATATTATTACTTTTTATATAGCTTTTTTTTAACATAAAACTTTTATAGTTTTTATATTAATATAATATATTAATAAGTTAATATAATAGCTTTTTAACTTAGTTAATAAAATTAAATATATTTTGCTTATGTTAGCTTTATTTTATTTATAAATGTTTTATAAAGAATTTATTAGGTTTATATATATATTTTAAAATATTTTTATATTAATACCTTTTATAATTACTATATAGTTTTTTTTAATTTTTGTGATATTTTTATTAAACGCTTATTTTACTTATAAGTTAGCTTATTTATATTATATTGCTTTTTTTTAAATATAATTATTATATTTTTATTTAATAGTTTTTATATTATAATTATTTTTGTTGTTTTAATTGTTATATTTATTACTTTTATTATTTTTTAAGCTATATATGCTATAAAAACTAAGTTTAATTTAGCTTATATTAAAACTTTATAATTATATTAAATAAAAAATATTATGCGATTTAAAAGCATTAAAAAGCTAATTATTAAGTAGCTTATAATTAATATTATAATTGCTTAAGTTTAATTAGTAATAAATATACTGCTTTTTTTTAGTTTGTATATTATTATATATAGTTTATTAATATTTTGTTTAGTAGCTAAGTTATTTTAAGCTTTTCTTTCTTTTTTTTTGCGTTTTAACGTAAAAGTTTTTTGCTAAGCCTTTAATATATTTTTTATTAGTACTTTTATATTTAAAAATTTTTTTTAATTAATAAAAACTACTAAAAATTATATTTATTTTTTTATTTTCTTTTTTTTTTGCTTTGCTTTTTTGCTTGCTTTATTATTATTTTGCTATTAAAGTAACTTTTTAGTGCTAAAGCTTGCAATTAAGTAGTATAAAAATTGCTTTACCCTTTTTATGCTACCGTTTAGCACTATTAAGTCCGCTGCACTTTACGCTATGTTTTTAGATTGAATACAACCATGTTTGTAAGTGCTTTTACCTTTTAAAAAGCAGTATATTTAAATTATTTGATATAAAAAGCAAAGCTTAAAAAGTTATTAATGTTTTAAACTTTTATTTTTTGGTTTTTTAATATAAGCAGCTAAAATCAATTAATTAATTTAATAAGTAATTTTTAATATTATATATATTTTATATTAAGTAGTTTTTATTTTATTGCTTTTATTAAAAGCTTAGCGGATTTTTACTTCTTAAAATAAAAATACTAAATATTATAATGCTTTTAATTTTAAGTATTTTATTTATAAGTGCTATTTAAAAAAGTTACTTTTTAATAATAGCTTTTTTATATAAAAGTTTAGTTTATTTTATTTAATATAAACCAATAATTTATTAAAAGATATAAATAAATATTTTATTATAAATTAATTATATTTATTTTATAAACAGCATAAAGTTAAGCTGTTTTTTTTTAAAGTAGTTAATAAGTAGTTTATTATTTTATTAGTATTTTAATTAATTAAACACTTAAAAAAATATAAGGTTTATAGCTATAATTAAATAGTATGCTATATTATATAACTTATATACTTTTGGTTTTTTAAGGCCTTAAACTTTAATATTTATTTGTTTAAATTTTTTAATTAATATAATGCTATTTTTTATATATATTATATTATTTAAATTAAAAGGTTAAAAGTTTAAAAACCTATTAATTTTATTAAAAATATATAATATAGTTTTTAAATTAAAAATAGCTAAATTTATTAATTAATAAATAATTAAGCTTATTAGCTTTTTTTTTATTATAAAAGTAGTTTATGCTATTTTTTTTTATAGTTAATTATTATAACTTAGTTTTTTTTTTTAACTTTTTTAATTTAAAGCCGTTTAATCTTTTTTATTAGTTTAGCATCTTTTTTTATTTGCTTTTAAATAAAGCCTTAAACTATTTTATTAAAAGTAAAGTTTTTAAAAGTTAGTTTTAAAAATATATACTAGTAGTTTTTTAATAAATACGCTTATAAGTAAAGCTTATAGTTTATAATTGATGTTATAATATTAATTTAATATTATTTAGTAATACTTTTTTAATTGTTTTTTTGTTTTTTTTTATATATATTTTCTTTTAAAAAATCTTTTATTTTTATTAGTTAATAGTAATTTTAATTTATTTACTTTTATTAAGTTTTTTACTTAATTAATTTTTTTAAATATATAAAATAATTTTTTATATGTTTTTTTTTTTGTACTTTTAACTTTATAAAATAAAAGATATATGCTTACTTTTTTTTTTAAATTTACTATAATTTTAAAGTAATTTAGTATACTTTTTTTTATTTTTTATTTTTAAATTTAATAAAAAAACGTTATTTAATTTAAGCAGATATTTTTTAGTGCTTTTTTTAAGTTAGTTATAATATTATAAAGTTTTATTAGATTTATTGCTTTATGTTTAATTATTATAGTAAGCTTTTTTTTTTTTTTTATTATTTAAGATTTTAAATTTTTAAGTAGTTATTTTATAATATTATTTATAAAACTTTTATAATTAAGTTTAATTTAATGCTTAAATATTTCTTTCAAGTATAAGCTAATAGTATTAAGTTTTTTATACTATATATTTAAAGTATTTATTAGTTTAAGTATAATATTTTTAATATTTAGTTTTTAACTTGGTTTATTGTTTTAATTAGGTTTTAAATTTTTTATATTTAAATATTATAGTTATTTAAGTTAGTACTAAATATAAATTATTTTATTAAAGTTATTTTAAATATTATTTATAAAGCTTTTAATAAATTAATTAAGTTATTATTTAATATTATTAATAATTAAGTTAATTAACTTAAAATATTTATAGCTTTTAAATAATTATTAATTTTTAGTATAATAAGTTATTAAAGCTAAAAAATTTGTTTATTTTTTTTAAAGTAATATATACTTATATATTTAAGCTAATTATTTTACTTTAAAACTTTTTGTTTTAAGATTTAAAGTTTATTAGCTTTATTAAAAATATTTTTTATTATTAATTAATTAATTTTAATATAATAATTGCTTAATTAAGCTATAACTTTTTTAATTTAATAAATATAATATATAATAAAACTTTTAATTATTAAATATAAACAATGTTATATAAAGTAGTTTAATTAATATATTTATATATATTGTTATTATATGTTAACGTGTTTCACTACCATGTAATAAATACCACCATATAATAAAACTTTTTAACTTTTCAACCTTTTATTTTTAAAACTTTAATTTCTTTACCTATAACAATAGACAACGCGTTAAAAAAAACCAGACTATAAACTACTGCTTGCGCTTTTAAACAAAACCTTTTTTTTAGTATTTATAAGCTTGCAAAAATATACTATGTTTTTAATAAAACCTTTTACTACTAAATCACTAATATTGCGCTTAAATATAAAAGCAAAAATATATTAAATAAATTTATTAAAACTAAAAAACAATTAATTGTTTTTTTTATTATTAACTTAAATTTACAAACATTTTTTTTTTAAGTTTATTATATTTAAAATATCGCTAATTAATTATTAGCAAAGTAAAAAAGCAGCTTTATTAATTTTAATTAAATTATATACTTTATAAATTATATATTAGCTTTTAAAATATATTTAAACTATTAAATTAATTATAACTAAGTTTTTTGCAAAAGTTTTACTAAATATAATATATATTACAAATATATAAAAAAAACTATTAAGCATAAAAATATTGCAAAAAAAAATATATATAATTTTAACAAAATAAAGTTTATAATAAGCATAATTATAACTAATATAATTATAATAAGTATAAAAAAGTAAAATAAACCTAAAAACGCTTAATAAAGCAATTAAAATTAGTTTATAGCTATTTATATAATTAATTTTTAAAATTAAATAGTGCTACTTTTTATTATTTTAAAAAAAAACCTACTTTATTTTTTAGTATTATAATAGCTCTTTATTACCTAATTAATAAATTATAGTTTTAAATAATAATTAAGTTAATAATAAACTTAATTTAAAATAAATTAAATACTTTAATATATATATTTATTTATATTTAATAAATATAAAACACTTTTTTATTTTTAATAATTATAAAAGCTATTATTTAAAAATATTTAAAAGTTATTGCTAAAAAAACAATATTTTTACTAAAATAATACCTATATACTTTTTTTATAAGCTTTAACCTTTAAATATTTTATATTTTAGCTTATTAAAAAAAACATATAATATTAAAATCGGTAATATTATATAAACTAATATAACTTATATTTTAAAAAAAAACTTTTTACCTATATTTTTTAAAGCTTATATTTAAATAGGAACGCTTAAAAATATTATATCTAAATTTAAAGCCACTAGCTTTATTTTATTTAATTTAAATGCTATTATTTTAAAGCTTAAAAATAAACTAATTACTTTTATATTATTGCTACCTTTTAAACTACTTTTTATTATTATATTTTTAATAACGCTTATTAATATTAAAAAAGCTATTATATAAACAATTTACTTAAAAAATTATATTTAAAAATATTAAAATAGCTTTTTAACTAAAATTTTTAATATTATAGCCTTTTTATTTAAAGCTATATACTTATTAATATATAAGCAAACTTTAATTTTAAATAAAATTATTAAGCTTAAAAAAACTAACTATATATTTAATAAACGCTATAAAATAAAAAATAAGCAATTATAAGCTAAAAAAGTACTTATTTTAACTAAAAAAATAAATTTTTAAGTTTTTAAAAAAGGTAATAATTTAATAAATCAAAAAAATAGTAAAAGTAGTAGTTATTAAGTAAAAGCAGCTAAGCGTACGCGCTATTATAGCATATATAGCAACACTAGTTATAATACGCAAATATATACAATTAAAGTAAAAACGTTTAATAAAAAAAATTCTAATTAATTTAAATTAATTTAGTTGTGTTATAGTTATTTTTTTAATATATAATGAAAATAAGTTTTAAAAGTTTTATTATATAATGGTATTTATTACATGGTGGTAAAACATGTTATATATAATTATAACCGTATATTTAGTATAAAACCTAGATATAATTAACTTAATAAGGTGTTTAAAGGTACACCCTTTTATCGCTAGTGATTTAACCTAATATGGTATTATCCCTTATATTTAATATATACACCACTATAATTATAACATTATTAATAGTTAAGTGCATTATAAATATAGCGGTTTTAAGTAAGTAAGGTTAGGTTGCTATCGCAAGCCTAATAGCGCAACCGTTTTTCTTAAAAACTAATAGTAAGCGCTTAGACCTACTTTACAACTTATATAAATTAGGTTAGTTTAGGTGTGTTTTAAGTAGGTTAAAAAGCAACCCGTAGCAAGTATAGCGCAAGTATAAAGCAGCTTTTATGTTAGGTTTTATTAAATATAAGCGATGTTATATAAGGTGGTTTAATTAATATATTTATATATATTGTTATTATGTATTATATATAATTATAACCGCATATTTAGTGTAAAACTTAGATATAACTAACCTAATAAGGTGTTTAAAGGTACACCTTTTTATTGCTAGTGATTTAACTTAATATAATATTATCCTTTATATTTAATACACCTTTTTAAAAATTACCTTTTAAAGAGAGATTTTTACATTTAACCTTTAATTATTTATTAATTTGATTTTTTTTTAATTAAAAAGTCTTTTAATAAATTCTAATTATTATTATATATTTTTTAAGGTTTTTTTTGTTTTTAAAACTTTTTAATATTAATAAAACTTAATTATATTAAAAAAGTTTTTTATTTTTTTTTAAAAGTGCTTTAATTAAACTATTTATAATTATATTATTTATAAAAATATATTTTACTTATAAAGTTTAATTTAGAATTTTTTAATATAACTAGTAATTATAAATATTAATATAGTAAAGCTTAATTTAAAAAACAGCAGTATTTTTAGTTATTAAATTAATAGTTTACTAATTATTATATTAAATTTAAATTTATTTGTTATTTAATATAATACTTAGTTTTTTAATTAATTAATTAATAAATATAGCTTTTTTAATAGCTTATATAAAAGTAAATAGCTTAGCTTTTATAGTTAATATAATAATAATATTTTATTTATTAGTTTTTTATTTAATAACTTTATTAGTAAACAAAAAGTTATTAGCTATAATAAACTTATTTTTATTTTTAAATTATAAAGCATAATATTAAATTTGAAATAAATACTTAAAAAGTTAATTAGCTATATTATAATACTTTAGTTTTAAATTAAAGTTAAATTTTAAAAGTTTAAATATATTAAAAGTTATATTTAAATAAGTAATAATAATAATATATATAATTAATCTTATTTTTTTTAATAACTATAAATCTTTTGTTTTATTATTATTTTATTATAAGGTTTTAGTTTTTTAGTTTTTATAAAAATATATATTAAAATAAATACCTTAAAACTTTATAATTTAATAATCTTTTTAATATATAAAAATTATAATAATTACATTAATTTTTTTTTATAATTTTAAATAACTTTAATATTAAGGAATTATTATAGGTTTTTTTTTTTAATTATTTAGTAGTAGTATTTAAGCTTATAAATAGCTTTTTAAGCAATAATTATATTTGTTTTTTAATAAATAAAAATTATATTATAAATATATATAAAAATTAGTACTTTTTACTTAAAATAGTAATAAAGTTTATAAAAAATAAGTTAATATTTTATATTTTTAAAAGTTTTAGTTAATTTTTTTTGTTATAATAAAAGTAATTTTTAAAAACTATATAAAGCTTAAAGTAATTTAAAAATTATTAAAGGTTTATAATAGCTAAGTAATATTTTTATATATATTTTTTTATTAAGTATTATATTAATAAAAACATTAATTATATTATATTATTTAAGTTTAAAGTTAAACTTAGTAGTAATAATTATAAATATTTTAAATAATTGCTTTATAAATATAAAAGTATAAGTATTTTTTTTTTGTTTATAAATTATTAGTTTTTTTATATTATAAGCTTAGCTTTATGTTTTTAATAATAATTATACTTATTAAACTTATAAATATATATTTATATATAATTAAAAATTAGTTTTTTTTAAATAGTATATATATTAACTTTTTATTAAATATTTATTTTTTTATAACCTTATAAATAAAATTTTTTAGCTTATTTAAAATAGTTTTTAATAAAATAACCTTATAAATCTTTATGCTACTTAAAAAATAAAAGTAGATTTTAATAATAAATTTTCTTTTTTTTATAAAGTAGCTATTTTAAGTTTACTTTTAAAAAAATAAGCATAGTTAATATATTAATTTAAAAGAAATAAAAATTATAAAAAAGTTTATAAAAATCTTTACTTAATATAAAAAATATTATTATATTAATTAAAAAAGATTTATAAAATTTAAGCCTTTAAAAAATCTTTATTAATTTATTATTTAAAAATATAATAAATATAGGTTTATTATTTTAATAAAATTTTAATTTACTATTAAAATAATATTAAGGTTTTTTTTAAAAACTTAGCTTTATTAGCTTTATTTATTAGTATATTATATTATAACTTTATAGTATATAAGCGTTTTATATTAAATATAGCCTTTTAATAACTTTTATATATTATAACTTTAAAAAAAAGTTATATTAAAGCTTGCTTTAAATTTTAAAATTAAATTAAATAATTTAATAGTTTTTATAAAATTTCTTTTTTAACTAGCATTTTTAATTATAATGCTAAAAAAATTTATAATTTATTATTATTAGTTATATTTCGTTTGTGCTATTTAATGTTATATAGTGCTATATATATTTAGCATTTGGTACGCTAACGGTGTTTAATACGCTAACGGTGTTATAATTTATTAAAAATTTAAAAAATATAAAATAAAAAGCAAAAATTACTTTAGTATAAAAGTAATTAATTTTTTTAAGCTTATTTATATTTTTATTTTTATTTTTTTTAATATTTATTTTATTTATATCTTTTTTAATTAAATTAATAAGTTTATAAACTTTATAGTTTTTATAAAAATTAATTATAAATTTATTAATAATATTTAAAAATATTTAATTTAAAAATATTTTAGTTAATAAAGCTTTAAATTTTTTATTAGTAATTTAAAAGAGGTTATTTTTTAATTTATTTAAGTTTTTTAAAAAAGTATTTTTTTTATTAAATATAATATCTTTAATAATAATAATTCTATTAGTTTTAAATAGCTAAATTTTATAAGTAGTAAAAAATTAGTAGCTAATTAAGTAGTTAATTTAAGCTTTAAAATTAAGTTTTTTTTATTTTTTTTGCTTTTTTAAAATAATAAATATTATAGCATAACCTTTATATTTAACTATATACTTTTAAATAAAATAAGATAAATATTTTGTTTTTTTTAATAATATTATTTTATAATTAAAAATAAAAATAAAACTTTTTATATAAAATTCTTTAATTAAAAATATATTTAGGTATTTTATTATATAAGTAAATAACTCCTTTAACTATTTTTACTTATAAGTAAATAAGTAGTTTATATTTATTTTTTATTAATTTTACCTTTTACTTAATTATTTCTTTTATTTTTTTAACTTTTTTATTTAAATCTTAAATATTAAGTAGTAATATTTTAAATGTTGGTATGGCTATATACATATATATAGGTTTATTTAAAGTTAATAAAGTGTTTTATTTATTATATCTAATTGCTTTCTCTATAAACAAAAAAAAAAAAAAAGTAAAAAAATTAAAAAGGTAAAAATATAAAATATACCCTTGTATAAAAAGTCCTTACTAGCATAGCCTTAGCCCCTTAAAGTAGCTAAAAGTAGCTAAATAGATAACTAAAAGTAATACGCGGTTACTTTTACCTTTTAGCTAAATATATATAATTAACTAGTAATATATTAATTTAATACTAAATACTTTTTTTTTTGCTAAGTTAATTGTATATACGTAAGCAAAAATAAAACCTTTATATAGTAAACTATATATATTTAATTTAACTTGCTTTTTTTGCTTATATAATTTCTAGCTGTATAGTTTTCAGCCGTAAAGCTTTTAATTGTATGGCTTTTGTTTATATTTGCCTTATTTTATTTGTTGTATATTTAGGTAATATTTAGTTGTACGCAATATAACTTTTAATATTTTATACCATTAAGTAACACTTAATTATACGCAATATAATTTTTAACATTTCTTTTGCTGTTTTTATTTCTTTAAATACTTTTTTTTTTTGCTATATAACTTTAAGCCAAAGCTTAGTTATATAAAGGCTTTAAAAGTTTTTTAAAGCTTTAAAGCTTGGTTTTAAAGTACTAAAAGTATAATAAATATAAGTATTAATTATATAAAGTTTAACTTAGCTTTATATAAAAATATAGGCTTTAATAGTTTAAAGTTTAATTAAGCTTTATTTAATAAAACTAAATTTATTTATATAAACATTAAAGTAAAAAAAAAAAAAATAGGTGCTTATATAGCAAATAAAGCTATATAAGCAAATAAAAGTAATACTTATATAGTAAATAAAGCTATATAAGCAATAAAAAGTAATACTTATATAGTAAATAATATTATATAAGCAATTAAAAATACTTTTGTAATAAGTTTAGCAAAAAAATCTATAGATATAAAGCATATAAAAAGCTTTAGCTTTTAAAACTTTTATTTACAAAAAAGTTTAAATATAAACCTTTTTTTTAAAATCTATATAAAGTTATATAACTATATTAATTTTTTGCTTAAATATATACCTTTATATATAAAGTAATAAAGTAATTGCTAACATAGCATATAATATGTTTTTAAAAAATATAACTTAATTTAATTTATATATATATTTATATATATTTCTTAAAATATATCAACGTTTTAATAGTCTTTAAGCTTATAAGTTTAATACGCTATATATATATTAAAGTCGTTTAAAATTATATAATTAAGATTTAACTTTTAAACGCTATATACTTTAATATTTATATATGTTTATATAAACAAAACATTTAAGTCAAGTATTTTTGCTACCTCTTTAATAGTATAATTATATACTATTGTTACAAAAAAAAAAAAGGTAAAAAGGTCTTTACTTAGTTATTATATAGTAAAAAAGGTCGAGGTCTTTATTTAGCTATCGTATAGCAAAAAAAGTTAAAATATATATGCTGTTTAGCTATTATATAGCAATATAATTAAAAAAATGCAAAATAACTTTGCTATTAAACTTTTTTTTATATAGTAATTACTTATATAAAAAAGAATTTAATCTTCCGTTTTTTCTTATTAATTTTAAAAATAAAAGTCTTTTAATATAAAAACTTAATTTATACTATAAATGCTTTTATTAATCAAAAAGTCTTTACTTAGTTATTATATAGCAAAAAAAATTAAAAGGTGTAAAATAGCTTGCTATTTTTTTTTTTTATATAGTAATTAATTGTATAAAAAAAAACAAATCTTTTTTCTTTTTATATTATATAAATATTTTTTGCTTTAAGTTGTTAAAAAAAGTATATTTATACAATAAAAATCTTAAAAAACAAAATAAAAGTAAATATTTTTTACTTTAGGTTGCTAAAAAAAAAGCACTTTATTAACCTTTGTTATTATTTTTGCTAATTTATATTTGCTTAACTATTATATAATAAAGCATAATAACTATTATAAACATTAATTAATATTAGTATAGCTATATATATATATATAAGTTTATTTAAAGCTAATAAAGTATTTTATTTATTATATCTAATTACTTTCTTTACAAATAAAAAAAAAAAAAAAGTAAAAGAATTAAAAGGGTAGAAAGTGTAAGATATACCCTTATACAAAAGGTCTTTACTAGTGTAGCCTTAGCCCCTTAAAGTAGCTAGAGGTGGCTAGGTAGGTGGCTGAAGGTGACGCGCGGTTACTTTCACCCTTTAGCTAAACGCATACAATTAACTAGCAATATATTGATCTAACATTAAACATTATTTCTTTAGTGTTTTAAAAATATTATATAAGTTTTAATATTTTATTAAAGTTTAATATTATTTTATTATTATATTTTATAATTAATATTTTTATTTTATAATAATTTTATAAATGTTTAATTAAGTAATTAAAAGCTATAATAATTAAAAAAGCTTTTTAATTTATAAAATAATAATTAAAAGTAAATCTTAAATAATAATTTATAACTAATATTATATATTATTTATTTTTATTATTTTTTTAAAGGTTTTTATAGTTATAAAAGTTAATAACTAGTTTTATACTTACTTATATAAGCTTTTTTTTTAGTAATTAATTAATTTAACAAGTAATTTTTAATATTATATATGCTTTATATTAAGTAGTTTTTATTTTATTGCTTTTATTAAAAGCTTAATAAATTTGTACTTTTTAAAATAAAAATACTAAATATTATAATGCTTTTAATTTTAAGTATTTTATTTATAAATACCATTTAAAAAAGTTACCTTTTAATAATAGCTTTTTTATATAAAAGTTTAATTTGTTTTATTTAATATAAAATAATAATTTATTAAAAAATATAAATAAGTATTTTATTATAAATTAATTATATTTATTTTATAAATAATATAAAGTTAAGCTATTTTTTTTTTAAAGTAGTTAATAAATAGTTTATTATTTTACTAATATTTTAATTAATTAAGCACTTAAAAAGATATAAAGTTTGCAGCTATAATTAAATAATATATTATATTATATAATTTATATACTTTTAATCTTTTAAAACCTTAAACTTTAATATTTACTTTTTTAAATCTTTTACTTAATATAATACTATTTTTTATATATATTATATTATTTAAATTAAAAGGTTAAAAGTTTAAAAACTTATTAATTTTATTAAAGATATATAATATAGTTTTTAAATTAAAAATAGTTAAATTTTTTAATTAGTAAATAATTAAGCTTATTAGCTTATTTTTTATTATAAAAGTAATTTATACTATTTTTTTTTATAGTTAATTATTATAACTTAGCTTTTTTTTTTTAGGTTTTTTAATTTAAAGCTATTTAATTTTTTTTGCTAATTTAGCATTTTTTTTTATTTGCTTTTAAATAAAGCTTTAAATTATTTTATTAAAGGTAAAATCTTTAAAAGTTAGTTTTAAAAATATATACTAATATTTTTTTAATAAATATATTTATAAGTAAAGCTTATAATTTATAATTAATTTTATAGTATTAATTTAATATTATTTAGTAGTATTTTTTTAATTGCTTTTTTATTTTTATTTTTATATATATCTTTTTTAAAAAAAAGAAATTATTTTTATTAGTTAGTAATAATTTTAATTTATTTACTTTTATTAAGTTTTTTATTTAATTAGTTTTTTTAAATATATAAAATAATTTTTTATGTGTTTTTTTTTTTAATACTTTTAGCTTTATAAAATAAAAGGTATATGCTTGCTTTTTTCTTTAAATTTGCTATAATTTTAAAGTAATTTAATATATTTTTTTTTATTTTTTGTTTTTAAATTTAATAAAAAAACGTTATTTAATTTAAATAAATATTTTTTAGTATTTTTTTTAAGTTAGTTATAATATTATAAAATTCTATTAAATTTATTATTTTATATTTAATTACTATAATAAGCTTTTTTTTTTTTTTATTGCTTAAGATTTTAGATTTTTAAGTAGTTATTTTATAATGTTATTTATAAAATTTTTATAATTAAGTTTAACTTAATGTTTAAGTATTTTTTTAAAGTATAAGCTAATAGTATTAAGTTTTTTATATTATATATTTAAAGTGTTTATTAGTTTAAATATAATATTTTTATAGTTTTTTAAAACTATTTTTAATATTTAGTTTTTAATATAGTTTATTATTTTAATTAGGTTTTAAAATTTTGATATTTAAGTATTATAGTTGTTTAAGTTAGTATTAAATATAAATTATTTTATTAAAATTATTTTAAATATTATTTATAAAGCTTTTAATAAATTAATTAAATTACTATTTAATATTATTAATAATTAAGTTAATTAACTTAAAATATTTATAATTTTTAAATAGTTATTAATTTTTAGTATAATAAGTTATTAAAGCTAAAAAATTTGTTTATTTTTTTTTAAAGTAATATATACCTATATATTTAAGCTAACTACTTTACTTTAAAACTTTTTATTTTAAAATTTAAAGTTTGTTAGCTTTATTAAAAATATTTCTTGTTGTTAATTAATTAATTTTAATATAATAATTACTTAATTAAGTTATAGCTTTTTTAATTTAATAAGTATAATATATAATAAAACTTTTAATTATTAAATATAAGTAATATTATATAAAGTAGTTTAATTAATATATTTATATATATTGTTGTTATATATTACATATAATTATAACCGCGTATCTAATATAAAACCTAGATATAACTAACTTAATAAGGTGTTTAGGGGTACACCCCCTTATCGCTGGTGATCTAACCTAATATAGTATTATCCCTTATATTTGACAGGTTTAGGTCCAAGTCCGAATAGTAGGGGACCAAGTACAAGTGACCGCGGTGGTATACCAGTACTACGGTACCTGCAGGGTAGGTATGCTAAAGCGTCCCCATCAATGAATATAACACCAGTGCTTGTTGAATCCGAAATTTCGAATCCAACACTATCTAATAATACAATTCCAAAGGGATCTCCCACCGAAGTATCAAAGCCTGTCGACCTCTCGACGGTGTGATTCCAACTAACATGAATTACTCTCGCCGCTGGAGATGCGTCGAAAACGTCGGATATAGTCAAGTTGTTGAATGATCACAGACACCAGTCCCCGTTAGGTGTACATAAGCCATCTTCCCATTCACTTGTACATGAACGCTTACATTTTACTTTTTGATTTACCAACTTCAAGAGACGTACCTGTGTACAAGGAAATACATGATGGAACTGGTCCTGGTTTCTCAGCTTGCTGGTGGAGGTGGCGAGAGAAGAGGGTAGGGTGGAACACGATATGATAAGATAGACGTTGAGTAATATAAAGGATCGGATATCTGTAGTATTCTTTTAAACGGCAGAGTTAAATTGAAAATGCCTGCTTGACTTTACTTTACCTTTTTGGTAACATTTGGATAAAAGCGCCGCAATTGTGATTTTTTCCTGAAAAAGATGCCAACTTAAAGGTTGCTAAGACTTAGCTAATTACCAATAAGCATATAGTATGGAACTTTTTACATGTAGCCTCCTTAGTACTCTACCTTACATTTTTTAGAGAAATTTAATTATTATATGTATTAAGATGTAATGTATGTATAGTACTGCACGGCGTAGCTGATCGGCAATCATCTACCAATAAATAGTACTTGACATTGAACATCACGCGCTCTCAGTACCAACAGCTTTCAAATCGCTTAGCTGACCTCATAGGATATCGTAGTTGTTGTGCTGCCTTGTTTCCCTTTGCTGTGCTCAAAAGCACGCCTCCCTCTGCAGTCAGGTCTAGAATATTGGCAATGCTTTACGTTCAACGGCTCAGATACTACTACATACGAGACTGCGGCCACCAAGTTGCAAGTCATGATGGTGGCTCCGATCATCTTAAATGCCTCGCATCCCTAATTAGTATGCATGCGAGTCAACATTACCCATCTCCAAGAGCCCGACAGTGGCGGTGATGGTGAAGGAGCAGGGAACTTGGTACGATACAATTCGGGGATCGCCATGGTAGTTGCTCTGGTCTGTGTTCTAGTCGCAGCTAATCACATGATGTAAACCAATACGCTCATAGTCGGTAGTAACACAACCCCCTTGTTCAGATTTGTTGACATCGTGATGTTCAATCTTTTCGAGCCTTTGGGAAGAACAGATCTAATATTTCGAATTAAAAGCTAACTTAGTTGAACCATCAATGGCAAAGATGGTCGGGTAAAGGGATTAGGTCTCAGCTAGTCTACTGTCTGGACTCTGGAGTAGCAATTGAAATAGCTCTCTTTAAACGAGGACCAGTACGGACCAATATAAGATTCGGAATAGTACGGATGTGGTACGGATTCAGACTGCAGACTGGTACGATATTCGAACCAATGCGACCCCAGATCCGTACTATAAGTTTTATAATAAATATTGAACTTCAATCGTTTTCAGTCGAGGTTGTTCATCTTAGCTTGTACACAAGCGGGTCTTGCTCAGGCCAAGCTCAGGCTAAAAGCGGCATGGCTCAAGTGAAATTCCCATTGTAATTCAACACGCGAAAGGTATCTCAGGGGTACTATAAGTACCTAGTAGTCCAGGCCTGTAGACGGGAGCTGGAGCCGGGGTTATGGGAATTTGTAAACTTTTGATAAAACAGTTGCTGATAAGGCATATGTAGGAATATGTCTCTGACGTCTGCTAACCGGCGTGTAGATAGATGCACTGTGTCGTCGTAAATTCAGTCGAAAATTTAACACAAATCCCGACCAATAACTCCGTTTTCTCATTTGGGATGAATCCTCCCGGGGTAAACAAAATATTCAGGAATACCGGGCTACATCGACGAACAGTAGGAGGCAGGTACCTACCTATGTTGGTGACTCCTATTGGTACAGTACCTAGTTACTCACCATACCTTCCAATTGCCGAAGTTCTTCCGAAAGCCCCTCCTCCCCCTGACACTGCCCCTCCCCCTCCTATGACGGAGGTGAGTCAAAAGGCCAAAAAATTATAACCCCGCCAGTACCGCAACTGTGCTCTCCAGAAATCCATACCAGCGTAACACTTTGCAAGACAACCGTCTCATCATGGCCTCCAACCAAGGCCCCGAGAACCCGGCCCCGGAAGTCGACCAGGCCCAGAAGCTCCATGATGATCCTGTGACCGGGGAGAAGATCTCCAAGACTGAGCTCAAGAGACGGACGAAGCTGCGAGAGAAGGAGAAGGCAAAGGAAGAGAAGGCGAAGGCCCAGCCCAAGCCTCAAGCTTCGGCGCAAGCTAAACAAGCTGGCAATCTCGAGGAGGAATTGAACCCGAATGTCGGTAACGACCAATTCTAGGCGCCTCGAACTGTACTGACATGAGCTACCCACCAGCAATACTTTGAATTGCGCTGCAAGCAAATCGATAGTCTACGAAACGAGCGAAAGATCAACCCATACCCCCACAAGTTCCACGTCAACACGAAACTCGCCTCCTTTGTTACAGAGTACGAGAACATCGAATCGGGCCAGAGCCGGCAAGATGTCGAGATTCGGCTTGGCGTGCGAATTATGGCCCAGCGTTCTTATGGCGCTTCGCTGAGATTCTATGACTGCAAAGCCGAGGGTGTATCCATTCAGATCATGTGTGACGCAAAGGAGTCGACAGGTCTGCCCTTCGCTGAACAGCACGACCATCTCAGACGAGGAGACGTGAGTTAACACCTAGAATGACTCTATTCTTGTTCATACCGTACCCTCCCGCTACCTGGGCACATTTTGCACTTGTCGAAAGGGATATGCGCAAAACGCATCTCGGGCTGTCCGCAAATTGAACGCATTTCTCGTTACTAACTCCGTCGCGGCAGTGGATAGGAGTTGTTGGGTTTCCCGGCCGTACGAAGCCCAAGACCCGTGACGTTGGCGAACTAAGCATCTTCGCGCGTGAGGTCACCCTCCTCACACCTTGCCTCCACCAACTTCCTTCTAGTCACTTTGGCCTGAAAGATAAGGAGCAACGATATCGACAAAGATATCTAGATCTCATCCTAAACAACACAACACGCGATACGTTTGCCAAAAGAGCTAAGATCATCGGGTACCTTCGGCAATTTCTCAACGATCGAGATTTCCTCGAGGTCCAGAGTACGCAATCTCAGTGCTTCTAATCTTTTTGTGATAGGTGCTTATGCACTCTTAAAACTTTGCGTTCAACTTTGCACCGTTCCGACGATTACTGACTTCAGACACAGCACCGATGATGAACAAGATTGCTGGAGGCGCTACGGCTAGGCCGTTCAAGACTTTCCACAACGATATGAACATTGAACTCTTCATGCGAGTTGCTCCGGAACTTTATCTGAAGCAGCTTGTTGTAGGCGGCCTTGAACGTGTGTACGAGATTGGACGACAGTTTCGAAACGAAGACATTGATCTGACCCATAACCCTGAATTCACCACTCTCGAATTCTACTGTGCCTTTTTCGATGTCCACGACTTGATGAATATCACAGAAGAGATGATCAGTGGACTTGTCAAGGCTGTCACTGGTTCTTATCAGACTGTTTACCACACTCAAGATGGAACGGAGTATTCTATCAACTGGGAGGCGCCTTGGCCACGAGTGAATATGATTCCTGCTCTTGAAAAGGCTACCGAGTCTAAATTTCCACCTGCGGACCAATTCAATACCGACGAGACTCACGAATTCTTCGTTAAGCTACTACAGCGACTGAATATCGCCTGCTCACCGCCGTTGACGACATCGCGAATGATTGATAAGCTCGTGGGAGAGTTCATCGAGTCACGTTGTATCTCGCCTACTTTTATCACCGGCCATCCTCAAATGTAAGTTCAAAGCCTTCTGTAAAAGCAGTTACAATAGCTGATTCAATACAAGTATGTCGCCGCTGGCTAAGGCCGATCGTTCCGTCCCCGGAATTTGCGAGCGATTTGAGGCCTTCGTATGCACCAAAGAAATAGCAAATGCATACACCGAACTCAACGATCCCATAGATCAGAGGGCGCGCTTTTTAGATCAAGCAAATGATAAAGACAAGGGAGATTTGGAAGCCCAGCTCATCGATGAGTACGATTTAAAGCTCGGTTCAAATTTGGTTGATAACTAACTGTTTTGAAAGGACATTCTGCGAAGCTCTTGAATATGGCCTGCCACCCACCGGTGGATTTGGACTGGGAATTGACAGAGTGGTTATGTTCTTGACAGACCAGTATAGGTAAGTCGATATCATTGAAAAACTGTGCTTGAATGGAAGTTAACGACCATGCAGCATTAAGGAAGTGTTGACGTTCCCGTTGATGAAGGATGTAGTGGAGAACCTGGTCAAGGATACCGCTGAGGCGTCCGAGGATTTAGCCAATCTCAAAGTGAATTAAAAGAAACAGTGGAATGCAGAGATGATGACAATAAAAGGAGATGGCGTGCGTTTACTGCATGGAATTGCGGTGGAATATCGAGCCGCTTGGTTACATAGCTTTACAATACTAAAGCAGTAGCCAGCTAGATACTAAGATTTACTTTGTAGTAGATCGAAAATGAATTAAATCTATAACTTTCTATATTTTCTCCACTATTCTATTGATATCTTTTGACTATCTATTTATTGACCTGTTGAAGTCCGGGCTCCTAAGTGTTTGATTTAGCCCACGACTACCTAGTCCTTTTTATTTGTTCGAGTCTAGTAGGAGGTATCTTATCAATAGGATAGTACGGCTAGGACAATAGTAGTGCCCGAAGCGATATTTTCATGCATGTACTACCTCTAATCTCGCATGGTCACACCCTCTTGTAACTGTATACACGTGGCGTTCACTGTGGATATGCTGCGCCATCACCACGCATATCACTGCCCGCAGACCAAATCCCTATATCATTCTCGATAGGGTCAGTTGTCCAGCGGATGATCTGACCTCTACCAAACCTTGCCCTAGCCATTCCCCCCAGGACCGCGACGTCGTGACCCAGCTTCCGTAATCCCTCAATTGTCTCCTCCGGCATTCCCTCTTCGACAAATACTTTCGTGTCGATCACTTTGCCGTCCGCTGGCATTCCAGCCCCAATACACACCCGTGGAGCGTCAAGCGCCTGTTGTGGATTCAACCCACCGACAATCTGTCCAAGAAGCACCTGGACATGACCCTGGGGCTGCATAAAACCGCCCATGACGCCAAACACAGAGTGCAAGCTGTTATCGTGTAGATTCGTAACAGCGGCAGGGATAATGGTGTGGTAGGGTCTCTTGCGTGGTGCCAGGATATTCGGGTGTTTACCCGAGGGGTCTAGACTGAAGTTCGCCGCGCGGTTCTGTAGTGTGAAGCCGCACCCCTTGGGGATGATGCACGTTCCGAATCCGCCGTAGTTGCTGTTGATGAACGAGACGGCGTTGCCTTCGCTGTCTGATACCGCGAAGTACACGGTGTCGCTGTTCTGGTGCGCAGGGGACGGCATCCCGTGCTCGGGCATGGCGCCCGCACTCTCGGAGGAGAACAGGGCCTTCGCTCGCGAGGATAGGTACTCGCGAGACAAGAGGTCGGCAACCGGCACACGCTCTACGTTCGGATCTGTTACGAACCAGCTCGCGTCCGCGAACGCGATGCGCAGCGCCTCGATAATGGCGTGCAGATACGGTGCCGTGTTGAAGTCCTCGGGTCGAAAAGTTGGGATCTTGCCATCCTTCTCTAACTCCTCGAGGATACCCAGCGCCATCAAGGCCACGATACCCTGGCCGTTAGGCGGGTGTTCCCAGACCTCGAGCCCGAGATCCGGGTTTGTTGCCTGCTGTGCGGGATCCGCGATCCGGTCCCTCAGCGTCTGTGCGACGTTCTGCCCACGGAATTTCAAGGAGATTGCGTCCACGGGCTCGCTGCCTACTTCGAGGTGATGTGCCAGGTCGTCTAATTCGAGATGCCCCCCGAGATCCTGAACCACTTTCACGAGTTCCTCTGCGATGCGACCGGTGTAGAATCCGGCTTTACCTTCGGTGGCGAGAGCCCGGAAAGTCTGGGCTAGCGTGGGGTTCTTCATGATTTCGCCGGCCCGGGGTGCGCGCACGCCTCCTAGCACTGACGGATCGTTCTTCAGCATCTCGGCACCGTTGGGCGAGGCGCGGCGGATAAGCGGCTCGGAACGATCCCACTTCTTGACGTTAGCCCGATACTTTATGTATATGAAGTCTACTACCACTAGGCTACTAGAGACGGCGGTTACGTGTAGTGGTGTTATATGAAACGCTGAAGTCATTCGGGACGACTTACCCAATAAGCGACACCCTCGGAGACAGGAAACCCCTTCTCGCCGAGCTCGATAGCGGGTGCGAGGATCTGCTCCATGGTCACCTTACCACTACCGAAGCGAGCGACGGAATCGCACCAGCCGGCCGGTGCTCCTGGTACCGATACCGAGTGCACACTATCCATGGGGATACCGCCCGGCTGGCCATCCGGGATCCCGAGGGATTTCCGTATCGTCTCTAGCGTGTATTTAGCGCCTGACCGGCCCGATCCGTTGAGAGCCGAGATCTTCTTTGTTTTGGCATCGTAGAACAGGCAAAACATGTCCCCGCCGATGCCGGTTGAGCAGGGCTCCGTCAGGTTGAGAGCGGCGGCTGTTTCAAGCGGAAGATATCACTTGTTAGCGCGATCTCAATTGTTAATCTCATATGTGACAGAACATGATGGTATTATTTTTCACCTCATGCCATGATATATGATGAGGAGGCAATGCAAACGGCATTTCAATCAGACGTACCAACAGCGACCGCCGCATCCTACGTGCCACATATTATTAGTAAGAGTGTGAAGTTCACCTTATACAGACTGTATGAATTACTCGACAGCTACTTACGACACAATTTCCGCCGGCATCAAGGACTTGGATACCGCATTTGGCCGCCAGAGGCTGCGTGCACGCGACGATACCCTTAGTGCTGTGGACGACGCTGCGCCGGCTCGCGAACTTGACGAAGACATCCGAAGCCGGCGGGAACACGGACGGCGTCGTGAGGGGCATCGTGAAGAAGCTGGGGGTATGTAATTCTATCGACCGAATGAACTTGGCGATAAAATCGACAACTCGCAAAAGAACAAAAAACCGCAAGAAAGCAAAGGTGATTAAATATGATCAAATTCAACAGGACATGACAAGGGCCACAAGTATACGTTTCTCTCTGTATCATGGACGGCGAGGATGCATCGGACCGGCGGCGGTTAGCTAACGTAACCGACCCATTTCGTTCGTCTTTCCCAGACATATGGGGCCGGTTCTGGAGATATCCCCCTAATTATGTAGGTAGAGAGTGGAGGTGGAGACATCTCCCCTCCGCCGTCGGCCACGTAGTATCTCTCTCGTATCCCTTATTATACACAGCACGACGCTATTACTTGCATCGTCAGTGTACAGGGCCAGAGGACGCCACACTAATGAAATGAAACCGGCTATCTAGGCCTCTAGTGTTTCCCCCCACCTTGAGCTACTTGAGAATTATTCACCATGTCTCTATTATCGTCCGAGAGGGCGAAATACTTCGCGAGCCATCCATTGTCGGGTGATTGATTCCCAGCACACAAGATTCCTCTCATAAGGCTCTTTAATCTACAGCCAATCGCCACCTGCTCTTCCAATCTCAGAGAGTTTTTAACCACCCCTTTCCCGCGTATTCCAGCCTAGATTTTGAACTCCTGTCTCACAGGTACCCCGCGATGTGCTGCTCTTTGGTCCCAGGGGGCCACAGCGCGGGGCCCGGCGTCGTGTAACTCGGCAGCCCGGACCAGAACTGCGGGATCAGCACCCCGGGCTCATCCCCGCGGTACACGCCGGGAATACTAACGAGTGGTCCAAGCGAATTATTACGCCCTCGTGAGTTCGCTATCCCCTTTACCACGCGGATCTGCGCGCACGCGACGTAGAATTGCGCGCCACCTGGCTTATGTGCCGCGTGCACCGCCATTCCCTCCGCGCGAAGCAAGTACTCGCCCGCAGGCGTCTCGGCCGGCAGCGGGAACAGAAACGTAGCCAATTTGTGCGTGGCCCAGTCGACGGCTCCGGGGCGCGCTTCCGCGAAGCTGTTCTTGCCGCTCGCTGTCCCGGTGCCGTTGGGCAGCGTCGGCGTCGTTGTTAGAGCGTAGATGCGCGCCCAGCCGCCTGAGCCATCGTAGACCGCTGCTGCTGATACCGATGAGTTGGAAGAATCCGAAGGTAGGTCAGGCGCGCGCGACAGGTAGACTTGTTGGATCCCCGGGTGTCCGAAGGTCGAGCCAATGCCGAAGCCGAGCGAGTCGCCCGCGCGCACCGTCGCCGTCTCTGTGTTGTTTGTGAGTCCTGATGAACCGCCTACGTTGCATCGCATATCTGTTGAGTTCACGTCCGAGAGGAAGTCGTTGCCGTGTTGCGAGGGCCGGATGTATTGGTACGGCTCCCCGACAAATGTGCCGTTGACGATGAGTCGGTTGTAGACCCAGTGGGCGCTGACGGGTGATGAAGTTGTAGCCAGGAGTGTCGCAAGGGGGTATAATGTCTTCATATTGCCTTTATTTCGTGCTTTCGTTGTGGGAAGAGTGGTATATACAGCCCGTCACAGAGATCGATGATCTCCTAAGGGATCCCTAGATAGCGCTTCCTCTTCATATATATCTAGCGAAGAAAGCCATTCTTTCTAGCTCAATAGCATGCTCCTCGAGAATATATTGTTCTTTATATTATGTATTACTTAGTCGCTGTACATCTCACGGCATCTCGTCCTTCATTGTGGTTCTCATTCTACGAGTATATGTCCTTAAACCCCAACAACACTCGCTTGCTCTACACCCGTTCTAGCGATCATCTACTTAAAATGCTCCATTAGTGGAGTATTCGTTCATATGATCCCGAACAGTATATTATCTCGAGCCGGCTAAAAGGCCAGCAGTGCCTCGGCTGACCAAGTTTTCTTCTCTTGTCAACTCCCATCGATCTCGAATAGGAAGGGATTGACTATTGTTAATGAAGCGATTTTAAATGTCCTACTTTAAATCGCGTAATTCACTTGCTAATTTATATTTCTCGGTTACGGCGCATCACATACCTAACCCAGACGAGTTAGAGATGGGTTGTGTGTATTTCCCGAAAAAGCTTCCGCGCAGCCTTTAGGATATTGTTCAAGGCTATTAGCTGAGCAGTTTACGAGACTATTTATATGAAAGGTATTGCTATGTTTATCCTAGGATGCTGTGCTACGTTGAGAACGTAGTAGTTTGTCGCTACAGAAGTACTTCCGCCGATGCCAGTGTAAGCGTCATCAGGGCCCTTGTACTCTTCGAACCTACCGATGAGCGACGGTGTGGGTGCCTCAAACCCGACCTGTTATGGCATCGTAATATAGCTAGAATCATATGATTTGCTTACCCAAAGTGGTGGCCAAAAACGATCTCGAAATGTCTCACCTTTATAGTAGGTTCACCACCACGACTCGGTAGATAGCTACAGCAGCTTAGGAACTAAGAAAAGGAAAGAAATCTCAAGCCTCGATGAAAATATCATACTGGAATGTTATGTGCAACTGTCACAGTTTAGAGTGATGGTTTTTCACGAAATGACAGTCCCTTCAGGCAGAAAGATGTGTTCATAGTAGCAGAATCTGCCTTTTTAGTCGGGTTTCTGGATCGTGCAGTTATTTGACAGGAGAGGCTAATCGCAAATATAAAAATCAATGAAGTTTGTAAGAAAGTGATGAACGTAATGAAATGAAATCAGAAAAAAAATCCACATTTCAGTGTTGATTTAAAGCTTCAAGTAATCTTGAGTTTGACCTCTTTCCATAAGCAGCATCTCACCAATAGCTTCCATATCGCATCGTTAAGGTCCACCAACAACTCGTAATCGCCGCCTACCTTTCTCAACTTTTCTCCCCGAGACGGATCGAGCGTGAACGTATTCCGCCACAGCGAGTCAAGCTCATTTTGCGGACGAGATTCATGTTTAATAGCTTCGAGCAATGCATCTCTGTTGATATTGCTTAGGATATGGCCTATTGGTTGCTTTGCTTTTTTCATGGACACCATCAAATTCATGAGTGCCAACCATGGTTGGCCCATTTCATCACCACTACGGCGTATCGACCGTAACATCAGGTATATTGACTGTAACATCTGGAGTATTTCATGGCCGTATATTAGACTGAGCCGTACTGCCGCATCATGCACGCGCACAGCCTTACCGTACGCCGCCGATGTCTGAGTTATAGAGTGTATGGTGGTGCTCGAATCGTCAACAGTAATTTTCCCATTGCATAAATGCAAACGAAGTAAAATTTTTAAACCGACAGACGGCCCGGCTAGGCTTACCGTGCGACGATATAAGAAAAGATACTGTGGTACGCTGGTGTCACCATTACCATTAGTTTGCAAATATGCAGAGCGTTCAACGTCAAATAGGTAGGCTTCCGAGTCATCCGTAAGGCCTACCCAGCACGCCCTTAAATGTAGAGAGACATTTTTATCATCGTACTGTATAGCTTTATAGCCAACTTGGTCGTAGGGCACCTGGATTGGTATTTCTTCGATAAAATGGCTCCAGTCGGGTACCCATGAAGGCAACGTGTCGATTGAACGATTTTGAATGCCAGCCCTGCAAAGAATACTCGTCCAGCCGTGCTGCGATGCTAGGTCCAATGCGATTTTGACGTAGAGATCCTTGACACTGAGATTATAATCTGCCGCTAACCCCTGACTGCGGTGGTCGACAATAAGTCCGAGGAGCGCGTATACCTTGTCGCGCGGATCCTTGGCATTGCATCTGCGCGAGATATCCAATAGATCAAGTAATCGGTCTGGTGTAGTATATAATTCCGTTTCTTTCATTTAAGAATGGGTGTGCTCATGAACTTTTGCATCTTCAACTGCGGGGGTCCGTTCAAATCAACCTCACACAGCTGCGTCCACAAAATGTCTCTCTCACCACAAATGATTGTGGCTGTACGGGCCAATGCGACCTCTTGCAGCACCCAAGCCCGCGAGAAGTACTGCCTGCTAAGTAGACAACTAAGGGCAGCAGAGAAGCGTAGTCCCTCAGCCGCGCTCAAACTTCGCAAATGGCCTGAACCCAGCGCGTCAAGGCAGAAGTCACTATCATCTGCTCCCTCGCCAATGTAGATTAGGACACATTGTGCACGAGAGTAGATTTGTGGCATTAGCTGCACTTGGTGCCCGCGTTCGTTCGTGTCGTTCTGATTGATGCACACGGCATCAATCCAAACTGTTCGGACACCGTCACGCTTTCGGATGCGCTTCAGTGCATTTTCGCAATTGCGGGTGACGCTGAGTGGCTGCCCAGAGACAAAGATGGTCTTGCACAGATCGTCATTACCGGTCTCGTCGGCCCAAGTGTAAGACACAGCTTCGTACTTTGGTCTTAATGATAGATTACGCAAATATATCTCGCACCGTATGTCTTGCTCGAAAATCCCGGGAGACAAATAAAGAAGCCTGATATCGGATTGTCTTGAGATAGGGGGAAACAGAAACGCTATCGCTTCTGAAAAGGAGCCACATCGCAGACAACTATTAAGGCCGTCACAGGATCTCAGGTCGAGCCGTGGACAGGAACTGTCGTGCCATTCCATGACTGCCTCTACCCGACTTAGTTATAACTAGTGGACAGCTGGGGATACGGTGTTAGATGTAGATGGGCAACATTGGGATGAACTAGGGCTGGCATATCCCTTACGCTACTTAGGCAGAACCTGACGAGCGTGCATAGTGTTTGACATCTTGATTGGTGCCCACGAGTATTGGAGGTCCGTCAAATAGGGCTATGTCCAAGAAGTGAGCTGTGAGCATCATACTGAAGCCCTATGCGTAATATCGCACAAGGCTCTCATGCAGGTGCCAGGTGGTTTGCCTTACCCATAGTATTGCTTAGATACAATGTCATGTCATCAGATATACATGGTACCTTGTGTTGTAGTAGTAGTGTAGGTAGGGCCTTTCGGCGCCGTCGGGCTAATTGGCAAGGGGGAGTCCTAAGACTCAAGAGTAAGCCTGACCAGCTACTATTATTTCCCGTTTTGTTCAGCTGCAGGCGGACAAGAACTGCTCGCACAGACCCTGTTTGTCTCAACTTAAGCCCCGTTCAAGCCACGTTTAGTATACTACCCCTTCGAGTCTCTTTCAATATTAAACCCCCCGTCATAGGTAGGTAGTCTTGAGCACGCTGTTTAGAATGATGCATGATGTATCAAATATGTGGCGTGTGTCCTTGAAAATAAATGTCCAAACGCTATTTTTGTCAAGATTATTATACCACGTCTACCTACACTATACCGGACTTAGGGCACTAAGAGCTTATATCCCGTTGCTGTGTGTCGAACCTGGTGTACTAGTACACTGTACACACATGTCAAGCCTTGAGCGGCCCGGAAATGGCCAAGACTTACTACTAGTAGTAAGGTATATTAATACAAGCATGATAAGCATCTGTCCAGATACAGTGGTCTAGATCTAACAGCGCACTAGAGGACTTAACCGGGATTTGATCCTACAATTGTTAGGAATAGAGTTGATGAAATTTCGTGCCCGGAATTTAGTAACTTTGACTGTTCAAACTCGTTGGCAATAGTAGTGAGAATATCTGTATTTATACACAAGTATTTGTTGCGAGGTATTTAAGCGATTTCTAAGGACAAGTACGGTCTTGGTATACAGTATTTAAAATGATGGCTTTGGACGGGTTGGTTTCATGCAATCCTATGTTGCGACCGTCACGCACCGACATCATTGGTGCGTTCAATGGGCCGTTGCAAATCTTGTACATTTTTGGTAGCGTCAGCATCAAAAGGTAGTGTACAGTACCAAAGTTCAAGTCTATAGACAAACTAATAATAGCCACCCTTGTTAACCTGATAATAACCGTGCACTTTGGTGTAAAAATGACCTACTAAGTACTTTGCCTTATTTAAATTACAAAAGTATAAAGTATAATAATGCTTTAAGGTATCTAGATATTTCTTCAACTATTAAGCTTATAACCTTAGATAATTTAAATGGGGGCTATTATCAGTTCGTCTGATTGCCCCCGAAGGAAGTCCTACCATGTCCCTACCAAATCGAATCTCGATCCTTTTTGCCAACCTCTTTTGACCCCTGTCATGCAAGTCTACGTAGTAGTGTGCATTACCTACCTATTTTGTGACAGTATGAGTAAAGGTCACATCTGACAGGGGTGGCACCCTAACCGACTAAGCTACAAGTACCAGTGATGGTGCTCGTCGAAGTGTTGAACGAATCCACTGCTTGTTGACTTGTTAATTAACTTGTTAACATTTACTAATCAAAACGCCCAGCTCGCATTTACGGTCATTACCACGGGATAACTAACGGCTACGATGAAGCGATAAACTATTTTCATCACTTTTGATCTTCGCTATGGCCGAATCGGATGTAGATTTGAGTCTGCTGGCGCAGATTCCGGCATTACCACCGCCGTCTGGTGTCAAGTCGAATTTCGATAATCCCGAATCGCGGGAACAACTGGCCAAGATAGTCGTCGGCCTTACATACGGGTTGATGCTCGTATTCCTCGCATTACGTATCTACGCTCGAATCAAAATAACTAGATCCTTGGGCGTCGATGACTGTGAGTATCTAATAGAACATTACCTACAGTAGCAAGGGAAGACGCTAATGTTCATATGCGAAAGACCTTTCTCTAGCCGCAGGGGTCAGTTCACTTTGCAGTATCTTGAAATATACGAATTCTAATGTGCGAATTTAGGCTAGTATCACGGCCTTCACAGGACTCTCTCTTTCACGTAGGTTGGAAGATACGATAGCCATCTCATTAGTGTATTGGTTGTGCTGATTACTTGCTAGTATTTGGAGAACCCCTCGGTCCGCACCAATGGAACGTTCCTCTCAGTCGTTTCAATGCCAGCTTTATGGGTGTAAGTAAAGCCATACACCACCTACCTAGTCGCCAATCTCAGACCGGCTACAACTCGATTTGCCCCTCAATGTTAACGTATCATATAGCGAACGCTTGGTTCTATAGTCCTGTTTTCGCTCAGCTCTGTCTTCGTTAAGACCGCGCTACTGAGCTTGTACCTGCGCGTCTTTTCTCCGAACAGAACTGCGAGAATGATGATCTGGATAGGGTTTACGACTATTGTGGTATTCTATACCATTGCCATCATTCTTAACATACGTTTCTGCCTTCCGCTTTCAATGACGACTCCAGTCCCGGACCAGGACGAGTGGGCCAAGAAACTGAAGGCGAGCAACTGTTCTCAGCCAGTATACAACCTCAACGCCGCGGTGGGATTATTTGGCGTCGTGTCCGACCTTTACGTGCTTATTATACCGGTTAGCATGGTTTACAAACTGCGGATCCCTCGGAATAAAAAAATCGGCATTCTAGCGATATTCTTGACTGGCCTTGTGTATGAATATTGAGACTCGAGGGCGAGATCTAGACTGACATTGTTTAGGGCTATTGCATCGTCAATAACGAGTACCGCATTTCGCTTCCATCAACTGAAATCGTATGACTTCACGTGGGATTCCATTCCTAGCTACACATTACGGTAAGTTGGTTGTGATATTTAAGTCTTTACTCCCGTCGGCTGATCATGTTTGTGACAGTGCTGCTGAACTCAATATCGGCCTCATATGCAACTGCATGCCTGTGGTCTTCGTCATTTTAAAGAAGATATTTCAACCTAGGCCTTGTAGTTCAGGGAAAAGAGACGCCACACCGCCTGCTCGTACTCCTAGCCATGCTTATATAGCCGACCTTCCCGGAGATAACCACACTCCTGATATGACGGAATACGAAGTTCCGAAGCCCCCGGCTCCGACTGCAGTCGTCCGTCTGAAGAGCTTCACTCACCAATCACGACGTCAACCGAGTAGAGGCGAACGATCCACATACACCGAAATTGAATCGTGGAATCAAATAACTACGGAAATTTAAGAGACTCTAGATGAAACGGGGATCGTGAACCGAGTCAACATCTAAACCAATCGAGATGGGTTCACATTCTCGTAAAGACGGGCATCTTCCTAGAGAGCAACAGCTGCCCTATCTCAGGAATGAAGGGTGGGCAGTGGTTTAAGCCATTCATCGATGAGAATCAACGAGGCGGCTAAGTCTTGTTTGCGGAAAACGATGCGCCGTCTGCACAAAGCTAGAGCAAAACCGATCACTGCTTTAGTCTCACTGCTCTAGGAATCCTATCCCGACCTCGAGCAGGACTGCTGAGTGACAGAAAACCCATGACTATCGAGTATCTACTTGAACGATGCTCAGCAGGGGGTTTCGGGATTCCATGCCTGGTACCTACCCCTTCGGCAACCTCGGAGCCTACTAAGGATCGCCAAGACACAGGTTCGGCGGAATTCTCCACAGTGTATGGGGCACTGCAAACTGCTCCTCCGAACCATGAAGGCATTCTAATTCCATGAAAGAATGATACTCGGCTTCGGAACCACTATTTTGGCGCCTATATGCGACATTATATATAGATGCTATAAAATGGCTGGCACGGGCTATAAGTCAACAACTATAGCCACGAGCTACGAGGTATAAGGGATGATGGATGAGAACCAAAAGAGAGTAGATGATGGTACGAGATAATGAATGAATGAATGAATGAAGAAATAAATATACAATATGCGATACAACGGTTAAAACCATACTGAATGTTTGAGTATCTCTCCTCTTTGCCTCATAGGTATTACAGTGATACCTCAACTTATGTAAGCCGTACTTCGGTACAGTGCGTTACACATGCCTGTCAGATTGCCTGCCGGAGCCCTGGACTGACTGCATGTTAGCTACCGTCATCCTTTGCATTATTCTTGGCATCGATGTTCAGTGAATTGAATCATTGATTGATTGACAAGACATCTCACGCATACTACCCATAAACCTTGAACAATCTAAACCTAGTCTAGTTCAGTTTCATTCGACGATCTAGGGAAGAATTGAAATCCAAATATAGACCTCTCGATTATCAATCACCAGTCTCACGCAGCAGCTATCTACGTCACATTATAGTGTCGGCCTCCAGCACGAACGAATTCCCGCTGCTATATATATACACACATTACATAAACACGCAGAAAATGTCGACCGCCCCCTCTGACCTCCCCAAGAACGAAGCGAAGTGCGTAGCGCCGATCCCGGTGCCGACCTACGGCACAGGGGGCGTCTTCGCGGTAGCTTGCTCGACGGCGATCAGGGCGCCGGCGCTCACGTGCTTGGAGAAAGTGCTCGACCTATCGAGCTACGGCGCCTGGAACACCTTCGTCCCCAGCGCCTCGCTCACCGCGCCCGGACACGCAGAAACCCTAGCGCCCGAACTCGCGGCTCTGGCCTCGCGACCGGGGTACGTGGCCCCGGGCGCCAAGGTGCGCTTCGACGCGGTCATGACGCCCGGCGGCGCGTCGCGCGCCGTCGATCTCGAGGTTACGTTCCTCGAAGCATTCGAAGCCGAGGGCCGGAAGGGGTACCGTGTTATCTGGAAGGCGACCGGCATCCCGCATTTCCTGCTGCACTCGGAGCGTGTGCAGGAGTTTGTTGAGAGTGTTGCCGAGGACGGGAGTCTGCAGACGCGGTATGCGTGCTGGGAGACGTTTGGTGGGTGGTTGGGCTATGTGCTGCCGCGTGCGCAGCTCGAGGGCGGGTTTGCTAGGTGGATGGACGGGCTCAAGAAAGCTGCTGAGGAGGCGAAGTGATGTATGATGGGAATCTCTCTGAGAGGGTGCCTTTTCTTTTAAGGCGGTATTTAATGTGGTCAGAGTCTTCCTTTTAAAGTTTTGTTTATCGTGTTGATCGTCTCATATGGCGGATCAACCTAGTCACTGACGGCGTGCGAGATTGGGAAGGATATCGCCCACCTTAGTCGCACGATCAATATTATGTAACTTAATCATCATATCTGCATGCTATGCTTGTAGGGCAAGTCAAGTTGGGCCTCATAGTGTCTGCAGGTTGTGTGGAATTGCCGGAGTCGAGGCGTGTAGCTTTCAAGAACGAGGTTCCGCAACGAATTCCTTACTCTTAGCTACTAATGTAATGTGAACCAAGTCGAGGTGATTAGGTAAACAGGCAGGGGAAATTCGTCTCTTAGGTCGTCAAGCCATAGGACGTTGTTTGTTCTATTTGCGACTTTTACTGTTGTAATTCCATCAATTCTAACCTTGGATACATTGTGCCATGTTTCCTTTGCTAAGCTCTGAGATTCACTTCTCCATAACTCCTTAGGAAAATATAGAAAAGAATATACATAAATGGGTCAAAGTCAGCTTTAATGACGATGCTTGATTCTATCACAACATAAAGGCAAATAGCATGATAGAGTGTTTTTTTTCTTACAAGTCTAACTCAAACAACGCCAACAGGCAAACCAAGGGCTGAAAACCGTCATATGTCCCTCACCGCCGATACCGAGCACGCGGTAGAGAATCAAGCTAGCATACCTTTTACAACAGTCTCTACGGGCATGATATTGCCCGCCCTTCAGACAACGCTGACACTGCCAGGCCCCTTCCAACTGCAAAACCCCATGTGCCACGTCGACTGGTAACCGACTATGTAGGTCTCCGTCTGCTGCGTCGTGTTCTCAAGGGTGAAATTCTTGGCCAAGGAAACGGAGAGAATCTTGGAAAACCGTGGGAGCTAAACATGATGAACATAAGCAATACTACTGTATAGATAGCGGCAAGGCGAGCCCGATTCAGCTCGGTACGTAAGAGGTCCTAGAAATGAGAACCTCACTAACCCGCCCCGCCTGCTTAGATAAAACAACTACGCTTGTCTTACACAATCACAGGTTTCTTAGGTATGACGACCCAAGTACCAGGAGTCGGGCTGCTAGTCGGCATGAAGACGAACGAACATAGGGGCGATTAGATGGGATGATGTGGGTCATCAGTCACAGTGATTTGAAGAGAGCAATGGAAAATCCAATTCTGATAAACAGATGTGTCATTTTTCGTCGTGATTTATACAGTATTTTGCCCTTGGAAAGGCTCCAAGTAGAACTTGACAAGCCGAACAATATATCATACATGAGAGGAGTAATGAATGTGGGTGCGAATATCCTCGCGCTTGTTTCAGGTGGAATATCGCGAATCGTCGAAAAGCAATATTCAAATTGCCTCGTTGAAGGCCATATGCCTTGCGGTTCTCCGATATAGTTTTTCAATTCCCGTTTGAAAATGTGACCCAACGCCATGCTGAACCGCGTGTGAAAAGTGACCGTATACTACAATGGAAATCGAGGTGCTAATGCCGGGGGGCAAGACTACTGGTCGAACACAGCCTTTCCCTCTCGGCGCCTTAACTCTCTCAGTACAGAAACAACTCCGTTGTTTCGCAAGCGCTCGAGCACCATTCCCATGCCGTCCCGAGACTTGATGATCTGATCCTCGGTCTTGTTCGAGGCGATCGACTCGATGCTTCGCTGAATGCGACTAGCGCCCCACCCTGAGATCCAACTACCTAGACGTCGCGGCCCGGTCTCATCCGGGGTTTCCGCCGAGTCTACAGGAGCACGATCGTATTTCTTGTTGCCCAGGGTTGATCGGTAGGAGAAGGTAGTCGTGACAAAGGTGTTCGGGGAAATTGATCGAGGAATACCGAGCGCGGCATTATTGGAAGGGGCAGAGGCGACAACGGTTGAGCCATCCGGTGGCGAGTTCGAATAGTGTTGTTCTTCCACGACACTCAACACACCGGTGAAATTCAGGTTCCGGCTCTCTGTCTTCATCCAGCCCTCCTGCATGTCGACCACGCTAGTCTCGAGAACATAGCTGGACTTGTCCCCCCCTCCACCAGTAACGCTCGTGGGCAGCAGCTTGATGATGGGGGAGGGCATGCGCGACTTCTTCAGGTGAATGCGGGTGGTGTGCAGGCGGCCAGTAGCAGGATCGACATGGGACGAAATGGTGTCGGTCGAGAGAACATGGCTGGAAAATGGGTTTAATTGCGGAGAGTAATAGCGGAGGAAGAAGGCGAGCGTCACGGTCGGGAACGGGTGGGAGTAGGTGTGGTTGGTAGTGCGTGTGAGAACCATGGTGGCGAAGATTCCAAAATTGCCGATAACACTGAATCGAGGAGAGTTCAGGTTAGGTCAGGTCAGCATTGGTATGGTATACCGTATACTGAGTAGCTGATTGATAGATAGGTACTAGTATCGCTCGGCAGACACGTTGGAGGCTGAGCTGGACTGGACTGGGCTGGACTGGGCTGGACTGAGCTGGACCCGATTGGGTCGGATTGGAATGGATGGGGTCGCGCGGTGGTGATGGCGGTGGTGGTGGTGGTTCGTTGGAGAGGAGAAGCTCGTGGAATCGATCGATAGGGGATCTTGGTCGGTATGTAGAATTACAGGTAGCCCATGACCGCCGGGCCTCTAAACTATTACCGTAGGGAGTATCTAGGTATGTTTCAGGTGAGGATTTTGAGGAGATCACCACTCCGTAGCGCAGAGGTGGGCGGGCGACAACAGGGCAGCCAAAATGGCGTGGTGGTGTGATTGTGGTTGTGATGTTAATTAATAATCGTCGACAACAGCGACAACGTGTGAGGGAAGAGTGGAATGAACATACGACTCGACTCACTCGATGAATTTGATGGGCAAAGATGTTTTCTACCCGGCTCCGATTGGCTAGAGCGTCACGCTTCTATCCACCTTTGCCACAGCATTTGCGGGGAAAGCCTGGAAAAGCTTGGGCCGTGTCTTGGCAATACATGTAGAGCCTAGTACGAATGCAGTAATTACCAAACAGAATACAGTAAGAGTAAGTACTTAGTACTACTTATACGAAGTTGCAAAACCATTCGAATAAAGCATCTAATTTGGTTTGTTCTAGTCTAACACTAATCCGACTTTGATAACTCGTCATATAAGTTGAATTATTCAGACTCTACTGCGTACGTTTGAGAGAACTTGGTATTTTATTTGTGGTTCCATGTACAAGAAGTGTCACCTTCCCGATACGGACTATTCAGTATAAGTGAGTACGGAATCTACTGAGTAGAGACTGATTAGTTTGCTGTATCACGATTCCTCGTAAAGACTTACAGTGGTATCAAATAGCCATTCGTGTCATAGTTCCCGCTACTGAAGATACTGGCAATTATTATTGTTACTGCCGAAAGCGGGAAGTTATATCTGTGCTTGCTAGATAAGTCTGCACTGCTAACTTATATATAGGTTGATTACTGGCCTGTACGGTGGCCCGCATGGTGGTTTGATGTTTGGTACCGTGGCCCATCGATAGGAGCTATACAGGGCTCGATATACTAATAGTAGTAATAAGTAATCACACTATGACAATATCTTGCTCAGTAGCCTCCAAGAACCAATCGGAAGCCTCATAATCAAGGAACTCCCAAAACTCGACTTGGAGGACCCCGACGCGCTCGTATGCTTTGTATTTTCTCACCGGCGAGGATGAGGACGGCTCACGGCCATTAACATCCTGTGAGAGTGGTCGGAGTAACTGCAGGATAAGTTTGACCCTTGCCCCCATGGTTTGATTTCCTTGATGTCCGCGTATACTGCCGCCTAGCAACCGGGACGGCAAACGACGGGAGTTAGGATCAAGACCGTGTCCTAATATCACCACCGCACTTAAGGCTAGACCTTCAGATATTTCAGGACCGTAGCCTTGCAGGTAGTCTGACTTATACGCCCCAACAATCCAGCATTGCGTGAACCATGGCTTTCTGCAACCCCTTCTCGACGGAAATGCTCTGTTCTTGTGCTCAAACCAAAAGTTCCCATTCGCTGATCCTGCACAATACGCGTGGTTCTCACCACTAACTTTGTACTTAAACGTGACCACTTTGCCCGTCATATAGATAGCACACGGAGACGGCGAAACTTGACATGGAATACCTTCGAAGGCGCCCTGCTCTCCATCTGCTTCGCTATCAAAACCAAGCGGATCGTGCATCGTCCTATCGCTGCATGAAACATAGGCCCTCCTTAGTAAGCAGTGGACGGGAAAGCTCAGTTCGAGAAGTTTAACGCCCGTGGGACATTCCCGATATTCCCATCCCGTCCATGACCAACTCGGGAAGTCGGGACGCCGTATGGCAATATTCCGAGGAGAATACCAGCAAAGGCCACGTAAAAACCCAACCCAATTCGCCGCTGATATTGAGACTTGGCTGTCCAAGTCATTCGTTAAAATAGGAACACCTCCGCAGTGCAAGATCGGTACTTCTCGATTCCCCAAGGCGTGGAAGATACCTCGGAAGGCGTTCAGAATATCGGAAGAGTACCTTAGCGATCGTTTGCTGTATTGGTTAAGATAGAATTTGACCAGCATTGTGCCCGAGGCACAACTATTGTCGTATGAACTGGTAACAAACATGCTAGGTGCGCTAACAGGGCCGTAAGCAGCCGAGTGAATGACTGTTTGGCACAGAGTTTCCATACATCCGTGGATATGGCACTCGAAATACACCTGATCGTCCGTGAAGAAAAGCCGACGCTGCGCCAGAGCGCCCTCCTGATATGTCCAGCCCCGCTTTGCCCATTCTGACCGATGTATAACGTCCACCGGGTATGAGAGTAGAGATGTCAAAGTGCGTGACTTGAGGGTAATGTGCGGCTGTGTGTTCCTAGGCCGGCTTACGCCGGGCAAGCCAAGAGTAGGATCGGCCCCGGCTGCGTCTATAAGAACTACTTCGGCGCCACGATATATTTCGTCCATTCTCGCAATCTCTTGAGCCTTTTCGTTTCCGCCGTGCTGTTTGATACAGTACTTATCCACCCAGAGGTATTCATACTGAAGTCCTAGGGTTACTGTGATAGCATCCTCGATGGTGGCAGGTATGGTAGCTGGAAGCGAACACGTAGCTGTTGGCTCCTCGATGGAAACATACGAATTGCCCCATACGTAACTCAGCGCAACATATGGGACATGGTCTTTTAACGACTTGATAGTCCGTTGCTTGCAATCGATAACATTGCGCGGGAGGAACTGCTGGCCGGAGCATTCCACATGCGATACCTTACAGTCATTAATCCAGCCGCGGAGCAAACTATAATCGACGCCGTCGGGCTCAATCAGCCTCCCTCCTGAATTGCGTGAATCTACGGCGCAGAACGGGTGCCCCCCGTGATAACACGGCTCACCAGACGTGTACTCTAAGCATGTTAGACTGTCTATTATCAATGTATAGCAAATCGCACTTACTATCTTTGGTGGCAACAACAAGCAACCCAGGTAAGAAGGGTCTCGTGTGAACAGTTTCGGGAAACCTATGATACGACGCCTTATCAACGTCTTTGAAGACAAGCGGAGTGTCCAACGAATCACTTGGGCTCGCCCTTTTGAAGAATCGGCATAGGTCACACCACGTAGTAAAGAACCGGGAATGGATGTGACCTAGGCGAATGTATATTTTACCCTCAGGGCTGACGGATCCGACATGCTGCCTTTTGCAGCTTAGTAACTCGTCGACATTAATATCCGTACACCGTTGACAGAGGCGGGCAGCGGGCGTTTCTTTTTTTGTAGTCAACACGCCTTGGCTAGAATAGGCATGAGCAATAACAGGTTTCCGTGAGGCCTCGACTCTGGTTTGTAGCTGGAGCATTTTGCAAATTTCGCGGAAAACTTTATGACTAATTAGATAATCCTAGCTATGAAATGATACAGGTAAGTAACCTTTATCTAGATGGTGAGTCTGTGTTTAGATTTCTCCCCGCAGAAGGCTAATCACATGCCGGGGCCCTTTCGATGCCTAGACTATGTGCTCACACGCTTGCCGGCGTGACACAACATTGCATGTCTCAGACTGTGGCGCCCGATAAACCACCGAAAGGCTTTAACCCTTTGTACCCCGCCTACTACTGGTCCAAGAAGCACCCCAAACAAACGCATTATGTATCTAGACTTCCTTAATCCAGAAATATTTCACCGTACGGAGATTCATGTTTTCGTGCTGACAAGGCATAAATGGTAAGATAAGGTTACGGAACTTGGACTCACTGCAGCGCGTCAATGTCTACAAACGTCACCGCATCTCAAAGTCCACATCAGGCGCCGATATTATATGCAAGCCTCCCCTGTTACCTAAGTCGACCCAATGAGAGCGACAGATCCGTCCGAGGCCAAAGAAAAAAAAAGATTGATGAGGTTCTCATTACGTCATGCAACATAATGTCTCTAATACGATCTTTCAGATACCTACTGTGTTGCATAACCCTACTAGCGAGTTCATAGCATTCTAGTATGATACTCTCATTGAAGCTTGAAATTTCCTTCCTTTTCTTAGTTCCTGAGCTCCTGCAGCTATCCACTAAGTTGCTGCAGCTGTCCACTGAGTTTTGGCAGTGAACTACTATAGAGGTGAGACATTTCAAGCTACCTATTTTGGGTAAGCAAATCATATGATTCTAGCTATATTGTTGTGCTGTAACTGTGAATCAATTTGGCTAAATTTAAGTCAGATCAGCCTCTCCCCGAGTAAAAAGCAGTATTGAATTCGGTATTTTGTACACTGGACTATATAAGACTAAACACACCCCTTATACCATCCCTTTGAAATGGCCCTGTGATATTGTAGGATTACTCTATATTCCACACTCACCATTACGTATCCTGATTCCATCCATTCATAATGTAGAGCATCTACAGTCATAATACACTCCCTGGAATCGATTTTCTTTAAACCTCAAGCCGAAAGATCTATCATGGCAGTATTTCCCAACCATCTCTCTGTAGTCTGCGATTGGCTAGGAGAACGTGGTGCTCAACGCTCTCAGCTTCGAGATGCTTGCATATCTCCTCATAACGAGGGATATATTGCCCCCCGGATCGAACAGCAAACCGAACGGCGCAGTGGTCGAGATTAGGGAGGCATGAGGGACGAGCGGAGCGAAAGCCGTCGTAAAGCAGTATCATGGCTTTACCATCTATACCCATGCTCTGCAACGAGTGAGCGAACAGTTTGAACTCTCGAACGCACGCGGGTAAAATCTTCCAAAGGGGCGGGGTTGCGTCGACCGTCCATTTCGCGTAACCCGGATTGGGAGGCGTGTTAAGAATCCCCGCCTTCTCCCCGGAATCGACTCCCGGTCCATATAATAACAGGAGGTCCAGCTCTAGTGTCTCGAGCTTAGTGAATCCATGCATCGATGTCACTCCCGCGTTAATGCCATTGATTGCGTCGATTTCCACCGTGACGGCGAGATGTCGCAGTTGGCTACCCACTTGCTTCTCGATAGCGGCGACGAACTCGCCAGCATCCCAGTAGGCCTCCATACCATGGTGCTTGGATGCATGTCCGTACTTGAGCGTCGTCAATTTGGGTGTATGGGCCAATAACTCGGATATTCCCACTGCGTCCATGCAGCAGTGCACGAGTTCGATAGTTTGCAGATTGGAATGAATGTCATAATAAATCCACTTGAATTCTTGATGAAAGTCAATAGCCGTCAGACTATTTGCGTATAGCTCCTCTAACTTGGGTAGGGTAAGGAGTGGAAGGAGAAACTGCAAACGTTGATGAGTGTCATAGTTGGGAGCTAGCAGATAAGTAAGACGTTTGAGCTTGCTTAGAGCTCTGCGATTATGTTCAGACCGGCTTTCCTGAGCAATCGCATCCAGCACTAGTTCATATTGGTCAATTGCCCGTTTATTATCGTGGTAGGGTACGCCTCCTGGCGCGGACCATGGTAATGTGAGGTTCGTGACATTTGGGAAGAATGTGAGGTAGAATATGCCGAGAAATAAGTTATGCTCGGAGTAATTGTCGGCATCACCCAAGTCGGACAGTATCATATCGGTCCAGAAGTCCGAATCGACACCCTCAAAGGCGAGGTAGGGAGATTGCTTGATAAGCGTTTTCACGCGCCGTTTTACATGTTCAAGATCCCTCGCAGTGCCGTTATCTTCAGATCTGATGCTGTTTTGCTCTAGTAGGTTGACTGTGTTCGCATAGTACGACACTCTCGGCTCTTCGGCGAAATCGGCCAACCAGGACGCATCGGAACATCCTTGAATGCTCATTAGATGGTACTGTCTTTTTCGGGCCGTGTGCTGTTTGACGTATGGCTTGCCGCATTCGTATAGTGCTCTGCATGTCAAGATCAAATTTTCAAAATCCTCAGGAATTGACTCCCAGATGACTTGATTGAGTAATTCTGACGGTAGATTAAGAAGTGGCATATTGGAATAACAACTCGACGAAGATGTCTTGCAAAGTCCGTATGTTGTGTCGATATTACTCGTCAGGTCGAAGGAGGGGTGGTGGGAACCCGCCGCAACCTACGTAATAGGACCTGCACAAGCTCCGGGGCGGGTACGGGTAGACCAGGCAGGCCGAAATCCCTCTTCTAGAACAACCTTGGAACTTCCCGCTCACGCTCCCGGGGGTTTGGACCGGGGGGCTGCGGCCCGTAGAATACTAGTGCATGGTCGGCTGGTCGGTTGTGCTGGCTAAGTGGCTGGCATATGGCCGCTGACCCGCCTTTATGAGTATAAATAAGTACTTTATCTAAGTTAGGTTAGTAGCCAAACACTTGGAAGATTATCAGCAATTCGAGTGCATTATTCGAGCCCTAGTTTAGCCCTTGTTAAACATCGTGTATAAATGCTGCGACTGGTCAAACTCTTGATTCAACACAGTGAGAAGCGTTAATGCCAGTAATGGTAGATGAATTAACGAGCGCATTAAGCGAGCTAGCATATTGAATGTGGCAGTTGTTGTTGAGCTGTGTTGTTCTCAGTTAGCTGTGTATACAAGATTGTAATGATAGGCTGTCTTAGCCCGAGTAGATTCTCTCCTATCTGAATAGCCAGATGCCTGGATTGCCGGAACCAATTCCCTGATTGATTCTGTTCGTCGCTACGCACCCCAAACCTTATTATTTTCATATAGTTTTTAATAGCTTTGATTTTATATATTTCGCTCATCGCCGGAGTGCATTCCTCGGAATTTCGCCAAATCATCAACTACCTCCCTCGTACCTAGCCTACTTAAAAACTGGGAAAATAGAAGTTGCTAGTGGATTACCACTGGACATAAGTCCCGTCGTAGCGCTGCGACTTATTCTCCCAACCCTCTACATGAACCCTGGGTATTTGACCATTGTATTTCTGACCCGGGGTGAAAATAAATGCCTAACGAGGCCTTGGCGCCCTGCTCCGTGGTCAAGTCCGCCATATCACCGCCTCTCAGCTCGGTCTGCATCCACTTCAGTCAACGGACTTAGTTATATCCTCGGTAGGGAGGAAAGAGGGGAGAGAGGGGGGCACAAAGGGGGGGCATAAAGGGAAAGATGACGCCTCATCGAGTGAAAGATATGTACTCCGGGACAGAGCGCAATGAATGAAACGCCTTCTTTCTCGTATTCGAGAGCGCATTGAACGGTAAGAGGGTCCATGGGGGGCTTTTGAGATATTGTAGACGGGAGTTAGCGTAATCGACGCCAGGGAGGTTGCCCTAGATTGTGTTAGAAGGTAACAAGAGATAAGAATCGTGGCGTATCAGTCTTACATATTCGCAACTTTCTTGAAGTCCCCCTTCTGAAGAAGTGGTAAAAAAAACTCGAGTAACCCAATGGACGTCAAGGATGTTGATGGTACAACTATCTTGGGGATTGTCCCATAATGACGTTAATTAAATGTAATTATTAAACAGGTGAGACTCACGTTGATTTGATCCCATCAGCGACGAACTGACAGACTCCTGCATTGTTGATCAAAACTTCCAGGCCTTTTCCGCCGAGTTTGGCGTGGACATCTGCTGCTGCTTGCTGAATAGATGTTTCGTCGGTGACATCGAGTTTGAGGACAGCAACACGGTCGGGGGATACCTACAGTCGGACGACCTAGACATCACAAACATGTAGGTTAATAAGGTGGATCCTGATCTAAACGCATTAGCTTTGGATTAACCCCACGACTGGTCGTGAGCGGGAGGACGCCATGACTGGACAGTCTGTCTTCCACAATTTCTCACGGAAGAGGGCTTCCAAGAGGCGACGATCGAGCACTTCGCAGATAGCCTCAAGATTGTTAGGGTACTCAACCACCAGCATCTTCTCACGGCCGAGTACTTTGCCGAAGGTTTAGTGAGACTCGAGAAACAAGAAGCGGCCACTGAATACTTTAAACTTGTTGAAGAAGGATACGAGGAGTTTGTTGCTGAAGCTGCTCTCCGCGTCCCAGAGTTGTCTATGTGCAACGGAAACTACATTGATTAAAGCACGAGTTGGAGTTAGACTCGAGATGTGAATTTATAGTGCGTTAGTCCGGGTAGATTAATCTATAATAACACGAGCTAACCTAGTTACTTAAGGGTTGAGTGTGTATAGCTACATATTCACCTTCACTCCAGAGATTGGAGGGGCTAGCACAAACACTACATTATAATTACGACAGGGGACTCATTGATGAACTGCCGCATTACAAATGTCGCGTAGTTGGGCCACCGTATTCTTCCTTTTCCTTTTTGGGATATTTACATGTTGCTCGATTTCTGCTAGGCGTTAAGAATGCGCGTAACACCAGTGAGACTTGCCTATCACCATCACACTGAGTAATCCAGGGCATCAATCGTAGCAATGTGAACGAGGTTGCTTTAGTATACTCGAATCGGTTCGTACAAAGATAGCTCTTGTGTGTCGTCTACACTTGTTTATTACAGCTAGTGAGTATGGAGCAAGAAGGCCGGCTATCTGCTGCTGTAAGTCCACCATAATTTTCGGGATTTCCCAATCATTGCAAGGAGTTCAAATACAGTCTTTGAACGGAATAGGATAGGTTTACTTAAGTCGGTTCTACTCTACGATTACACTCTTGTAAAAAGAAACCATTGCTTCTGCCCCTATCCTAGTTTGCTTCGTGTTGTTTAATTGGAATCTTTTGATTGCGATCGGCACACTACCTCGCGGGATTGCAAGCCCGTTAGGCAACAGAATTAAACACGGCTATCCAACTTGAAAGCCTCATAGGATGGAAAGCGCTGAGCTATATAAAGTCAAGTAAGATAACTATATCAAAAATGAGAATGGTCACTTTTAGGTACTCTACAACATCAAGCACAGAACCTATCGACCAGTTTAGCAGAGTTAGTCCTAGAACAGCCAGTATGCAATTTCGATTCCCGACATTCCTTCTCGGACTGGGCGCTGCTGGCGTGGTGTCTGCCCAAGTCCAGGAACTGTATCAAGAAGGACCCTTCGCCCTACGGGTAAAGGGTCAAGCCTCGAACAGTTCAATTGATGGCTACCTCAGCTGGTATAACCTTCAGGGGCTCCCAGCGCCGACCTTCATCAGTTACGAGCCTCTCTCGAATCCCGTTGTTGGCAACTCTTCGTTCGAGTGGTACTTTAATTATACGGGTCTCGTTCAGTACAAAGGCCACGAAGTAGGATTCCTACTTGTGAATCCGACAGCCAACACAACCACTCCCTCCCCCTACCATGGCCAGCCTCTTGACATCTCATACATGTCCAATTCTAATGTCGGCATTGCCCTGCTTGGTATCGGTGGCGCCTTCGACGCCGGCTTCGACGCCGACGATAAGACTTTCAGCACTAGTGAATTCGATGATAGCACCTATGTCCCAGGGGTGCCCCCTGAGTACAGCCAAGACCTTGGTTACTATAATTGGGCCGTCTGCTGGCAATTATCAGGTACCTATAGGCAGACTTTGTCGTGGATCACCTTTGGCAAGCCCCACAACCCGACTTGCGAGCTCGTCAACCTTCTGCGGGTCGGATTATAGGGCCGAGGACGGCTGAGGGCAGTCAGAGGGATGCACGGAGACCCCGTTATTGGTTTTTGAGAATAGGTTAGGTGGAGAGAGCCCAAGTATCAGCGGCCCAGCATAGCTTGGTAGCTTTGAGCATCTCGTCAACATCCACACCATTGACTTGAACGTAACGGCCGCCTTGACGGCAATAGGGAAGAGGTCCTGTTTCCCAGTAATTTACATATTATAGGTACCTTAATACGGTGAAGGGATACACTGTACGAAATTAATGGATATGATGGGCATTGGTTTTGATAACGTCGAATGTTATTTGAGTGAAATCGCCGAGTGCGAGTTGAACGGTCGGCAAATTAAAATGCCATTGCGACGGCGCGATAGCTCGCTAAGTACAAGACAGTTTCTCGGATGACCAGCTTGCACGTGGGGGTGGTATACGGTAAAGAATTCGTTTTTATATGCCCAATGCTTCAGTGTACCGTTTGATTTTTCTTATATCTATAAGTTTCATGGGAATATGGGAGAGTCACCAAACCGCCGTAGCATCAAACTAGGATCTTCCACCTTCATTCTGGGGACAAGATCACCCATATTAATCAAGGTCAGGTCACTTGACTCTAAATCCATTTTGAACCTTCGTATACCATGTCATTCTCCCAGCGTTGTGAGCGAAGAAAAGATACACAGGAAACCTCAGAAAAGGAAATCTTAAGAGATGGCGCTATATTGGACTCGGGACGCCGACCTACTATGCCCGTGGGTGCTGACACAGTCCATTGCTAACTTGGGCGTTGACACGTGTTGTTAGGCAGCGAGCCACTTAGCTACGCTACCTACTAGCTATTTAAACCCATGTCGCAGAACTATACACGCACTCTTGTGATTTCCAACTGGCACAAGTTCGTGGGTTTCACCTGTTTAAATGTGCCCGGCGTAGCAAGGATGGTATAGCCTGATGATGTGCACTAAGTGAAGGCTCAATTTGGGTAGAATGCGCAGGCCCAGGGATTCCTCGGACAAATCACTTGTATATCCTGCGGATGTCGTTGCACTTACTACTGGAACAGAGTGAGGCTGAGTGTAGCCACATGTGGCCATACTGGAAGGGTAACCTCATTCTCCAACTTTCTCGCGAATTAGTTACGAACTGCCAGATTATCCTCCATAGTTTTTGGTTTTACACCTCGAGTCCTCATTTAATTCAATTGCGTTCTTTGATCAAGAGATCCCCTATTTATTTGAATAATCTTACTTATATATGGAAGTGTAGGGTAAGTCTGTCTCTGTATATATAGGTGGTCGAGTAGCCCCTTTTACCTACGAAGCTATTTCACTACTTGGGAGAACACAGGTTTGCTGCTTGGAAGACTGTTGCTATGTGTGGAGAGATAGTAGCGCCTAGCCAGTCAATAAAGACTGTTTGGCTAGTAAACAGAACGATGCTCTTGCTGATTTGTTTTCTTTATTAGCGGCTAGCGTCAAGCCTCTGCTTCGTTGCCCACTAACATTTGCAATTTGTCCCGCGGCCCGCTGTATGTGAGGGATGCTCTGATTGATACCTTCTTAGAACGACTTCTTAATCTTCACCTCAAAACAATGACACCTCAACCTTTACAACCCCTAATGCCTATTGGGCGTTATTGGTGCGCTGGGAATAAGTCTAAAAGAGGAACAGGAAAACACATAGTCACTAAATACAAACCGTGATTATCACAGCGGCCCTTGTACCAACCTTGAAGTTTGGGAACCCAACATGATTCCCATATTTCAAAGACTGCAAACGTGTGCTCAGAGCAAGCAGAAATAGATCAAGCAGCGCGAGTGCCTCTTGATTATGTTTATATAGGTAGCAGGAAATTGAATCCTTTATATAAATGTCATTCTTTTATGATTACACCTCTTTGAATCTCATATACAACACACCATGGACACCGAACACTCATTGACTATACCTAAGTGCTTCTTAACTCCAATTATTAGGCAGTGATACCATAGCTAGGTCTTTGCAGTCTGTTAGCCCTCATCTAGGTGTAGATACAGAGAAAGTGCATATCCAGCACCCTGTATTTAGGGTGATAACATACTTGTTACTGCACAGCCGTCCTCTTGTGACATTTTTCCTCATTCCTTTTTGCATACATCTACTTCTATCTTCTCTAACAGTGCTACCGAAACAGGAACTTGAAATTAATACCAATTTCCATCCTGTTTAACCTTTGCCACCTAGTCTAATATATTAAGGCTTGTTGCTCCCAGAGTATTAAATTGGTACCAGTACCTCTCACCACCGGACGCGTTCACCTACCGTGTCGCGTATTTGTTCTTGTCGGTATTGACAAGCAGGTCACGATGTACCTCTAGATTTAGGAAGTTACGCCATTTTTAGCCTCCTAGTGTCGCCGCTACCCAGCTCCTCAACCTCTAGATAATTTAGTTCTTCCTTCGTTCTTTAAGTCTCATCTTCAGTGCTGCACTGTTCTTCTTTTTTCTCCCCACATCGATCACACATTTCTACTCTTGCTCTGATGCCTTCACCAGGTTCAAGTAAGAGAACTCCTCACTGCTGATCGAGTGTCTCTCCTTTTCCGATTCAATGATACTAATAATAAATTGCTATAGTGCCTACAAAACCTGAGAATCCCCGATGGCATACATGAATGCATTTTTGGCCTGCAACGATGGGCCACTGGCATCTCCGAGCCTGGAAATAAAACCTTTGATTCCCTACGTATCAGATATCAAACAGCTTCGCAAGGCTTACATACGCAATCAATCGAGCTTCCTTCACCGGCTACCCCCTGAAGTAAGACAATCATAGATATTTGTATACTTATACCACCTAACTTCGATTTTAGATCCGCAATGCTATCATGGAATATTCTGTCACGCTGGAAGAGCCTGTCGAACCCCTAGCAGTAACCGACAACCATGACTTTGTCAACAAGTTTGTGTGGGGAGAGTGGGAATACCGTGTGGGAATCATTAACGGACGCGAAAATGCGTTTCGCTTCCCTTTCGGTCCTCTTGCAGTCGTTTCGCTCTGTCTAACGTGCCGACAGCTGTATCATGAACTAAACGGTGTTTTTTACAAAGTAAATACCTTCTTGTTCTGCGACGCAACGCGATGCGAACAGTATCTATCTACTCTTACCATTGAGAGACGTCATCAAATTCGCGAGATCTGCTTTGATTTTACACACACCATGTCACCCTCCGGCACAAGCACCTTCATCAACGGCAGAAAGTTGTTCACGTCAAAGTTGGGCCGTGTCTCAAAGACATTGTTGATGGACTGTCCTCTTCTTAAGCGGCTGACTATTGCCGTGGGCAGCCGCCCTCCACGCCGCTCACTAAGGTGTGGAGCGAATCCATTTACATTTGAGCATGACGACCTCCTTTGGAAGCAGGGCGATCGAAACCCTGCTCGAGTTTTTGAGCAAATGGGTTCCTTCGTGACAGACATCGAGCGTGCTCTCAACGGTGCAGATATCAAGGACTCCCCTTTGTCACTTCCACAACTCGAGTTTCTAATTCGAGGATCGCCGACAATTTCTGCCCGGGTGAATGGTGGCACAACTCACAAGTCGAGCCCAGGTCAGTACACTAGGGTCTCTTATTCCCCGTTTCTATGTGTCTCAGAAACATAAGTTGCCTAATGAGGAGCTTTCTACACATATCACTCTTGCAAGCTCGAGAGACCCTTTCCGTTTTTTTATTTTCCCGTAAATGACGATTACTGACTATAGATACTTCAATAGATGCCCCTAATTATGTGCGAGAGTTTGAGGACAAAGTTGAAATGGCAAACAAGGCAATGCAGCAACTCTATAGCCGATGGCTCGAACCCCAAACTGCGAAATACTATCATAACAAGCGTAACAGAAGCCTCTCGTTTGGCGAGAGCACTCGAATGCAGCAGGATCCAAGGCCCGATCTTGCCAACTTCCAGCCTTTCGGTCACAATCTGATGCGCAACCCTCTCATAGCTTTCCAAACCCCTCTGACGGTTTTGCAAGTTACTCCCAAGTACGACGAAAAGGGCTTACTAGTATGGAAGTACAACAAAAGAGCACACTTCATCGACATCCTGTGGAGAGGAGACGAAATCGTCTGCGGTGTAATCATTCAAGCCCCAAACTTCAAGTTAACATACTCATTCGAAAATATTTCGCGATTCGCGAACTGGAAAGGGGTCCAGAACTTATACAAGTACTTCAACAACTATTTAAATCACCCCTATTATCAACACACTATCAAACACAAGCTTCTGATTCTCACTGAGTCTCCCTCTCCCAAGGATATCGACGCAGCCCTTCGAGCGACCGGCTTATTGAACTACAAGAAGGCACCCAAACTTATCCTCCAGTCCTGGCAGACTTTGCTCAACGACCAGGATCGTCGCATCGCAGAGCTTGAGCAGACTCTTGAAGATCTCAAACAGCTGTAGAAGAATGTGTTCACTATTGAAGAATCTGTCAATCAGATTTACCACAATCAATCCATTTTGCTCCCTCTGTATAGCTTCCATAGCTTGTAGCAATGACCTGAAAAAGGATAAGACGATGAGTCACGGTATCTCCAGCATTTGTGTTCCATTGTGAAGCCTTTTGCCCGTGTTTTGTTTCTTACTATTTGCTAATAAAATGAAATGTAGAATATAAATAGGTAATGGAATAGGTTGAATATTCCCTTACGTATAGAGGTAGAAACCAGCGCTACTCTTCCACGCACGATATCATTAAATAAATAGGAATGTAAGGACCTCGCGATAAAGACACAATACCATGAAATCCTTCGCGATTATATATTAAGTATCTAATTAACGAGAATATGAATACCGATGGTTTCTTAGTAGTGTTTTTCATCTGAGCTATCCTTAATTCCTAATATACATCGAAGCTTTAAGCCATTTAATAATCGTAGTCCAATGGACGACCTATTGCTCTCCAGAAATCCGACATCAATATATTTCCAACCGTGGCTTAAGCTATTTATATAGATGTTCGATTGTAGTCTGGAAGATTACCAAAAGCTCCGGTTTGATTCGGCCGCCGTCTCCCACTCCATTTGGCATACTGAAATTGGATGACAGACAAGCCAACGAAGTTCAAGGTGTGCGATGACCGAGGCATAAGATTTGAAGCCAGCTGCTTCTAGAAGCTGCTCCTCTACTCTTATGCCCACGCCTGTATGTTTGTGTGCCACGATATCCCAGCGACGAACTATTCGTGGCACCAGAAGAAGCTTCCAGGTACTAGTCACAGTAATTTTAGGACAGCCCTCACCTCCAGTGCGGCTGTACCGGAAGATGCAAGCCACGTGTTTGCTGCCATTCCAGAGCTCCATCGTCTGCAGCCGAGGCATCACCATAGCAGCACCTGCAGCAGCCCAAAGCAGGTCGTCAATTTTGGACCTTGGTGTATTCCAATCCAAAATCGGTGATGTTAAGGCTAATGATTTTAGCCGTGGCCATGAGGGCTGGTAAAACGGCATCGTTATTCTTCTGTTCTCGACCGTAATTCCGTCGAGTAGTGATCGGCTGGATGAGGTTGAATCGAATTTCCGTGCCCCCTCCACCAATTGACGCCGCCGAGGGGACAAATCCCAATCCACAGGTGAATTCCTGGACCCAAAGTCACGGAAGAAGTCTTGGGCATCTGATAAGAATGAAACTGACAGGTGCTCCAGTGAGAAAGTCTCGTCCGCTAGTACTAGGCCTGGAAGAGAGAGGTGGGTTGTGTTGTCCGATGCATTGAAAGCTAGGTTATAGGTTTCGAATATGGAGAGAGATTTAAGAGACCCGGCTCTCTGTAAGAAGGCCGTGAGCTTTTCCGCGAAACCTGTCGTGTTATACATTAGCATCGGCTTCGACGCGTCGGGGAAAACATTGACAGACGCATGAATGTTGGTGGTATCACTAGACGTACTATCATTACAGAAGGAAAACCTCTGCCGTAAGGGTTCTAAACTTAGCTTTTGGATCCTTGGTAATTTTCTGACAATCTCGAATAGTGTATCATGGGAGAGCCGCCGAGAGCACTGGCGCCGAATCAGGAAACCCTTTACTACAGGAGCACTCGGAAGCCCCCCAAGCATTGTACTCCTGATAGTGAAATCGAAGCTCACGGGCTCCCCGTCAATTCGGGGCACCGCTACCATTCGGCGGCCTGGCCCCCTAAGCCTCCAATTCAAGTCTAGAGAACAAGGACTTTCCCGATTCTTGCGATGAGATATGACCTCCTGGAAATCCCGATTCGTGCAGTCCTCGTTAGTTGCGTGCCTGTAGAAGTTGTCGTCGAGAAGGTAGCCTTGAAAATGATGTGTAACATCACTAGGTGAGTGCACACTAAGCTCTAGGATCGGACCGTTGTCGCCCACACCAAACCGTCCAGCCTTCTCCCAGGAGCTAAGGGCGAACAACATTTTCGATACCGCCATTGTTACTATTCTGCTGTTTGTTTCAACCTCGAGAGAGGTTTCCGCCGAGTAACAAGTGTCGCATCCATACGTGGGTAAGTAGATACGCAACCAAATATGCCGAACCAGTTGCCTTCGCTGGCGCTGGACCAGTACCTGAAACGTGGGAATACAAGACGGACGCAAGACCAACCTTCCAAAAATTATCTTTTCAAAGAAATGCCGCCATTCTTCGGATACGGTTGTGTAGGCGCTGGCGCGGTCGCCCTCATTTATTTGCAGATACACCTTCTCCAGGATAAGGGTCCTCAGTTCTAACGGTAGAACGCACCAGCTCATCGAGATCGTAAACCATGTGTTGAGTGGAATCAGCAAATAAAGCAAGTAGTAGATTGATTCCAAAACACTTCAAGGGTTGAGGGGACTGCCGGCCAGCTATATAACCTTTTACAATCAGCACTACTGATAGAAGGTTCGGCAACATGTCACAGGCTGGCGTGTAGAAACTGCTACGATAACAGCAGAGGCTGCGATAACGGTAATTAAAGTTTCGACATCTTGTATTTAGATTTTGCAGACAAATAGGCTATATGAATGGGGTACTTGAAGGCCTTATACGCCCTGTTGCCTCGTTTTGTTTTTTTCAGTCATCGATAGATCGACCGTGTTGGAACTTGAGACGTGCTATGCAACATCAACCCTAGATGGTGGCTAGCTATGTTCAGGATTCACAGTCGTTTCACTAAAGCACGCGTCATTGCCGCAACCTTTCTTGCTAGTATGTTAGCACAAATTCAATCACATTTTGGCAAAGTCCCTCGAGCGTATATGACTCATCAGAGATGGATTCATCTGTCCAAGGTTAGTGTGCTGCTGACAAGCCTTTAAGTTCATGAAATTCGTCCGTTACTTCATTACCGCCATTTCCTCTGCAATTGGAAAAAATGCTTATAGTGAAATGATAGGTATATGAGCGCTGCATTCGGCTTAACTACATTGTGAGTAAGGTGGGAAGAGCTCATTATATACATGAACAGGAACTCCAGTGTCCCTTCGTACCCCTTGTCATGTACAGTACATGAAGTGACTACTTGACACAGTTCACTTTCAGCAGCTTCGACCTCATTTTTTCTGTATATTAGAGACATAATTGGACTCTATAAGGAAGGGATTTGGGTGTAGAATCAGTGGAATGGCGAATTCCGAATAATCTTTTAAGTTGCCACGACGTATATATACATGTTCTGCCCAGTCAACACCTACCCTAAATTCGGCTATTCTTGCTTATTCCTTTGTGTCTTGAACTGAAGTAAGGGCAAACTAGCTGAGTATTGGAGCCCGAGACCTACGAAACGACTTCCCGATATTTTACACCGAGACTCACCGAGACTCACAGGGGCTAGTCTCAGTATGTATAACATGCGGCCCAAAATCTAGTGTTTACATCATATATTTAAACCTGACGGCGTCCTAACTAGTAATAGTTTAGGGATATTTAAATATTACAATTAACCGTACCCAATCCAACTTTTGCTTTGTCCGTGATGGTCATATCCTGATCCTCAAGAGTCCTAGCAACTTCGATAAAGCAGTCAAATTATCGAACCTAAGCGCAGAGGGTGGCTGTTAGATTGACCGGTTGCGGGCAGCCGTACACCTTCTTCATTGCGGGCGTAGAGTAGCAGCCAGTCTGACCAGATGCGCAGTCGAAGACCTGGCAGCCCTCACCCGGAGTCAAGGTGTTGTGAGAGCTGGCGAAGGGGTTGCCCCATTCCCTGTAGAACGTTAGCGAAGAAGATGGCCATATATGACCAGTGCAACTCACGTGCTAAGCTCGTCTGGGAGAAACAATGTGTTAGCTCAGGTACCACTAGACGCATGAAGGGAGATGCGGGAGTATACTCACAATAAGCGTAGTCTGGGCTCGCGGTGAACGAGTAGCCGAAGAATAGTGGGTTAGTGAGGGTCTTAGTGGTTGCGATCTTCACAGTCTACATATTTGATATGCGGTTAGCCTCTTTCTTCCCAAAGACGCAATGGTTGGACGAGACGAACGGAGCCTGATTTGCGGAAGGCCTCAGAGAAGGAGTTTCCGGACGTCACAGTCGTCAGGGTGCCGGCAGTGCTTCCGTCATAGGGAAATGACTGAACGTAGATGGTAGACGCGCAGGAGTTCTTCACGACGGCCTTCTGGGCAGAGACTCCAGAGGCAGCAAGGGCAGCGCCCATAATAATGGCAAAGAACTGCATTTTGGCAGATGTAGATGAAAATGATAAATAGGAGGGTTGGCAATAACTTATAAGTATATTCTAGACTATGATTTGTGATTGTGTAGTGAATATAGAAAAGGTTCGGGAGCAGTGAACGGCGTCCTGCTCTTATATATAGATAGACCTGCCAGTCTGGGCATCTCGGCGCAATAGTAGCTAATAGTAGCTAATAGTAGCTAATAGTATCGTTACGCCGTATCAGGTTATTGTCGTGTGTCTGTACTGAGTAGTCCCGGCTGGATCGGGCATTCTGATCGGGTATGAATAATGAAATGATACTAACATGAGATGTGGAGTGTATTAGGTCATGTACCAACATCATCAATACGAGCCTCAATGCCTCAATACTCGTATTACAATGGCACGAGGGCAGCCGGAGACGCATCGAGCAAGGGCCGTGATCGACAGAACCTATCGCTAAACATTCCACTCTTCCAGGGGCTGAGTGGTCTGTGCAACCCCGCATAATATTCCCCATTGCATTTCCATAAATGGCACTGGATTCTCCACTTAGAGACATAAGTATTCTCACCGCCAAACTCGGTTAATTAAGTAGTTAATACTAAATCAGATCTCACCGTCATCAGATCTCGCCGTCATCACACGTTGATGACAGCTATGCGTAGACTTGTACTAGTAGGCATCGTGGTCCTACTGTACCGTATACTACTACGGTATGGCAACGATCATAGCAGGCTAGATAATTACCTAGGCGAACGAGAGTCCGATCGTGCGACTTAACTTCAACAGTTTATAAGCTTTATTTTAGAGAAAAAAGCAAAAGAGTGGCAGTTTACGACTACCTCACCATTTTGATTGATGTTTATGAAACATCTCAGTTGTAATAATTTATCATTTCATGCGGATGCTTTGAAACCTGCCGTGTGTTTACTTACATTAGTAAATTAATAATGCAAAACGCTGACGGCTACTTTAAATACTTTGGAGTGACATCCTGAAGTCTGTCTGAACACATTACCTAGCAGCGGGTTCCTCCAACTTAACAACATTAAGGGTTTAGCAACGGTTACAACATTTGCATTGCCGATTAAACCACCAAACGACTCAATTACGAGGTAGCTTTACACTAACCCATTTCGCTCCCCGGTCTAACAATTCATCATGCCACTCATAGCTTGGCATGCTCCCTAAGTATAGTGCTAGGTAGCTTGAGTGGCCTGCCGATGTCAAGTACGGTTCTGTAATACTATGGGGCAGTCGGTGGACCTACTAGTACGTAGTAGGCGTTATTATGCATGGCCCTAAGCCCTAGCGGAAGGTCGGCAAAAATACAGGCCGCTGCAGGAATCTCGGCTAGTAATATAAGGGGATAAGACTCCTGGCGACTTCAGTGAGTTATGAGCTTATCAGGTTTCTTAATCCACCCAGTCAACTTTGTGATTATATACCTATCTAGAAATACTAAATTTAAAATATAATTGTCTACCTAGGTACCTAGTAGGTCATACTACTACTACCTCCCGTCCTTATACTCAGTAGAAGTTGTAGACTGCGGGGTCCGGCCCGCTCTCCGGCAGCTAATCTACACTAACCATTAGTGGGCTAGTTGTTGGAGCGGAGAACTACCTAGGTACTTAATCTTGACCCTACAAAACAGGGACCTGAAATCACTTGCCATTCGGCTTCACCATCTAACATGTTGTTAGGCAAAGTTCTGCCAGTACTTCTCCATTTGGAAGTTCCCCTCCTTTCTTCTCAATCTTTACTTTATGTATTGAGACCCTTATGTGCTATTATATTGATTTTCACCCGCAGTGCACACCCCGATTGCTCTCTCGATCATTTCTTTTTTCTTTGTTACTGTTTCTTTTCTCCCCCTCCTTCTTTCTCTCATAACACCTTTCTCTCACAACACGTCGAGTGTTTCGCCGAGAAATATATTTCTACCCGATGTCGGTCCGGCTATCGGGTGGCACTCTTTTTGTCCTGTATGCCGTCGTGAAAGTGACGGTTCACCAACATGGATGAAGAGGGTTCTTGCAGAGATTTCAAGCGCAGCTTGTCTAATCAATTAGTATCTTATTTAATATGTCTAATCATTTGCCTTATACCCCATATACAGCTTCTCCCCAGGCAATCAGCACGTAGATTTGGAATATTGGGGTTAGAGATTGGTATACTTCACCCAACCAAGTATTGCGATCCATATATGACGATATTATCTGTACCCACGGCACACGCATCTGCTAGGCCACAAGACATACCGAGATTACTTAACAAGCAACTGGAATACAATCAAGGAGCTCTAGATCAAGTAGCACGCATGAGTTCTCATACAGCCAGGCTCGGAGCAAACGTTAAATGCCGTCTCGAAGTCTGTCGTCGAGGAATCACGATTTAGTCATCTTTCTTGAGGGTGAACGAAGGCGGAGTAGGCCTGCCAACATAAAGCGTAATACCATATGAAATTGCCACCGGGAAAGGTTGATCGGTACATTATCAATTCCACATAGGACTCTATAATTGTTCCTAACAACTGAATAACGCACAACATTTGTCTACTAAATATAACAATGAAATAAGCCCTGAGTAGTAAACAACACACGATTGTAGGTCTCCGTGTCACTAGGCTAGGACTGCCAAGCACTCGAGGAGACGGCTCTTCTCCCTCTGCAAAGCCTCCTCTAATGAAGTGAAAGGGATGCCAAACTTGGCCTCCGCTTCCTTCGCAGCAGCGAGAACAGGGTTCAAATCCTTGAAATTCGCCCACATCTGAAATAGCTGACCGGTGACAGGTTTATCATCCCGCGTGAGCTTTTTCGTGGCAACATTTCTACCGCTGACTCTCGCGAGAATGTCGCGAACCTCGTCGATAGTAAGGTATTCGTTGGCAAGCTCAATCTCCTGACCAGCGAATTTCGCCGGATCCTGTAAGGCGGCAGCGGCGTACCTCCCGATGTCGTTCGCATCCGTCTGGGGCATGCGGACGCCGTCGTTATAATAATGGTCTAGTTCCCCGTGCGTAGAGAGTCGTGGAAAGTTGCCCTCGGCACTAGGCAACATGTAGTCGACATGGATGAATGCCGGTCGTAGGATTGTCCACGCTTCGAAGCCGGCCCCGCGCACAATATCTTCAACTTCGGCTTTGGAGCGATAATAGTCGAGCAGATGGCATTCCTTGGTGACATAATCGTCCCACATGTCCTTGTGTCCCGTGCACATGGTCGTGGAGGCAACTACACTCTTGAGCCCTGCCTTCTTGGAAGCGTCGACGATGGTCTTGGCTTGCTGAGTTTCCACGCCGGGAATAGGAAAAGTGTTCAAGTAGACTGCTTCGCAACCTTGCGCTGCTTCGAAGACCTCGTCGAAATTGACGCTTTCTCCTTTGAAGATGGTCACGCCTGGGCGCTTCAGTACTTCGGGAATCTTCGAAGGGTTACGCACAATCGCATGGACTTTGTGACCTGCAGCAAGAAGGTGCGTGATGGTCCATTGGCTTTGGTGACCGGTTGCCTGAGTGACTAGGTAGGTAACCATTTTGAAGTGTGTCTTCTGAACGAACAAGAAGTACGGTGTGAGATCGGGTTTGAACTTTGAAGCAGGCAAAGAGGTTTTTGGGACGAGGATGATGAGTTGAAGAATCTAGCACTCTTGGATGGGCACACTGGTCGCTTTTATAGACCACATACTATGTAAGTAGCCAGTTGCTCTTTTGATACGCTTTGAAGATCTAACCCGATGCCAAGAACCCGCGGGCTCTAAGTGAGAGTTGGACTGTTGGACGCCCGCTCGAGTGAGTCCACATAAGCTGGACTTCTGCTGACCATCCTCTGTGATTTGTGAGCCATACTGAAGTTTTGGGGGGTATTTTGGTGTCGTGCGACATCTATGAACCCCTTACGTATGGTGTTTTGGCTGCCTATGTCATTAGATACTATTATAAGGTGGGCTGACAAATGTGACCTCGGAAAAAGTTGCATCGGGTGGGCCCGCGAATCAGCTGTCACGATGTCAGCCGCTAATTATATCCTTATTAGTAACTCAAGTAAATGGCTGCCCAGAATAAAAGGACAACTCCATCCTAGGCAACTTTATCCGAGTTTCGTCGCTCAATAAGTCTTCTCATAGCTATTGAACCTCGGGTTTAAGCATTAATTCCCAGTTCGTACATCTAACTTCGGGCTTCAAGCTTCCAAAGTTTCCAGCTTTTGTTTTTTGCGCTTACAAATTGTCAGCATCACGGCCGAAACCCGATGCCGACGGTGCGATCCAACACTATGACGAGGTCGGGACGGGGTTGTTGGACGTGTAAATGTTAGTATTTAATTGTCGAAGATCTGGTCTTGACAACTCTCCTAACTGCGCGCATCTAGCTCGAAAGGTTCAATGCGACCAGGGCGTGCCCACTTGCCAGAGGTGTGCCAAGGCTCAGCGGGAATGCGAAGGATATGGACTACGCTTGTCGTGGCCAAGGGACAATGACAAGAGGCGTTCAATTAGAGCAACCTTGCCGGTAACCAGCACGCGGAAACAGATGCGATACTCGGGTTGCAATCCGTTCATCAGCACGACTTCACAAGACATTGACTTGTACCGTTATCTGTCCTTGCCGGGTGCTCTAAACCCGCCCGTTTTAGTTCTACCCAGTCCGAATTTATGGAAGCGACCTCAGTCAGAAGTGACACATATGGAATTGCTATACTACTGTAAGCATACATTGGCAAATCTTGAGTTTATGAACAGCTAGCTCACATAATACGTACCTTAGTCCGTGATGTCGCTCACTACTCGCTAGCCACGTTCAATCCAAGTACATCCTATATTCGCGATGTGATTATGCACATGGTTTTCACTCATGATACAGTGTCCAGACGCGCCCTGCTTTATGCGTTACTTGCTTTCTCCTCTCTTCACCGCAGTGGACTTCATCGCGAAACCATGTTGTTCAAGGTTACCGCCCTGGAGGCCCTCTCTGCTTCTGCCGAGGAGGCCGCTCAAGGATCTGTCGAAGCAGCTCAGCATGTTGCGGCCTGTATGACTCTATGTGCCTTCGAAGTAAGCTGACAGGAGCGCATCCGAACATGTTTAATACCACTTAGGCTTACGGTTCTTGTGTAGATCCTGCTACCCTCGGAAAACTCCGGCGAATGGCTTTGGTATATTCGAGGAGCAATGAAAATTGTACAACGTGCTCGAGTGGGAAGTCAGTTCGAGAGCGGCGGCGGTAGTATGCTGCTCGACTGGGTCTACTATCACGATTCCATGTCTCGGTTTACCCTGTATCATTGGCGCCACAATGATCTAGCTGTGGAAGCCGCAAATACTACGATTAGTCCCGCTACTCGAGTGACTCAGTATCCGACTCTAGCGAATAGTGAAATAGTATGTCTGTCAATGGATCCTCTGCCAGTGTCCGCTAATGTCGAAGTGTAGACATCTCGTCTCCAGAATCCCCCTCATGCAATTATAAATGTACTTTCTGAGGTATGTGAGGTATTACTCGACCCAAGCGACCCTAGAAGCCAGGAGGTAGAGTATAAAGACCGCCTCAGGGCTCTCGAATGGAAAGTTGATAACCTGCCACCCTCATCATCTACAACTATAGTTACAGAGGAGTCGATCAATGAGCTCAAATTAACCGCGCAGCTGTACCGGATAGCCACGCGGGTCTATCTAGCTCGCGTTTCTCAGGACCCATTAGATTCATCGGTGAATCTGGATTCGTTGGTAGATAGTACGTTCGCTGGGCCTGTGCAAGATTGTTACTGCCGTCACTTCTTTCCCCTGTTAATTATAGGGTGCGAGGCGCGTACGGAGGAGCAAAGGGCCGCCATTCTGAACTTGATCGACAGAACAGAGAAGAGTGGGTATGCGCGTCCCATGATGACCTTTCGAGCACAAGTTCAAGCTTTCTGGATACAACGAGATCTTCACGCAGACAACGACCTCATCCCGAACTACCTTAATTTAATGAAAGCTGCTATTAGCTCTAATCGCGCCCTTCCTTCTTATGCGTAGCTTAGTAGCTAGTTGGTAATTATGGGACATTATATACAGTTTTAATCCGGAACTATAATAGAGTTGTGCGAATATTAGTATTGTTTGTTTATGCGATCTGACCTTCGTGAAAGGCTTCACGCCCATGGGAAACTACGATAGTTTAAGTGAAGATCAGAGAGATTAACTGTCCACACAATAACGAAGTGGAGGGGTACCCCTTGCCCCTTAGATATACCTGATTTAGTTACCAAGGCCAGTTGTCTACGCTACAATAGGAACTTAATTATATTACCATTTCGAAGACAGCTCTGTTATAATGACATGGAAAATCACTTATCTCCATGAATTGATCTATAAATAACTATTTCAACAACTTGGATACCACGTAGTTTCAACTCATTGTCAAATATATCTAGATATCCAGATGACAGGCTAAACGTACTCATTATAGGTTATATAACTCTTGTTATAATAGACTATTGTATTCTCAATAGAGTCAGTTCTAAGCCCCGTTCACAGCCCTTGTTATGATAATGAATTCCATATATTTGTGGGTTCAGTTTCGCAACGCCGACATACGTAATTAAAGAGTTTACATAGGTATTTCATCACCGCCTATGGAATATGACTAATGTCCTAGAGTCTTTTTGGTTTTCGCGCCCTGAACAATAACACCATACCCACAAGCTTTGTCTCAACTTCAGAGAACTCCTGATGTAAGACTTTTTCCACATCCTCTCGGGCATCATCCCAGTTGCTGAATGGACCCAAGAGGTTGAAGAAACGCATGTGTAACCAAGCGAAGGGACCAGTGGTATAGCTCTTTCCCAAAACAGTGCATCCGGTCAACATGCCATCATCACTTAACGCTCCTTTGTAAGTGGATATCGCTTGCCACTTTGTCACTCCGCCCGGGACGCAGTGGAACAGATTGAACATGGAGATGGAGGTGAAAGATGACCCGGCCAATTCTTCGGGTAGTGAAGCCTTGATGTCGGCCTTGACGCATCGAACGTCCATGTTGGGTGCAAGTCTCAGCAAGCGGTTCCGGGCGGCCTCTAAGGAGCTTGGGTTTAAGTCGAGAAGTGTCAAGTGACATCCACCTTCAGTCATGCCCAGTTTCTCTAGTGCACGGCAAGGGAAAAAGCCGTCTGCTACTCCGCAATCCAAGTGGTTGGCTGTGAAGCCTTCGGTGAAGTACGGCACAAGAATGGCCTGAACGTCACAACCCCATAGGACAGGGAGCGTGTAACCGAGAACATAATGCTGGTATAGCTTGAGAAAGAATGGCGGGTAATAAGCGCCCGTACGTAAAGCTGCTGTTTGCGTACCTACGGCCGCCATCTGCGAGTTCTTGATGATGTATGATGTTGAACCTGGCGAAGAAGAGGGTGAATACTTGTCAAGGTGGTAGGTTTTTCGAGTTGCGTTCCATGGCTAATCGACGAATAATGTGGACCAAAACTGAAGACTATATTATCATGTGCGGGTGACATTGGCTGTTTCGTGGTAATAGTACATCAATGCAGGCTACGTGATGTGTCCTCGTGTAGACCAAGTCGGTTCAGAAATTGATCGTTCGCACCATGGGTTGTTGCAGAGCCCTGGCAGTGTCTCTATCAACAACCGCCCCCAACACGAACTACACGAGGGACGTAACAGTGAGCCTGCCGGAGGATCAACTGCTTGCGTTCGCATGTGGGGGTAGCATACAGTAGACGGGTAGTAAGGTCCTGCCGGTCAAGCGGATAGACTATAGTGCTCGAAAATGCATAAAAATTATAGGACGGAGTGGAATGAATAAAGAATTCTGGGGTAACACGAATCCTATAATACAGGCCACCAATGAGGGTCGAAGCATATGCGAATCCTTTGATCAATACTGATACCCCCCTCTAGAAAGCCCAGCTATAATACGGAGGCATATATAGGTCTCAGTATCCCGAAGGATGATTGGGGTTATTTTTAAACGAGGGGAATACTAACAACCCCAGCGATGACTCCCTCGAGAAGGTGGTGATGATACCCTGCCCAACGTCGCATTACTCCCAAGGACTTGGAATGCATGTGTCCGCCCAAGCCTAAAGAGGTTGCATGTCGCGTCTTTCGCCCAGAGTTTGAATAGAGCCGGGGAATCCGGAAAATGTAGCATCTTTCGGCCGTTTTGGCGGCGGTTTAGTTGCTATGTGGAGGATTCAAAGGATGGTGCATATTGGTATCACCTCAATGTTGGCGGCTTTTGCTACCTACAACTGCTCCAAGCAGGTGTCTTGTAGCCAGTATTGACTTCCCTTTCCTTCTGATACCATGAAATGCCCATCCTCATGCATGTGGGTTGTGGGATTACGATATAACTATCACAATATACCGTGACGAGCCTAGGATGGAGTATATGCTCCGCTCCATCGCGTAAAGGCCGTTGGCAGACAATCCTAGAATTTCAATATGGCACTAATCTAATACGATGCCCTTTGAGTACGATCACCCTTTTCTCAAAGTTGACCGCCATGATTTAGGTATTTTCACGAGCTTAGTAAATTTTAAGAATTCTATAACATCATTTAATGCGTTAGGAGCTCGTAGATCCACTCATGCCTGAGAAATGTAGGTTTAATTACATAGTAACGACCGAAACAAGCCTTTTACAAAGGAGATCACTTACTGGGTCAAGATAGAATTACCATAACGGTAGAAAATTTTGGATTATGCTACCCAAGACATCCTACATTGCCGCGTACCTATCTGTAGTATGTTCTTGAATCTCTAACCAAAAGCTCATCAAAATAGGGACCAAGTCGCATAGGTAAGGATCAAGTATTATTGGTTGTATTGGTGGTACGAAACAAGAGGGAAGACCTTCTCATTTTGCCTAGATGACGAGATTAGTAGTCTTTGAGCTCCAAGTCCTTGATGAAGATATCCGCGGCTCGTTCCCCAATGAGCAACGCAGTGCTCATTGTGTTTCCTGAAACATTGTGCGGCACAATACTCATATCGGCAACCTTAAGTCTTGCTATGCCATGCACATTTAGGTTCTCATCCACAACGCCCATCTGCTCAAACGGAGCCATCTTGCACGTTCCTAATGGGTGCCACGCCGTGCCTACCTTTCCACGGATGAATTGCCTAATTGCGTCATCATCATCGTTCGAATATTCGATAACAATGGTCTGCACGCCGTCACCTGATGTGCACACAGCCTTCGAGTCTTCGGGAAACGTGGGATGTTGGCTTGGTATTTCGCTTCGTAAACTGCTCATACGTCGGGCTATCTCCCGCTGTTTCTTATAAGCCCAAGTTTGGATCTCGAGATCGACGTCACCTGGGTCCGTCAAATAGCCTGCTCTGAACCTCGGGGATTGGTCGATTTGAGGTCCGGTGATGTGCTGCCATAGGTTCGTGTCAGAGTAGGTTGTTTATGTTGCATGAAGTAGGGTAGATCTTACAATATTACCACGGGAGTAAGGGTAGGGGGTGTAGCTAGCGATCGTGAAGTATTCTCCTTTGGGAAATGGCGTCGGGTCGCCAAGGATTCTAGAACCAGGTTAGCTTGGTACCAAAGAGGGCTGCTCAGAGCTCAACGTCATACCCATTGAATACAATTAGAGACACAAGTGGTTTGCTCGGGACACTCTCATAGTCTGCATTCCAGGCTTTCTCGAAGAGGGAACCTAATGACTTGACCTCTGATTTAGTGGGCCGGATTTTCGCAGAGGCGTCGACTGCGTTCCAGCTGAGAATTGGATCATTGGTTGACATCAGCTCCGGTATACTTCGGGTCCCATTGTAGATACTCTCGAAAGTGTCCTTTGGGGGGGTGTTCGAGTTGTATGTGAATAGGCTACACTGGTGATCCTGAAAGTGACAACCGACTCCGGGGAGATGATGTGCTAGTGGTACACCAGCTCTCTCCAACACATCCTTGTCGCCAACGCCGGATCTTTCGAGAAGAAGAGGTGTTCCGAACGCACCCGCCGAAAGGATTACAAGTTTCCTAGCTCGGACCGATTGAACAGACTCAGGCGATGAGGCACTTGGGGCTTGAGGGGTTGGTCTGTATTCAACACCCTCAACCTTCCGACTTTCGCTCAGAAGGAGACGAGTGACCTGTGAGCCAACCAGAACATGGAGGTTTAGGAACGCCCCTTGTTGTATGCGCGGATGCAAGTATCTGTGCGCGCTGTCTTGCCTCTGACCGTCCTCCGGAGACACATAACGGAGGGCAGGGGAAACGCCATTGGCGGTATGAAGGTCTTGGAGATCTTGTACTTCTGGATAGCCCGAGTCCTTCATCGCGTCGATGAAGTCTCGCTCAAGTTTGGTTCCACGATACCTGCCACCACTAACGTGGATTGGGCCCTCTGACCCATGACATTCACGGACATCTTGGGAGTGATATGACTCGAACTAGCGCGTGTCAGCCGTGGTGTATCATCGTCGAGAAGAGAAAGCAAAGGAATTTCATCAGCATCACGGCCTTACCCTTTTCAAAAATGGCAACAAGTCATCCCTCGACCAGCCTGTAGCTCCCCAAGCGTCAAAGTCCGAAGCCTGCGGGCGAGCGTATATCATGCCGTTGATAGATGAGCCCCCACCTAAACAGCTACCGACAGCGATGGATAAGTCTCGACCGAGAAGCTGGCCCTCATTTTGGCTAGTATAAGCCGTCAAGGTGCCGGAACCCGGTGCGAAGTTAGCCCCATACAATGCTGGGTAAGTGATAGTGGGTGTGCCTAGGGTGTTTGGGCCGCTCTCAATGACGAGAATTGACAGTGATCGATCTGCATCTGCTAGTCGAGAAGCAACTACACAGCCTGCAGTGCCGCCTGCGTTTGGAGGTCATTTCAGCTGCCGACAATCGTTTGTCTCGAACAATTAGACAGCGGAGACCTACCTCCCACAATCACGACATCAACCTCTTTCAGTGTCTCGGGCAGCGTGATATGGACAGCCATTGAGATTGATAGTGTGATGATCTGCTAGGCTAATGCAAGGTAGCCAGCCCAGAATGGCCTTTAGCTTAAAACAAGATATTCTCGCCGTTCGTTTACTGCCAGAGATTTGACATGTAATTGAAGAGGGAAAAGATTACAGAGACAGACGAGGGAAGGAAGAGGGGGGTGGAGGGGGTCCTGTGAAAGCGCCCCTGGGATTTGTCTACAAACCTAGCAGTCGAATTTCTGTGCGACTGTCTCAGTCTCTGACCCCTCTTTCGTCGACTGCATGTTTGTTAATAATGTCAACTCTCCGGTGTGTTGGCGGGCGGCGTGGCCTGCTTGCGATGTATCCTGGCGTGGGTGGTCATTTGGGGAAGCCGGAATGGTATATTGTCGATGGCAACCACTTGATATTTGCCCCCTATAATATTGGCTGGTTTGAGGTACTGTGCCATGACGGTGCGTCAAAAAATGCGACGGTATCCCAAGAAGAGATCCTTCAGGCATACTTTGTGGTGGAAACCATCTCCAAAAACCAACCCCGAGTGACGTTGGCAGCTCTAGTGAGCGTAAGCAAGGAGTCACATATAGGCCCCCAAAATCAATGCAAGGTATACTTACGCCACCAATGTGATTACTTCAAACAGACGTTACCTAGTGGCTAAAGGAGGGGAGGGGTGGGGGGCTCCGGCTCACCTAACAGTATGTGTTGTTCTATGACTGTGACAAGAGCAGGCAATTCCTTCAGGGATTAATGTGACGTAAATAAAAAAAACACCCTAGCATTGTATTGTTATTCTTTTGATTAATGGAAAGACTGGACTGCTCGTTCAGACGCCAAAGTAGAAGTAGTATGGCAGAATTACATTCAAATTGACTATCAAACATAATCTAACCTGATATTTTCCTGATGTTCATATAGTAGTAGTCATAGAAAATAAATGAGTGCCCTGAAATATCAACACTCAAAATCAAGTTGCCCAGATAGAGTAATACAAAAAGACGGCAAATAATAAAGCATGGGGATTTCCTTTGCGAGTTGCTTACTCAAGCTTCGCGATCATTTATGTTCTCTCATCCAGGAGTGCTGTTGGTCTAGCCATTGGCCCTTCGCATTGGCTACTGTTTCCTCTTGAACCAGAAGGTTAGTAGTCTTCATGATACCCGTGGCTTGGTTGTTGCCCGTCTCTTGCGCAGCTTGGTGATCTTCTGCATTAATGGTTTGAAGTTGCATCGCGTCTCTTTCTTCTAGCTGACTATAGAACCCTTTTATCTGTTTTGGCTTCCTGGATGAGTTACTATGTTCAAGGCTTCGCGAGGCGTCCGACCCTGAAGGTTTATGAATCAATGATTGAAGCGGTCGGCTAAGTAAAGTAACGAGACCTCTGTCACCAAGAAAGGCTTTTGGAGCTGCAGGTGCGCAGAAGACCAGCAATATGGCAGTTGTTTCAGCAATTCCCCATAGGATAATGGCGCTGACTTTGTAGACAACATCGCCATAATAATCAATTGTGGCAATCGAATACACACGTGCCGCAGCGCAGATACAGGTGCTGTCAGCCAAAGCAATCAATGCAATGCACAGCAAAAGAGGGTCGGGGTGTGTCTTACAGAAGACCCAGAGAAAATACCAGCGACACACCAACTCGCTGGGACATCGGCATGTTCAGACTGAATATGACCCTCTGTGGGAGAAGAAACGTAAGAATATCTGTAACAAGATGGAATGTGAATGTTGAAATATCGGCCGCCCATCGGTTAATGCATTTTCCAGGGATAAAGGGGTTCCAGGAAGCTTCCGGGGGGATGCAGATGAGGAAAGTGATCGGAATAGTTGCAACATAGAGAGCTACGTTTGTAGCTATCATGACATGGCAAAGCCAGAAAAACAAGTTACGATCTGGCCGAGGAACAAATATACGCGTCCATTCAAGAAGAATAGCGACTTTGCCAAATCCCAATGTGAGAAAATAGAAAGCCCTCAGCAGATTAAGAATCTGTGGCGGATTGGTATCTCGCAAATTGAGTATATCATAACATTGTGGGGACTTACTTGTGCCCAATACATCTCATCACGGAAATGGACATCCCACTGATGAACAAACATTCCAGGCCTTTTTGTCAAAGCAATAACACTCCAGGCGTGTGCTACATAGGCAGCCTATGGACGGACTCAGTCACATGTCGATATTCACTAGCAATGTGAGACTTACAAATGCGATCAATCCCAAATCTATATACAATAAGTCAACGAATAATAATGAAAAGGAATGTTCTAAACGTTTGCATACCATGGGGTTACTTACAGTCTTCAAGTCTGGCACGTCTTGCGGATATAACTTTCGCATACACGCGGATAAGCACTGCAAGAGTCCCTAGGACCACTGCAGCGCTAATAACAGCAAGAGTCAAGGAATTCATATTCGCAGGGTCATCGAAGTTTGACAAGATTCCCGGGGGAGGAGGGAGCGCCGGTCCATCGAGAATAGCCTGCTGTTGAGCAGGTTGAAGCGAATACCAATTGACGCTCATCTTGATAATACGAAATCCCTATAGGGCTCAATTTTTATGATGATGCAATGAATGGCCGCGTTTTTAGTCCGGGTCGATAAAGGCTATTATCACTCATTCAACAAGTTGGGGTTGAATTTTAGGGAGGAGAGTTTGTTTGAAACCGGTACCGACACCAGGATGTCCGAGGCACCGTGAAGAATTGTTACATAAACACAGTATACATGTCGTCACTGCCGGCAGGCAGTCAAACGTGTGGGGATGTCGCATAAAGCAACCTCTGCATCAGGTGGTGTAGATATTAGGATTCTATGCTACCTGGCGATGTTACGGGGGGTTACACACGATAAGAATTGGGTCGAGACGTAAGCGAATGTTAATTTAGGTGGTTCCAGGACGATTTCAGGAGAAAGATTTCAGAATTTGCAAGTAGATAGGAAAAGTGTGCTTACTTGGGGAACTGATGTGCATTGAACTTTGGATTCCCGATGCATACTGTATCATGGGCTATTCATTAACGATCGGAATGAATAGGGGTCAGTTCAAACCCAGGCTTTGATCTCGCGGACTTGTGCCTTGATATTTATTGGCTTTACTACTATACGTCACGTACATAAGGACTTATAATATATTTGAACTACGTATCTAGGCAGGCTGGCAGAAAACATAGACCATTATTCCAGGTAGGGCATTCACCTCGCCGCTTTTCCGCATATCATATGATTACCCTAGGTTCCATCCACTCATAGATATCATCCTTCATAATATCTTCTACAGGGTAGTACGACACGTACGGTCTTTCAGGGCTCCTGACACCTTAGTCCCCTACTCACCAAGCAGAAGTGAAACATTAAGCTAGGGCGATATCAACGTAGAGATATTGACTATCTGCACTCATTTATATGATTACAGTTGAAATCGCGACACTTAACTCTACTCTTTCGATAGATGCGGTGCCTACTACTTCTCTCAATCTGCACTATATACCTTACCTTGCAAGTGAAAGCATTATGCCGTCGCTGTTTGACCCAATTGCGATCATCGGTTTCTCTTTTAGGCTTCCTCAAGACGTTACCGAAGAGGATGGCTTGTGGGAAGTTTTACTGAACAGGAGGAATTTAATGACCGAATGGCCTGAGAACCGGGCCAATGTTGCTGGATTCCATAACAGTGGAACAATGGCAGACGACATGGTGCGTTGGTCATGATCTTCGATATGATGTGGTTCTATGACTAAATCCTAGCTAGCTGCCTGCTCGTGGTGGTCACTTTGTCAATCAGGACCCTGCGGTTTTGATGCCCCATTCTTCTCCATAACGCCTGGTGAGGCTGCTGCAAGTAAGGAATCATTTCCTACCAAAATGTTCCCTTTATCATTCTCGAGATCCCCCCTGTGTACTGTTTTCTTCTCTCCTGACAAGTCATATTAACCTGAGTGACAGTGGACCCTTCACAGCGCTGGGCATTAGAGGCGTCTTATCTCGCCTTCGAAAATGGTAAGATTCTAAGAACCAGGGTGGTAGATCGACGAAGTCTAACATCTGACAAGCTGGAATGCCTCTTGAGAAGCTGAATGGTTCAAGTACCGCCGTCTTCGGATCTTGCATGTCTGAGGACTATAAGACTATGCTCTTCAAAGATCCCCAAAGCCTGCCCCGTACGACAGCTACTGGCAACACTACTGCCATCTTTGCCAACAGAATTAGCTGGTTTTTCAATCTAGTGGGACCAAGCATCGTCGTTGATACGGCTTGTTCGGGAAGCATGGTTGCTCTCGATCTAGCTTGTCAACTGCTACATAATGGGGATGCGTCTATGGTACGGTTAAATTCCCGACTCTGAATTTCTAATCGCGCCAAATTTGCATAAAACTGACATTACACAAACGTGCCACTAGGCCTTAGTCGTCGGTGCTAACCTACTTCTTGCCCCTGAGTCGACCGTGATTCTAGGTAACATGGGCTTCCTTTCACCAGATGGCTGCTGCTTCAGCTTTGACAAACGTGCAAATGGGTATGCAAGAGGCGAGGGTGTACTTGCCATGATCGTGAAACCCTTGGTAGATGCTGTGGCGGATAATGACACCATTCGGGCTATCATTCGCTCGACTGGATCTAACCAAGATGGCCGTACGCCGAGCTTAACGCAACCAAACGCTATTTCGCAGGAGAAATTAATCCGCCATGTATACCAAAAGGCTGGATTAGACCCCCATTTGACTCGCTACGTGGAAGCTCATGGTAAGTTGTCCGATATCAGGTGAAAAGGAAACACCGCACTCGCACAGATTTCATTTACCGTTGAAACCGATATCATGGTAACATTCAAATACTAGGCACTGGTACACCTACAGGAGACCCGATTGAGACCACTGCTTTACTTCGTGCTTTTGGGGACTACCGATCGCAACACGAACCCCTATACATGTAAGCTAAACTCATGCAATCCAACGTAAGACCATGATGTCTCATGCCTCTTCCTCCCCTAGAGGTTCCATCAAAAGCAACATCGGGCACCTCGAAGGTGGTAGCGGCCTTGCTAGCATCATCAAGACTGTCCTCATCCTTGAGAAAGGTCTCATACCGCCCAATGCACTGCTCGACGAAGTCAACCCCAACATTGATACGGGATCAGGCAGAATTTTAGTGAGTTTTCAACGAAACTTGATATCCGCCAAAACCTAATGGCAAGAAGTTTCCTAAAGAATCGGTCAAATGGCCTGGGGAAGGCATTCGCCGAGCATCGATTAACTCATTCGGGATTGGAGGGACGAACTCACATCTTGTACTCGACGATGCATGCAAGCATCTCCATATGCGCCGTCTTCAAGGGAACCATTTATGCCGCCTAGACATCCGTAATAGTATAAATGGCACGGAATACAAGCCGCAAGACGTGCTTTATCCAATCAAGCTGCTCGTATGGTCAGCTGCAGATGAAGGGGCAGTCCGTCGCATGATGAAGGACTTTGAGGTCTATTATGGCTCGTCGGTGATCAATAATCCTAGTAAACTCAACCAGCTAGCATACACCTTGGCGGAGCGACGGAGCCGAATGGCTTGGAGGGTGTTTGCTACACTAGATGCTACAGAATCATTCAAGAGCGACAGTATCCTTGCTCTGACAAAACCGATTCGTGCGTTGAATCGGAGCGTACTTGCCTTCATTTTCACAGGCCAAGGCGCACATTATGTTGATATGGGCTTGGAACTACTACAATACCCAGTCTTTGAGCGAACTCTCCAGGGCATCAATAACGTCTACGCCGAAGTGGGTTGTCGTTGGAACTTGATCGGTAGGTAGCGAGCCAGCACATCTTGCAAGAGATCGATACAACTGACATAGGATCGGGATCATAGACGAGCTTCATAGGAAAGATCATATAGGTCTACCTGAATACAGTCAGCCACTCTGCACTGCACTTCAAATTGCGTTGGTCAAACTACTTCGTGAGTTTGGTGTCAATCCATCTGCCGTCGTCGGGCACTCGTCGGGGGAGATAGCTGCCGCGTAAGCCCGCTCCTGTTGTCAAAATCCGTCTTTGCATTAGCTGAAAGTCTGCTTGTTAGCTACACAACAGGGGCCCTCTCAGAAAGAGCTGCCAGTATCATCGCGTATCATCGTGGCCAATTAGCTGGGAAGTTGAAGAACTCAACAGTAGTCTGCCATTCTATGATGTCCGTCAACCTCTCAGAACAACAGGTACCAATCTACCTGGCATCGAAATCCCAATGGCCAGTGAGCGTCAATAATGTCCAGATTGCTTGTGTTAACAGCCCTCAAAATTGCACCTTGGCCGGAACCGACGAGGCAATGTGCGCAATCCAGGAGCAACTGGAAAAAGACAAGGTCTTTGCACAGAAGCTAGATGTCGGTGTAGCATATCACACTAAAGCGATGTTAGCAATTGCGGCTGAGTATTCCGAGCTTCTGGCGTGTTTAACGGACGAATCCGTGAGAGAGACGAATATCCCGATGGTGTCGTCAGTGACCGGGAAGGTCGTTCCCGCACGATCTCTGGTAAAGCCACAATATTGGGTAGAAAATCTTGTCTCTCCCGTGAGGTTCTCCAATGCGTTGCTGGAATTATCTCAACTTCCAGAGAGTATTCTCCCCGATGGCAGAGCTGTGACTGACGTTGTTGAGATTGGTCCACACCCTGCTCTGCGTCGTTATGTTCATGATACATTTAAAGCTACTCCTTTTCCACAGCAGCGAAAGGAGCCAGGGTATTATTTTCTGTTGCACAGAGAGAAGAATGCACTCCGCACATTCTTGGAATTTATTGGCCGGCTTTTCTGCCTTGGGTATCCTGTTTCTCTCTCGACAACTGACCCGTCTTCGCAAGATCAACCTCCAGCACCGCTCGTTGATTACCCTCAGTACCCCTTAAACCAATCACTGCACTACTGGGCTGAGCCAAGGGTAAGTCGTAATTCAAGGTTGCCCCAAGGCCCAGCAAGCGATTTGCTAGGGTGTCGTTCTAATGAAGAGAATCCGTTTCGCCCTAGCTGGAGGAAGGTCATGACTTCGGACTCTCTGCCATGGCTAAGAGAACACATTGTAAGTTGTACCCTAAATAACCAATTCGAACTGCCATTCATCATTTACACTGATTGGCATAGGTGGATGGGATTCCGGTATTCCCCGGCGCTGGGGCCCTTGTCATGGCGATAGAGGCTGTGAAGCAACAGGTCCCCTCAAATCTCCAGGTTTCTAGCTATCTGATCAAGCAAGCTCGATTCCTCAATCCAATCGTTGTGGACCAAAACGATAATCTCACGGAAACCATACTCTATCTATGGCCGAGCCAAGAGGCTAGTACAAAGGATGCCCTGTCCTATCAGGTTAAAATTTATGCCAATCGTGATGGTTCTCGATGGTTGGAATGCTTCACAGCGCATCTTCAGGTGGAAGTGGACCAAGATAACTGTGAGGTAGATAGAGGCAAAGAACTTCACTTTGAGGCTGCCCGCTTTTCGGAAAAGCACAACGAGGCAAGGGCAGCATGCGATAAAAGCGTGAGTCAACAGGCATTCTACGAATTCACCCAGGAGATTGGTATCCAGTATCTGAAATCATTCCAACTGCTGCACGAGATCGTTTGGGACCGTCAAATGCGCGCAATGGCATCTGTTCGTACGCCATTACAGACACGCGGGTCTCCAACATCCCTGCTTCACCCGACGGTCCTAGACGCATATCTGCAACTCACACTGGTCCCGATATCAGACGGGATTTCATCTAAAATAGATGCCCGCGTCCCAAGTCACTTGAGAAACGCGTGGATCTCGGCGAAGGGCTGGGACGCCGTGTCCGCAGAAGTCTCCGTCACAGCCAGAGAGATACCTGGAGCGGGGAATCACGCAAACGATATTCACGTTATTAGCAATGAAGGCCGTCCTCTCTGCGTCATTGAAGATCTGGTTCTGAAAAAGATAACGGCCAAACGAGAAACTTCCGGGAAGAAGGGCTCCAAACTGCTGTACGGCATCGACTGGAAACCCCAGCTCAGCCTCCTGTCGCCCCAGCAGCTGCGTCAATGGTGCCATAGGGAGTCCTCGCCAGTTGATGAACCTACTTTAGAAAGTTTCCTTAACAACATGGAATCGGCGCTTATCATCTCTCTACGCCAGGCCCTGAGGAGAATTTCTGACGAAGACTTGCGCTCTACATCCCCGCACATCAAGCGGTACCTTTCTGCCGTCCAGCGCTACACGACTGAACAATTCGACTCTCTCGACACACAGCTAGACGAACTCGATCAGCTTCTATCCCAATGCGAACAGCAACGTCCTGATCACGGGGTGACCATCGCCGCGGCGCGAAACCTCCGGGAGCTAATCACGCGGGAACGCGACCCTCTGGAAGTGTTCTTCAAGGACGGGCTCGCGGAGCGATTCTATGACTCAATGACCGATGATGTCTTCAAGCCAGACGTCAAGCGGTTCCTGGACCTAGCTTCACACGAGAAGCCGAACCTTCGCCTTCTCGAAGTCGGTGCCGGAACCGGCTCAATGACCAAGCGTGTTCTCGCAACTCTGCTCGAGCTTGAGGCGCGGGACGGGGCCGCGAAGTTCCAGGACTACACCTACACGGATATTTCGACTGCCTTCTTCCAGGCCGCGCAAGACCGATTCCATGACTCGAAGTCAAGGATAATTTACCGGAAACTCGATTTGGAGTTTGATCCGATAGGACAGGGCTACGAGGAGGGAGCTTACGATATCATCTTGGCGGGCTCCGTACTGCACGCCACAGTTGACCTCACGGCTACGCTTCGTAAGGTGCGAAGACTGCTGAAGCCTCAAGGACACTTGATGTTCATTGAGACGCATCCGTCGGTTGGTTGGGTGAATATCGTGTGGGGACTTCTTCCCGGCTGGTGGCTTTCCAAGGAAGACTGGCGTGTGCACTCACCTCTGGCAAGCGAACAGAAATGGGACGAACTCCTTCGCGAAACAGGCTTCACTGGAAACAACGTCGTTGTTAGAGATAGTGAGGGGACGTCTAGTCATGTGTGGAGTCTAGTCATTTCTACAGCCGCGAGGGAATCGCCGATTGCGTCAACCACCCTCGGATCCGGGCACGATATCATAGTGATCGTGGACCCAAAGTCACAGATACAACAATTAATCGCCGAGATACTTGTAAACCAGAAAAGTGGAATCATCAAGTGTCTTTCTGAGGCCCATTGCATGAAGTGGGAGCCTAGCATGATACTGGTATCGCTCCTCGAGGTCGGAACCCCGTTCCTAGCTGACATCTCCAAGGAAGGGTTCGATCAACTGCAACAAGTGGTCTCAGGGCCTCAAAGGGTGCTCTGGGTGACCTTGACTGGAATCAACGATACCAATTTCCCGAAATTCCAGCTTGTAACTGGGTTCTTCCGAACTCTTCAGTCGGAGTCCCCATCGAAGAGATTTGTGACCTTGGCAATTGAATCTTGCGACACCACATCTCCTGATAGTGTTGCGGTCCACGTATCGCAAATTTTAATGACGCCTCTCCAAGACGATATTGAGACGGACTACGTCGTCCGCGACGGACTCCTAAATACAGGAAGACTTCTGAGAAGCCCGAGCACAGGCGAGAAGCTCGATAGTCTTGTGTCGCCAAAACTGCGAGAGGAACCGTGGCAGTCAGGGTCCGGTATCAAGCTTGAAATTGGCACTCCAGGGATCCTCGACACGTTGCGATTCGTCGAGGACCCCGAGTCTGACCACGGAATACTTGCTCTGGAGGAGGTCGAGATTGAACTGAAAACCTGGCCGGTCAGCTTCCGGGATCTCATGATTTCGCTGGGCCAGCTAGAGGGCGAAGACGGGCTTCTTGGATTAGAGTGCGCTGGTATTGTAACGCGAGTCGGTTCTAGATGCTCTAATCGCGAGCCCGGAGACCCTGTCATTCTCATCCAACCCGGATCCGCAAGATCGCACCCCCGTGCGCACTGGAAAGCAACTGTGAAGATCCCCAATTCCCTATCACTCGAAGATGCGGTATCTGTAATCAACCCCGCCATGGCAGCCTACCACTCTCTTGTCGATCTGGCGCGAATCAAGAAAGGTGAAAAGGTACTGATACACTCCGCGGCGGGAAGCACGGGACAGATGGCCATCCTGATCGCGAACTGGATTGGCGCCGAAGTATTTGCGACCGTAGGGTATGACTATAAGAAGGACTTCCTCGTGCGCGAGTTCAACGTCGCCGAAGACCACATCTTCTACAGCCGCGACCTGTCGTTCGCAAAAGGCATCATGCGCATGACGCACGGGCTTGGCGTCAACGTAATTCTCAACTCATTGTCCGGCCAGGCCCTGCAGTCAACTTGGGAGTGCATTGCCCCTTACGGAAGATTCGTTGAGATGGGCAAGACGGACATCCAGATGAACACGCTGTTGCCGATGGGTCAGTTCCGGAAGAACGTCTCGTTCTTCGCACTGGATGTTCAACACATCTCACAAACTGACCTTGATCTCACCCAAAGTCTCCTCACTTCTGTCGTTGACATGCTCACAAGCGGGATCATCAAGCCGCCGATACCAACCCGTGTGTTTCCGCCTCGGCAGATCGAAGAGGCTTTCAGAACTGTCCAGAGTGGGAAACATACCGGCCGTGTCATGGTAACGATCGACCAGGGTAATGTTACAGTATGACATCCCGAACTACATATTTGAAAATCGTCACTGACACACAAGCTTAGAAATTCACGCGCGGTGTTAGCTACTGGGAATTGGATGCAAACGCATCCTATGTTATCGCTGGCGGGTTTGGTGGGTTAGGAAGATGTATTATCGGATGGTTGGTCAAGAAAGGGGCTAAACATATCATCATCCTTTCGCGTTCAGGAACGTCCTCCTCTCCGATGGCAGCCGAGCTCGTTTCATGGCTTGAACTGCAGGGTGTCCTGGTTGCGGCGCCTTGCTGCGACTTGTGCTCGCCACCTACGATACAGGCGGTCTTGGCCGAGTGCGACTGCACCATGCCCCCAGTGAAAGGGTATATCAACAGTGCCAATATCCTGCAGGTACAATTAGACAGACCTCTATATCCAGCAACTCAAAAAAAAACGAGAACTAATCTGCATGTTTAGGATTCGATCTTTGAAAACATGACTTACGAACAATGGGACCTTACAGTGCGCACAAAAGTCATGTCCTCTTGGACGCTACATGAGCTCTTGCCTACAGATCTAGACTTCTTCGTCCTCCTTTCATCAGTCTCTGGTCTCCACGGTATTCCATCGCAGAGCAACTACGCCGCCTCATGCACGTACCAGGACGCTCTGGCGCGGTACCGCGTCACACACGGTCATAAAGCCATCAGCTTCGACATTGGGTGGATGCAGGCCGTCGGCATCGTCGCGGAGACGGATCGATACATCCAGACCACACGGGCCATGGCGCACGTCAATCCCATCTCGGAAGACGAACTGCTCGCTTTGCTGGATATATATTGCAACCCGTCCCTAGAGTTCTCGGCAGTGTCGCCGAGCCAGATCGCCATCGGCGCCATGACAGCTGCCGACGCCATTGCCGAGGGCAAGAAGCCCACGCAGGATCTTCTACGCCCCATGTTCTCTGCTTTCCTGCGGCCGGCGAACTCTAGCTCGGAGCCTACTACCTCAGATGCCCCTGCGGAAGACGAATCAGTGCAGTTCCGGCATGCGAAGACTCCGGCCGACAGGCTCAGTATCGTCCTCAGAGCGCTTGTAGGTAAGGTAGCTCGTCTATTGTACGTCGGCGCCGACGACATTGATGAAGAGAAGTACCTTTCAGATTACGGCGTGGACTCGCTAATTGCCGTGGAGTTGCGGAACTGGCTGTCGTACGATTTTAAAGCGAGCGTGGCTACCTTCGAAATCATGGGTGGGAAGTCTATTGCTTCTCTAGCTTCGTCGGTTGTCGAGAGATCTCAATTGGCCATTGATAGCCGCGATAGTAGCGAGGGGTGATATTAGAGGGGGACTACAGCTAGAGAAAGGGTCTCAGGGTGGCATCAAAGAGTAGTAAAGGAGGACTGTAATGGCGCATATGACAATAGGCTACAATAGGCAAGGCTTATCTAGTGAACCACCCAAATCAGGAGGGATGCAAATGGACCATCCTCGTACCAAAATAGATGAATCATTGCCCAGACACGGGGCAAGAGGGTTGCACTCAGTGTAGTAGCCCGTCACGTTAGCGGGTGCATCCAGGTAGTCATCCGGTGTCTTGATAATATCGAGAATGACCTGGTGGACATCGAAGATGGTGAACAAAGCACCAGGCCACCGCTTCTGGACAAGTAGTTGAAACGGCACACCGTAGTTGTAGATGGTATTTACCAAGGTCGTATACTCAAGAATCTTGTCTTCGTATTTTAGCGTAAGGAATTGTAGTAATAGTTTAGCCATCATCTCGCTTGCTTCCAAGGGGAATGCTTCATATATCAAGTTCCAGTGCCTTTATTCAAACGTATGGTTCTGGATGTAGTCATTTGCCAACTTCCAATCATTCACATCGGTTGTACTGTTGATGATGATCCTTTGAGATATGGTGTTTAACGGTGGGGGTCCTAGGTCATCTTCCTAGCCATTTAAGCCGACACCATGGGCCCCCTCCTTCTGTACACGAAGAACAAACGGCCTCTTCTTTTCGCCAATAGCTTTTGCAAAACGCAAAGAATTCTCCTATGGAACGTCCTTATCCGATGCCGTGTGAAAGATGAAGGTAGGGGTGTATGCTCTGTAACCTGTTTGTCTACAGACGTTTTGTCGATCTGTTGCTGGCCAGGTGCCTCTCCGAGCAGATTACGCTGCGAGGGGCCATAGGTAAATTGATCGTCCATCGTAATAACATGAATCTGTTGCGTTTTTATACCCGGCCTCCCAGCCACCAATATCAATATCACCAGCAGGAAATAGTCGGAGGTCATTGGGACTAGGTTTACTAAGTATGTTACTGGCTTTTCATTTTTAGAAATGAACTCTGGCCATTTGTAGCGACGACGCTGCTATCAAACAGTTATCAGCAACAATAAATCACTTTATATAAAATCGGTTTATTTAATAATCATGATTATGTTGCTACAATTAATTAATTTTATTCTGGCTGTATCCACCCCTTCTAATGGTTCTCATTATGGGATAAAGTATGACCCGATCCTGCATGCAGTTTAGTAAAAAATATGACAAAAGCACTATTATTGGAAAGCATGTAATGAACTTACCCGGTAATAACATAACAAGCACACAGTAATGTACCTTCAAGATAGTTGGTTTTCCCGTTGGCCATCAGGAAATTGACCAGTATCGCAGCGCCGACCAGTGCCGTGGTCTCGAATACACCCATATACAGAGTCATGTCCTTCCCCATGAACCAGCCGCCGATAACAGTAAGCGGACTTACGAATAACGCGATCTGAATGGAAGAGCCGAAAGAAACCCCGATGGCCAAGTCTAGCTTACCCCTCGCCGCGACTCTGACGCCCGTTATATATTCGGCCGTATTGCCGACAATGGACAAGATGATAAGTCCGATGAAAGATTGTGTCAATCCACTTGACTTGATGACGAACCCTATCGTATCGACGAGTAGCTCTGCACAGATGGCTGTGAACAAAGTAGAAGCAATAAGCGCGATTATCGCTGCCGTACGACTGATCATGGAACTTGGTTCCTTGGCAATTTCATTGTTCGGCTCGACGATGTGGAAAGACGAGTACGGTCTCGTACTAGGCACGGGTCCCCGTTGCTGCGAGGGGTAAGCCTGGCTCCCACCATCATTATATCGCTCGACAATGTCATTCGCTCGCAGTGATCGGGTTGTGCTAAACGAGCTCTGGCTCAAACTTGGCCCATGTCGTGAGTAGGGGCGAGATCTTGAAGCGGCAGAGGCACCCTTTATCCAGTGCTTCACGCTATCGGGACCGAGTGGTTGAGACGAGGATCTTGTGCGGTTGCTTTGTAAAGGAGGATCCTCTGTATACTCCCAAAGAGGCCCACCAACATTTTCTTGGCGTGTTGTGCGGGACAGAGGTTGTGCCCGCTGCTCCTCTTGTGGCTGTGGCGGGGCATGCGTCTGCGGAATGTTTAGTTCTGAACTAGTAGTCTTATGTCTCGCGAATATTCGCTGTTTGAAGTATGACTTACTTCCTCATCCGTGAGTTTTGCGGTCGACCGTCGCGGCACAAGAAGGAAAGTGAGGTAAACAAAGTAGACAATGAGTAGTATGATGGCAGAAGCCCTGCTTAGTGTTCGAACAGCGTCCTCGCGTTGTTCTTTATGTTTGAATGTAAAGTGAAAGGCCATCTAGATCAGACAATGTCAGTCGGCGAGCGCTAATCTGGTAGCGACGTGCTATCGCAGAAATGCAGGTGTCGTATGCCGCTTACGGGAATCAGAATGGAAAACACCGACAAGGAGAGCAGACACGCTAAAGCTTGGGCATTGTTCATATCATATACAAGGTCGGCCGGCTGGAACTCGGCGGCAATGATGGAGGTCCCTAGTATCAGTAATAGATTGACTAGAATTGAACCCACCAGCGCGCTCTTTACCACGCGTATATGGTTATCTACTCTCAATTTGGTGTCAGCACAAGTGCAGTGCTCATATCCGAACTGAATGCGATCTGTTCACGGGTCAAGGAAGAAAAAAGGGGTCTATGAGAGTACGCTTACGCCGCAAAGCCGCGAAGAACATAAGGATTTCAACAAGATTGCCGAAGCTTATATTCATCAACGCTCCCACTGCATCACCGAGATCCGCCGCAATACATTCCGTTGCATGTGCCAGTATATTGGATAGTGGCACAATTGCAATGGCGTTGGTGGCGAAGACGACTGAGTGGGGTGACCCAAGATAGTAGGTGGCGATGCCCAGCGGCACAAAGATCGTTAGATAGTTGAGGTACGAGGAAAAAAACATGACTTTCAACGATTGTCTGATAGAAAGAAGGCCGGCATCCTCCCGCAATAACATGTGTGAGGGTGAGATGGGGCGTCCTTGCGCCTCATCGCGATAGAAACTGCGTGACACCAGCCGCACGCACACTCGTCCTATATACACTCAACCGGTCATTAACAGTGGTCATCGGTATAAGAGGCAGCAAATGGTAACTAGCTCATTAAGACTTAGGGTTACTTGCTTACTTACTAATGAAGTTCAAGAACGTGTTCCGGTAGCGGGTAGCGTCCCCGGCAGCTCTTCGCAGACGGTGGGATTGTACGAGAGGGTGATAGTCGCTATGATCCGCTAGGGTACGCTCAGTATTCTGCGTAGAGGCTGTGTCGTCAGTATCACTCAAAGCAGCTGAGAAATGGCTAGGCTCAGCAATATCTCTGGCGTCCCAGTCCGCGTCCATATTCCGAGAGACACCAGACAAGTCCGATATTGATTTTGATATTGCTCTTGTACAATCTTACCGTAAGAGAGAAGAGTGAGTATGCTTGATCTGAGGTAAGGAATGCCTTCCCTTAATTTTATTTTCCTTAGTAATACACTAAATCCGTGATGCCAAGGACGCGATATCGTTTTGGTACGTAGCTCCATACAATAGATTAGCCCCTGTTTTTTGAACACGGGGCGTCAGCAGAGTCTGCGCAGCCCCTGAATACCCACCATACAGATACCTACCTAGTCTAGTAGGTAGATTTATGAGCTTAAGGCAATACACATCATCATAACCCTCATGCCACCGTTCGCTTAATTCTGACAGGAGATACCTAGGGCTTATCTGCAGTGACGGGCAAAGCTGTTGTCCGCCTATCTAGCCAATGTTAACATTGCGACATATACCGCGCCGTATACCGCGCCGTAGCAGTTCTCTTTCTATCCGTTGCAGCAACTATTACGCTACATATCTTTACTATTAAACTATACAACGGTCGGCGCTTGCACTACGGTGCCTCTAATACTCGTTTAGTTATTTATTTTCCCCAAGATCAATAACTCTCCTTACCTTTGAAGTAACATCGCCTAACTGAGCGGTTACACACTCAGAAAGAGGCCTCTTTCGCTTAGCGATTTTGTGGGGATAGAAGTGACTCTCTCACATGGTTGGCGTACTAGCATATTAAGATTTTGGCTTGGTCAGCCTCTTGCTCGTTCTCATTCAGGCCATTGTTCTCTGCTGACGCATTATGGCGGTACGGCGGTGCTCCGGTCCTAGCGGTTCTGCTTCCTCCGACCGCTCTCTCGTTGCAGCTGCCGGTCTGCATTCGAATTGTGTGAATATACCTATGGCGTGTACTAGGTGTTGTGGCCCAATTGTTTCGAACATGGGGGACAATATGATATGCTCTCTGACGGTACGATCAGCTAGGTTAAGGTTTATCTATCGATGCAGGATGAATAGAAATGCGCTGTAACTTTCGGCATGCCAATTATATAATGAGCAGGGTGATCGCTGAGCTATCATAGTGAGGGTTAGTCAAACTTGTAGATCTCTCTCACAAGAATTTCAAGCTCAGTGCTCTGCCCAACTTTGACCGCAACTCGGACAAACCACGCAGACAAGCCTGTCATCCAATCATATGCTTTCTCTATTCTTCTGAGTAGGAGCGCTACCCAGGAGACGAATACAAGAAGCGTAGCGGGACGAGCCTCCCTCATAGCGGGCAGGAGCTCATCCGAGACGACAGGCGAGCGAAGCCAGCCTTCGACGGCGTTCCAACCCGCCCAACCGAACTCGTCTTCTTTCGCATCGTACGCATGCGATACTGCACGGGCGAGCAAGCTTATAGCACGTCGTATCATGACGGCCTCACTTTCTCGTAGGAGTCCGACGCCCTTCAGCTTAGCTTCAAGCGTATTAAGGATCATCCATGTATCGGCGGGGATACGGCCCGGATTTAAGGGCATGGCGGTATCATCGTCTTCCTCGATTTGCCTTAGCCCGGATTTGACATGATCGGGTAGACGAAAAGGCGAGTCGAGGGGCAGAGTCGATTGGAGTTGAAGCATTAAGTCGGTGCAGCCACGGAGAAGTACGAGATGTTCAATGATGTCTTCGATTGTGAAGTTATGATTGGTCTCCTGAAATATGATCAGATCGCGGACCGCCTCTTGCTGCCCAAGCAGCCGGCTGCATGCTACCAGTGCGGTACTATTATCTCTTGTGGGACATGCGACAGCGGCACGGTATCCAGATATTGCGCCGGCGCAATAAGCGGCGGATGCTTGCATGTGATTGCGTCTCTGGGTGTGGTCAGTGGTCTTACGTGCCTTATCGATGGCGGAAATGCATAGGAGGCTGTACATCAGAAATGGGTGCTTATAAGCTTCAAAGACAATAGTATCTACCCAGAAGGTCGTGCTCTCATTGCCTCTGTTAAGGAACAAACCCGAATGTCTTGTGTAATGATGCATGTAAAGAAGAGATTGGTAATCTAGTGGCGGAGCTTGTATCTCATCAAGAGCCTCGTCCGCCGAGTCAGCTGGAGATAACAAGCAGGGTTTCTTGATGGCCAATTGGCTATCTTTCTGCGTCCAGCATTGTGAATCTTTCGGGCCCTCAACTTCGAAATAGCGGATTTTGTTGCCTCTGAAAAATGTTTGTAATCTGGCTTTGCGGTATTTGATGGCCTTTGAGTTAGGCTCGTCATGAACTTCGCTCCAGTGCTGGCACATGCGTTTGACAGATGCGCAAGCATAATAGCACTCAGTGGCATTACACTTGAAGCCGGGCAGGACAGGCAGATCCGCAATTCGTCGTGAATCAGACGCCGGAACACCGACGCGGTCAGGTCGGGGTAAGCGGAGAGCACATAGCTGATCCAGTATGCAACGACGCTCGGAGCGCAATATGTGATGGTTCTGGAGATGACTAGAGAAAGCACTCGGCTGGATAGCAAATCGACAGTCCTTGCATATCACCACCCCATAGTTTGGAAGATGGGTCAACAGTCCACCCAAACCCGTACCCGAATTTTGGAGTGGTGGCTTGACAGTTCGAGTCATTATTCGCTATACAGGGAAGACCTCGAAACAGTGAGAACGTGATTGTACCGGCTAGTACATCAATATAGGCGAATTTATAAGCATCAGGGTTGTACGGAGACTCCAGTGAGGTTGAAATTACCTCTTTAACCTGCACGCTTCCCCTTTACGTAATTAGTGGATCCGATTTTGGCCAGTATGGCACCCCATGTTCCACTAGACTGTATATACTCTGTGTATCTCACGGACCTCTATCTTGTGTCGTGTGTTTTGTCATACTTCCCGCGAGGAAGCATTCAGTTAAGACTTGGGTGGTTTTCAATGAGCTTTTAAAATGACTCAGAATAACGGGTGCCATACTGCGAGGAGAGCTGCCATGGCTTGCAAAGACCTTGCATGCCATCATCCTCATCAAACAGAATGGCTATATATACCTGATATGCCAACCTCGTCTCGTTCAACATCTACTCACAGTTACATTCACACTCACACTCACACTCACACTCGCAACGGAGACAACAAGTATCTTCCACCCATTTCCACCCTTTGCTTATATTGCTCCTCCAGACCTCAACAAGTCGGGCTTCACAATGACTCTGCCCTTGCAGTCACACCCAGTTGAAATCATTGACGGTATCCATCGTCACCCTCGTACAGGTATCAAAGTCATAATATCTGGTGCTGGTATCGGTGGTATGTTCGCAGGCCTCGAGTGCTGGCGCAAAGGCAACGATGTCGAAATCTTGGAGCAACACGATGCATTGTCAACCCTTGGCGACTTCTTCGCCATCGGCCCCTCTGCCCTTTCGACGCTGCACTACTACCCCATGATGCTTGCCGAGTACAACGAGACCACATGGAATTCGCCCCTGTGGTGGTGTGATCCAGCTGGGAAAAAGCTCGTCAGCGAACTACCTGAGTGGAATCACCCCGGTGCGGCGCCACATGCCGCCAAAGATGTACCCATCGTCGGCTTCATCAAGCTCCGTCCTCAGATCATGCAAATGCTAGAAGACCAGATCAACCGTAAGTGGTTCTTAATGTGACTTCTTTTTGTCATCTCTAGTCTTAAGAGCAAAAAGGCTGCTATGTAGACTTAAAGACTGCTTGACGCTCTGTGTGTTTCTAAAGGGCTTTTATGAACTACCCAGGATGGTGATCATTACTGACTCCGAGTATTACAGGTCTAGGGATCCCAATCTTCTACGGCCGCAAAGCCATCGGCTATGAAGAAGACGTGCTCTCAGGCAAGGCCCACGTTCTAACAACCAGTAGCGAGGTCTTCACTGGTGACGTTGTGGTCGCTGCTGAGGGCATCGGCACCAAGTCTCATGAGACTGTCACAGGTAGTCCAGTGCCTTTCGTGAATAGCGGATACGCGATAATGAGAGGCGCGTTCAGCCCTAGTTTTATTGAGCCCAGCTCGAGGGGCGCAGAGCTCTTGCTGGAACCCGGGCAAACTCCCGAGGTGTGCATTTATGCTGGGTTAGTGATGTTAATACCTGATCAAATACAGGATTGCTAATGCGCTAGACAGCGAAGACATGCATCTTATAACGCTTTTCACTCACGATAAGGTAGGTCTTGCGTTTACGCATAAGGAAGACGGCAACGCTAAGGAGTCGTGGAACAACACGATCCCAGCTGAAGAGCTTGTCGCAATATTGAAAAAGCGCACCAACTGGGGCGAGCAAATCATGGACTTTGTGAAACAGGTGCCCGAAGACACACTCATTGACTGGAAACTTACGTGGCGTAACCCGCAACCCGTATGGGCGTCTAAAGGCGGACGCATCATCCAGCTAGGTGACAGTGCACACGCTTTCCTACCATCATCTGCCAACGGTGCAACACAGGCGATGGAGGACGGCATTTCGCTAGCTGAGTGTCTACATCGGGGCGGAAAGGAACGTGTGCCTTGGGCAACTCAAGTGCACACGAAGCTGCGATACCAGCGGGTTTCGGTGATTCAACAATTTGGCATCACGACCCGCCACTCACTACATCACATTGACATGAGTCTGCTCGACGAGGGCAAAAATCCGTTCGAGGACGTTTTCCACCTTGGCCGCTGGATCTGGCAGCACAATCCTGAGGACTATGCTCGGGAACAGTTCGCAGCGGCGCTGGACCATCTCCAGACTGGTGCACCATTTGAGAACACGAATTTGCCGAAGGGACACGTGTTTGAAGATTGGGATGTCGAAAGTGAGTTGAAGAAACAAGCGGCGGGTGTGCCGTCGCAGCTCATGTCCAACGGTGACTGGAGTAGGTAGTCTCGAAGGTCATGTGGGCCAGCTTGTTTAGTTGCATCTATATCTTAATAAGGAGTGGGTGGATATTGTAGTAAATAGTTTAGCAGTGGTTAAGTGCATGATATATTAATCCATTGAGTCTAGCTAGGTGGGTGGCAGTCCCTTATTTTATATGGACCATACGGACCTACCCATCCACTAAAGCACTCACTATAAGGTTCACTGAGTAATCCACTAACGCGTGCGCTATAACCTTAAAGGGGTTCGGCATATGCAGGCACGTTAGAAACCTTACCCTGTAAGCTAGGTACTCTCTCTTTCAACTTGTGATAGGATTTCAGCTATCGCCGATTCGAAGCAAATGTATCTGTCACGAATATACGCTAGCGTACGGTGTGGCATGTGGCCACCATACTCGGACGCGTATATATAACACGGTAGCCCTAGATACTCCAATTGGGAGTATTGATAGATGTTTTGGTCTTTGGCATGGTGGTTAACAGGACTCCATCATGACAGTATCATTAAAAATAGAATACTCTTACGTTCGCTCTTATAAAAGCTGGTGTTAATATGTTGTTCCCAGCTGCTTTTTAATTAGTTTCAAACTTGCCGCATCTCTTTCCAATAGGAAAGTTATCCATTAAGGCTACTTACTGCGACGGCCTATTGCTGTTATTGTCAGCAGTGAATAACGGCGTCATTTTGCACCGTGACACTTACATATTCCGGCTTTATATCATTGGAACCATTAACTTCAACTACTTCGATTCCTTCAAGTCCTTACTACCAATTTCCCGCAAACCATGTTAGGTAGTTCGTGATCCCGATTGTGCTAATACCATAGAAAATCTTCCGACTAAAGAGCTTTTTTCAAGTAGCTTCCAATTCCGTAGCATGGTTCCTTGTAGATTTAACGCTCTAGCTTGTCATCTTGATATTGACATAGAAATTTCCATAGAGATGAACAGGGTGAGATCTCGCTTCTCGGCAACCTCGATGATACTGTGTCCACGAACAGTCCAATTCTTCAAGATCTCTGCCAATCTCATTCTCAACCTACTGCTAAGTGCCAAGTATGCGCTAATACTCAGAAAGGAATATCCAAGGCGTACAATACAGGTCATTTAGTCTAGGTATTTGGTCTATTGTTTACCTTCGTCACCGGGACCGCTATTATAAGCGCATCATATACATTGAAGCTAATATGGAGGTAGAGCTATCAATCATGAAGATGATGAACAATCTACAGAGACGCATCCGCAAGCACCAATCAACTCTCTACGACGTAAGCACCATCAGACATGCAATGCCACAATCAACTCGAGAAGACGAGTCTTCATTGATGCGATGATTAATGCTGAGATTAGACTAGTGCCTATGAACAACTACTGATGGAGTATAAATGATTGTGAATATATTTATGTCTGATGTATTACATCATTTCTCAGCCTGAACGTCGCTACATATTGAACCCTTGCTTTTTACCGGTAAAGAACTGACGTCGATAGTTGAAGGAGTTGGCCAATGTTGTATCTTCGATTGTCTCTAGAGAAAAAGGATCGAGCGAATGAGCGAGCCTCGATTGTATTTAAATGGGGAAGATCTTGACCCTGTAGATCCCTCTGATGAGTGTCGCGTGCAAACAAGTTCCATGATGAGAAAAGATCGGGCTCTCCGCACTCGGACCCCTCACTTTTTCATCATATGTGGGGAATACGGCCTAAGCCGGGTCGGACAAAGCTTGGACCTCGTCGGGTTCTGGCTTCCTCGGACTTGATCAATCAACCAATTAGAACTAGGCGATTGTGCGACGTTTCCGGTGTATTGTCTGCTAAGATAGCGCTATTCCTGATATGGTTGCAGGAACACATTTATGGGGTTCTGCAAGGTTTTTGATTTAGCCCCATACTGGCTCCATAACTGTTCGTAAGCGAAGATTTAAGTGGCTCGGGCTTCGGGGTGGCCAGGAACCGCTGGAGCGGTATGGAGAATGGACACTAACAAAGTTAGATAGCGGTCAGAGGCCAATTCTAGGCGCCTTGCGGCTTGTGCATCAAATTTTTTGGCGGTTCAATAAAAAAGCACGCACCCGGCTTCTCCAGCCTATCTCTTCTCCCTGTCATTCCGGCATACCACGCAATCTAATCACCTTCGCTTTATCAACAAAGCTACAAAGGCACTGCGATAATTCGTTTATTTGTGTTTCGACCTTGGACAAAATCTTCGTCTGACCAGTCAACATTCATGTTAACTTGAACTTTCATTTCGGATAACATCGCGTGACCCGGATATCCGAACGGTATCCAACCCACCATCATTTTGCCGCGGTACAACTCTGTTGCAATCGACATTGCAGAGACACCACAGACAGTCGGCATCATCCCGATAATTCCTAAATAAAACTCCATCGACCGACAACAATTTGACCTACCAAACCGATAAGATGAAGGTCTTCTCCAGCACGTGCTCATTCAATTACTCCTGGGAGGAAGTATCGGCTGCCAACTGGCAGAAATACTCCCCATGGAACGAAAAATCCACACATGTCACCGCTGTCGACACGTTATCGCGGAGAGTCGACGCGGAAACGGGCATCCTGCGCACCGAACGTCTCATCACCTGCAAGCAATCCGTGCCTGACTGGCTCAAGACTGTCATCGGTTGCACGGACTGTAGTCAAGTGCTCGAGGTATCCTACGTCAACCCAGCCGCGAGGACGGTCACGATGGTATCACAGAACATTACCTGGGCGAACCTGGTCAGAGTCCAAGAGACCGTTATCTACCGGCCACTGAGTGCGACTCAAACCCAGTTCGAGCAATCTGCTAGGATAACGGCATTGTGCGGCGGCTGGCAGAGGATAAAGAACAGCATAGAGGATTCTCTCGTCACACGGTTTAAAGAGAACGCGACAAAAGGCAAAGAGGGTTTCGAATGCGTGCTCGAAATGAGCCGACGCGTCTTCGCCGAGGAGCGCGAGAGGGAGCGTGTGCGTAGCCAAGGGAAGATGATGGCATAATCGCAATAAAATATTCATGACCGGGGCACATCACTACTCAACGATCACCTATCCACTCACGAGATGATTGTACCACGAACCTCATAGATGATTACGGCATTTTCCAGGAGTCCAAAGGGCGATGTCATTAGGTCGATGGCAAAACATAAAAAGCAAGGCGTTCCGGCATATCCAGCATATTTGGTTTAATAGATGTTTAGATTTTCCAGCCCGGGTTTCGTACCCTATTTGGGCACCGGCTGATTTTAGATGATAGAGATAGACGTTACACCCATTGGGTACACAGTAATATCTTACCATTTCTCAAGCATATGTTGTCGAATTAAAAGTGATATGTATTCTATCAGCGGGGTATCAAGTTCTACGCTTTCAGTTCTCATTGACCGCCATTCATCTTGCAGCATTTCATTTCGTAGAGCACAAGCGTCTTCAATGTATCGTCGTCCAACTTGCCCGTCCCACCATCGTCGTCTACTATAGATCTAGCGAACCGGGCTCCGTCGGAAAAGCGTCGAAAGTAATACAATTCCTCCACAGCATGTAGCAGGGTCTGTACCTCGGGTTTAGAGACCTTCGGGCCGAGCGGTAGTTTCACAGTCTTCCATATCTACAACCCAAAAGTCAGTGGATGACGACACTATGCATGCGATAAAACATAGCCCCATTGAGCGTTCCACGCTACAACTTTACATGTGCACTATAGTGAGCTACCAGCCCGGACGTGCATCATAAACTAGACTTAAAGGAAGCAAACGAGATAGAGAAGAGGGAGTGTTTGGAAGACGGATTGGGGTTGGGTACATACCTCTCCGTTCTCGACTTTGGCGTGGTATGTCCGCTTCACCTCCTGGAACTCGGCCTCCGACTGTTCGGTGCGTGCTTTTTGCGACGTTTTCTTAGTTGCGGGGGGGCTTTCGCCAGATTTGCTGTCCGAATCTGACAGTGCGATGCCTAAGAGACCGGAATCAAGATCATCGTTTTCGTTCATTTCAAAAACACTTGGTGTTATCTCCCTATCTAGGTCGTCAATACATATAGTATTCAGTTCGGTGTTGATATTGTTAGGCGCATTACTTGAGAATTTTCTGGTTGTTCCAGTATCAATTTCCTAGTCAATGAGTGTATGGGGATTTGTGGAATGAGGAGAGCGAGGGGGGAAAATAGAGTGAGATTTCTGTACATCATCATCGTGGGTCTAGGTATGCTAGTAAAAAGTGGTGGGGTTATGGTATTATGGAGGGGCATCGCGTTTGTTGGCTGGGCTCATTGACCTCCTAGCTTAGGTACCACGAAGCACCTTATCACTTCAAACTATAAACAATAAAATGATTTTCATGCTCTCACGACTTGCAATTCAATTACATTGATATTCAAGTGTAATTTATTGAGAAATATATAGATATTATTTAGTTTCATGAAATTTTGACCTCCCAATCACGAACTAGAGCCGAAATGAATGAACAAGTTGTCCGCCTGGTCGACAAAGCCTGGGATAGGTTTCAGCAAACACCAGACGACAACCGATTTAGTGAGTCCCATTTCACAAAATGTCAAGTAAAAAAGATATGCTGTATTTTGTTCTAATATTTAAAAGTGATAGCAATCGGCGGCATCCCTGGCTCAGGTATCTTGCCTACCCCTTTCCCATATTTCACAACTCATGAATCACCATAACTGAAGCTAAACAGGAAAAACAACTCTCTCACAAATCGTGACACGAGCCCTCAATGCCCGACACGCAAGTCTTCATCCAGAGGTACCGGAAGCCGTGCCAATTGCCGCCTTCGTGCCAATGGACGGGTACCACTTAACCCGGGCCCAGCTCTCAGCGATGCCGGACCCAACAACGGCACACGCACGTCGGGGAGCTGAGTTCACATTCGACGGGGCGTCGTTCCTATCCCTCGTAAAAGCCCTGCGGGGACCCCTCACAGCTTCATCCACGACCATCTTCGCGCCCTCCTTTGACCACGCGGTTAAAGACCCTAAAGAAAACGATATTGCCATCCACCCAGGCCATCGAATCGTCGTGTTTGAGGGAAATTACGTGGTCCTAGATAAAGAGCCCTGGAGCGAGGCCGCGGGTCTCATGGATGAGTGCTGGTTTGTGGATGTGGATTTCGACGTGGCGAGACGTAGACTTGTTGCGCGACATGTGAAGGCGGGGATTGCAAAGGACGAGGAGGAGGCGCGGAAGAGGGCGGACGAGAATGATCTCGTGAATGGGAGAGAGATTGTTGAGAATAGGGTCCGCGTTCATGAGGTTGTCGTTAGTCGAGATGATGAGACGTGGAGGCATGAATGAGTGGTTTGATGGCGTGCGGGTGAGGGTAAATTCTCCTATCATCGTTAATAGTTGAGGCTATTATAAAATACGAAATTAGGACAATAATTTCACTTGGAGTCTATGGGGTTCATAACATGTTGTGAACAGGTGTCGTTAGCTGCTATGTAACTTGGTTATATCCTGCTAGTTCTGCGGTCATGTGGCTTTCTTTCTCATCCTACCCCCTCCATGGGCTACGCTGAATTTATTCTGATAATATATCTGTAACGGAAAAAACGACGCCGTTATCCCATCGCCTAGAATAACGGTATATAAGCTAGTACGTCACAATATCACTTCATTATAGGACAGCCAACTGGGCTTTGGAAATTAAGAAATATTAAATCCAAGCGTCCAAGAGCGACGGCGAGCTCATCTAAATCAAGTCAAGCTAGAACTTCATGATTATGGGTTCAGTCGGCCTTAGGTCAAAATCCCTGAGATGAACAAGTACTAAACCTGCTCAAGGTAACCAAGTATCTTTTGCACGAGTATTATATTTCCCTCAAATATTTGGCTGGCATTCGCAAGAAAACACCTTTGTATCATTGATACAGCCAATTTACTGATTAATGTGAAAAGCAAGCGATGAATACGGGTGGGAAGTCGATAAAGAGCTTTGTTGGCGTATGAGAGCAGCCAGCGCCGAAAGAGCGCCGAAAGAGGCATACGGGTGGGTTAGGTACCTAGGTACCTAATTGGGGTAATATGCAAATATCAAGATAGAATAACCTGAGTGGAGAAGGGGCCGACTCAGTAGACGCATAAGTTGTTATCGTTATCTTATCAGACCCAGAAAATTTCCAGTATCGAAGACTCCCATGTCCTCCAAATCATTGTCGCAAAGGGACAATCGAACTCTCGTCAAAGTTTCTTTAGGGTAAAACTAGCGAACCCAAGCTCTCCTATTCAGGCCAATTGTTTGCGAAATTCACCAAATTCATCCACTATGGCTACCGAAGACATAGAGCAGCCAGTATCACCGGCTGGCCCCTCGTCCCCTTCCAAAAAGCGCAAGACACTAGAGGAGATCGAGGTAGATCTCGCTCTTCCGGAGCCGCCCTCCAAGAAAGCCAAACGTCTACTCAAGAAGGGTAAACCGCTACCTACCAAGCCAACTAGCGATGATGAAGCCGACGATGGACTTGGTATACCAAAAAACAAAGACACAAAGGAGAAAAAGCGGTCAGAATACGGAATTTGGATAGGAAATCTCCCGTTCACCTTAACGCGGGTAGAGCTCTTTAAGTGGCTGGTGGACTGCGCCGGGGGCACAATAAAAGAGGAGAATATCACAAGAGTTAATCTGCCGACCAACAAAGAACGCAATAAGCAGGCCAGAGAGCAGAACGGGGATGCATCGTATCAAAGCAAACCCCAGAATAGGGGCTTTGCATACGTGGATTTTGATGGCGAGCCCGCAGCTATCGCGGCTATGGCACTCACGGAGACGGAGCTTGAGGGACGGAAAGTGCTGATCAAGAATGCTACGTCTTTTGACGGCCGGCCACAAAAGGAGGCCGTCCCAGCAACCGAAGGCGGCGTAACAAATGGTGCAGAAGCGAACGGTGCTGGATCAACCGCCGCCCGACAGCAGAACAACGCTAGCCGGAAGGTATACGTTGGAAATCTATCATTCCAAGTCACAGAGGACGACGTACGCGCGCAATTCGAGAAGTGTGGAGAGATCGAATGGGTCAAGGTCGCTACGTTCGAAGATAGCGGGAAGTGCAAAGGCTACGGCTGGGTTAAGTTCAAGGAGGCAGACGCCGCGGCTTGGGCCGTGAAGGGCTTCGTCAAGATCAAGGAAGAGATCGAAACAGAAGATGACTTCCGGGATGCGGACGAGACTAAAGACGAGAGCGAAGCCGGCGAAGACAGCAAGGACAAACAGAGGAAATACCAGATGCGCAAGTGGTGGGTTAACAGACTTCACGGCCGAGAGCTCAAGATCGAGCTCGCCGAAGACGATCAGGTTAGATACAAGAAAAGATATGGGAAAGGCGGTCCCGCGAGGGACGGGAAACCTCAGCAGAATGAGAGACGGGAGGGAAAGAGGGAAGAGGGGGAAGGTAGAGGCGATTCCACATCTTTCAGGGCTGCGCCGCGTCCGAAGTACGGCGATGCGTCTGTTGCGTCGTATAAGACAGGCGCGGTTCAAAAGCCCGAAGGCCACAAGATTACCTTCGACTAGACGATAGCTTCCTCAATACTAATAGCAAGCACACTTGTTATTGCCACAAAGGGGTAATTTTTCACGATGATTGCCGTGGCCTTGAATGCGCCTGTTTACACCCACATCAACGGCCCGGGTCACATCAATACCTTGTACAGAGGCGTTGGGGTTACTGACTCTGCTTATGTGGCTTAAGAACATGTACGGCTAATGCATCGGGCCCTCGAGCTCTCGTCTCGCTAAACGGCGTTTACTTACGCGCCCCGAGCAGGCGGCCATAGCATTGGTGTTATCGTAATGGTGTATGGTTTGGCTGTTATGAGTCCAGATGTTGATGAAGGTAGCACGCGTAGCCCCAGGGGGGTGTGGGGGATGATCCGGATCATGGAAGCATCAAGCTACCACATCTTTCAAGCAATATCACGTGAATACCAAGTTTCGAATATATTGCCGCTGAATGTATGTGGTGGTAGTACTACTGTTTCATATGTTGAATGGTCAGGTGTTAGTGTGTCCCTCCTGACTAAACCGCATCAGCGGCCTTGGTTGTCAGAACGAAAGGACGACCTCTAGATAACTGCAAAAGTCAAAATCTCTGAGGGAAGTAAAGAGTGGTTTAGTCAAGTTCTTGAGGGCAGTAGTGAGCTTAGTGTGTTAAATATAGAAAAGCAAAATTATATTAGATGCAAGTCCGTCTGTAGTGCTGTAGCAAGAGCCCCTGAACTTCAAGGTCCAATCTGCTGCTATTCCAACTTGCCTACTACGAAAAAAAGGACAACCCCCCTTTAAAGAGGCTTGCTTTCTAAGGGCCTATGTTGCCGGTTCCAGTTAAAATTCAACAGTTAAAATAAGGGTAATAGGTCTACAAGACCATTGTCCAGTAATCGATTGAGTTGAATTTACACCTGCAATTAGCGGACCATAGACTGTGTCATTTCAAAAATAACTAACTGCCTAATGTAAGGGATTAAGTAATTGTGGTTAGTTAAATGGTGAAAATAATTGCAGATGAACCAAAATTACAGTTTAACACTTCCGATACACACGATCTTTGGCAAACGCTGCCCTTACAAACAAGTCTTGTAGGAACATTCCTGGGTTAAGCAGAATCATTACCAAACACGCTAGCGAATCCATTGCAGCTGGAGTTGGAGTACGCCACGTGGGAAACACCCCCAACAATGACACTCGGTAAACGACCTCGGTAGAAGTGTAGAAGCCACAATATAGCTTGTGTGATGTGGTCTGTGTGGCTATTAAATAGTAGCCTATCGCCGCCACCCGACTCTCCCAATTGGGAATAGATACCAGTATGCATCACCATGTTGTATTGGCTGATAGGCCACCGAAGAGATCCCTTCCGAGCCTATGGATTACCTAGTAGTATCTGAAAGAATGCACTGCCTTTACCTGTCACTTAGGTCACACGGCAGAGATTCTTCCTGCTACTAAGCAGGCCTCTAGTAGTTGATTTGCTCGGTTAGCATGCTGAGCTGCAATATCCATTCCCTGGGTTTGTTTTTATAGAAATATATGAAACGAAAAAGTTCAACTTTGCTTGGTAAGACCTTTAGTGCAGACAATCGGCCGCATGGGATTGAGGCCAGTTATTTCACAACCTGATTTTCACATCCTAGAAGAGTGTTGCTCATTGCATTAACATAACCTCAAGTCCTGGAAGGGGCCTAGTAATCATTGCATCCCATCGTGCAGATAATGCTAGTAAATTCGGGCTATTGAGGCTGTGTCTAGATCGTGTATGCGATTATCCTTCCTGTAGCATATCAAGGCGCAGCCAAGCTCATAGACACGGTCACCACTCAATAGAAGTGCGAGGTGGAAATGTACGATCTGGATCTTAGCCGCAAATTGTAAGCCTTCTCATGAGTGGTATCGTCTTGTCCACGTAGTAGTGGATGATCCGGCCTCGTCTCATGCAGCATCATCAACAAGCGGCTCAAGGCCAACTTCGGGAGTCGGGTTTGCCTATTCCCCATTAAGCCCCTAATACATTGACTGTACCTGATAAGTATGAATGCAAGAGAACAGGAATTATAAGTCTCCCGCTTTGCTTTCCCGCGCATCTCTCTCACCAGTTCGTGTTCTTCGAGCTTATGCATTCCCCTTCCTCTTATATATTTGATATCGTACTATTCTTACTTTCTAGCCTATATCTAACATTACTCGCATTGCTCTGAACCTTCACTCCCCTTGTTTGCTACTAAGCCTTGGTGGTTAACAAGTCAATACGTGTGAGGTACGCCGCCAATATAGACCACTTAGACAAGGAAGAGTTGGCTGATAGGTACTTATACAGAGTTAGGTGCACACCTGCTGTCTTGGTATAGTGCTTGATTTACTATAACAATGTGGCCCTATCCGTCGAGGTTTTTCGGCGTGCCAATGCAAAATGATACTCAGGGTCAAGCCTGGTTCGGAGATAATGCCCTGTCTGGCTTCACATTCGAAGATGTCATGTCTCGGAATATAGATTTCGGCCTACTGGGTCAGAATTCTGTAGTGGGCCCAGTCCCTTGTATAAACCGCGCTCCAGGTCTGGCTGCCCCGCCCATGGGCCCTACTGCTGGGGCTGTAGCATCCAGCCGGGATGAACAGGCAAGGACCACTATAAGATTTGCTGGAGAGCCTATTGGTTTTAGCGCTGTCTCTCCTCAAGCTGGGGGTCTATCGGCGCCATTAGGAACCGGGCTCGACCGTCCGAGCGGGTCGCCATGGCTATCATCACCACTTTGGCCTCCGCCCAGCACCCCGAGACCACCACGACAGCACATATGCGACATATGTCCTAATGCGACAACTTCTTTTACGCATAGAAAGGATTTGAACCGCCACATCAATACCGTGCACGCTACAGGCAATGAACTGGCTTACTGTTGTCGGTGCGGGAAGATTGATCCACGAAAAGACTTACATCGCCGCCACGTCCGCTCCTGCGACAAGAAACATCTCTATCCCTACTACGCCTGCAAATGTCTCTCAGCCTCTATTGAAAAAGAGGCACACATGGACCATGTCACCAAGTGCAAGTATGGCTTTGCTCGCACCGGTCGTCCCAGTGCCTCTCAGGGTGAGGCTTTGACACATGGTTAAACATCCGGGCTTCGGTGGCTCTTTGTATATCGAGACCGCTGCTTATTTCTTGTGCTGCGAGTCGGGCGCATCTCTTGCCAGTACTGTCTGGATTATCATTCGCAAAGAATGTACAGCTACATTGGATGGATTGTAAAGCTGGTCTCCCCTCAATAAATACCCCTTTTTCTTTTCTTCTTTTCTTCTTTTCTTCTTTTCTTCTTTTTCCTCTCCTTTTTCGCATCTATTACACTTGCTGGTTGCCAATATTACAGCTGCTCATTCTGTTAACTACACCTATATAGATAGCTTTGATGAAAATGCAAAAGATTCTGGATGAGATATCCTTATTGATTAATAACTGTGAAATGACCCCAACTTTTGCCAAGCAACTGCTACCAATGAGACGGCAGCTGAATTCTGACCCTAGATTGTGTCAAACTACCTGCTGAATCCATATCACTAGTAGTAACGCAACACTCTCTCTCGCGCTAATGATGATTATGGGAATGCTTGGTTATTGTTGCCAGGGGAAAGGGGACATGCATACCATAGCTTTTCGAAAACCACCTGAATGTGTGGCTATCTCAATCTGTTACAGTTATGCACTAAAGGTCGTGTCCTCAATATGAGTCTCTGTGCGTCTGGCAAGCGTTTCTATGAGATGACAGCAATGGGGGAGCAGTGTCGGAAACACTATACTGACCAAACGACACAGGGTAACTCGGACGATTCTAGTGAGGATGTTGTAGCGTGCAGTTGCACTGTCTACTACGCCACGCCACGTGCAACTGGATGCAGCCTGGTTGGAGATAAGAGCACTATTTGGAGTGGTAATGAAGCTAAGTAGGAGTGTCTTCCATAGGCCCATAGCAATGGATTGTGTGATTGGATGCTGAATTTACGCGGTAATTGGTGTTGACTGTGGTATTGACTGACACAGTAGTAAGATGAATCTTGAGATGAATCTTGTAGGAACCTGCTGAAAATGAACGATGATGCAAAGGGGGGGCAAAGGGGAAGTCGGGGAGGGTTGGGTAGGAAGCTCATATTTATAAGTACATCTGTTGGGGGGCAGCTGCTGCCCCACTAGGCACCAGGTGGCCATCCCGTTTTCTAGTCTTCTGGCTTCTTTTCTTGCGCGTTCACCCGCAACAACATCATTGTCATTCATGAAACTATAGTCAGCCCAATGCTGAGCAATAAGGCAGAATATCACGTCATGGCCGACCCTATTAAAACTCCTTTGAGGCCTCTTGTGAGGCCACTTTGAGGCAGTGTTCCGTACCAGCTTAATCTAGATTTCTATCACTGCCAAGAATGTCAACATAGGACAGCTGAGGCCACTTTGAGGCCACTTTGAGGCAGTGTCTTGTACCAGTTTAATCTAGATTTCTATCACTGCCAAGAATGTCAACATAGGACAGCTGAGGCCAATTGCATCACCAACCAAAACCCTGATACCCCCACATGAGTCGCAGCAAAGATAATGTCATCGAACTGAAATCCAATAGGCAGAAACAAAAATTTTTGCGAGGCCACTTCTAGGCAGACTACCTGCTCCGTTTTAATGGCGCCTAGTTAGATAAAATCATCGAATTCTAAGACTATCCCAAGAAATGGGGGCATTATAGCTATGCGAGATATCCAGGATTCCCTTGACACAGTTTTGATTGCCGGGTTTGTCGAATTGATTGCGCCAACGTATTAAGACTAGTAGGAGGTACTTTATATACGCTACTTATGGGGCTGTTTACCCCACACACTAAGACGACTATGCTGCCCAATCTGAACACTTGTGGATTTTAAACTTTATAGTACCTAGTTCAGAGTATCAATGTACTTGAACTTGAAAACGCTTCCGCTACCTGAATGTCACAACTTCCCTTCTACCACTTCTTTTCTTGGCACCTACCGTTAGGGCAAGGTGGATCCTGCCTATATAATTTGTATGCGACATTTTTTACGCACCCTAACAACTACTAAGAATTGGGTAGTCGAGAGAGTTCTGGCTTTGGTATAGTTGATAATAGGCTTTATAGTCTTGACTTTTGGGGAATAGATATGTGAACTTGACTCTTAGTTTTTTGTATACTAATACGATAATCGGAAGTTGGAATTGGAATACAGTAGGCTTTAGGGACTTAGGGTTAGCGTGTTGGCATAACAAGTATAAAATACCGACTAGCGACTAGTGAATGTAACTGGTGCATTACTATATACTTTATCTTTTGAGGTTGAAGCTAGGAGAGAAGGTAGCACTTGTTTAAGTTACCGACAAGTTTTTTTCTTGGGGTTTTATCGGCGTAAGCACGAGGAGTTTTAATCAGGAGGGGGTATACTACTAAACCGAATGGTTACAAATATAAGAGAAGCAGTAGCATGATTTAATAATAAACGTATAAAGTACGGAAGTTCTAAAAGGAGTAAACACGGAGTTATAACCTAACTATTTTTTAAAGGTAGAAATTGGCATTTGTTAATATCTTGTTACGCTTTATGCCTTTGCAAAAGCTTAGTTATTCTAGCTTGTAGCGTTAAACACTATCAGTTAATTAATTAATACCTAAATGTCATGATATTGCACTTAGAACAAAGAGGTAGGAATTTGTATACAGTCGAGGTTTGGCTACCGATAGAGTTTAACCCCCCTCTGAAACGACATCGGTTGTAGCTACTCCCAACAGTTGGCCGTTCCTAACCTGGAAGCTGAGTACGGTTGAGTGATAGCAGAATTAACTTAGAGCTCGGCTCAACTAGTGCGAAGTAGAGACTGAGTGGGCCTGGTGTAGAAGTAAGAAACAAAATTTATAAATGGGCGTATAAAAACTTAGAATAAAGCGTAATTATAGTCTAGAATCACTATTTTTACTCTGTCGTACGGTGTACCTCTTACGATAAACCTAAGGCACAAGAATGCCGAAATGAGTATTGAGGTACCAGACTTGCGAATGACTGGGGTGCTTCTTTCTGACTTCCCGGATTGCCGTACCCTAAAAAAGCGAACCTCGTTGACTGATACCCAAAGAAAATCCAATCGAAACTTTCTGCAAAACCAAAGGACGTTTATACTACACTTGTGTGTGTGTCCACTCATTTTGGCGATAGCAGCCTGACTGCATCGAATTCCTTACCAACCATATCAACATCCGAGTCCAAGAGAAAACGTGTGCCAAAAAGACCAGCTTTTAAAGCGTATCGTAGGAGAGTCCCTGAAAGAGTTGGGATAGATATTTCATAGGCTCGAGGGTTAAGAAGTCCCATCGTGGTTACTATGAGAGCTCAAAAATAGCTATAGAGTAGAGTCAGAACAGATGCGCACTATCTCTAAGTATATAACAAGAATATGAACTTGCTGTATCTAGGTATAGTGTCCGATTACTGTATACTCAGCCTAAAGGTGAAAATTCGTATAAAGACTCATTTTGAACGTGCCCAGGCACTAACTCGGGAGACTCGAGAGACGAGAATCTTAACGTCTTCCTGATCGAGCTCATCCATGAGATTAGTCGACCTCTTCAGCCTTTGAATCCTTCTCTTTCGTGACAGGTACAGCTGCCTAGGTAGCTGGCACTTTTTGAAGAACTGGGCTTCACAAAGGTCGCCATCTTGGCTGACTGCAGGGAAGACGACGAGATCTCCGTCATCCCAACAACGTGGTTTAATTTGGTATTTGTGCTGCTTTCCTTGGAGAGATTTCCCGACGTAATTCTCGAACGGAATATTCGGATGGGTATTCTGGGGCGTATTTGGAAGGTTCAACAGCTGAATTATATATACATACCTGTCAGTCCACTGAAATCAAACCCGATCGCAACTCATGGAAGGATAAACACTGGAGTGTAGGCATACCTCGCCGTGTTCCTTATAAAGCCCATGTAAATAGTACGATCGAGGGTGATTCATCTTGGATAACTCGTTCTGTCTTTCATGTCTTGATTCATGCAGTGATAAAGATGAAGAAACCTGGTGTCCGGCGAGAGCGTTAATTATACTTCTTGTTCTAATACTATCAACGATTTTCATATTAGCGACTGACAACTATAGCCACTAGGTACGTTACGTAGTACAAACATTATATCGTTCATGCAGGTGACATGTAAAGTGGCCTCAAGGAGTCAATAGTTTACTGTTTGGTGGCGTGCTGATCAAATGATTTTTGAGGCCGAAAGACCTTGGGCCGCGATTCACCGGGTGTCGGAACTCAGGCGACAAATAAAACCGGACTGAATTTCCGATTCTCTAGTATTATTGGCTATATCGTAATTTAGGCAGTATGTATTTCTAAAGGGTGGCCTCAAGAGTAGTATTAGAGTCGCCTCAAACTGGCCTCACAGCGGCCTCATCCAAAGAAGGCCTCCGCGGGATCGGCTGTAACGCGGAGGTTGGTCTAATTGCTCAGTGCTGAGTAGTTGTCAATCAGTTAGCCAACCCCGAATTCGTAACATGTTGCCCGAAATGGATAAGATGGGTCATCATGATATGCCAGGGTTAGTAGTTTGGTTATGCTGGGGCTAACTATAAGCTCGCCGGGGGACTACCGCGATGTGATATGATTCGTCTGATCCTTTCTGCCTCGCAATATGAACCATCAAACGAACTGCTAGTAATGCATAAATACACGCATGCATAGTGACTAGACACGCACGTACCTGGGAAGAAAACTGATGAAATCGGGGTTTATAGAAACCCGATTGGTTGTATTGATCAAGTTTTATATCCCTCTGTTTATGCCTTGGCTATGTCGTAGACGAGGAAAGTGTACGGATCATATTGAGTGGATTGCAGGAACAACTTTACGGTCAGGAGTGTGCCACGCCGAAAAAGTTATAACGTCACTAGGCGTGTATGGTGATACAGACGGTAGAAGAAGCGTTACTGTTCAACTCACGTCCATCATAATGATTCTCGCGTGCATATAAAGGCGTCGGGATGGCCGTCATGTTGACTCCAGGCTCATTGATCACAGGTCCCCAATAGTCATTCATCAAGGTTTCTATCTAAAATTCGACAATCAGCGCCAGTCAATTCTATATCATCCTTTATTTGTGAATATAACACCACCTCATACCGAAGATCACTTGACCGTATTGGCTTTGGATATTCGATAAAGGGAAGTCGTGAGAGGCTTTTTGCCATCGAGTTCAGAAGCCACCATCGTTTAATAGTGGTATGCCGTCCCTAATATCATTTTCTTGCTGCCGCTACCGCTATATGATGCTCTTGCTAATCGGATAAAGATTTATAGATAGGACACACGCTTTTATGACTGTTTCTCATAAGTTATGGCAGTTCATCGAGGCAAATGCGACATGTTGCGAAGACACGAAACATCTTTTTAGGAGTATCCCTTTCCTGAAGAGCACTATGCATGCCAAGCATCGCTGTAGTCAGCGCGCTGGGTAGATCACGTTTCTTTCAGGCGGCTTGGTGAGTGTCCTACGCTCACGAGTTAAGGGCGTACATGGGGTAATTCATCAAGGGGTTAAAGAGCAACGATTTTGCTAACGAGTCACTTCAAGTCTGTCGGCTCAGATGATGATAACAACAAAAGTTGTTGCATTATGTAATACACGATGTCTATGGTAAACAGAAAGCGGAGTACAAAGAACATGATTAACATCGATTGAGAATCATAATAATCAAACAAGTAGCCCGCATGTATCATAATAGCCAAGCTCCATAAGCCCCGAATTCCGATTGTGAGTCCCTTATCTATAGGAGTATTCCATACCCATGCCATGTTGAGTGAAAAATGATGTGTGGCCTGTGCTGTGCCTAAGATGTGGTAGAAATGCGCAACACAGGTCAAAGCCAAGTAAGGTGAAACCATCGAACCGCAGACGTACCCCATGTTATTTCCTAGCGAGTGCTGGGGCGGGACAGCTGGCCACATGGTCAAGGTACTCCGCTTCTTCCATGTAGGCCGAAAGGCATTTGCAAACGTAGCAAAGACCCTGAGGTTTTTTGTTGCATGTCCGGACATGGCGACGATGATTGTCTTTGCGTATGTCGCCTTTTCCGCACCGGCAACTGTAAACACGCGCTTCCTCAGTCGCATGTACGGTGGCAATGTGACGGTTCAAGTCCTTTCTCCACTGGAATGCAATGGAGCAAGCATTACATGGATACGGCCGCGCTGGATTTGCGGGGAGAAAGGAGGTTATAGCAGAGATGCCACTGGATTGGTCGAAACTCGGAGAAATGCCGTCGTCAAAGTTGCTCGAAAATCCTGCGGCGTTCGTAGTGTGCAGTATAGATTGGAACACGGCCGGAGGACCATATGCAAAGTTGTTGATTAGTTGATAATCGTGCATGGGATGGTAGCTGTAATCCATAAGATACAGTGGCTGGTTGAATGCTGCGGCTCTAGCCGGGGAATCCTGGTATAGTGGGTTGTGATGCAGCATGGGGTCTGCAATCATTGAGCCAGGGAAGGTATAGAAGCCATCATCTTCAGGAGGATCCAAATAGTTGTTAAGGACCATATCATTCTGAGTATCTTCCTCAGTCGACTCTTCCTCAGCCAGCTCTTCCTCAGCTAGCTCTTCCTTAGTCGGCTCCATTAACAAGGAACCCGACTTGCGACAGGGGCGCATTATTTCCTACAGGGACTTGGTGCAGCCCAGGGGGTATTTTGAGCTAACAGGAGCGGGAGCGGGAGCGGAAGCGTTGCGACAGGTGGTACCGAAGCGTGGGGATCCCTATGGTGGTCGTCAACTAACTAGGTATAATACATATAGATAACACTGCGCGCGCATAATGCATAGGCATCATCGCCACCCTTTTCCTGTTTAGATAGCACATACCAGAGACTCACGCCACGTGAAGCGGGCTGAACAAGTGCCAAAGTTGCTAACCAGAATATGCCAGGTAGCCAAGCACCCCAAGAGACTGTATTGAATAGGTATAGAAAGGCTAGGGTGTTGGTGGACAGGGAGTCCCAAGACTGAAGTGAAGAATGGAATAAATAGAGTGTGAGAAGCAAGCCCATCGTTGTCAGTCATGAAGGCGATTTTTTTCCTTTTTAAAATGCTTCTAAGGCAGCTATTAAATACTTTTAAAAATACTCAGGCCGCCTGTAAGGTATAGAGGCCGGTTCCTCACATGGTGAGGGACAGAGAAAGCAGAATCCACACTCATCCACGAATCCCTGGCTTCAAACGAGAGACAGGCTCTTTTCCTAACGTTATGATACTTCTTTTCGGGCCTCTATCTCGGCTATTGTTGTCTTTGTCGTCATTGCCGAGTACAATAGTACAACTGCGGCGAAGTAGACGGGGGCCCTGATGTGTTGTCGAAACAGTTGTAAGTATGTGTGTGTAGGTGACCTGGCAGTGTATGCAAACCCCAAATAACAGATAAAAGAATTATTGTAATAATAGTTTTATTAAACTATACTAATTATTTCACCTTATTTCTTAGTTAAGACAGGCTTTTAAGCATACAGAAGATACCCTTTCACACTATAATTAGTGGTCTGTAATATTTTAGATCCCCCCTTATAGGATAAAGCAGGCATGTAGCCCTACCTCTCTACCTATTCCCCAATTGGTAGTTGTTAATTATAGAAGTAGCTTACCGAACTGCAAAGTCTTTGACAACCCTGACCTTTTTTCGACCAGCTGCTCGTGACGTGCATTAAAATTTCATAACTGCCCAACGCGACTAACGGCCTAAACCATACGATCCAGTATTCCAGGTTCCAGTGGCCTCTAGAATTCTGTATTCCAAACTCTCATGGGAGTCATCGGGACGCAACGGCACCTACCGTTTCTTTCAAGTTCTTTCTTTGAGCCTCATGCAGCAACAAAAATTGGGCCAGGGGGATTGAGGCGGTCGTGAGACACGTAATGTACAATAATACCAATGAAAATTTCTGAGGATGCCTCAGTACTGACGGAGGTATAGAAACTACTTGATCGATGTACCCCTGAAACTCCCCAACGGCTCTATCTTGTCGATTAATCCCAAATACCAGAGCGCAGCCTTCAGAGAAAAGAAAATCGGATGTACGGCTACCAAGGGTCTTAAGTTTGTTCTAGAAGGTGTACCACCAGTTGGGGGTAGAGCACTAGCAGCTTCACCAAACTACCCTGGTCGGAAGACTTGCTAGTATATGTAGATCTCATCTAGACATTTATACATATGTACGCCTTGAACAACTTACCTGCCGAGGCAGCAATCCCGACTAATTTTAAAAATGACGCAACAAACTGGCTCGCGGATAGATACCTGTAAAATGGGGGCTCCTACCGGTTTAGGCAAGTATATCCATCCGTCTGCCACGATGCTACACTGGTAGAACAAAGAAGCGGCTTGTAATAGTCAAAGGTCCGCCATCGAAGGTCCGCCATCGAAGGTCCGCCATCGAAGGTCTTACAGTAGGTATTTTGCTCAGCAATAGCAACAACGACTATGGCCCATACTCGAGGTTGACAGTGCGGCTATTGAATAAGGGTAGGCAAGTCTGTTGCTGCTCAAAGTCAGATATCTGTGGCGTTCTGGGTGAACCAGTCTCCGCTTACATTCCAAGCCACGTGCGTACTCATCAACAGTACCTAGTAAAGATAAGTATGATTAGTAAGTAGCGTCAACATTCGACATAATCTTACATAACGCTCCAGTGTTAGATAGCAGCTACGCCTGGCTTAGATCTTGAAGTGTGCTAGCACTCATTCAGCTGCTAACTATAGTTATAAGCTATGACCATTGCTGTTGCGCGAAGGACTCGAAAAGGGCTTAATCTGTTAATTTCTATCTAAGAGTGACGTTACGTCCTGTGTTTCATTATTGCTATACATAAAACTGCACGCACGAATATCGTGGATCTCATCATTTTCCGGGGGTAATTAGTATTCATCCCACGGTACTTCGGCAGCGCGTGATCTCCCCATGGAGCCTCACTTCTAGAACTTAATTGATATCTTGACTCGGGTGCGACTCGACTGAGAATCGGTATCTGTTCTTCCTTGATCGTATTCTCAGATTTCTGCGTGTCTCTGTCACGGAACTATACGGAACTTAACACTGGTCTCCAGCGTTAATACCGCGCGGGCCCAAGCCCGTACTATATAAACCAACCAAGTAAACTCTGCTAGCATAGACAGAATTTTCTCCTTTGTGCAATAACAATACGCCAGTAATAGAACGACCAGGAGTGAGAACTGTGCCAGTCTCAAATGTATAGGTCCACTGTCTGGAGGAAGCTGTCCATTGCCTAGGCAGGAGAGTTCGTGTCAGCTCGAAGCCATACGCAATCTGTGCAACGCGAATATGCCATGGCGAATCTTGGCCCAGACAAAAGATGAAGCGAGAAAATAACAGCAAGGGTACCTATTAACATTAGTGCCAAAAGGTCATTGCTACATGAAACGCAAGCTGACCGCCAACCGCGACCGTCCAGTGAACACCGGACACGGGCAAACTGGTGATACCTCATGCCGTAAGGGGGACCCGAACCAATTAACTACTCAAGAAACAGTCATAGTAACACAAAGGACCTTAAGCATGGAGTTGGTACAATTAAACCATGTGATCGAATATACACGGATGAAGAAATCGTAAATGGAAGCCTCAGTCTAAAGGTCCTATACTGGAATTGCTCATCACATTATCAAATCCACTTAGAAATATATCAGTATAAACCTCTTCTCTTTATATGCGGATTTTGGATGTTGAACAATCAATAATTATTGGACTGGGATGTCGTTGTCCTGTTGTTCATTTAGGTACTACGTATATCAATAATTCAATTGGCCAACCAACCCATCCTGGCGAGAATTCATCTGACAGAACCATAGTCATCCTTTAATGCGACGCGCGTACAAACCTTTTTGTTGGTTGTGGGTTGTTGGTAGATATGCTTAACTTACTGTCTGAGCTAAATAGTGTCATTATAATGATCATTTACATATAACCTTATGCATGCTGTCAAGTGTCAAGTGCCATCTCATCAAAAGAGCCTCACCATGATCATCAGTAGAGCCGCTAGTAGGTGTGCGGAGCCTGTTGTCGTCTAACCTAGGTAGTGTTTATGCAACCATTACTAGTACCTGCGTAGTAACACGACAAAAGCTTAATTTTCAAGGATCTAAGACTACCTAGTGTACTATACTACGTAGGTAGATAGATAAATCCTTCTTCGTCCAGCAGGGGGGCCGGGATGGGATACAAGACGATAGATAGGCTTGCGTCATTTAATGCCAAGCCTCAAAGAGGGTCATCCCCCCCACTGTCCCCATCAGTCCCCATTAGGCCCACAGTGCTAGTGACGGACCTGGCCGGGGTAGTGTAGGTACATGTACAACTGATACCTACACTAATGTACCTGTAAGAAGCTTAGCTATGCTGATCTCGAGCCCAAGAAGCTGGGGAACTAAGATTCAATAAGACTACCTCTAGGTATCTACCTACATGTATATACCTATCTACATACATAGGTAATGAGTAGGTAGACAAATACGGATCTTTCCGCTGTCACTACCTACCAAGTATTGTCGCTTCTTATCTTTGTACAGTACAGTGTCCCCCTACGACCGTGACGCCACCACCTTGCATGCCTCCATGCATACCGGTAGTAACATCCATACTACATGTGGTACCTACCTAGGTACCTACTTACCTAGCACAATGCCCCCCTCCTCTTCCCTTCTTCCTCGAATTGATCTCATACTTTTGTTGTTTATCATCGACGCTGCTTGACTGACCGGAATCAACCACGCTCGCCCCCACTCGCTTGCATTCGCTTACATTCGCTCCATCTCCTACAAAATCACAAAGTCGTTAGTTACTATTGATTTTTACCGCTTCTGGCGACGACAACTACGACGACAGTAGCTGACGCTAGCGGCGCGCACTCGGAGCATTTTCTTGCGCGTCGGTTCCTCCTTCGTCGCTCCTCTCGTCCGCTCGGTCGCCTGTTCCATACTTTGTTGACAATCCAGCAATCTCAACCAGCAGCATCATGGCATCTATAGCATTCTATGTAATCCTCTCGGCAGGAGGCCTGGCATCTGCCCAAACTTACAAGATTGACACTAATGGTATACGGTTCTTCGCACATCTCACACTTCTTTCTCAGCTTCTAACCGATGTGCCATCCGTGTACAGACAATATAATCTCCGCCTCGAAGACGCTCGCTTATGACTTGATGACATACTATCACGGAAACCAGTCGGGTCAAACTCCCGGCATCTTGCCCGGGCCTCCCCCTGCCGGCGATTACTACTGGTGGGAGGGTGGTGCATTATGGGGGACCATGATCGACTATTGGCATCTTACAGGCGACGACTCGTACAATGATGTTATCACCCAAGCCATGTTATGGCAGGTCGGCCCCAACCGTAATTACATGCCTCCGAATGTCACTGCCTCTCTAGGGAACGACGACCAGGGTTTTTGGGGCATGTCCGCTATGCAGGCCGCCGAGGAGAACTTCCCCAACCCACCCTCAGACCAGCCACAATGGCTGGCTCTGGCTCAGGCCGTCTGGAATACTCAAGCGGATCCTGATCGTCATGATGCCACTTGTGGAGGCGGCTTGCGATGGCAAATTCCATTTGCAAACAACGGATACGACTACAAGAACAGTAAGAGTTACTGAAGCTCATTACGGCCATCATACTAACGAGGACAAGGCATTGCGAACGGTATTTTCTTTAACCTTGGCGCTCGTCTCGCCCGTTATACTAACAACCAGACTTATGCCGATGTGGCAGAGAACACTTGGGACTGGGTGGTCAGCGTTGGTTTCATGGACGAAAACTACAATATCTTTGATGGTGCTCATGTCCAGGCGAATTGCACCGACATCAATCGCGCTCAGTTTTCCTACAACAATGGCGTCTTCCTATTAGGAGCTGCCTATATGTATAACTTTGTAAGTTCTCAAATGATCTCCATCTAAAATTGGAATCTCACAAGTATACTCTTAGACTGGCGACTCAAAATGGGAAACCCGCCTTAATGGCTTGATTGACGCCACATTTAAAGTGTTCTTCCCTAATGACACAGCGTACGAGATAGCCTGCGAAGAGCATATGACCTGCACCACGGATATGTTGAGTTTCAAAGGATACGTCCATCGATGGATGGCAACCATAACCCAGATCGCTCCCTTTACAGCTGCAAAGGTGCTCCCTGTTCTTCGGAAATCAGCACAAGCCGCTGCCAACCAATGCACGGGTGGCACCAATGGCCGAACATGTGGCTTCAAGTGGTCTAGTGGCGTATTTGACGGGAGTGTTGGAGCCGGGCAAACTATGGATGTACTGGCAGCCGTGTCGTCTCTCTTGATCGGCCAATCGAAAACGCCCGTGACCAGTGCCGACGGCGGTACCAGCGTCGGAGACCCGAACGCCGGCATAGGAAGTGGTTCAATCAGTGACGATCTACCACCAATTACCACATCCGACAGGGCGGGCGCCGGTGTTGTAACAGTTGTGATCGTTTTGACCGCTGCCGCCGCTTTTGGATGGATGGCCACGGGAAAGTGAAGTGAAAGTCTATTTCAGTTCGGACTATCGCGCTACCTTCGCGGCAGCCACAGCCTTCTTTCCACAACCATAACTTTACGCAAGAATACCCCTATATTAATGAGATGCAAGAGGCGTTTAGGCTTGGTACAATATGTATATGAATATTGATGACTTAGGATCTTGGGGCATGTTTGGGACCTATTTGGATGCAACGCGCGGGTTAAAGGACGGTCCTAGGCGTGGGCCCGAATTATGGCATAGCTTTTCCAGGTATGAAATGAAGCTTTCAGGTTGATATCGATGAGTTCTATATTTGCCATAGGACCACTAATGCTAATATTACACGATTTGTGACGAGCTTATTACGATATGCTATTATATGCCGCTGCGTCTTGGTGGCTTGTTCAATCTCACGGCCTAAATCAGGATATTGCTATACTGAGGTTAAACAGAGTGGTGGCTCGGCTCATATAGTATTTTCGCTATCATACACATAGTTGGCGGATGATTGAACAACCATGAAGACGAGTTAGTTTAGTGTTCTATACTCTAAATTGACTCCAGGAAACTCCGATGTTATATCGTAGCCAGTTGCCAGAGCATGGTTGAAAGCCGCCCAAAGTATGCGAGCAGCTATGACAAATTGGAGACAGTAATTGTGTTCGGTATCAGACCTACTATCAATGTTGAAGTCAGGAGGCTGGGAGACTTACGATCTATAAGCTAAATGACTCACACCCCTCTGGGATAGCCAGATGACTTAGACTTCCAGATAATATCGGGATTACCATGTATTATCTTTAACAATCAATACGACTCATACTGTAACTGTATATAATGCAGATAGTCAAGTGCCTGAGTTGACTACATTCTAGTTTTGGTAGTGTTATGGTTTGGTGCTACGGTTCTTGGTCACCGTCTAAGCATTCATCGAACGAATAACAGAACAATTATATCAAATGTGGAATCCTTCAGACATAGAAATTCTTACTTTGACAGCGTGATGGTAGGCTGAGCGTCGCACTATTACTCTGTCTCTAGTCTGCGCTTCATCAGAATAACCTAAGCAATGCTAAATCAAAGCCACCCATTTTATCGTGGTATTAGATGGCTGCTGGTTAGATTATTCACACCCGAGTTCCTCTTCTATCTTTCAGCTTACATCCCAGAGCTGAGTTAATGTTTACTACAGGGTTGCAGTTGCAGCAGATGGCCGAGCTAAGTTATTTCAAATATAGGGGTTTTGGCTGTAAAGCCGCAACAGAAACCTGTGAGTGGTGGACGTAAAGATGGCGTTTGGGCCAGTTCACGCGTAATCATCCCTTTTGTGTCGCACCCATCCTCATGAGGGTGTAGGCGGATCGAATCACTGCAACCGACGGGAAAGATGGTGATGTGGTGTTCACCAATAAACAGCAAAATTCAGCAGTGTGTTGTTGACCGTGGCGTTTCCCAGAGACTGCTATGTCAGTCAACCCACTTGAGAGAGGGGTGCTTCGGGTTCTCTGATTTTGCATCCAGTGCAGCCGGCCCAGGACCTTGCCGTATATGTTGAGTCGAATGGCAATTGCATTCTCAAGACCCAGTAGCTTGACCAAGCTGGCCCCCTTCGGACCCACGACCCCAGTCGCATGAGCCTCGTCTGCGATGAAGGCGAAGTTCCCTCTACGGCAGATCTCTTTCGCGATCTCAAGCATTTCTACCAGTGGACAGGCATCTCTGTCTATTATGTATACAGATGACCTTTCGCACGGCCTATTCGTCGGCTTTGGTGACTCTGAACGAAGCGTGCGCGGCGATTAGCCGAGGCGACTGCGGATCTGCCATAGTAGGCGGTGTTAATCCGATACTCGCTTGAGGCACGTCGATAGCTATGCAAGAGCAAGGAGTCTTATCTAGTGTAGGGTTTTGCTCTCTGCTGGCGCTATCAGCTATATTTGTTGAGCCGTTGCCTGATGCTATTCGCGATGGAAATTGCATTAAAGAAGTTCCATCTTCTTTCTTCCTACTTGTCCCTTGTTCATACTATTGAGAAAAGTCCCAACGACGTCGAGCCTGATAATGTAGGGTGTGTACTTCTAGCAGCTAGTCGTAACAAAACCACCAACTGTAAATATTTTTCTATCTGTTCGAGCAGAAGTAATAATCGAAACAAATGGTTCCTAAACCCCCCAAACTCTGCACCCTCTCACCCTATTTAACCTATCCAACCTATTCCCCGAAGCGCTGACTCCCGAGATCTTCCCCTTTCAGATCAATATCATCCAGTGTCAGGGGTTTTGTGTCACCGAGTGAATGAGGACTGTGTCCAGCCAGAAGGGTAGGAGGGTGATGGTAAGGGCTTAATTGTCGCAAAACGACGCCGTTATTGCGGTATTGGCAATAACGGTATATATAACGGTATATAAGGCTCCATTCACCTGTGACATTAATAGAGTGATGGATTAATTCCTAAACCCTTCCCTCCATCTAAAAGGGGGAGGGGGGGGTTTCTAGTCATATATACAGAACTCCACTACACCTACGCCGTAGGGTAGCTGCTACTTTATTCCCTGACATCCAGGAACACTGAAGTCACCAAGCCCAGTCCACCCAGGCCAATCATTGTGTAAAATATCGTCCGGAAACACCTCAGATAGACTTCCAAAATACTATCCAGCGTTGTATGTGAGACTTCTCATAGCCTCAGCCCGTCAATGAAGCTCACAAGATTGGAGGCATCTTGCAGAGGCGCTAATGCTCCCCATATCAAGATGCTAAGAGTGCCTTGGTCGAAAACAGCGATCTTCGAAATATAAGCCACGCGAGCACCGAAGATAAAGCCGCGAGTACTGCGAGCATGCAAGTCGACCTGTTTATGTCATTCTCCAGGCAGGTGGCCGAGTTCTTTCTGTTAAATCGAGTACAGAGCACTACCTTTCGAATAAGATGCTACCACCTGAGCCGAGTACACGAGGGCGAGCGAGGGGTTCTCTAGCTCAGCCAATTCGTCGGTGGCGAAGGTGGTACTCCAAAGCCCGGCTCGCCGAAGCCTTGGCAGAGCTATCCGTAAGAAAAGGGATCTCACTAGGTTAGTCTGCCACTAACGGTAACAGTAGGTTAATCCTATCTTTTTCTACAAGATTTGGAGCCAGGCGGCTAAGCGGTGCTCATCACCAATACGTAAGTTATAGATTACCTAGGTAGAGCAAAATGGAGAACTGACCCCCCGACCCCCTATGGCAATACCCCCACGTGAAAACACTGTTACCATGAATTAGAGAAGTAAGCGGCCCTGTTAATGCGATGTTTAGCAGTTCTCATGTGGATTTGGCATATATATTGTAAACCCTTTTCAGGAATGGTCAATCGTATTACGGATCATGAATAATATTGTTGCGAAAGGGGTTCTGGACTCCCTTAGTGACTAACCCATGCTATATACAAACCACTTCTCTATTCCGTGTAGCATCGTAACAGCCCTCAAGCGGCTACGCAGTTGATGTCTAGCAGGCCTTCGTTCATGTTTGTGCATATCCACTCGGCAGTTGCTGCGCTGGGCGGCGAGACGGCAATGTTTTCTGTGCGGATGTTCTTACATACCTATTTGTTTAAGTTAGCACATTTCGTTTGCGATTAGATGCCCCCTGTTTCCTCCCATTTTTCCTTTGTCCCTTTGGCGCCTTGTGTTTCGTCATATAGGATGAAAGACTTACGCTAGGGTCACTGCATACGAGGGTCCCGACACGGGGATCGTGGCGTTTCGACGTTGTTCCGTAGAAATCTTTGAATAGAATATCTTCTATTAGTAGTACGGCCTTAAGATTCCGTTAGGTAAGTGTCAAAGTAGCGCCGCGTGTGAGACGATTTCTTATGGTTCGTGGCTTACTGGATACGCATTGCATGCTTCTTGACTCGAGGCGAAATAACATTGGGTTAGTTCGATAGCCCCTAGGATGCCGCATTATTAACCGAGGCAGTTCATAAATCAAGATTTCTAACACTTGAGGGCGAAGGCTCACAGTCGTTATTCGTGTTATGGAACAATTCGTATGTGATATTCCGCACGTAGCCGGCTCCTCCCCCAGAGCTTGAGCCCGTCGTGTTGGGCGGCACGCCGGGCCATATCTTGATCCGGGCGCCGTCGGAGGCGTTGCTCATTGAGATATTGTATACATATACATCCTCCACGATGTCGTATTCCCCTTGGTATTGTCCTAGGCTACCGACAGATATACCATGGGACCCATTACATTGAAGGTTTTGGACGATGATGTCGGTTGAGTTTGGCTTGAAGGATACGCAGTCTTTCTGGTTAGATTTCACGATATAGGGATGGAAAATGAAGGAGGGAAAGAGAAAATGAAGGCAATGATGAAAAGTATCTGATTATCTTACCATCGTAGTTGTTGATCGTCGAATTTTGTATCACGATGTTAGTGCTGCGGTACGTGTCCCAGCCGTCTGTGTTCTAATTACTCGCTCATTCGTCAGCCGAAAAATATCAACATATTACAACAACATGCCGGATCTACCCAGTTTAAGGCGATTTTCAACTAGCAAGACCGAGGACTTACAGCTGGGGGGGAACTCAAGTTTGTAACCTCGATCCAGATATTGATATCCGTAATCAAAACATCGTTCGAGTTCATGATAACGTTGAACCAGAATGGTGAATTTTTCATGTTGAGCCCTGAGACGGAGCCGCCGGCTAGCCCGTCTGTGCCGAATAAGACAGGTCTGTAAAGTGTTTCGTTGCTTCTCTTTGCAGTCCACCATGTCTGACCAAGGCCTACCTCGCATGAATTAGCTTCTCATTCTCGACTTACTTTTCGTTCTCATTCTCATCGCATAAGCATCACATCTCGTCTCACATCAATCCCCAGGCCTACCCAACTAAGATAGAACATAGTTGGGGAGGTATTAAGAAAGTTGGACTCACCATCTAGAGTCCCAATGCCCAAGCCATAGATATTAACGTCGTGCCCACCAAACTTCCAGAAGAGGTGTACATCCTGGTAAGCATATCCAAAGGCCTTCGTCTGCCAATACTCCACGTCATCGCTGAAGACGACAGTGCCGAGTATCAAAATGTCAATGCTCTGCAGAAATGTCAAGTCCGTCGGCGACGCAATCGTATACGTTGTATCTGGCAGCAAGACTACCGTACCGCCATTATTGCAGTCATGCGCTGCGGAAATGAGAGCCGGGCCGGCGTCCGTGGCTTCAGGGTCCACAACGCATATTCTTGAGGGGTGGCGGGCTGCACCTAGAGGGAAGGGCGTGGATGGTGTTTTGGGGCTTGTGATCAAGTTGGGGATAGCTGGGAGTGAGAAGGGTGTTGTTACTGCTGTGGCTACCGTTGCTGCCAGAACGGTAGTGAGTAGATAGCGCTGCATTTTATAAATGCGACTCAATCCGGTTGTGAGAAATATTGTACTGCGCAACCATTATCATTCGTCAACTGGGAAGCTAGTCATACTCTCTTTAAATCACAAATCATAGACTTAAAAGTGAACCTATACTAGTCAGATTATACGACCTTGTTTATCCTTTCAGGGTTTGCCTATATTTAATAAGAAGCCCCGGGATGGGCTTGGCTTGGCGGTTGCGCGGAGAAGCTGTTGCTGATTGATTTCCCACCAGTCACCATTCCGGGTTGGAGGTGACCGACTAAATTACGATGGCAGTGTCTCGTCCCCTCATGACACTCGGGGCATTGTCCAATCCCTACTCTGTAGATATCTGCATGGACATGGTGAGGGGATCATGCTCACGTTCCTTGCCTCCAAGAAGCCGGGATTCAACATTGGATTGAACATTGAGATAAGCGAGACTCTAGCGAATTCAGCCTGAATGAAAAGCTGAGTTGGGATTATTCAAGAGCGTCGACATTTTCTCCGTAAAATCGAAAGAGTTTAACAAGTGTGTGCTCCTTGCGTGAATTATACATCATTACTTATGGATCTTCGCACTTCGTTCGGACAAATAGATACGCATCAGGGGAAATAATTGTATTCGGCGATTGCCCTCCCAGATATCCTGAATGATGGGGCTGACCGACGTCAGGGGAAGCCTATATATTACATATTAACTCCACTATCTGCCATCAAGCATAACCGGCCTATTGGTTCTATGGCACTTTGGCGGAGTGCCCGTCTCCTCGGGGAATCACGCAGTGCGTACAGACTAACTGCCGCCCTAGTTCTGTGAGGCTATCGTAAAACCACCGCGTAGTATAGGTTAAGGCAGCGTATTGTATGGTTTGGTGATTCGAGGGGCAGTATTCGGCTTGAAGTTGACGTTCCCATCCTCGCGTAGTCGCAGCATAAAACCAATGGTTTGGTTTGGTAGATCCTGCAATGCAGTAGACGTACTATTTAGTATGCGCCCGGAGCAGTTTAATTTAGATAGGAGTTTTTGTTACCTCGGCCCCTTTTCTTGTAATAGCTTACAACAGCTATCAGAATAACAACCCGACTGGACGATCCAACCCTTTTTAAAAAGCACTCATTGAGGCAGGAGGCACACTTATGCCCTGAAAACTCTACACCTACATCCTGTCCTAACCGCCGGGAGGGCATGTATATAGTCCGACAAGGACGAACTAAGCGTATAAAGCACGGAAGTGCTAAAATAGATAGATACGGGGTAATATTGCACGCCCTCGAGATAACGATATAGCTTCCATAGCCGCATTATATATTTAGAATTATCTAGTATAAATAACAGGCAGCTTGCTATATTTCATGTTGTTTAGGAGGCTTATGGTGCTATTATACAGTACAATTTTATGAGGTTAAATACTACCTAGTATGAATTAATCAATTAATCAAACATACATGCTGCCTTCGAGGCCAACGTCCTATGAATACATGGCTGTTAGCTTTACATTTTTCTACTTTACTGCTACCTTACACAATTTCATTATCTTTGGACTAGTATCGGAAGAGTTCTTGGCTGGAACAGAACGTATCATCTTCAACCTTGATATTAATTAAGACGGTACGAAAATCGTGACGTTATATAAACTCACTGCCACTGCCAAGACCAGTGGTTGCAGCCAATACAAGCTTAATTCGGGGTGGCAACTCTTCGCTCACCGTAAATAGCAAGAGGTGCAGCTTACTAGACTATATGAGTCCTTGTGTAGTAACGAACAAAATACTACAACTCTGCATAGAACTATTACATCATCACACCGATCCATGTTTCTCTGAAACTGGTATCTCACGGTACGGCGAGTAGATGAATATTAGGAGGTATCCCCTGTTTCCTTTTGTTGTGCTTTTCCTCTTAGTTATTTCTCAAGTTTCAATTGAACCATTATCGAATTAGTGCTGCGCATAAGAACATTCTACATATAAACCTCTTCAGACTCTTCGGATCGTTCCATAAATCTTAAGTTTTGTTCTTCACCCTCAGCATGTCGACGGCCGCCCTGACTCAAAGCAAAGGGCAAGACCACGTCATAGCCTCCTCCATCGAATCTTTCGCGTCGCACCAAGGGGCTGTCACACCCAGCTCTCGGGCGATATTACGATTAATCTCATGTTACGACTCTGGTAAACCTCCCGTAACACCTACTCGCTATCTATCTCTTTCCTTTAGGAAGAAGATGTGCATGTGCATGTTGTTAACATCGTGTGAATAGCCACATTGGATTTCTCTGACTGGGCGCCAGAGCACCTCGATGAAAATACTACATCTTTCTCCGGGGGCTTACAGAACGGCACTCTTGATATCGGCTGCTATAATCTGAGCAACGATAAATTGACAGATGACGTCCACGCCACGTCACTGACTGCCGACAGCGAGGATCATGGTGAGTTCGCCTTTTCTATCTCTCTATATCTCTCCTCGCATCGACATTCAAGACGCTCGAAATAAATACTAGTACTCCCCCGTCCCTTAACTAGACTTCCTAAATTACCACTGACTCGGATTGACTATGAGCTTTACAACTAACTTCTGTCAATACGTAGAATCAGGAAAAACTATTATCTGCATCCACGACTGGTGCGTTCACCAGGCACGGGCTGAGCACGGCTACGTGCCAGGCCAGCGGTTCTTCCGCTTCGAGAAGGGTCGATATACTAGTGCGCTGCCCTTTCCAGGATTGAAGGTCATGCAGACAGCAATCAAAGATTTCTTAACCTCGGTCAGGGGCACGTAAAATGAGGGCATAATAGGGGGGTGGATTGTGGCCACCTTCTATGAGCTCTGATTAACTCAAATCGCTCGTGACGGTTTCGTATCATTCCTCGATACTGGGGTCTTCGCTGTCTTCGTGTTAATGGGTGTGTTTAAAAGTTCCTCTCGCGTCGTTTATGTATGAATGATCTGAATTCAATTAAAACTAAGATGGTAGCACTAGTTGCTCAACTACTTCAACATAACTAGTTTATATTATTACGTCATCCTTCACTTACTCATCTCATCAAGCAAATGCGCTTCTCGATAAGGAAATTGAGATTTGGTATGAGAGTGTAAGTTGAAGCTAATGAGGTGAGACGACTTGTAACTCCGAGGAATCTTCTGAGGAATCTTCTGGGGAACTGTATAGCTCCCGCTCCTAGAATATCAGCGTAGTTTACGGTTAAGCTCGCTAATAGGCCCTATGCGGTCTAAATAAGATACTTGTATGATATGATATGATGTATTAAGGTGATGTGCCTCTGGACCATGAGCTTCCTCACCTCACGGGACTTTACAGTCTTAGCCTCTCATTTCGCCACCAACCCGAGTCTAATAAAGGACCTAGTTCGCAGTCACGATTTGATGAGTTAAGTGGGAATGCCAGGGATTTAACTTTGCCGAAGAAATGAGTCTTACAGTCTAGTCTCTCTAGACGGGAGGAAGTTCTACTGACTGTTAATGATCTCTTGGCATTGGGCCCACCACAACCTCCGTGTTTCAGCTCACCACCAACGCACAATCCCCTTACTTCGTTTTCCAACATTTCATGTAGTCGCGAATTAAGAACTTATTGATTTCACGATATTTATTTCACGATATTGAGAACATATATATTTCGATTATCGAGTCTAGTAAGGTGTGTTAAAAAGAGAAGATAAAACCTACGTCACCGTGCCACACCTTGTCTCACCGTTTTTACAGCGCTCATCTCACCCCGCCCACCTGTCTAGAGACTCATAATCGTGAACGGAGAGTCAAATATCATGTCGAAATTCGCCGACCCGTCGCAATTCCCAACCTTCTACGAGCTACCGGCAGCAGCATCAGCCGCAGGCCAGGCGTCGACCTCATCAGACGAGAGCTGGTGTCTCCTAGCGCAGATCAAAGAGAACATGACCATCACAAAGCCCACGCTCATCGTCACGGACCGGACGGGCGTGGACTTCGCGCTGCTCTTCGAGGACGCGATTAGCTTGAAGGGGTTCCGGAAGGGATATACCGTCGTCGTCCCTAACGCGAGGCGGACGGACCGTGAGGGCGACGGGAAGAAGGCTGTTGTGCGCGTGCCTGCTGGTCGGAGCGCTGAGGCCAAGGTGAGTGCACAGAAATCTGGCGAGTTCTCATGTGTTATCCAAGCTCGAACACTGACATGATTTTCCTGGGCAATAGGTCATACCCGGTGCCCTGGACAGAGTGCTTGAGCTGGGCGTTATAATAGAAGCGAGAACTACGGATCAAAAGTGTGTGGCATGTGGCAAGACGGAAGGCGAGTTCATGAAGTGCACTGGGTGTGGCTTTGCTGCGTATTGCGGAAAGGTAAGAGGCTTAATTCCCCCCTATTCTCATTATCGGTATAATCCGTTGGTGACTTGGATCTGATGGCGATTGTGTGGTTATCTAGGATTGTCAAGTAAAGGGTTGGGTGGAGATGGATCATAAGTCTAATTGCAAGGTGTTGAAGGGTTTGCGTGACATTCCAATATAAAAGCGTCAAGCGAATAGGGATAAAACTGTTGGGATAGGGTCCATTAACACAACTTGAAACTCAACTGTCGGCACTGACTATTCTATGTTCATCCCATGCTGCCGGTCCGTCTGATACCGATGAGTGAGAGATGGAAATGTTCAGTATATTGACACACCATAAGATATACATACGAATAGTTTGCTTAGGGTCATAGGTCGAGATGTAGACACTTACTTACGTAGCAGGTTAGGCAGCATCCGGAAAAGGCTTCATTTACAGCTACAGTACTAATTTAATGTCGCAAGTAACTATGGAAGTTATGTCTACTCCGTTCCGCCGGAAGGCGACGAACCCTCGCTCGTATTTATCCTGTACATGATATCTGTTCTGACAGTATACTTGGTACCGGCCTTCACATCATCGCCGCAGTGTCTCAATCTAGAATGCTGGAATATGAGGACTCGACCGGCCTTGGGATCTACATCCAACTTGCGAGAATTATCCCGTGATAGAAATGATGTAGCGCCACCAACGAGGTCCGCGCTGGGACCGACTACCTGTCGCGAATCGTTCAAGTATAAATGCACAGTCATGTACGTCTGCACCATGTAGCCTTCCGGTGCACGCTCACCGTACGCGCCATCACAATGGGGCTTGAAGAATTGTCCGGCGGTATACTTGAGGAAGCGCAGACGCTTGTTCACCCTGTAGAACTCGTGCTTGACGCTCTGTACCACCGTGTCGACAGAGATCCCAGGAAGTGTCGAGAGTTTTTCCTGGATCTCGGGCACGGCGGCCATACGCGTCCATAGGCGGTCGACGATCTCCTGGTTGTCCCAGATGATGCGGTCGCTTTTGCGATAGTGGGGGACCTCTACTTCTAAGCCGTCACCGACATTGACGAGTGCTGGCCTCCACGGCGACCCGTCATTTTTGTCCTCGTCCATGACGCTAGATTCGGCAAGCTGGAGCAGCTGGGTGCACTCGGAGGGGCTGAGGACGTTGTCGAGAACGACGGCGTAGCAGCCCTCATACTCTGGTAGAGCCGAGTTCTTGAAGTCGATGAGATCGTGTGTGATTGGTTGGACGTCGGCTGGGTCAGCCCTGAGAAAGTCATCCGGTATGGCCACGTCATTGGACATGTAGACGGTTTTCACAGGTACTTGATAATGGTTTTTCTTCGCCGGTTGGGTTTTGCCCAGAATTCTATCCTTCGCCTTGACGATTTCGCTCAACATGTTTGAAATAGGTGGCCGATGTGATTGTGCCGATTGAGATTGATTGTATGAGGTGCTGTTGAGTTGAGGAGACTGAGATGATGGTGTGTGCTTCAGCCAGTCCTATAGCGGTCTGCCTTCGATGTTATATAGGAACATACGTGGTGAGGATAGATTGGTTCAACGATTGCTTATAGGGCTGAACAAACAGCTGACCAATATAAGAAGGAAGCCTACCTGATCGCTGGGCGTTCAAAATGCAAGTATCTTCATAGGTACGGGATGAGGCGCAGTAGACCTGAGATGGCGGGGTTACATAGCCTACAGGGCAACTGACATAGCTGTTTCCCTTAGGTAGGCACTTTAGGTAGGCACTTTAGGTAGTTAGTGCCTAACGTACCTATATGTACTTAATTACCTCTACCTCGTAGAGTTCTGCTAGGCAGTAAGGCGTTCTATCAAGGTAGAAAAGCAAGCGATTCCTATCTCCATTTTCCACATCAAATCGTCTATAACTACACTAACTCATCGATTAGGCAACCAAATTAACTTTACTTAACTAAAGGATGCGGATGGCCCAGGACGCTAAAAATCCGAGACACAAGGCAGACATATATAAACTTATATATCTGGCCTCAATCAATTCTGCAGTGAAATGCAACGATTCGCTCTGGTAAGAGCATCATAGCTAGCCAGCATAGTGGTCCACAAACACCAAAATAGGTACAATCATTCCGACGGCCGAGTCAGGGTGTATCGCGCAGTCGCAGATGCAACACATTGACGCTGCAAGGTTGCCTTCAAGCTGGGATGTCATCCAGAAGGATGCCCGCCAAGTGGTATAAAAGTTGCGTCGTCGGGATTTGAACTGATACGCATCTCAAAGGCTGCCGAATCGAGAGGAAATAATTATGAGGAAGTGACTGGATTAGTGATCCATCCTCTCCTCCCTCTCCGAACCTTGGACTTTGGACCTTTAGTACTGAGCGGTGAACCAGACGGCAACAAGCCAAAACAGCGTACTAGGAGGCTTGAATTCCCGCCGTGCCCGTCGGCCGAAGCATAAAAATAAAGGGATTGAATGAACAACACAGTTCAAAGACCCTGACGCATGAACAGGAAAGGGGTTAATATATGTAGCTCTCCACTTTGGCAAAAGCCGGGGGTTCGTCTGCCTGGGGCCTTCGAGATGGCCAGTCCAGACTTATTGTACCGAGATTGAAGGCGTCCGCTTTTTAATTTGCAGATCACTCCCGAAGTGGAACCTGTTCAGGGACGCTGGTAAGCGAAATCCTGTTTAAGAAACAACTCAATACGAACCACCGGGAAAGGGGTCCTGCTTTCTGCCCAGTAGTAACGTGCCATGACACACAATATATTCTCTCCACCAGCAATGTCCAGCATCGTCCACCATACGCGCGTTCCGACAACCACAACATGTGGGTTTTGAGGCTGAGATGGCGCCTGCGGGTCTCTAATACGAGATTTTTGGTGGCGTCGGCATCTGCCTTTGTGAGCGGTTCTTGGATAAATCGGCCCACTATCCGTTGAATCCGACCCTGTACTAGCCAAGGATTATGATGACGATGATGAGATCTCGGCTCAGGTCCAGCTCTAGTGTACAGTACCTAGCGTAGGTACTGTGCAGAATGATACCCGATTCCATGTATGAAGTGCCGATCCTTTTGCTTTTCTCTCCTTGTTCTCAACCGTCTATCTACACTTATATATATTCTAATCCAGACTTCTGTATTTGGCTTTTAGATACGCCGTTATAGAGGAGTTCTGAACACACTCGCTTTCCCTTGCTCTCACTCTTCTGGATCCCCGCAGTGTGCCAATACCATAATGCGTTTCTCTTCTGCCGTCGCCGCCCTCGCGGCTGCTGTCGGTACCGCCGACGCTGCTGCTTCACCCGCCAACACTGGCCTCAAGGGTTTCAACTACGGCGCCTTCTTTCTCAACCAGCAGGCCAAGGTCCAGGCAGACTTTGCCTACGAGTTCAACCGTGCTAAGTCCATGCCCGGCACTAGCGGTTGGACGAGTGCTCGCCTGTATACAATGGGTATGCCTCTCCTAGCCACCCGGAGAAGATGAACTACTAACAAAGTCCTTTCAGTCCAATGGGGAACCAAGTCCAATGTGGTTCAAGCCATTCCCGCAGCAATCGATACGAACACTAAGTTGCTCCTCGGTCTCTGGATTTCCGGTGGCACACAGGCCGTCGATAACGAGATCGTCGCCCTCAAGGCGGCCATCACCCAATATGGCACCAAGTTCACCAACCTTGTTATTGGTCTTTCCGTCGGTAGCGAGGATCTTTACCGAGATGCCGCTGGCGAGGTGGGCACATCGGCTGCTTACCTAGTCAGCTCCATCAAGAAAGTGCGCGCCGCCCTTGTTGGCACGGCACTCGCGAACGTGCCCATCGGCCACGTCGACACATACGACTCGTTCCTGAACGGAACAAACAAGGCCGTCATCCCCGCGATTGACTGGATCGGCTTTGACGGCTACCCTTACTGGGAGACCACCAAGGCCAACAGCATCAACGACGCCATGACACGCTTCTACGACGGCTACGACAAGACGGTCAAGCTCGCCGGCACCAAGCCCGTCTGGGTCACCGAGACCGGCTGGCCCGTGACTGGCAAGACGAACAATCTTGCCGTTTCCAGCGCCGCCAATGCCCGAATCTACTGGCAGAAGATTGCTTGCAGCCTCATCACAAAGAAGGTCAACCTCTTCTGGTACGGTCTGCAGGAGTCCCAGTATGGTACCGCCAGCCCTGACTTCGGTATCTACGGAGCTGGTGATCTAGGAGCACTTACGCCTCGCTACTCGCTCGCTTGTGTAAGCTAACTCTCCATCCCCTTGCGCTCTGTAGTGTAAATACTAACGCTTTTGAAGTAATCTGGGGTTTAAGTAAGTGAGATTTGGAAATAACTACGGATAGATAAAAATTGCATAGCATTGCATAGCAGGGGCCTTCAGTTCCCCAAGTATATAATACACGAATTTAATACGCTATTGGACCCAGTTGGCTACGATATTCTTGAAGTAGACAGGATTCAAGGAAGCTCGGGACCCTCAGATATGTAGTTTGAAGGGCCTTTGAAGTGAAATGGTGGCTTTTTTTAAGCCAGATAACTATGCTTGGAGATCTCCATTCTTTCACTAATAGTTAGTAATATGCCTACTCCGTAAGCATTACATGTGCCTAGATACCTTTTTATGCTGTGAGGGATCACGCAATAGAGCTACAGAAACGCTAACGCACACGAACGCATCTAGTTTATAAAAATTAGGCGAAATAGTCGAATAAATGTTCGGAGGGGTCAGAGCGGGTCGGTCAACTAAATAATTGGTCTAGCATATGATGACTCGGTACACATCAGGCTAGTCGATCGTGGAGCTGCTTTCAATGAAAATAGTAGATGCAGTGGATTAGGTTTGAATTGACAATCCATTACCGAACACAACTCATGTCCAGCCAGCCTAGTTTCCTGACATATCTGCTTCTGTACGATATGATTTTCATTTGGATATGATATACATTCTGATAGATTGTAGTTTTCATAAAGTAATGAGGCTCGAGCAAGCAAGCAAGGAAAGCCGCCCGAGATGCATCCCGATGTACCGGGTCGTGCGACGTCGGCTTTCCCCGTAATTCAAACTCGGGATCTTGACGTAACATGGCACACTCGCTATGCACTCTCCCGAAATCCCGACCACTGCCCTCACTACGTACACAACCCCATACCGCGTCTCCTATCCGTTCCTTTCGAGCCCCGCGTCACTAACTTGGAGTCATAGTGCTCAGACAAGGTCCGGAATCTCTATTTCTGGATACATCTCCTCGATTGACCTTTTCCGTCGGGAAACAAACCTCTTGTCATATCGTTCGTAAGATCCAGTCCGCGTTACACCTTAGAAAGAACATACACAGTCACTCAACCACGACATCATGGCAGCTATACCTCCCCCGGGGATCTACGTCCCGGTGCCGACCTTCTTCGTCGGCAAGCAGGCGGCGGACTACAACGCCGTCGCGGCACCTCTAGACATCGACGCGCAGATAGCACACTCGCTGTATCTCGCCCGGGCGGGCATAAAGGGGCTGGTGATACTAGGCAGCACGGGCGAGGCCGTCCACCTGACGAATAAAGAGCGCTTCGAAGTCCTCGCCGGCGTGCGCCAGGCGGTCGAGAAAGAAGGGTTCAGGGATTATCCTATCCTCGCTGGCACAGCGACGCAGATTATCGGGGAGGCGGTCGAACAGCTCAAGAGCGCGAAAGAAGCCGGCTCGCAGTGGGGCATGTGTCTGGCGCCTGGCTTCTTTGCGGGCGCGAGCACGCAGGAGGGTATTATTCGGTGGTTCACTGCCGTGGCTGATCAGAGCCCCATACCTATATTAATGTAAGTACCCCCCTCAGTTTTCTATCGTGCTCGATCTTCGACTTCAGAGCTGGGAGTTCGCCCGTACTAATGGGACGGCTGGGTAGATATCACTACCCCGGCGTCTCCAACAACGTCAAGATCACGCCGTCGACCTTTGTAACGCTATCAAAGCACGCGAATATCGTGGGCTGCAAGCTCTCCCACGGAGACATCTCCGTGCATGCGCAGGTCGCGTCGAACCCGGAGATCGACCACGACAGTTTCCGCACTTTTACGGGGCTTGGACAGCAGTTGTTGCCTGTTGTCGCTGTGGGCGGAGCCGGCGCTATCGATGGGTGTGCGGGATTCTTCCCTAAGACGGTCGTGCGGCTCTATGAGCTGTCTGTGAAGAATCAGCTTACTGAGGAGGAGGCGCGTGAGCGACGGCGGTTGCAGTTTAAGATCAGTTCTATCGAGGAGCTGGTTGCTAAGTTTGGCACTGTTGGTATCAAGGAGGCCATTAGTCGGTTGAGAGGATTCGGCGAGAGAGACGGCACGCGATTACCACTTCATGGGGGGATTCCTGGTGGTGATGCTGAGTGGGCTAATTGGAAGGGCCTTGCGGATAGTGTGCAAGAGGAGGAGGATAGGTTATAGGGTTGCGGTATTAGCATTTATAAATCATAAGTATATGTGAAAATATACTGTCGAATGTTATGAATGATATCCTGTCACACGTATCGACTAGCGTCTGCGAGTCTTGTGAGTCTCGGTCTGTAATACCGGAATTCATCTCAGAAGTCTCGGACTCAAAGGCTCAGCTGTTCAGTCCTTGCCTTAGTACGAGACAACAGGAATGAGGAAATATTAGCCGAATTCGAGATAGTTGCCGATCGGCTAGACTGTACATATATACGTAGTATTTCCGTCCTTTCTCCTTCGAAGGGCCAAGGACCTTTGGCACCTTAGAAGATTATTCCTGTATATTCTCTAAACCCTAGTTCTAGCCCTTGTTATATGTCCGTAGTGTGTGAGATTCTAAAGGCGATTACTAGAACGGGAATATAGCCTTGTCAAGCATAGAATTCCCAGCTGCGATCTCAAGATTCAAATAGCTTGGCTCTCATAATCCTGTTGATATTTTCCGCAAATCGTTGGCTCTCCCAGTGCTAACTAGAACTGATGCCGTATGGGTAGACCACATCAGTTGAGCTGCTAGAAGTCCAGAGGTAAAACAGTATATAATACGTAGTCATCTGTTTCTGCTACGGCTCGAAGTAGGGGTGACTGGCTCATATATTCGGAAGTGAGTCTCCTGAAAAGGAGGTAGCGAAGTGCACGGAAATTACCGAAGAAGCTTGCCGTGAGAAGCGATTCCATGTTCTTTAGAGAGCTGTGAACTGTACCACTCAAATATCAACCTATAGGAAGGTTTCATTCTCTTCACTTCATGTAATGGATAATTCGGAATCTTACCAAGAGGTAGTAGTAGTTTGAATAGACATTCTCAGTAGTTGTAAGGTATTAAGAGAAAGAGACAGATGTTACACATGAAGGGGGACACGTAGTAATCGTGTTGTTGCTTACAGCAGGATGTAAGTCTAAAGAAGCACGTCGTCTATAACAAGTCATATCCCTGTGATTGAATAGTTTCGCTGTTGTAACTTAAAAAAGAAGCTCCTAATTTTTAAGTAGTCGTGTGCCCGCCCAGTCTGTTTTAAACTAGTGCATCTTCCCCTTTCCTCATTGCTACCCCTTACCATCTTTTGAGTTTATCTACATTTATGTGTATACTTGCAAATCAAAGTCATTGTGCAATTATCTATAAGTATATCTCACTCTCACTATTTACCCAAGGCCTGAGTTAAAACAACTTTTCTTCTTGATTGGCTACGTCGTTACAATCACCTAACTTATTTTGAGGATTCCTTTGCGTATTTTAATTAGAGGGGCTTGCTATACTATTCTCATTGAATTTATCACTACTTTGTGACAACGAGTGGTATTCATGATAGCCTATACGTCTAAACGGGCTTTCCTCCCTACCCCTAGGCAGGCTACTATAGCAGTAAAGGCCTTGATCAGACACCTGGGAGGGAATGTAAGAGCCATTCATTTCAAGTATAATATCTTCTGAATGAATTACTGCTGAAAATAGCATTTATAATTAATAACATTTATATCTCTATCATCGGCTATCACGTGGTTTAAGGGGATGAATTAAAGTAGGTATTACAATGGAGTACCTAATGTAAGGTAAGTATATGTACATACCAGATAAGTGGGGGTACAGAATGCGGGGCGTGGCTGTGCAAGAAGTGTTAGAGAAAGATGAATCCGTGTCACAGTAGCCACCCATTTGAAATCCGGGAAAGACGGGGCTGACGGGTCGGACGGGTCGAAGAAGTCCAATCACTCACTCACAGTCTACCAAGTATCATCTATTCAATCAATCATTCAATCAATCATCTGTCAACCATCTGTCAACCATCAACCATAATTGTTACATCGCCTTTGTGATCATCTCGGTCTCCTTCGATTCTCCGTACCGAGTAGATATAGTACTACTGCACTTGTACAGAATGATCAAGCCATTTGAATTAGTTTAGGTCAGAACAAACGATTCCACACCACACGCATGACAGTTGCGTGAAAGCATCTCTCCCACACGATCCACGATCGCGTTCTTACGTCCTGTTCTTGGGACCCCTTTGCAGACCGGCCCAGGATGGCTTCGTCTCAGGATTCTACGCAGGAGCAATCTTCTGTCGAGGAGAAGAAGACCAGCAGACGCCCTGCCAACACAGCCTTTCGACAGCAACGATTAAAGGCCTGGCAGCCCATCCTCACACCCAAAAATGTCATTTGGATCTTTTTTGTCCTGGGCGTCTTCGCCGCAGTCGTCGGAGGACTCCTGATCTACGCCAGCCGGATGGTACGGAACACCGTGTTGCGTGTTGGCTCAACCGCCACGAGACAGAACTTTCACTGACAACCCGTGCTGCAGGTCTCGTCCATTGAACTCGACTACACAGATTGCGGATCCGGCGCTCGAACTGAATGGCTCCCCATGCCCTCCAACTACGTCAAGTCGTACTGGCGAAATAATAACAACGGCTCCACTATCGTCACTGCTCAATGGAAGAAAACCAACAACGTTTCTCATAGCTACGACGGCTTCGAGGTCACCGGCCTCACAAACTGCAGCCTTCAGTTCGAGATCGTCCAAGACATGAGCGCTCCCGTCCGGGCCTACTACCGTCTCGAAAACTTCTACCAAAACCACCGTCGCTACGTCAATTCCTTTAACGCCGACCAACTACTCGCCAAGGACAGCGTCACCGTTTCGAGCCTTAAGAATTCAGATTGTCCCCCTCTTGCCGTCGAGGACGTCGAAGAAAACGGCACCACCAAAACTCGTCAGATTTATCCCTGTGGTTTGATTGCCAATTCCCTCTTCAACGACACCATCGGCCGCCCTTTTCGTTTAGGTGTCACGGGAAGTAACGATAGCCGCACCTACAAATGGAATGAGGATGGCATCGCCTGGAGTTCCGACATGGATCTCTACAAGAAGTTGGAGGATCCCGATTACGACCTCATTATCCCACCACCTAACTGGCGGGCCCGATACCCTGACGGCAGATACACGGCCGAACACCCGCCACCGGATCTAAAGTCGGATGAACACTTTGTCTCGTGGATGCGGACCGCTGCATTACCAACTTTCTTCAAGCCATGGGCATTCGGCAACGAGACGCTCGTCGCAGGCACTTATTCCGTAGATATCGTCGACAGTAAGTTGATTCACAAATCCTTCGTTTACTTCATGTCTCTCTAATGCGGTGATACTAGACTTCAATATGACCGATTTCAAGGGCAGGAAGTCCCTCGTCATCACAACTACCGGCCCCCTAGGTGGCAAAAACGATATCCCTGGCATCCTTTGGCTCGCCTTGGCCGGCTTCTTCATCGTCATGTCGCTCCTCTTCGTCCTCGGAAACTTCCTCCGACCTAGGAAGCTGGGCGATCATACCCTCCTCTCCTGGAACAAGGTACCGCCATCTGCTGCTGCCAAGGGCAAAGGCAAAGCCCCGGCCGGCGGCCCTAGTATCGGAATGAGCACCGGACGCGAACTATAGTTGGTGAGACACTGGGTTACGGCGTTACTGTGGTACGGGAAGGCGTTTTGTGGTGACTTGGAAATTCTTATGAGCTGAACCTGTATTTTATTAGACTGAGAAATGTGAGTCCAAGCTTGATGTGAACTGCATTGGCGATGCATTTAGGGGTTCGTGATAGTCCACCAGGAAGAGGTTAACGGTTGATTATTTATATTTGTCAAACAAACGACCCCGCGCTGTGATGAATGAGACATGTTGAGTGAAGCGCAGGTAGGGTGTTTTTACAGATTAATATGGATATGAATATATTTGCTTCTAGTCCGTAAAGACTCGTGTAAACCATCGTAAAACGACTGAAAGTCAAAACAACGCCTTGCCTACTACCTACCCACCCTATCCTACACAAGGAGAGAAAGCATATTGTTTGACGACCAGAAATCGACCTCCTAGTTTCCTTCCTGTTTTAGTCCATATGCGCCAATCCTCAGCACGACGAATACCTAGGGAAGCTCTCCGTGAAGCACCCCTAGAGGGGCCTTGGTGATGAATCTGGTTTCCTGAGGGCTTGTATGTAGTGTACAAATTCTGTTGAAACACTTTTTTTATTTTATTTCGGGGTGTTAGTTTGGTTGTTGGGACGCGAAACGCCGTAACGGTAATAAATGATAGACACAGGCACCGTGGCAATACTTAGCAGCTCTTAATGTCTCAATGCGTCGAATTCCTCAACCATCAGCGATGGAAGAATCACTCGACAATGAGCGAAGCATCCTACGACTAAGCAGCAGCAGCAGCGGCAGATTCCTCTACTTTTGCCTTTTTGGGATCCTCTTGTCCATCGACGGGTTCCTCGGCCTTCCGCTTGCCGTTGCTCTCCTTAGGCTCGGCCTTGGGCTCTTCCTTGGCCTTCTTGCGGACGAGACCCGACAGATCTTTAGCGTTCTTCTTGGCCTCCTCGACGCGCGCAGCCTGCTCGGATGAGGACTCCCCGAAGGCTTCACCTAGAAGGCCGGCTAAGGGGTTGCCTTGGCCCAAGGCGGTGTTCATGTCAACAGGCGGTTTCCGGAGTTCCGTAAGCTTGTATTTGGCAATTAGGTTAGTAAAACAGAAAAAGGGGGGAAAGCCGTTCAGAAGACCGGAATGGCGTTGACAAGGAGTCGACGGGAAAGTGGTAGACTCACCCGTTGCTCCATGTCCGCGACAATTTCCTTGACGTCTGTGATCTGCTTGCGCGTCTCGTCGTTGTCCTCGGGCGCGTGGGACGTCGCGAGCTCTACCTCCTTGTTCTGGAGTTTGAGCTTTGTGCTCTCGATAGCTTTCTCCAGCTCCTCGGCCGCCTCTGTTCGCATGGCCTCGTCAACGGTCTTGGGGCCATCCTCCGCACCATCTTCGCTCGACATGGTCATGGATGCGAACTCGAGGGCTAGCGATAGTTTGAAGTGGGCTTCTGCGATTATCTCCGAGTCTTCTGTATAGAGTTCCTCCTTGTACTTTAGTGTCGCGCGACAGTCCTTAATTGCGTCGGGAAACCTGTACTTCACCGTCAGTATGCGCATGTCTTGTGACTGTCAAGAATGGACCGACTTCTCGTTTTCAAGGGAAATCTCAGCTAGGAGATCATGGATATCTGAAAGCCTTTCTTTGAAATGGCGGACTAGCTTATTTTCATCCGCGGCAACGTCCTTGTCAGGTCCTTCTGTAGTAGTTGCTTCTTCGAGTTGCTTTTCGAAGAGAACACGTGAGAGTTCGAGGATCTCGAATGCGACGGCAAGGTCGTCATCCTCTTCCTCTTCCTCTTGACCCTCGCCATCCGCCTCTTCTTCCTCATCGGAATCTTCAAAATTCTCATCTCCAGTGAATTGGAACAACGCCTTTTTCGCGTCAGGTAGCTTCTCCTGTTCGGCACCAGCATTCTTGGCGATTGTAGCAACACCCTCATCAGTAACCTCCTCCGCGCCTGTCTTCTCTTTCTCAGGCGCATCGGCGGTAGAAGATTCAGCTTGCGGCTTCTTCGCTTTAGGCTTATCGACACTACTTGGTTTCTTCTTCTTCTCGGTTGGAGCTTTCCCGCCAAGAACGTCGCTGTTGCTCTGGCCGACCTTGAAGAGACAGCGACCGTAGAGAAATAAGACATCGGCGTTCTCCGGGGCCATCTCGCCATTGGCCTCAGCCTGTCTTTCGGTAGCCGTAGAGAAGATTTCAGCAGCTTCCCCGTACTTCTTGGACTGGTAGAGAGCGGTAGCCTTCGCGACCATGTCGGCCAGCGACACGTTTAGAGACTTGGTGCGCTCTTCGGGATCCATCGGGGGAATGGAATAGGGAGTTCCCACGGTAGAGGCGACGGCGGATGGGATGGCCGAGGGAGCCGCGGAGACGGTAGACGTGTCAGCGGGGGTCGATTCCGCCATGTTGATAGTAGGTAGCGTTAGGATAGGTATTGAGCAGATTGAAGTGAGTCCGTCAGTCGCCTTTGATTGCGACGGAGGGATTGCTATGGGATGAGATGACGCAGAATCGTCAATGGAAAACCAATTGGTTTGCTGAGGTATTCTAGAAAGAAGTGTGAAGCACGATGACGATGCGACAGCTAGACTAGCTCAAGTAATCGTCAAATCAATGGAGTGGCGGCAACAAGCCGTTGTGACGAAATGTGGGCAGTTGACAGGTGACGCGATTCAAGGCTTGGCGTAGGTAAGTACTACCTAGTCTACTGCATTGCTGGTAGGTAAGGTAGGTAATCTACACTACAGGCGCGTCGAGCTTTCCCACCTCTTCCCACTTTTAGGAGCTTTGGACAGTCTGCTTGGCTACCTGGGTACTTAGTAGATGCCTACATTGTTTAGAGAGGTCGACGCCGTATAACGATTTTATCATTTGTCTTATCCGCATACCTGAAATATTTAACCTGTAATCCAAGGCTCTGTTTGATATGTCTAAATCTATTGAAATCCGTCATGTCATGGCTTCAATTGTTATTTATCTAAGTGCAGATCTAACATGCAGTAGCCAATGAACCCACGATATACAACATGTGTTGAGAAACCTAGACAATGGAAGCGTGTTATCGCCTGCAGGCATTGAATGTTAGGAGGCCAGTACCTAGATAGGTACCTAGATAGGTACCTTACTCAGGCATGCCGCATTCCAGACGGCCTAGAATTGCTTGAGTCATTCCTAATCGCAACCAATTCTGGCAAATTTTGTCTTCAATATTGTCTCATTAAGCTTTAAGCATACCTTTCTTTGCATTATCAAAGTGACAACATGATCCCTGATATTGGTACGTACGTATTAAAACCCCTTAGTCAAAGATGAACCAGCGAAACAGCCAATTGCCAATTGAGTTGCGCGATAAAATGTCTTGGGGCGAAACTTGGTCTAGACACAGATACTACGCTCGCAAAGCTTGAAAGAGGAAGAACAAAAAAGAGACCCCGACTGCTGCGCAATTCATGCAAACCATCTCATACTTTGAAACTGCACTTTAGCCGCGCTGTGTTTAGCTTGCTACCTACCAGGTAGGTAAGTTCTATATGAGGAACCAATGACAGTGTGGTTACTCTTCGGTCGTTTACAGTATGCCGTACCTTGTGCATACCTGCCTGAAGACTTCAATAAATGCTCAAAACAGTGGTAGCGAGGACCTGAAGATGTGTTACTTCCCACCAATATTGTCTTGGCTATGTCTTCCCATTGCCCTCCCTTAGGTAACCATTGTCAGGAACAGTGTAACGGTAGAGTTTAGATAGGTACGCTATGTCCTCGATGACTCTCTTATCCCGACCCGGAATGGCTCGAGTCAGTAATTAAAAGTGGTAATCGCCATGAGGGCTGTACACTAGAACGCGGACATTGTTACGTCGAAAATATCAGATCGAACAACTGACAAGTACTCTCGCCACCCAAGGTGTTGAGGTGTGAAACAAAGGAATATACTAACCTACAGACTTGGGTTTCTTCCAACACCACAGCCCCTCAGCCCCTTTGACGCTGGAGGGTCGGATACGACGGTCCGTTCATGGCAATAGTCAGCATCTTGACACATATACCCCGGTAGTCGTCAGATTCGCTTTGACAGGATCGTATTGTTGATTTGGCGCTGAAGGTCAGTTCATGCACTTCGCCGAGTCAAAGGAGCTGACGCCATGTACCAACCGAGGGAGGGATAACCATCATTACTGAGTAGGTGCGCCAGATTGTGAGCTGCAGCCCCTAGTAATACGAGATCACAAACTTCGGGCCTACTCGGCCGGTAGTGGAGATCTTTTCTTCCACAAGCATTTTATTCGTGTGGTGCAGGTGACATTGCATTGTCCTAAAAGATCTATGCACGGGAGACTGAGTAAGTCCCTACTCTGGGAATTGTTATTATAGTTGTCGATGCAGTTTATTAACCATTGTAAATTGTTTGACATTGAATAGACTGTTGAGTTGTGTTTTATAAACTATGCTATTTATAATATTACGCCATAATGCCTTACAATGCCCTATAAAGTTATAATGTGTAGCCTGAAGTGACCAGGTTCTCGGTACCCCCTTTATACCTACCATACACCTACCTTATAGCTATGGCTACAACCACCTTTGTAGGTACTATGTATGTAAGTAGGTACTTGGTACATTTATCTAGTGTGGGGTACCAGGGCTGTTCTTTTTGGGGAGTACGGGGATACGTTGTGTACTAGTATAACATGCATAGGTACACTAATAGGCACTACCTAACCTAGGTAGGTACTCCACAAAGCAATATTCATATAGTAAATGATCATAATTTGTGATTCGCAGTTATTTTGATGTTAGGTTGGTATTGGGTATATATTATTATTTATTCGGATTAAAATGACTTGCCAGATCAGGTGGAAATTAATGTGCGACTTGTGCTTTGGTGATGAATACTTTTTGGACTGAGAATTTCCGATCTCAGCTCTTCTAAAACAAGCCCATAGTGAAGTGAAATACTAGAGGTACTATAGTAACTACACAGTGTCTAGATACTGTATCTCCCGATTTTTCGGGTTCAACCTGCAGAACCCGGGATCAATTTGTTTCAGATTGAGGCACCTCTCGGTCTAGACTCAATTAGGCAAGGCAGGTCGCTACACAACCTCCACAACTTCAAGCCAAGTATTTTCTTTACCTAAATAGGTAGCGTAAGTGCCTACAGTAGCGAGAGATGTAAGGAAAAGTGGTTGACACGGCATAGAGGTACATAAGCGAACTACCTAGCAAACCACGACAGCGGCTGTGTAAAACATGCTTGCAGAAATGCGTCATCCCACTAGTGTAAAGCAGTGGCCAGATAGGAAGCGCAGAACAGCGGGATCGCCGTCGCCCCAGGTTGTTAGTTATACACTAGGTAGTCTTAGACTTATGGTACCGTGTTTGTTCCCTTGGTTAGAAATTAGAATACACAGTACCTTTGGTAGGTACCTAGTACCTCTATAATTACATGTATTAACCACTATCTATCCAACTACATCCTACCTGTTTAGTCTGACAGGCAACCATTTAACAGGGGCAGAAATGCCAATACCTACCTTATCTGGGTAGGAGGTAGGTAAACAGGTGGACAACAGCAGATGATGTAGGTACATACATGCGACAGTACAGTATAATAGGTACAGTACAGTACATCTTGTCATCGACACAATAGCTTTCACATCTCAACTTATCCTCATGCTTCGTTTCTCTCTTCTCCATGCTGACCAACCTGCTTCCCTCATTCTCGACCTAGACTAGAACTTGGTCCTCTCTAGTCTGTCTATCGCTTCGACTTTTGCATTACACGGTGACTACGATGGTTCACTGATTTTGTTTTTATTTTGTCTCGTCGTCCCGTGCTATTCTTGTCTATCTTTTTGACCTACATCGTTTTAATGTTGCCTGTTCTTGGTGACTACCTATCTCGGTCCGCATCCGTTTCCTCTCTTGGTGTTTTGGACTCCGAACGGGCACCAGTCCTCATATCACCCCCTCCATTTTTGCCTCCCCGGCTTAGCCGACAGTGCACTTACATAGTAGGTGTGCTTTGCCGAATATGATTGCGTCGCCAAGCTCTCGGCGTCTTCGCATCTTCGGCGCTGTCACCGTCGTAACACTAATCGCGACCTACATCCATCTTCGTCCGCAGTGGCAGTTCGAATACCGCGAATACTACGATGGCGTTACCAGTTATTTTTCACGTCCCGTCTACGACAACACTCTCTACAACCAAGACAACGAGAATTTGATACAAAAGCATTATAACACGAGCAACCCCTGCGCTCGCTTCCCAAACACAGATGGTATTCTCTTCGTCATGAAAACCGGGGCGACAGAAGCTTTTGACCGAATCCCGACCCAACTTATTACGACAATGTCATGTCTTCCCGATTCCAATTTCCTTCTCTTCTCTGACATGGTACGGTATCTTCCAATTTAAGTACCCGGTGTTGAGCCGGGGCTGAGCTGTGCAGAGCCGGACGTGCTAACCGCTGGACAGGAACAACAAATGGGCCCGTATCACATCTATGATGCCCTTTCGGAGGTTGACGAGGCCGACAAGGATAGGATCGGTGATTTCGATCTATACCGTAGCCAACAGGAGTGCGCCGTTTCCCAGAAGGAGTGCATAGACACCACGACCGAAAAGCAACACGCATGGCACCTGGACAAGTACAAGTTCCTGCCGATGATTGAGCAAACATGGAGGATGCGCCCAGGCCGCGATTGGTACATATTTGCCGAAGCCGATACATACGTTTTTTGGGCCAACATGGTGCATTGGCTGAAGAAGCAGTCCGGCCTAAACCCTCGCGAAAAGATATACCTAGGCAGTCGTTCCTTCGTCGCCGGCAGGTCCTTCGCCCACGGAGGTTCTGGTTACATACTCAGCGGGGGAGTATTGAAGCACCTGGTCGAACAACACACGAATCTAACCCGCCAGTACACCCAGAAGGCCACAGAGGAGTGTTGTGGAGATTTGCTGGTGGCACTAGCTTTGGATGAGCACGAAGGTATCAAGATTCGACAGACATGGCCGATGATTAACGGCGAGAAACCAACCACTCTACCCTACGGCCAGAACCACTGGTGTGAGCCGATCTTGACAATGCATCACATGAACTCCGAGGAGATTAGTACCGTGTGGCAATTCGAACAAACACGCAAGACAGACGTAAGTATGGACCTAAGATGAGTACCTGAAGCAGTCCAATTACCATCCTGACGGACTCAACTAGGGGTAGTCTGTTAAGGATACGCGTTCTTGAACTAATGCTAACGTTAATAATTAGCGTGTCCTGATGATAAAAGACTTATACGATAGTCTGATTGCTCCGAAGATGCGGAAGACTCGTGAAAACTGGGATAACGGGTCGGATGATGTATGCTATATCAATCCCGACCCCGGCGCACAAGAGCGTGCCGACGGCCAAGCCCGAGATCGCCAAAGAAAAGAAGATGAAATGAGCGAAATTGAGAAAACGGCGTGGAAATCACCAGAGAATTGCGCCAAAGTGTGTGAGACAGAAATATCCGCCGAAGACTCTGACAACAAGGAGAAGAAGCTCCAGCGAAATTGTTTCCAATATCGCTGGCACGACGAGGTGTGTTGCACCTCGAAGAGCTTCAAGTTCGGAGAACCTAAACCAAAACCTGCGGGTCTCGATTTGAAGGCGAAATGGACGAGTGGATGGTATATGGAAGGCATAAAGGACTGGATAGATGCGATGGGGGAATGCACGAAACCAGCCTGGAAGATTCCGGAGCTATGAGCAGGCATCAAAGCTTGCATACCAGTCGGACCTGGAGGTGCCGCAAGAGACACCAGTATCTCCGCGAAATGTAACACCATCTGAAACGATCACGTGTGAAGGCTCGTTCAGGACGAGAACCTTCGCTCGCTTTTTTCGTCTTCTATCGTCCTAATGAAGAGACTCGGTTGGGCTCTTGGACTTGGCATGTTTTGGCGTTTCATACCACGGCGTTATTAGGGGGGCATTAATTGGACGGATGACTCGAGGAAACAAAATTTAGAACCATGGCCCCTAGGATTAGACGGAACTCTAGGCATAGCATAGCATGGCATGCATAACAATAGTGCTGCAATTGAATCTATTTCATCCTTTTAATATCAGGCTCGATTGATCCTGCTAGGCTCTGTAGACTGAGAGAGGAAGCATATCGTCCGCAAACGATGATGAAAAGACTGGTGGTCAGGATAAAGTGATTACATGCGAACAAGTGCACTACCACGTGGATGAGACGTTGGTTTAAGGTTATTAAACATCGGCGAAGTTTAGCTTTTATGGACAAGCTTGACGATTTAGCCTATTGATCACCCTTACTTAAAGACCTGGTTGTTAAAGACTCGGGATCATTAAGTATAAAGTGATTGTCGGACAGGGGTAGGGGTTATTAGTGTTTCATGCTACTAGGTAGTGTGTATCATTGTAAGACTAAAGAGTACTTCTGCGCCGCATCTTAACACGGCCCGCCGTCAAGCGAGCCGTAGGGAGAAGAGAAGCAAGGGAGAGGACCTGGTTGAAGATTTGCCGGGGCCAGGTACGGAACTTTGGAATTTAACCCTAGAATATGCTTTGGACACGTGGGCGCCGTCCCGTCCCGTCGGATGCGAACCTTAAAACATGAACCGACCCAATGCAAACCCGGCATTAGGTGCTTGATTGAGAGTCTCGTCTTTTGTGCAATGATTGGTAGATGGGTAAGAATACGAAGACCCCTCAACTCTGGGTCGCGACCTATCTTATGCCCTGCGCCGCCAGTAAGAGACCGTGGTACCGTGTCTCTTGTCGAGATCCTGATCTATCTATATCTGTGCAAAAAAAAGACTCGGTATTGGAGGTAGGGGAATCGCTAGCGCTTCGATGTATAGAGAAGCAAGAGAATGACCCTAGATCTAGGCCCACGGTGACAGCTTCGAGTGAGATGGCAAGCCGTATTATACTCACTACTTAAAAGTGACTTGTCAAATGTAGTCTGATGGATGATAAGATCGCCCCGGCTTATGTACACTATCACACGCCCGCTTCCGCGTATATTTCGCTAGTTATCTGTGGAAGAAGTTGTCCCGATTGCTCTAAACATTCTTGCCTTATAGATCGCCAGCCGGAGATAATCTCAAGTCAGGCTAAGACAACCATGTTTTTGATGCGATGACGAGAATACTCAAGAGGAATTCTGTGAAGCGAGGCAATCTCTATAGGGGTTCGCACAGTGCCACTGCGGGTTAGTTGCCTTAGTGGCTTAGAAGTATCCCAAAATGAAATAAGCTGTGAATAGTAGTACATTAACTCGCACGTGAAACCGAGACACGCAGTAATGATAAGCATAAGCAAATTCCACTTCATCCGAAGCGCCGAAGGCGGAAATGAAGTACCACCAACGTCTCGGCGAACTAGATATCGGAATAGAGAGAAGCCGCAGTAGATAGAAATGATGTAACGATAGTGGTTTAGATAAGCTACATCATATGGCGGGATGAAGTGGCTCCAAGATGAAAGCCTAAAGCTAGATCGAGGCCAGTCTAAGCTATTTAATGCAGTGAAGGATAAACGTGGGAAGCTTGCATATCCGGTTATTCGGCCAATGGCGAACGAAGACCCGCGTAACCTGTTGGAAGTATCGTGTGCCAATATCTCTGTCTGATAGTGATCGTAAGGTATGGATGTTCCCATGACCACGGCAAGAGTTCAGAATGAGGTATGTGTCTCATTCTCATCAGAGGTAATGCGGTTATGTCACGGTGAAAAGTACTGTTATTAGTTGAGAGTATTGGATGATCTGTAAGGTATAGCCGTGAAAGTTAAATAGACATCGACCCAAGCTACGAACATAATAAACAACTTAGGCCTCCAAGTAAACTCTTTCGCTTAGCCAATCAACCCAGGCATAAAAGAAAGGAAAAGGAAAGACAAAGCGTGGATCAACATAAGGATGAGTAGCAAATCGAGAAAGTGTATGAGATAACCAGGCTTAACATTCTCTAACCATAGCAATGGCAGGCGTCGTAGTACCCTTACAATTAAGGTCTAGTCCCATACCATCAACGGCCTTATTAGCAAATCAGAACTAGCGATGTTCCTTCTAGAGCCTTGTTCTGAATGTGCTCTTCCACACAGAAGTAACATGGATCGGGTGGTAAAATAAAACACCAATCAACGCCTTTCTGTGCACACACCACCGCGGTAGCTAGGCGGGATAGAGCATTTCCATGAGCCCTAATTATGCAGATATTTCCGCTTGGCATCTCGAGAAGTTCTTCCCAAGAATCCACCATGATCCATCTTGGACACGGCAATGCCCGTGAAGAGTGGGAACACGCAGGAGCTGTAGGTATTTTAGAGAAGACACCTTTGTCGGCTGCGCCGAGGATGTCTAGATCCCCAACTTTTTCTCTTCCGTCGAAAGCTGTTACGACGGTTTCGAGGTAACAAGCCTCCAGGTCCCGTGCACCATGATTAGCAGTGGCTGCCACAGATTGCTCGTAGCCTGTGAAGGCTAAATGCAGGCTTGTTTGGCTAAACATATCGTCGCATTTGCCGCCAGCTGTGAATGGTTCATGATTAATAAATTTCCACGACTCTAGCTTAGGCTTCCGTAGTACCGGGTTTGCTGGTGGGATCATCAATGATACACCTGGACGGCCAACATTTCCATAGATCATTCGCATCTCGTGTTGTGGGCAGTTTGTATATGGGTCGGCAAGTAGCGCGGCCGCTGCGTAGATCGTATTCCTAATCGAGATGGCAAATACATGCTCTAATTGAGAAGGCGGAATGGCCAAATCACCAGTCTCCAACATGGCAATGCAGGAAAATGCTCTTGAGACATCAATAGTGGGCTTTGCATGGCCTGACTCAAACTCATCATCGTTATTGAAGTCCGGTAGCCATGGAGCTGACCATAAGCTATGTTTAATGATGTTCAATGAGATGGTAGCATCAGGGAGACATGACCATATGTTCGCTGCTACCGAAAGCGCTTGCATTGACGATGTGAATGTGCGAGACTTTATGCGTGGAGCACCTATAATTCCGTGAGTGCTTATACTAATGATTAGGTTGGTCGAGTAATCACCAGGCGTACTAAAAATGTTACGTCTTCCCCATTCTGTCCGGGCTTCTTCCTGACCTATTCGGCCTTCGCCCACGTCACTTTTGCGCGCACTTGCTCTTGTGTGGATAGAGCTTCCGCCTTCATCGATTTCACGTTCGCTAGCTTCGCTTTCGATCGTTTCATCCGAGCTATTATCACCTAACTCGGGAACCTTGTAGATTCTAGAGTATGGTGTATCTTCTTCTGAGTTCGTGACGCTATTCCGGTAATCGGAGCCTCCAATCGTATACATCCACGATGGTATTTGTTCCTTTATGTTTAGATAATTTGTGTTTGCGTCGCCAAAGGGAAATCTCCTCTTAACTGTCGTCACCACGGAATGCATGCCCTTTATTGGAATAGAATAAGATAGATAAAGAATCAACAATCCCGTATTTATTAGGTTAGCTTCAAGCAGTGACATCATGTCTTCCAAAGTCAGGTATGTTAAATTCTGGGGAATACCTGTTAGCTTTTGTGTCTTCTTCTGTGGTGACTTCTTAGTTGGCTTCCTTGGACTATTGGCGCTGTCAAAGCTGTGGACGATGTCGGAATGAACATACAGCCCTTCAGTGTTGTTGCCGAGTAGGTGATGCAATTCCTCAACTTTAATCCCTCACATTTTATTAGCATAGAAGACTATGACCGATAAAGAGGTGTTCAGGTTCAGTTAAGGCTTGTAGGGTTTGAATACGTACATTCGGTTTCAATATGTGATCGTGCGTAGATTGGTAGGGACACCCAGAGTGAGCGTGCGCAATGAACAATAGAGCCGCGCTTATTGATTTGGCTGAGGTTAAACATTCTGACTTTGTCGCTTGACTGTTCATATGGAGGCGGCTTTGGTAGAAACTCCTCTGAATCTAGTTTCCATCGGACATGCTGCAGCCTTTCTTCATCCTGGTTAAGCTCACTTGCGGAATGTAATGGGAAAACAGTCGTAAACTGGTCATCTCCCAACCCTTCGTCGCCAAGATGAATGATAGCTCTAGAACACATTTTGTCGAGTTCTAACTTCTTTGCAAGCTCACGAAGCAAACGAACTGATTCACCACGAAGTGCGAATTGAGGCCATTTTCTGGCATCGAACAAACCAAAACAGGGGGCATGACTGTCCATCCTGCTCTGAACTAGCGAACATCCCTGACGGACACCAAGAGAAACGAGTTTGCGCGCTGTTGTACAGCCCTTCTTGTTACTTTCTAGTAATGCACCAGCCGCGCTCGCCAAAATATGTAGCCAATGATTTGGCGTAGACATGATGAAACGAGCTTGACCTTTGGGAGTATAGGAAGATGCGTCAGACGCTATGCGCTCTAGGCTTTCCCACAATGCAACAACGAACTTTGCGCCTTTCTCTTGATCGAGGAGAGGATCGAAGTCCTTGGATTGCCACGCCGCAAATAGACTGCCCAGACAGATGAGCGTTAGCTCCTTGAAGGAGATGCGTGAGGCATCTCTTACGTGGGAGATGGCCAGGACTGGATCGCCGTAAAAGCGCAGGTTGGCAAGTGACAAAGATCAATGAACGCTAATTGCGGATTCCGGATCTGCATCTTCTAACCCCACTGTCAGACGTCCACCAGGAGAGACTAGCACGTCGTTTTGTATAACGCATTCTGTTTCCCCGCCAAACACATTCACGTCTGGATAGAGATGCCATGATGTGATGGCGAGAAGAACGGCGCCATTATGTACCCGTTGTGGTATCCCTTTGCAGAGGTTCTCCATGGCCATCATGGCCGTTTTCCACACCCTAAGGACGCTAGTAAAGACATCTGTGCTATTGTCAACTGGGAGGGATAGTTTTAAAAGGACGGCTTCCATTCTCTGGTGTTCGGTTTCCTTGGCGATGTCGGCGATATCAAGCCACGAGCGTGCGCTGGCATCCCACTCGGCGAGCTCTCTTCGAGTTATGTCCTGCCGGCTAGCGGCTATCAAAGCTTGATGAGATAACTCCGAGCCATCACATACATGTTGAATTTGTTCTTTTCGCTTCTCGACAAGTTCAACCCAAATCGACGTCGCTTTAGGGGCCTCCCATATTCGAGCAAGCATGCACGCGAGCAAGGCAACCGCAATTGCTGTCTTGCCGGAGACTGCAGCAGCCCAAAGGACTGTAGCATCAGCACCAGCATGATCGCTAAAAAGACCAAGTTGTTTCCCGGCTTGGCGAGCTTCGAGGGCCTGCGATATCTCGGATGCGCGTCGCCCGTAGGCTGTTACAAGTCCTTCCGGTGGGGTTGCAACCTGCTCAAATAAGGCCCCAAGCTTGCGAGCAGTGCGGTGGGTTGAGCCCTCCTCGGCATTTTTGCGCCTCCATGGTGACAGTGTCTTTCCTAATTGGAGGAATTCCTTCGGGGCATCAATTTTGACAAGCGAGAAGTCGAAGTTTAGATTCGCAAGAGCCAGCGTATTCTCGTTTCTAGCAGAGATCCCGGCAGCAACTAAGTTCCCGATGTTGGCCATTTGCTCGCTCGTTTTTTGTATATGTTCCGCTCAATAGGATTCGGGGGGTTTGTAGATTAGAACGATCCAAGTCCGAGGAAATCTCTTGTTTCGGTAAAGGAAAGTGTGGGTTGACAGGAGGAACTGCATCTTCCAGATACAGTATGACCCCTCACGAGGCTGTGGTGTAGGCCCCCAGCTCGACTTCTGTATCGTTCCATTGGTATTTACTCTGCATTGTGTATGTGGTAATACACAGCTGAAACTAAGGATATATGCTAGATGCCCTTTTGTAAGTGAAAACCAGAGAGGTTTAACAATCTGATTGGTTGTGAAGCAAAAAAAAAACAACCAAGAATCCAGAAAATCAAGAAACAGTAGTTCTACATTATTTCCTCTCACGTGAACGAGGACAGTCAAGAAGCATATGAGAGAGGCGGAATGTTTGGTTTGTGACATCTACTTGTTGTACATGTCGGCTAGGTACCCAGGACGTACATGAAGGCAGTTGATACGGGTGCCAAGAGGTACATTGTACACAAGACGATTAGAATCCACATTATATGCATCTAGAAGATATTGTATTAACAGCATACCAAGAATAATGCCACAAAGGGAAGCATCATAGGTACGCCTCAATCAATGTCGTCACTTTCCTCATCTGTACCATTGAGCTCCTAGAGTACTTCCTCTTTTCCTTCTTCTTCTTCCTCCCCCGACTAGAGTAGAATATTGTTCAATGCGGCGAGATCCGGGATGAGGCATGCCCGCTCGCTCAGCTGTGTCCCTCCTGGCAGCTCCAGCTCCAATCCAACGCCAATGTCTCTTCTTATACCCAGCCCCAGCGCTTTCCACGCTCCGCAGCCCGGGTTTCTTCTCTAGGAGTGCGATATCCTCGCCGACACGACACGATGGCTTCCCCAGAGCCAATATCCGGCGTCCATTCCACAGCACAGCTGCTCGTCGCGACGCCACAATCGACAATGCGCGCAATCACTACGAAACGCTGAAATTAGCGCCCACCGCCAGCGCTGCCGAGATCAAGAAGTAGGGAACACCAGAACCCATATTTTTCAATGCCTGACTCTTCCCGCACTATCTTCATTCCAATTCATCCTGTGCAAGCAGGTGCAGACTAACCCCTTTAACACAGATCTTTCTATAATCTCTCCAAATCACACCACCCAGACCTCCACGAGGCGTCTGCGCGCCGAACAGCCGCGAAGCGCTTTATGCGAATAAGCGAAGCCTACTCGATCCTATCCTCGCCGACCAAGCGCGCCAAGTACGACCAAGACCACATGAACCTCGCGCACACTACCATGCACGTGCACGCCCAAAGGAAGGGATCCTACGCGTCCACGGGCCCAGCAGGCGGCCGGCCGGCCTCAGGCCTCAGCAAACGCCGCGGCACGTTCCAGGGTCCGCCGCCGAGTTTCTTCCGCTCGGGCGGCTGGGGCGCCCAGAGCGAGAAGAGGAATGCGGCGCACGAGGAGAGCACAGGCGGTGCCGGCTCCCCTGGCTCTGGTCCCACAGGAAGCGCAGGGCAGGGGACCATGGGGGCATGGGGGGCATGGGGCCCGGTCAGGATCCCTTTGGCCACAGGGAGGATGTCCCGCATTTCGACAAAGAGGGCCATCAGCGCACGGGGCGCCACATCGATAGACTCCGAGTGGAGCGATGGGCAGCCGGGAACGAATCTCGTCATCGAGTCACCATCGAGCCCGAAAGAAGCGTCACGGGAATGTTCTTCGTAATTGGCAGTGTGCTGCTAGTAAGCTTTTTAGGCCCTCTCTTCATCAGTCAGCTCTGGTACGGAAGCACGCGAGAACCGAAACAGAAAGGTACGGGGAGGGCTTAATGTATCGCACCCGAATCTACTTTTATCCCATGATACAAATACCTAACACGCTGTATATACATCTGAGATATGGACATTACACAAGGAATGTTGTACATAGGCGTAACAGGAATAGAACCTCACGGCTACCGCGCGCATGGAAACATGTTGGCCCTGATCCCTATATGGTCACCCTCCACGGCGGGGTGAAAAAAACACCAAGGATGTAGTGGCCTGTAGTAGGTACACGAGAAAAACGATCTCACCGTTGTCTCTACAACATACTCTAGCATTCTAGAGCACAAAGTTTAAGATCCAAACCATCACATTTTTGCACACTAAATACACCTAATAAGTCATTCCGTAATCTTCGTTATCTCTGTGTTCTAATCTACATTCAAGAGAAGTCGCCGATCGGAATGCAACGAGATCTGCCTGATTATGTAAGATACACGGCAGGCCAGGGGTATTGGCGATATTATCCCTCGGAGTTTTCAAACTGTATAAGAGTTGAACCCCAAATCACATCGTCTATCTATCCTTGCAAATCATTTAACTCTCGAAAGTGAAGCTAGCGCCAACCTGTTTTCGCAACCGTATTAGTCAGGAGCTGCGCTCAAATGGGATAGACCGAGACGAACCTTGTGGGTAGCCTGATCAATCTTCTGGGTGTCGAAAGAGGCACCAATACCGAGAGTAACACCGGGGCGGAGCAGGACGTTGTAGGCAACGGCGGCAACACCACGGTCGTTGATCTTGGCCTATTTCATTGGTTAATAACATTTCATACGCCGCCTAGCAGCCATTGCCATGGCGTAGAAAAACGAACCTTGGCGAAAGAGACGGGGTCCAGGCGGTACTTGCTGGCAACCTCGAGGCCGACATTGTTACCACTCTTGGAGTTCCAGACGGCCTTGGCGGAAGCCTCGACCTGGGTGTTGACCTTGTGGTAGTAGCTGGCGGCGAAGACGCTCAGGTTGTCGGTGGCGGTGACGGCGGCACTGTATTGGGGAGCGACGTAGCCAACGGCGGCGCTGTAGCCAGTGACAGCAGCCTTCTGTACGTCGTAACCGGCGGAGGCACCAGCAAGGAAACCCTCGTGGCCAATGACGGCATCAACGTTGGCGGTGGGTCCCTTCAGGAGATCGAAAAAGGCACGGCCATGGAAGGCAGACTGCTTGAAGGTGAGGTTGAGCTTGGCACCAGTCTTGTTGCTGGCGGGCAGATACTGGAAGACAGTCTCGGCCTTGAGGCCCTTAGCCAAAGAGTCGGCTAGCTCAACCTTGGTGTCGAGAGCGTTGGCGGTGTTCCATGTTTGAGTCAAAGTGAGGCCTGCACCGCGATATACGATTAGCCGCCTGAACCTTAAGTTGATCTGTTTGTCGTAAATTATGAATGCATTGATGCCATGATGATTTCCGTGAGGAAATATCGCAATTGGTCCCATCGACGCAGAAAATACAGGCGGTGCCCGCTTTGAAACTTTTCGAAGCTGGTGGCCTTTCCGAGTGGAAGTAGAGGTTTCTGATTTACCGAGCAACTTGTCTGAGTATTTGCCCTCAAGCTGTATTTCACGAAGGCTATCGTTAGCACCGTATTCTTCGAGATGTCCGTTCGCGGCGCAGAGGCCCAGGCATTACATGCGCGTGGAGGAAGGACTCGTATTCGAAGGAAGACATACAGCACCACTAGTGGCCTTGTCGTGGCTGTTCTTGCCAGTGACCTTGAAAGCAACATTGTTGGGGGTGTTGCTCTTGATCTCGATGGTGCCGGCAGAGAGGTGGTAAAAGTCCTTGTTCAACAACTGTGAAAGGGAATGGTTAGCTGGGGTACATCAATGGGACGTCCATGGCGTTGTGAGGGAAATTCGGCCGTGGGCAAACCGATGGCGCAATAGCGCGGGATGAGGAGAGACCTACGTCGTTGGCGGACTTGGAGATGTCAGCGAAAGCCGGGACAGACATGATGGGCAGATGGTTTATGGTTAAGTTAAGACTGAAGGTGTTGGTTATCCAAACAGAAGGAAGGGTCTTGCTGTTGAGGTTGTTGGGGGGTAAAAAGAGAAGCAGTGGGATAGACTAGTGTTGACGATAGGCCAGGTATTGGAACAGCCGCGAGTGAGCTGGAAATTTGTGTTGTCGCTTTTCGTTGGTTTCCAGGCCAATCACACCAATCGGGGTTGGCACAAGCAGTGCACAAGGTCGCACCGACCCGGGAAATGCAGGACGGCCCTGTCTAGTAGCCTGTAGGCAGCGCAGCGCCGTAGTAGGCACAGCCCGCCCTTACCCCTTGCGGACCAACCCCACCGGAGACTAGCCATTTCCGATATACTAGTAGTACTAGAAGGTACCTAGGTACTATCTAATGCACCACTCACCATTCACCACATTCCACTTTGGCGGGGTGATTAACGCGCGGGCCTGCTGTCCATCACCACTGACTAGTAGTAGATACACACTTTCCAAATAGAAAAAAGCCCTTGATAATATTATGATACTCAGCCACACTTAGGTAACAATTCAATGTTATATATTTAGCTATGCTCTTGTGGTAACATTATAATACAATATATATAATAGAGGTCTGAAATGATAGACAGAAAATCCTAGCCAAACTTTGAGTTGCAGCGTGCTGTAAAATGGAGAATGGGTAAACGAACATCCACTCCGCTGTGAGCTAAATACTTTTTCCACGCCTACTAGAAATGAGCTAAAAGCGAATACCAATGGCGCTGTTAGGAATCGAACCCAACTCACTATATACCCCACCTGGTCACGGCACCTTCACTACTAGTTAGTAGTAGATACTTCTCTCCCCGTTTGACGATTCTAAGCCCCGTCCTTTATTGACTACGTAGTAGGTATCGGCCCACACGAATCTGCCAGCAACGCTGTGCAGCCTCTCCATATTATGCCGCCTCTTTAAGGTGTGAATTAGTAGGTAACAATAAAAGGTCTGCAAGCAAGTGGTAAGACACGTAGCCAAACACTAGCACCATAAATTTTAGTAGGGAAGAAAAGTTCCCACACAGTAAAGTGATAAGTTTACAAGCGTTACATTTAACTACCTATTATACTTCCATGGGTAGGGTGAGAAGAGCTCTGTCACAGAATCTAATTGCAGCATTATATCGTAACACCACCAAGAGTGGAATGTAGTCAAGTCAAGCACTTGAACATCTGCAGCTATTATATAGTACGTGGTAACCTCATTATATACATGATGGGAATCCCTGCGACTTGCACAGTACACGTTGTCACTATTTATGCCACTTTCAACATTATAGAAATAATAGAAAGATTCAGAGAAGTAGGTCCCTCCGTACGTAAACGCAGCTATCTGATAGGTAACGGCCCGGGCTGAACTGCCCCATTGAAATTGCCAGCGACGGGAGATATTACAGATAACCAGAAGTGGCTAAGACTCACAACTTTTGGCCCGGTTATTCTGTCATACCGGCGCTTTTCACTGACGGAGTAATCGCTCAAAAACATGAGTGAGCTAGGAATAGTTGCAAAATTTGCTAATGTTCATTACCACTGCCTGCAGAGTCGGTAGGCAATCATAGAGTCAGTTGTGACCAGTATGTAGATTTAGTTCAAGTATTTAGTCCTTAGCTAGTAGAGAGATGCAGCCAATAGAATAACACGAATATTAGCTAACACACCTGCATTCGGCATTGCTTAAGTTAACCCCCAATCCTGCATGCATCGAAGACACTTGTGTTGCTACCTGTTAGGTACATATGTTCGTCTTTGACTTGAGCAAGATAGGAGACGCAGCTCAGATGGCAAACAGTTACGCTCGCCGGTTTGGAAATCACCAAGGAGAGTAGAAGATTGTAAGGATATAAGGTCTTGAGAAGAAGAAGAAATAAAAGTTGCTTCCAACGCTCACATGGTGTTACGCCATCCAGCGAGGAACGAGCATTGCTCAGTCCCCTTCCCCCATGACGAAGACTGCTGCAACTAAACGAACGACTGTATCAATAGGTAGTTAAAATAATAATTGTACATGTATACATCGAATTTATTGAATGCATTGCAGTCTCATACATAATATACCTACACGTACAAAGTTTTAATCATCAATAAGGGACTGTAAGATTACATGTAGGTATATCATATATGAATCAAGATCATCTTCGTTCAACCTTGTTAATGCAATTAGGAGCATTTAAATGCGTGGTTTCCTGATATCTTTTTGCTCTTCATCGGCTTTTCCGCGTGTTATTTAGATTCGCCCCATGCTCCAGCAGTAGGCGAACACCAGCTTCAAATCCAATTTCAATAGCTGTATGTAGTGGTGCCAGTCCTGCCGCGTCATATCCATCTATCAAGGTCTGGTTACCCGCACAGTTTTGTAGTAGAATCTTGAGCAATGCCTCGCGGCGGTGCACAACGGCGAGAGCCAATGCCGTACGGCCCTGCCGGTCTTTCATGCCGATCCGAGCTCCGTGCTCGAGTAGCACGGATGAGACGTCCTCATGTCCACCTATGATGGCATGGAATAGCGGCGTAAGTCCGTTACCATCACGCTCGTTGCAGTCGCTCTGATGCTGTAAGAGAATACGAACGATACGATCATGGCCTCTTTGCGCAGCGATATGCAACGGGCTCTGCCACCCAGAGCTGTCCTCTTCCTGTCTATTCACCGGAATTTGGTCGACACGAGATGTCTTATTCCCATTTGGCGAAGATGGAAGTTTACCTGAATTGATGATCAAATTCCCAGCGCTGTCATTCCCATTGCTTGTGAGGGTGGACTTGCTGGTCAATCCGGGCATCCGATGGTCAAACATACGATGACCAAGCGATTTGTGATTATTATGAAGCTGATGATAGCGTGTAGCGCCGGACAGGCTGTGGAGAGATGTTTACGATGTCTACACCTAAGCACTACATAAAGGCGGCCAATCCCCAGGCGCTTGCTCAAAAGTTTTGTCTCTTTCCTTCATTGACCCTCACTACACCTGTCGTTTATTGTATCCAGGAAAGTCACGAGCCTAAGCATTTCAAGATGAAGTTCACCGCCGTCCTCTCCGTCCTCTCCGTACTCCATGCCGCCCTAGCGGCCGACACTTGCGTCGCAGAATGTGGTTGCGCGGGCTGCGGCCAAATCGCCTACGCCAACTTTGTCCAGACGGGCGATGCGTTGGTCGCTACCGCTAAAGGCTGGTTGAGCATGTCCGTGGAAGACGGCATTATCACTCTCGAGAACTTGTCCCGCAGCACCCTGACCGCGCAGGTCTACGGCGTGGTCTGTTACTACATAAGCCCTGACAGCTCCTGCACCGTCACAACGCCCAAGGGCTTCAGCACCAACTTGGGCCTCTCGGTCTGGCAGCACCCGTAAATAGAGAGAGGGACACGCAAATGGTAAGTCAGGCTTCAAAACAGCATTATCCAGTCCAAGTTTCGTTAACTTGACTATTAGCCAACAGATTGGAACCTTGGAGTTTTAGGGCTATAAGACTTGGCAGAAACGGATCACCTGCGCACGAGGGGAGACACAGGGACTGCCTGCCTTTGTAATTTGCGGAATGTACTCATACTACGGTATATAGCGTACTTAACTATGAGTTATGAGGAGTTGATGTTGAGATCCAATAACTGATCGTGAAGCTTGGGCGTGACACAATTGATCCTAGAAGGGGCCCTCTGGTTGGGGGAAGTGCCGATAAATGTTTTCAAAAGCCAACGGATATATTGCCCGATATAGAAGCTCTGGAAGAATAGTGGGTCACGATCATGTAAGTGGAAGGAGACCAGCTCGTGAACAGAAGCGATCACTAGATGTGTATTCAGATGATCTAAGGAGTAAGTCCTAGGTAGTTACAAAATAAAGTGATAAAAGACTGCTAGTGATCACGTGGGCTTCATGTAAGTCGTGCCAAGGATCTGTTGTATCTACAATACCGTGATTAAGCACACATTATCTAGCTTCGCCAACATTCGACGTGTCACACCTTCTAGAACAAAGAAGATGTTTATATATAGTAAGGACTGCTAGATAGTTAGTTAGGCTCTTTGTGCAACCACAAGTATTCATCTTACCCCCCAATACTAGGATTCTGACACGGTGCTGGCTAAATGACTTGGTAGTCATTTATGACCTCGTCGCCTCGGCCTGGATGGAAATTCCAGTGCGCGGGGTCTTGAGGCAGAAAAGGTCGATATCTCACATGCCAGACTAACTATGATGATCCCGGGATGATGCGCTATCGTGGGTTGAAGTTCATTGCGCGGGCTTGCTACAGACGTACTCGACCTCGGTTGACAGGACATAATTGACTAGATACAGGGTTTGGAGTACATCCCTGACAACGAGTGTGGAGTGTGGAGTATGGAAGATCTGGCATCGCTGCGGTGGAGATGTTTCTTTCGCTAAAGCGTTCTATCCCAAAATACCAACCTAGTAGATAGGAATTCAAATCTAAAACAGCCCTCGGAAACAATAGTAGCCGAAGATGACCGTCACAGTAACATTAACGTTAGCATTGCCGTTAGCATTGCCGTTTTCAGTCTTGGTAATAACAAGGGTTAGAACTGGGGTTTGGAGAATATACCCGAATTGGGAATAATCTAAGGTGCCCAAGGTCCTTGGCCCTTTTTTAAGACTTTCGGGAATAAAGCGGAAATACTATGTATACATGTACATTCTAGCCATTCGGCAACTACCGCCAAAACTCGTCAAACTCGCACCCGACGCCGTTGGAATATTGGCTTAGCCCACACTAATTAGGAATAGCTAGAGAGCTTAATGTGATAGATTTACAAAATAACAACTAAATATAGTAATTTATATGTAAACCTATCATATTAAGCTTTCTAGCTATTCCTAATTAGTGTGGGCTAAGCCAATATTCCAACGGCGTCGGGTGCGAGTTTGACGAGTTTTGGCGGTATCCTAAATTCGGCTAATATTTCTTTATTCATCTGTGTCTCGTTCTATATCTCGTACTATGGCAAGGGCTGAATAGCTGAGCCTTGGAGTCCGAGACCTCTGAAATAGATTCTGGTATTACAGACCGAGACTCGCAAACGCTAGTCTTAATACGTGTGACACTTGGAAGGTCTGGAATTATACGTCATGGTTAGAATTACGTTTGAACAAAACTTCTATCGTTAGATATTTATGACACATGGCGAGAGCATATTTCTCATTCTCGGTCGGTTGTCGCCCTATTGACTAAATAACCATAAGGCCCTAAAACTATAAATTTTTTTAAAAATACGTAGGTAGGTTCTTTGACACCAGTTACAGCGTACAGCCAAGATAGGTAGGCAGGGTTACCCCTCCCTGCCCTACTAGATAGATAGATACGAAAAGAGGTTAGAGTCCGTTCATCCTAGAAGGGGGGGAAATGATGTAAGAACCCAATGGGAGTTACCCATGCCCTATGGAACGGCAGTCCATTGCTCTACCACTGAGCTGTAGGTACTTAGCCGTCTCCAAAGCAGGATTGACCCGTGAAAGTATGTTCGTTAAAGAAAGATCACCCCGGGCGACCTGGCTATCTGTTAAACTGTCTACCTCCACTCTAAAGGTAGTGGGTGTAATTCCCGCTTTTACTGTTGACCAAAAAATTCATAATGTGTAGTAACTGTAGTTAGTGCAATGAGTAAAAACATATAAGGCCTAGTAGTTTTCTGTTAAGAAAGGTATGGACCATAGTGTTGATTCCATGTTGTAAATTATAACATCGATCTTGGCTATTTAGTCATACCTGGATCCAACACCTGACTCAAGGTTGGCCCAGGATATTAGCCTCCTTTAATTAGACAAAAAATCTACCGAGTACGAGGCCTTTCGTCTAAAGAGTGTAGAAAGGAATTTAAATCCCAGAGTGAGGCAATCATCTCCCCAAATCCCCCCCACACTTCAGGCTTCGGTTTCTTCGGAAAGCAACCCTGTCAACTTCTTTCTGTGCCAAAATCAGAAAAATTGGGGTTTAGGTCTTTTCTCAGCCTAAGAAAGTTGAAAATGTCAGCTCGGTCTTTGAGCAGTTTGCACTGCCGATTTCGTAACCTCCGCTCTGGATAACCGTGGATGTTGGTGCTTAGTATACCATAAAAGATCTCCCCGCGCTTATATTCTTTAGCGGTTGTGAGTCCTTTCTTATTCCTAAAAGTTCAGCAGGAACCGCATGCTCCTCTGCATTCTGGGCAGCACATCTCCGAGTGGTAATTACAACATAGGGGGAAAAACGAAACTTTAACGAGCTGCGCACTGGAACTCTGCAACACCAAATCTGAGCTATTCCTCCTATGGTTTCAAGAATTCTGGGGAATTTAACAGCTACCGTGTCCCGCGTGTTGGACCCGCTTGATGGTTGCCTCGTTCTTTGGCCTGACCACAGTAGCTGACAAGATGCTCAAGGGAGGAAAAGAGGATGTAAAGGCATTGGGTAATTCCAGGGAACCGGCCCTTCACTTAGCGGCCAAGATGGGACATCACGATGTAGTTCATTCGCTCTTAGAGAATAGAGCCAAGATTAATGTGAGGGATAAATTTGGACACACAGCCTTACACCTAGCAGTCCATAGGAGTCATCTAGAGGTCGTCAAACAGCTTCTACTCTACGGGGCTGAGGTCGACTCGATGGGAGTTCTCAGGGGCAGCAGACGACATGAGGGAGAAGTGAGAGTAGAGAGTCAGTACACCATCTCTTCAGAGTCTAATATCACAACTCTAGGGTGGGCAGCGAGCGGAGGGCTAAAAGATATTGTCGAGTTGCTCCTGCAGAGATTGGGATCGACAGGTATCAACGCTGGAGTTATTGGCCATCTCTCCGAATGGCATTACAGTTCTCTACGTGTGTCTTCTGGCTGGTTTAGCGCCACCTTAGTGAATGAACTGACGTGCATACAAATTCAGAAATTAATCTTATATCAATCAAAGGCAAGGATCATCTCGCAGGCTAGGCTCCCAGCATCGGATTTGGCTGCAAGACATGGGCTATTCGCTAAAGTCTTGGTAATTCTCGGTATTACCCCTTCGGATATTGCCTACGTGGGGATAACAAGCACCGAGATATCATACCGGCGGCTGCAGAGGGCATGAACTGTGATTTGAAGATATGCCCCCACGCATCAATACACTGAATAAGTTGGAGTACATCCTCTCACATCACAGAAATAAAACCCACGTAGAACCGTAAAAGATTTGCCTTGTTCCCCGGCTCTGTTGTTATGTTTTGCTATTGACACCACTTCACTGGTTTACCCGGTTAATGAAACTGGAGCTGATATAAAGTTGTCCACCGCAACAATCTAGTTGTTAGCTTAATTACTATGGTGAGAACATTTACCTAGAATTTGAATTGCTTCCTACCTATGTCCTAATATTCCCGCGCGTACCCGGCCATACGGATATGTAAAAAATCTACCATAAGTAGAATGACCAACTGGTCCGTTCTTTACATAGTGCATGACAAGCCCTGCATGGTCAATAAATTAGGAGGATCCCCACCAGTGAAGCGTTGACACCATATACTCCCTATATGCTCAGCGAGAAGACAAACTTGTCCGCGAAATGGCCTGCTACTTAACAGGCCCTCCCATTTCGGTTGATATGCTTCGTAGTAATGTGGTTGCCGAACGGATCCTTAAAGTCGACGGTCAAATGCTCAGGAGCATATACATTACTACCACCAGCGTGCCATGTACTGCCTCCGCTATAACAGGTTAATAACGTAGGTCTCAGACGGCGAATGTGGACAACATTGTAGGGGTCCCTCGGCTTAAGTCTAACTTACGCGTGATCCGGGGTACATCGTACCATAGCACTGGATATATTCCTGGTATCCGTGTGGGAGTATCTTATGACCGCTAGATCAGCCGAAGGCGTTCTCTTTAAGCCATCCGTGTAGGAGACATTTGAGCTGTTACCGATCGTCATACTGAAATACGTCTTGTCTTTGTCCTTTTTGGGTCGGTCAAGATTGCTGTGCTGTGACGAGCTTGTTTCCGGGGTGGCTTGTGTCGTATAGGGTCAGTCTTATCACGATTTCATCCGATGCAAATATATCTGAAGCTGGATACTATGCTAGAGTGTAGGTCAGATGGATTAGTTCGCAAAGTATCGAATAATTATGCTTTGCTCTCGGGCCTCAAACAATGTGATAAAATGTGAAGACATTGTCTCCGGCCAGGGTTAGCCGACCATACTCCTCACAATGACCGTACCACCGTAGCAATTCCAAATATACATTGTGAATTCATATACGGTAGACAATGTGATCGGATTGTAGTTTAAGTGGCCCGTGTGTGGTTTTAGTTCGAACCAATAATACGAGGTGCTTCATCACGAAGAAATGCCATGAATGGAAGTGTATGCAAAAGTGGCATGTGGCAGCACCAATCTCTAAGCGGGAATGCTGCTATTGGTCATTAGTTGAGGGCCTCCATTGTCTTAAGAGCTTAGATTTATTCCATCTAGCCGTTGATTCCTCTCGATAGTTGTATCTTATAGGCTTATAGACTTATAAGTCATTGTTGGTCGGATTTGGCTTGAAGGTCGTGTGATGATTGGTGGTTGTAAGCTTCCGTGCGGGGCGAACCACGGGTCACTAGCGGCATGACAAGCTTTTGAATAGGTACTTTGTACCTAAGGTACCCACATGTCTTGCCTCTTGATGCTTCTATAAGGAATTTCAATAGAATACCTTGCTCCATTGATGAGAACGAAACTTCCTCCAAGCAAACGAAGATTCTTGCCAATATTTTCTGTAATACATAAATATCTTCTACTCTATCCACCACCATTTTAGTTTACCCGACTACATCATTAGATAGCGAACCCTAAGTCACTGCAATTCACTGCAATTCCCCGTCCACTTCGCAAGCCAACAAAATGAGTGACATTTCTTTGAAAGACTCTCATTCTGCTCAGGAAATTACCTCCCCACAGGATACAAACCCCCCAAAAGAAATCAATTCTCATCAGGTTGTTGACGAGGGTGATGATGTTTACGAACCAGGCGGCTTCCATCCCGTCTACATCGGTGACGTGTACAACAGCAGATACAAGATCTTGAACAAGATTGGTTATGGCGGCTATTCTACCGTCTGGGTTATTGAGGACCTTCAAAGCCAGTAAGTTCAGAAGGAAGCCTTAACCGTGGATATGTTGTAATGACAAGATATAGAACCAACGATCAACGTGAATTCCTAGCCCTCAAAGTTCTCCGCGCTGATTGCTACGGCACTGAACACGACATTTTCGAGAGAGAAATCCTGTCACACCTGAGAGATGGAAGTCGCAATCTACTTGGGTACAAATACGTTACCCATCTAGTAGATGATTTTGAACATGAAGGACCGAATGGGAAACACGTGTGTCTGGTGTTCCAGCTTTATGGGGAAACTCTCCGGAGTTTCGGTACCTGGTTCGACGAAAGCATGATCCCAACCGCCGTGATGCGGATCTTCACCTTTCAACTCCTGTGCGCCTTAGATTTCGCCCACGAACACGGCGTCATTCATACCGGTAATGCACATGTTCCCTCCGTCGTTATCTCCGTTCTAACCGTGCCTCCGGCTAGATATTCAACCCAGCAACATTTTCGTGAAATTCAGAGACCATTCACTTATCGAGTCTGTGTATCTCAAAGAGGTACCCGTCCCGCAGCAAGATAGAGACGAGGAGCATTACACGGCAATCCCTTCGCGCCCCTTCCGTGGCTGCTACTTCAAACATCCGGCCCAGTTACTCGAATTCGAAATCGCGCTCGGCGATTGGGGCGTTTCAAGCTGGACCAGCAAGCACTTGACCGAAAACATCCAACCCCTCACCCTCCGGGCTCCGGAAGTGCTGATCGGGGCTCCATGGGACGCAAGCACTGACATCTGGAACCTGGGCGCCTTACTCTTAGAGCTATACCGTGCAATGCGCATGTTTGACGGACGAGTCCCGCCGGATGGTCATTACGAACTTAGTGAGCATTTAGCGCAAATCGTGGACCTTTTTGGTCCCTTTCCCCAGACTCTTATGAAAAAGGGAAACCAAGAAATAGTCCGCGATATGTTCGACAAAGAGGGGAAGGTTAAGGGTATGCTGCTGCCTAGGACTATGCCGCCCCTTGATTCAGAGGTATTTGTACCCGGTCTTGATCAAGATACAAGAGAAGCCTTTGTGACCTTTTTGCGCGCTATGATGAAGATTGACCCCGCTGAACGGCCGTCTCCTGAGGATCTTCTGCGCGTTCCCTGGCTGGGTATATTGCCGCCAGTGGACTGATCGCCTTAAGTAAAAAAAAATAGTTGGTTTAGGTAGCATTACACCAAAACCAATATACAATGTTATTCAGTTATTAAGTTAATCCACTTGTAGGAGCAACAAGTCTTGCTGTAATGTAAGTGTAAGATATCATTATCTACTTGCATGAAGGGTGTTTCCCTTCTGGGTAAGCTCCCATATGCATATTAAAGTCCTGTTGCCCTTGAAGAGACTGACTGTCGACCCAATGAGAAGATGACAAGGGGGCCGAGGCGTTCTTAAGTACCTAAGTCGTTATGCACCCCCTGGTGGCTTAAAAATTAGAATTAGGCGCCTATCCCGACAACCTCATCCATCAGTTTCTCGAGTAGAATTTCCTCCCACCATCAGCGACTCCTATGTCTCGAATCTAATGGCGACGACTCGTGATGCTATCACTAGTATTCATTCGGTCGCTAGAATTACTAAGTCTGGTACCTACGAAGAAAGGCAGTAGCTCCCATAGCCTTCGGGCGCAGCGTTCACCATGCGGCTTTTACGAATCTGCGATGGCGGAAGTCTTACTTTGACTAAGGATATCATTCACGACGACGACATCCTCGCATATGCCATTCTCTCGCATACTTGGGGAAGTGATGACCAAGAGGTGTCTTTCGCCGATATGGTTGCAGGTAAAGGGGAATACAAGGAAGGGTACCGAAAGATCGAGTTCTGCAGTAACCAGGCGCGACTTGATGGGTTCCGGTACTTTTGGGTTGATACCTGCTGCATCGATAAATCCAACAATAATGAACTCTCTGAAGCCATCAACTCGATGTTTCGTTGGTATCAACGTGCGGCAAAATGCTACGTTTATCTAGCTGATGTCGGAGAAACCACCACTAGGAGAACAATCGGGTCCGACGTTGAGAAAGAGCTTCGTGCGAGCAGGTGGTTTACTCGTGGCTGGACGCTTCAAGAGTTGCTCGCACCATTGTCGGTTGAATTTTTTGGATCCGATGGCCAGCAACTAGGTTCTAAGCAATCGCTAAAAGGTCTTATCAATGAAATAATAGGAATTGCGATCAAGTCACTTCAAGGGGAGCCGCTATCGAATTTTACGACTGAGGAGCGTATGTCGTGGTCAAGAGGCCGAAACACAACTCGACCAGAAGATAAAGCGTATTCACTGCTGGGTATATTCGAAGTTCATATGCCCTTAATATATGGAGAAGGGGAAGATAATGCATTCGATCGCCTCCGACGGGAAATACGTCAATACCATGGGGTCCTCGAGAGACTTCCCATCGCTAAGGGTTCAGCGTTCGACTCTCATTCCAGAGAACCCCATCGAACATGCCAGCCGAACACACGGGCCGAACTCTTATCTCAAATAGACTGTTGGATGAAAGGCATAGATGACAAGACTATATTCTGACTCAATGGAATGGCTGGCACAGGAAAGTCAACCATCGCACGGACAGTGGCATGCCATGCTGCTGAAAGTGGCTGCCTTGGCGCCAGCTTCTTTTTTAAGAGAGGCGAAAACGATCGATTTGGAACGTCAACATTCTTCTCGACAATTGCGGCCCAATTTGCCAGAAAAGAGCGATCCTTCGCGCTTCATCTCAGCTCTGCTTTAGAAGATGACTTCAGTATTTGCGAGGCGGATTTAGAACGTCAGTTTGAAAAAATGATTATTGGCCCATTCCGTAAGACATTCAAACACCATGGAAACGATAAGACAATAGTTATAGTTGTTGACGCTCTAGATGAGTGCGAGGAAGAGACGAACGTTAAGCAAATCATCGACCTATTCTCTCGCGCCAACCATACAAAGGCATTGTATCCGCGTCTACGAATTTTTGTGACAAGCCGCCCTGACATACCTATCCGGTTAGGTTTCAAAGCTGTGCGTGGCACATACGAAGACTTTATTCTTCACGAAGTACCTGAGCCGGTAATCCGACAGGATTTATCGGTCTATTTTCAATCTGAGCTGGCAACCATTAGGAATGAGTATAACCGTTTTGTATCTCGTACTCATCGACAACTACCGGCGCAATGGCCCACTTCCTCACACCTTGAGTCCCTTATAAATATGGCTACTCCTCTTTTCATATTTGCTGCAACTATATGCCGTTTTATTGCGGATCGCAGATACGGCAATCCTCGTAAGAATCTGCAAACGGTTTTAAGATATCGTACCAAGAGCCAAGAATCGAAACTAGACAATACGTACCGTCCTGTTTTAGACATGATGCTGATGGGACAATCCAGGCGAGAGAGGATTGAGGCCATACGTGAATTCCGGGTTATCGTAGGCTCGATCGTAATTCTCGCTGAGCCTCTATCAGCTTGTACCCTGGCAACGTTAGTCGACGTACCACAATCTACCGTTGATGACAGGCTAGATATGTTTCATTCGGTACTCGACGTTCCTTCAACGTCTACATCGCTAGTTAGACTGCTGCACCTTTCCTTTCGCGACTTCTTAACAGACCCGGACAAGCGCGAGCAATACGAATTCTGGGTAGACGAAAAGCATGTCCACAAAAGGTTAGCTACTCGCTGCCTGCAAATTATAAACAGTGCTCTCCGAAAGAATATTTGCGGAGTAGAGTGGCCAGGTGTGTCTATTCAATACTTCGACAAGCTGAAAATCCAGGACAAACTATCACCAGAAGTAGCATACGCGTGCCAATACTGGGCACATCACCTGAAAGAGGCAGGTGATGATATTTGCAAAGATCAAGTCTATAGCTTTCTTAAGCGGCACTTCCTTCACTGGCTGGAGGCTCTGACCCTTGTAGGGAAAGTTTCACGGAGTATCGAAGCTATAGAGTTGCTGTATTGGCATTTGTGTTCCCAGGTATGCCACAACCCACCCGGTGCTTACACTAAACATATATTTACACGGAATTCTACAGATAGAAGACACACAATTGCTACAACTGATTGTTGAAGCAGACCGGTTCATTAAGGAGAACATAGACCTCATTGCATCGGTGCCTCTTCAAATATATTGCTCGGCCCTTGTATTTGCTCCTGAAGGGAGCATTATCAAGAACACATTTCGACACGAGCTCCCAAAATGGATACGTGTAAAGTAAGCGGCGAGAACGTACGGACCAAAGGCCACACCACCACAATAACGGTTGCTGTGTTTTCACTAGACAGGGGACTAGTAGCATCGGGGTCAGTAGATGGGACTATATGTCTTTGGTCAACAGACACCGGCACTCTGCAACATACTCCCAATGGCCATACTAGCGCAATCCACTCTATTGCATTTTCGCACGATAGGCATATGCTCGCATCAAGTTCTTCTGATACAGTGCAGCTTTGGAGGGTTGATACCGGTGTATTGCATACAACTATCACAGTCCGTTACGGTATTCCCGGCTGTATCATATTCTCACTGGATACACAACTTGTAGCAGTGGGCATGTGGGATGGAAAAATACGGATCTGGGCAACGGATTCTGGCACGCTGCAACAAACGCTTAAGGGCCAGAGGAAAGTGGACTTGATTGCGTTCTCGGCTGATGCGAAGCTTATAGCGTCATACTCATGTGGCGATACAATACGACTGTGGTCGGTCGCCAAAGACTTGTACCTATCCTTCGTAGGTATGCTTCACTAAGCGCCTCCAGCCCAATCCCGAATTGTGGTTTGATTCGACTGGTCGCCTTTTGCACACATATGTCGGTGTTTTACGTTGCGATGAATTGTTAAGACTAAGTGAGAGAAAAAAAGATTTTAAGCTATCAACGGCGATTATACCGATGCTAGTAACTTGTCAAAAGCTGACTTAGTGATAAATCCACGATGGGTTACTCTTCACGAGAAAAACTTCCTTTCGCTTCCGAAATACGCGATGTACAAAGCTATCCATGGCTCCATGGCCGTCGTTGGGTGCGACGACGGAACTATTACGATCATTTTGCCTAGACCCCCCAAACATTACTAAGATTGAGTGTAAATGAACTGTGAGAGGGTATAGGGAATGGTATTGAAATGGGCAAAGTGAATAGAGTCAAACCAGGGATTCAGCTTCACCCTTATACACTGAGATAGGTTATATCCTACACATCTATATATAATAAACCGGTCAAATATTTGGAAATCTCTTGATCATAAAAGGGTGTGATAGAATTTAACAAGAAAAACTAAAGAAATCTATGAAGTTGACTATCTCCCTGTTTTCTCCTTATCTCCGTTTTGGGAAGGTTTTCTATATGCTAGTATAGCGACAATGTGTGCGATATTAATGCTATAGAAGATATGGAGACTAGTGACAAGCATCCGCCTCGAATATGGTTAGCAGCCTCGAAATGCTGTCAACATATCGGGTTAACTAAAATGATGTTGCAAGATAACTCAGCTAATTGTATACTTGGCAACTAGATCACTACTTCGGAACATGGCCCAGACAAGTATAGATATAATCTGTATTTCTTATCCAACGCCTAGTGTATATATAGCATCATCTAAGCTTTCCTATGATCTCTAGTATTATTCTATATCGCACTTTTCTCCTCGGGAATGGTTTTAATAGGTAGGCATTCATCTAAAATTTGCGTGTTACAAAGATAGTAGAGCGAAGGCCATTAAGGAATTGAAGAATTAGGCCTGAAAAGTGACGTGATCAGATATTAAATATAGGCCTTAGTTGTACAGGATAGCGACTGCATTGCTAGGTAATACGACCCCTTCTGGGATCTCTTCAAAAACATCAGTGACAGCATAAAACATAAAATGCCACAACTTGCCCTTATTGGTAAAGAAAATACAAAGAATTCCCAACATTTTCTTTTTTCTGCAGGCCTTGGCGAGCTCCTCATGGTCAAACATCTCAGCAAGCGACAAATCAGCAAGACACTATTGGCGAATACTTGCATCTAAGTCGCTGCATAGTCCTGTCACTAATCCTCTCTCAAAACTAGGCGAGTCCGGTGCTATCGCTGCAAACTCATTCTCTCACAACTATCCAAGGATGACTGGTTTGCCTCAAGTCCTAGATAGTAAACCAGAAAAGACTTTCGCTTCGGGGAATGCCGCTTGTCCGGTGTCAGAGAGTTGGCTGCACTGTTCAGTAAAGCCTACCCTAATGAAGAGGATATCGCCTGACCTAAAGCTAATCTTATCTCCACAGCTACAGCTTTGAGATGTTTGACTTCCACAACACTAGTTGTGAAGGGGAACTTGTCAATGACTTTATTTTGTACCTATAGGAACCAGCCCGGAATGACACCATGTGCTATAATCCGGCCCTCTTTTGTGCCCAGGCTAGAGTTATGGCAATTAAGAACATTGCCAATAGTCGTTGGCAATAAGCATGGTCTTACCATGCATACTGAAATTGGTGGAATCCAGCGTAAAGTCATCTGGTTAGCTCCACGTCAAACTATTTCATCCGTTGGTAACCTTCGACAATGCGGGCTTAGAGTTGCGGCCATAAAATCCCGGCTTGCTGCAACGAACCTGATTAATTGATTGATAGTGTTTAACGTGATGAAGGTGTCTTTATGAGAACTTAAACCTCCCAAGGAGTATCAGACGTAGTAAGCTATTCTATTACATACATAACGGGTGTAGAAACCATATCTAGCCTTAAGGGCGTACTATATATATCATAACATTACAGTATGATACTTTTATTAAAGCTTGAGATTTCCTTCCTTTTTTTAGTTCCTGAGCTCCTGCAGCTATTTACTAAGTTGCTGCAGCTGCCCACTGAGTTTTAGTAGTGAACTACTATAGAGGTGAGACATTTCGAAGCCACTTACTTTGGGTAATCAAATCATGAGATTTTAGTTATATTGTTGTAGCATAACATCGTATCCACCAAATCTATGCTTTATGTGTTTGTGGCGCACGGTGTTATATGTAACCAGTATGTGGTAGTTTAATACACCTAGTGTATATGTAGTTGTTGCTTATTGCCTATCACTTTAAGGAAATTTCAACTACATATGTACCTAGGTAGTGAAAGAAAAGAAAATTGAAAATGAAAATGAAAAAAAGAGTCATATGTAGAGATAAATACCTTTTGTTAACATATGTCATTCTTGATTGATATAAACGCCATATTAACTATAGCAGCTATTTATACTTTTCTATAATGAGTATACTAACTTCTCTCTTTAAGGATAAAAATGCATGTATTGTTTTTCATGACTAGTATGTTTATTGCTAATCTCTAAGGTTGGATATACATAAGCTGATTTATAAGCTAGATTCTTAACATAGGACTAATAATTTAAGCCGTCGGTTATCTATCTACAGCCCTTAGGGGAATTTATATGTATCTTCACTTAGCAACACAATCCCAGGCTACTCTATTAGCTTAGGACATGTGCTGTAATGTGCCAGTAACGGTCAACCATAGGTAGAGGTTACAAATGGTGTTGTTACATGAGAGGTTCTGAAGTACTTTGGTGGCTGGCCTCAAAGTATATACAGAACAATCCCGTGTTTCAAATGTAGCATCGTGACATACTGTTACTTTCTATTGAGATTATCTCAGTGTTGTGCACATCAATACTGCTCCAAGCTCAGGAACATGCGGGCGTATGATGGATATACATGGTTGCACAAGGAACCTAGGACTGGACTGGACTGGTGATCATATGCTAACAATATACACAACGATTTCTTCACGTAAGAGTTAGTAAGAAAAAGCGCCAGCCAACCAGAATCGCAACACATATAAATAGTCTCGACTGCAGCTGAGGCTAGGAGCTGTATGAAGAATTCTGCCTATCCTAATCGCTGCAGACTGCTATACCAGTGTAGCAAGACGTAATAATGAGCATGCGTAAGGCCAGTGAGTAAGTATTGAGTCCTTATTGAATGATGTATTGTGTGGGTAAGTACGGAGGTAATGAATGTTGTTGCGCGTATGAAGCATACGAACAACCTACAATACGCGACCTGGCTATATACTATATATGAAAAAGGAAAAAGGAAAAAAAAAAAAAAAAAAAAAAAAAAAAAAACAATCAAATAACGGTGAGATACAATGATAGTGGGGAGTTATGTAAATCATGGAGGCTGAATCTACGCTAAGAGCATTGCTAGCGGTATACCTACCTGCCTGGGTTATTGTTCACCCTAGACAGCCCTGGGTAGTGCCTGGGCATAATACCGACGGTTGGTGGGGGTGGGGTGGGGACTCCCGAAAGCTGTTATATTTAGATAAACAATGAGGTACCTAAGCTAGCAGGACTGCAGTCTTGGCTACTATTTAGGTATTATTATGCATTGGATTGCAGAAATGGGCAAAGCCTACCCATGATAACTCTAAGCTTCTCGAGAGCATATTGTAAGTATGTTACTACTTACTCAGTAGTAGAAATGCATTTGCCTGTAAGTGCGCGTCCGCTCATAGTAATCATGGTCAGAGAATGGTGGCGTGGAGGGAATTGAATGTGGTCTCAGCTGTGGAACCGAACCGTCTTAAGTCGTCAGCAACTGGCGTGAACTGGGCAGATACTGGTGCTTTCTCTGCCCCATTATCCAAGAGTCATACTGGACAGTGGACATGCATCGGGAGGGTCCTTACTGCAGGTAGTCGGACAGTCAGAAGTGCCATCGGCGCTTACGTGGTGTGCTTAGAAACTATAAGTCGTAGACCCGTGAGAGTAAGAGAGGTAAGAGACCCCGTCGGACTGGACCCTTCCAGGTCTTCCCATTCGGCTCCAGTGCTCGTATGATGGAAACAAGATCAGCCCACAAATGGGACTGTCAGGCGGCCACCACCTGCTGTGTAATTGCATTTAGAAGGGCTTTGATTGGTGGGATGGCCCTGCCACTTGCCCTTTTAGCAAGTGGTAGTGGATAACAGCTGCTGGTACACACCACCATGACCCCTGATCTTCCCTGTAGGCTTTTAGTGTAGGGCATCTATCCGCCTGCCTATCTCTATCCTCTGACCAAGCAGGCATTATCTGTCTGGCAAATCTTTAGTTATTATAAATGCCATTCCCTGCATTATAAACGTTTAGGATTCTACTTATACCAAGAGTTCCCTAACCTACTTGTTTCAGACCATCTCACTTCTCCCACCTCCAACATATTGAAGATCTCTTGGACTAGATTTTCACACTACAAACCAACCACGTAAGACAACTACCGTGTAACATCTTGAGATCACTGCAGCATAGCATCATAATCTACCTGTAAAACAACCAAAAAACAAAGCAATAATGTCGCCTACATACACCATGTCTGCACATCTGTGCAAGCAAATCTACAAATCCTTCCAGAACCGTCAGATATCCCTGAGCCAACCCCCAACTCCCAAGCCTCATCATCATGGACAACAACAGCAACAACAACAACAACAACAACGCGCCGCCGTTCACCGTCACCTGACAAGCGCACCTCGGTAGACAGCGACCGCAGTGACTCATCCCCAGCACCTCGTTCACCTTCGGGTTCTAGCTGGAGTTGGGGTGGTCGTTAACAAACATTAACAAACACAAAGAAACATGGCAACATGGCAACCTGCCTACCTTTTGGCACCTCTACCTCTTTCCCACTCGCACACACACACACATACAACTACGTCCATTTACATGTATATTCCCAGGGACTGGGACCGGCACCGGCGTTCATACGGAATGGAAATACCCACTGAAGCACTACACATTTGACATTTACCTCCCTTTTCTTCTTTCTTTCCATTATAATTCAAGGCGACATAGCAACAGGGGACAGACGGAGACACAAGATACAAACCACAGACGCAATGCACATGTATTACAACTGCCTATGATTCAGATTTCTTCACTTGCTGGGGGAGAGGTTCGGTTTGCGAACTTTGGTCTATAAGCATGGTTCAGTTTGGGGTTTGGGGAAATGGAATCAAAAGAATGGATCATCGTGTATTAGTTTGCGCAATCCTCTCCAGTGATGACGCAAACGCACCACGTTGCTGCTAGAACACGTAATCGTGTACTACCTTACCTAGTCAGTCAAGAACTCCAGTTCTAAGGTTTCAGATTACGTGGGAAAAGGCACACCATGAACAACAGATATCCACTTCTCATTGCATCCTTTGATCTGATAACTGTGATTGTGCTACTGTATGCTACACTTGGGCCCCGAATCTGTGATCATGTTGTGCTCCGCACATGGACATGCCACTATATGAAACGGTACAAGATCTTCCGATCGGTACCTGATTTTCTAGACTAGTCAGGATCAAGCCATCAACAGACTTGTAACTTTATACAGTTCTTAGTCAAGGTACGCCTCGGTTAATGGGAGACCATATTCTACTAGGTATCTGGAGACCAGTCTAAACCTAATAGAGTATAGCCCTAAATATGCTTGAGATTGCTTTGCAACCTACTAAAAACCGAGCAATGCGACAAACTGATAACTCCTCTGGTGGCTGAGCTGATAATGCCCGTGCATTTTGGTGGGTTTTAGTGGGTTTTAGTGGACATACAAGCTATTACATAATCTATAGAGTACTTAACGCCACAATACCAGCGAGCGGCGGACTAAAATAAAAAATATATTGCTTTCTTTCCAGAGTGAAGGTTGGCGCGAAGCGCATGCCCTCCAGAGGTCAAAAAATTTAAAAAAGAATGTTAAATTGTGGTTATCGCGGTGTAGCCGCCTAATGTTAAGTACTCTATAATTTGTAACGCACAGGGCATTATCAGCTCAGCCACCAGAGGAGTTATCAGTTTGTCTATAGACTCCTAAAAACCTACCTAATCTAACCTAATTTATCACACACTTCTCCATCACGGTGCTGTGCACTGCTAGCCTGCCTGATAGTATACTTACTGTTTTGTTCAGTCTCGTGAAGGAGAACTACAAACTAGTCTCACTAAATAGGAACACAGAAGGGGTTCAACACTTAGCACTCTAACGCTGTATATAAACATACCGAGATGCGTAGCCAAACTTTGGAATATCTATTGAAATTAAACTTGTGTCGTGGGTGGCTAGGTATGGAGTTCGTTAATTGGTGCTTATGATGCTTGGGATACGGATTAGGTAGCTTGTATTGGCAAGGTACCCATCCTGATCACACGACAAGTTGCCTATTCTATCTATGGGAAAGCACGCCAAGGTGGTATATACAGAATTGCTATGTACAGTATATCTCACAGTCTATTGGGCGAATCCAAGCATCAGTTTTTTATTTTTTGCTTCTGACAGTAGATTGTTGGTGGCCGAAATGCAAGCCGGGCCTGTCAGTGTTGAGCCAAGCAGCACTTATTATCATCACTATAACGTAGACCCGTTGGCGCTATACTTGGTAGTGTTGAACCCGACAATCCTCCTAATGCTAAGCCAGAACTCGAAGAACTCGAGCTTCAGCTCAACCCGCAGATATCCCATCCAGGCGGCGATGAATCTGACAGCATTCCCAGGAGATAGCAGACTCCCGGGGCGCTGCCTAATCTCGTCAACATGTTCGCGTAGCACTGTGCGCGCGCAGTAATGCGCCAGGATCAGAAACGTACGCATGGGGCCCTGGCGCGTATGTAGGCTTTCGTCGAGACTGCGCGTCAAATCGTTCGTCTTGAGAATAAGCAGAATGATAGGTGGAACTTGGCCAAGCATCGTCACGAGATCCGATAGTAGACCCTCCTGCAGAGCGTCACCCATAGTCTTTTTCTCCTCGTCTGACCGCGACTTCATGATCGACGAGCTAACCACTGTGTAATCTCGACCTGTGATGGCGCTCGCGAATAGGGGAAATTGTTCCTCGGTAACGCCCGCTACAGCATGAGCGTGTTGCTTCATTCCGTCCATGTCTCCGTCGATGACTGCTAGCCACATTTTGGCATACGAGCGTTGAAGGTGCTCGGGTATGTCTCGATATAGACCGTGGTCATATATGATAATTTCGAAGTTATGGCCCCCTCTTCTCTTTTCTGAAGTTTTCCGTATTGCGATGTTTCCTCCGTGTGGATCACAATGTAACGGAGCATTCTTCCCGAATATCATTTCGTTAAAAATATGCGCCAAAGTGGCGGAGACTTCGTCGCGATCGATGCCATTCGAATCAAGGTAATCAAGATCGTCAAGACGTCTACCAGATTCATTCGCCATGACGATAATCCTCTTCTTCGCCCAGAGCACATCGGGTATCACCAGGGGGAGCTCGGGCAATTTCTGAAAGTGCTGTTTCGTACGGATCGCATTAGCTGCTTCAAGTTGGAAATCAAGTTCTTGTGGCAGCGAAACCTCCATCTCGGATGACAGCCACTCTAGGTCGTATTCGGGGAAAAAACGTTTCAGCATGGAAAAAGTAAATTTTGTCAATGCCATATCGAGAGGTGCCCATTGAGCCAAGCTAGGATGCTGAACTTTGACGGCGACTCGCTGTCCGGTCTCTTGCACGGTAGCTAGGTGGACTTGGGCAAGCGAAGCCGCTCCTATGGGTTCGTGCGCAAAGTCGGAGAAGTAGTCTTGGAGTTCTTTGCCGGTATCTCGCCTGAACATCTCTTCGATCGATTCGTACGAGGACACAGGACACTTATCCTGCAGTGGTATAAAAGTACTAGTCCATTCATACGGTAGAAGATATGTCATGGCGCTCTGTTTAGATTGTCAGCATTGCCCTATTCAGTAGATCAGAGCGCAATACCAAGTGCTGCCCTAGCTTGATAAATATGCCGCCATTCGTCTCTAACACCTTTAACGTCCGTACAGCACATCTTTTGTGGCATTGGTTTAATATGGTATTTTGCTCGGCGAGATCGTCGGTCTTCTCTCGTTGATTTAACGAAGTTCGATAACTGGGGAAGGCAATAAATCAGCATTCTCGTTCGCCTGCTTGCTGCGCCAATATAGAACTCACTCGTTAATACATAGAGCCAAAGTTGCAGCAACCCTTCCGGTGCGCTCGGTTACATCGTATCCATACTTGATATCGTCAGTAAAGGCTAATACCCCAGCACCCGCAGCACCCGTTGTTGCAGTGGCAGTTAGGACAGCAACCCTCGCCCTTGTTCGCGGACCACGTCTTGAAGAACTCGATGGGCCTGTGGAATATCGTTGGGAAGAGGATCGCTGGACCTTGGCGTGCCTGAGAAGCTGCGTGCGACAGTTGGTGCACGTCCAAGTGGTGTTGCTAGCAAGGCGGCTCAAGGATGCGAAAGAGAGAGGCTTCATATCGGCAACAGGAGACGGTACATTAGAAGTGAGCGAATTGGCATGTACAATGAAATTTCTAGGAACAAGTAGCGATTAAGCAATGCTAAATTGGCTGAGGCATTCTCTATGTTTTTGGTCTCCGACGTTCGCACGTGTAGAAATCCAGGGGGGGTTCCGGGTGGATCAAGAGATGGGTCGATGAAGATTGAACTGAATTGTTGAGTTGATCTTCGAGTCTACACTAAACTAGACACCTTTTTTTTCCCTCGTCGGCAAGGATCGGACTTACGCCGCGGCGTCATTAATCTCTGAAAAGGGAAGTACCTGACAAGGTACCTACCTAGGTATAGCTTTAGCAAGGGCTTAGATCACAAAGGCTCATATGATTGGGCTGTCCTTTCTAAATGGCGGGGGTCTGATCTCTTTACGCGTCCCGGAACCCGCTTTAGTGCATTCGCATGTGCAAGCGCGTCCCCAACGCGGGTTCTATCTCTATAACACAAAGGCTTCTTCCCATTACCATCAACGACGCACCTCCGATAATAAAAACAACGAGCCATTACGTATACTACACATTTCGAGATATTTACCGCTAGATAACCAATTTGCTACAGCCAAATACTAAGGACGAAATGCTAGCTACAATGCCCACACCGATATTCAATTTCGATTTCTCTTCACCCCATCGGCCAACAGTCTCCTCGCCGCTTTCTTCTTCCCCCATACGCCCGTCACAAGCCTCTCCGCCGCTCTCACCACGCGACCCAAATACTCTTCCGCGCCGCGATACACAATCATCTCCCATACGAGGACCATCGTCCAATTTCAAATATGCCTCCCGCAGTGTCAAACCAAACCCACTGCGATTGAGTCGCGAAAAGGCTCAAGAGAGCAGAAGGACACTCTTTTTGAAGAACGTACGGAAGCGGGCAGACGATAGAAAGTGGGATCAAAGAGGAGGCGACCAAGAAGTAAGTGGCTGATATAGTAGTGTATTGTCGATAAGAAACCTTCAGCTAACACATCTCACAGGCACTCAAGCTCGAATGGAACGTCTTAAATAAGCAACGGAGGCAAGAGAAAGACACGGATGTAGATGGGTTTGTGTTCGATGCCGAGCTGGACGATATACCCGAGAATCCGTACGAACTGCATGAGGAAACCGATGACATGATGGTTGATGCCATTGCCCAGGAAGAGGAAGCCGAGTTGGATGCAATGCTGTCATTACTCAATACCAGCTCTTTGCAAGTACCAAGACGGCCTGACACACCATTGCTATCAGATGACGAAGATTACGACGCATTATTCATGGACATGTTGTCTCAGCAAGGAGGCGACAGCGATGGATTTATTTCCGGTCAAATGGACATGTCATAAATAAGGCGTGTTCGTAAAGGTTTTTGTTTCTCTGGGTGCATTTCACGTTTAGTGTCGCATTGGCGTTGTCGGATCAAGGTCATCATTTGGCGTTAAGACATCGGATTCTATAGTCTGGGTTAGGTCGCATCACCCGTGTATATACTGTACATGGTGTAGCGGTGTCTGGAAGCCGTGAAACCAAATGTATAAATCATTCTCACCCAATATCCACAGTGGTATCACTTTACTGTGGCGCGCAGGAGTCCTCTGGGGCATCGAGGACTTCTTTGGCTGACGGCATATCTCCAACTAGATCATGGGGTGGTGATCCTGCCGCTTGCATCTATATTCACGGTTAGGATCTCACTAGTCACCGATGGTAGGGCCGCTTACTTTCTGCATCCTATCCACAATGTACTCCCGATCCGTTGGCTTTGAGTCAGAGTACGTCGGCTCTTCAAACTTGGTGACCATTTCAGCAGCGAGAACTTGCTGTTCCTGGTACCGCTTCAGGTCTTCTTTCGCTAAGGTCTCCTTGTTCTTCTCCATCCACCCGGGGAACTTGTCATTCAGCTCTTTCATGGGTTCGTATAAAATTTCCTTGTTGGTGAGCTGTTCCATCATGCCCATCAGCAACTTAGAAAAGTCTTCTTCGTTGCCGTCGCCTCCTCCTGGAACATCTTTCATGGCCTTCATCATCTCGGCGATGAAATCATCCTCAGACCCTTCAGCTGTGGCGGCAGCCGTCGCTTGGTCGCCAGATGTCTGCATCCTGTCCATCGTTCGTTTTATGGTCTCCTGAAAAGAAGCATCTTGACTGAGCTCCGCAGCCATCGTTTCAGGCGAGGTTGGTATCGAAGTAGCATCACTCAAACCAGTTGTTTGTGTAGCTCCAAGTCCCTTGAATATGCTCTCGAACTGGGCTTGCATATCTGGCTGTAGTACGGTTAGCAGGAGAGCTATATCAGGGCGACAGCAAGACTTGCCGAGCCATCCAAGTCACCCATTAATTCCGCCATGCCTGCTTGCAGCTGCTTTTGAAACTCCTCTTCGGAGAAATCATCCAAGCCCGGTAAGGAGTCTTCTGTCTCTAAGACCCCATCACCCGCAGTCGGGCCTGTGGAGGTGGAAGCGGTGGAAGCAGCAGGCGCGGTTTTCGGGACATCCGTCTTTGGATTCAGCTTTACGGTAGAAAATTCGTCGAGCATATCATCCAAATCGTCCAGATCATCTTCATCCGGGTCGGGCGCATCATTGACGTCGTTCACATCACTGACAGTCTTGGGTTCTGTGCTAGAAACCTGATCTGTCTGCTTAGAGGGGTCGCCAGCTATGCCGGTTTTGGCTGTCTCCATTGCGATTGATTACAATATCTGAGGGGAATTTTAAGTATAATGACTAGCCAGATCGTGAAACGAAATAGGTATCGCAATCGCAACAACGACTAAAGTCAATATATATAGTAAACCCCACAGGTCCCAGCGCGAGATGTTCTTCTACAAGAGGACTTTGTTGAAAGCTTCTACCGAGTCTTGCTTATGGTAGTGCGGATATGGATATAGAAGAATATCCTGGGATATGAAAGCAATACTGTATGTTGCAGAATGATGAAGGTTGCCAACCTGATGATGGATCAAAGTGGGATGTGAATAAGAAGGGCAAAATCGACATGCAGTTGCCGAGGCGTTGGATCTTGGCAGCCCTTCGGTAGGTCATGCATGGGGAAACATGCGGGCTGTAACTCGTTACACCACAAGAGGGGCTGATGTACACTTAGGTACCTACCACTTACAGATGTTCAGGTACCTTATCTGACCCCGCCATGATACTGCCGTGGGTTTGCCCAATTGTGCAGTACGAAGTACTTTATAGTACCTACACCGCCTTCTTTTCTAAGCCAGTTCAGAGGTGGCCTTCCACAGGTCATCTCTACCTATATATGCTATACGTAGTAGTAAGTACGATCCAGTCCCTCCCTACTGCCTGCCGTAGGAGCACACTCATTGTTCTCAAAATAGTTCTAGGTTTTACTACTTTCATGGTGCGCGATTGATTAGGCTTAGCGCACCCGCCGCTTTTGCTCAGACTCGGCTCACCCTGCCGGCAGTCAGGTGACTGAGAAATTACGTTTATTTATAAGTTATGCAGAGGGAAACGGTCCTCAACTGTCCTCAAAAACGGTTCAAGTGAAGGGGTAACATAGCTCGACTTAATATTCTACATAAGTCTCGCAAGTGGTAAACAGTACTTTAAAGATGATCGCCTGCTCGTATCCATAAGGCTTAGAACGCTGATAATAAGATTACATGTTGGTATGTAGATACCGCAGATCCAGTGCAGCGTGCTTTTATTGAGCCCATGACAAGCGTCACCTAGGCTTCTGAGTTAGATGTTTAGGGTCAAAACAATGGATGGAATCTTCAGCGACACAGCCGAACTATCTGAATAACATCGAAAGGGTATACGGGCCTACTCTTCACATGTAACACTAGCTCATGGCAAAGAAACGTTCTAAGGCCATTGTATATGCCTTAACAAGCCTCCAAAGGACTCAACCGGGCTTGAACGAGTTAGCAAGTCATAAGAAGATTCGGCGCAACGCTTGTGAGTATCGACTAGTCGCCTCAAGGTGTTGCTACTCTTAATGAGTACTGTTGAACAACACGTGTAGGACATTTACCCCATCAAACTCGACACGTTGTCCAGTGGGATCTCCTCTTGGCGAAGTTGCGCACGCGAGGAGTTGTCAAAAGTAAGGAACATGTGCTCGCAATGTGCAGCACTCTCAATAATAGTCCCGAGTCGGAATTTGTTTCGTACAGAGTAAGTAAATGGAGGGTTCTCTGGGCACAGATCAACCGCGCCAAAACAACATCTTCAGGAACAAAATCTTGTTCATGGTCCCATGGATGGAAACGATCTCTTCTATCACATTCCAACTTTGAAGAATGATGATGGGCCACGTCCACGTTCTGCTCTTCATGCTTACGTTTCCCCCTCCGGAAGCACATGTTCAAATCCCACTTCCACGGTGAAGTCAGATACACTCACTACAAGGGGGGTAGCGGATGCAGCTAGGTTGCGACAATCAGACCAGTGCGGCCTCAGTCTGACAACTAGTACGCCTGCCAACCTGCGCATGCCTTCAAGCGGCTTGAATTATTATAGCACAGACTAATCTCCGTGAATGATAGAAATCGCGTTGATGCGCCAGTACAGCTGAGATCCAGTACTAGCACCATCTAGGACCAGTACGAGTTAGAATCACGGACTGGTAAAACGAGTACAGTCCCGAACTAATACAACTTCAGGTTTCCGACTAGTACGGCGGCGAGTACGTCCGATATAGTAATCTAGGGATGGCTCAGCTGATGATTACTTGGGTTTTCTACGGTATTTAAAGCCTGTCAATTACTTTTATAAAAGATCTTGCTGTGTACTTAAGGTAAGGGGGGCCTTCGTGGCTATTTGTTCAATCTTGCGGCCTAGATTCGTTATATGATAAATAGAATTGAATAGGTATGCTGTCGGTTTGTTATGGGTGTAATGTTTTACGACGGTACTAGGTACTACTAAATCAAATGGTTTTTGAAGTTATGCAGGCAGGCTTGTTTTAGCTTATGCAAAATTAGAGACAGCTCAGGCTAGGCCCTGGCTAAAAGCGGCATGGCTCAGGTGAAATTCCCTTCAATACAGCATTGGTAAATGGACATATTTTTATTGAAGTAGTAGGTTGTTAGGTCTAAATGTGGGTTGTTAGTATTGATGCTGTAGAGGCAGGACTGTAGGACTCAGGAGTAATGGAGACTATTGACCCTGGCAATTACTGTGCGGGATATTTCTATACACTGTCTGCATATTCTCCACAGTATCTGTTAAACAGTCACCACTCATGCAGATTCGCCGCCTCATCCGCTAACCAGGGATATATGTGCTGAAAGAAACAGTGCGAGTTTCAACAACGCCCAACAGCCCCAACAGCAATCAAGCAATCAAACAATCAACAATCACCAAAGTTTCCCTCCTCCCCCCCCTCATCACCGTCCACGCAATCGTGATCCTGATCCGGCCCATTCCGCATTTCCTCTGGTACCGCTAGGCCTTGCACAAGCCTGCAGCCTTACAAAGCTCTACGCTACGTCGATCTCCTTGTATCTCTTGGACGAAGTTACCCACACCGACTTGACAAATCGCATTGCAGTCAATCGTTTCAATATGTCGCTTTGCACCTTGCGTCTAGGTGAAGAGAGGTTCGTGGAACATTATTGCTCCCCTCATGCAGATATCTGTGCTATCTGTGCTATCTGTGCTATCTGTGCCACGCATGGCCCGGTGACCATCCCAAGACTGACTGACATAATAACCACAGGAAGCACTGGCGAAAGGACCACCCCTTTGGCTTCTGGGCGCGGCCTGTCAAGAATGCTCAAGGTGTCCTGGATCTCAAGACCTGGGAGTGCGGGATCCCTGGCAAGGAGAAGACAATCTGGGAGGGTGGCCTTTTCAAGATGACCATGACTTTCCCAGACGGTACGTCCCAAAGGCTGCTGAGGAAACCGTTACTATCGTTATTACTGTCGCTGACCTAGCTGATTAACCCGCAGAGTACCCTACGAAGCCACCGAAATGTAAGTCTCCATCTACCCTCCCCCGAATGTTCAACAAGTAGCCACGTGCCTAACGCGAACGCTTTATCACAGGCAAGTTCACGCCGCCGCTATTCCACCCAAATGTCTACCCATCAGGAACTGTCTGTCTCTCGATTCTGAATGAAGATGATGGCTGGAGACCTGCGATTACCATCAAACAAATCGCCCTGGGTGTGCAGGATCTACTAGATAACCCGAACCCCGACTCGCCTGCGCAAGCCGAAGCCTACAATCTTTTCAAGAAGGATCGCGCCGAATATGAGAAACGAGTGAAACGCGAAGTTCGGTCGAACCCCACCAGTTGAGACTGAACATTTCGGTACTGGCGTGGGGGGATATTTGGGGGTTGCGAGCAATGCGCTCGTCCGCCTTTGGGCATGGAGTTCGGGTTCTAAAGGATACCACAATACGGCGTTACTTTGCGAGTTTAGGTTCCAGCATCTGCGAGTGGTGCTGCTCCGGAAATGAGGTAGACTAAGACATGAGAGGATGGAGATAACGACTGACACGTTTTCGCAAGATGACCTCAGAGACGCATGAACGGGATGTAGAGATTCGGCTCACGTATGCCGTCTGGCCTTACTAGTCGTTTCATGAATTTTGCTTTTTTTTTTTTTTCTATTGCACTTGATTCGCACACCTACTACGCTACCGTTTGCGATTGGCAACCAGATGGAATGCCCATTCAGCAGCTCCTTGATGATCAGCATGCAATGGTGGCTAGACTGCCGCACCTTCGATGTAATATGCGCTTCGTGGGCAGAGTTGTGTTCTTTACGATCAATGTAACCGCCAATTTGGTGCATTTTCTATTTACTCATCCCACATAGGAGTGTAAAGAGAGTGATGTAAAGAGGCGGTTTACCAAAGGGGCGATAATCTCGTAGCTGCGTGATTCTTAGGCATAGGTACTACTAACTGATGTAGAGATTTTGATAGTTTAGCCACTCTCAAGGAATTACCAGTTGGTATTATTTGGAGAAAGGCTTATCTGGTACTACTGGTTTATCGAGTATCGATACTAGACTGAATAGTCGGCGGCGAGAAGATTGGCACTGGGGAGGGAGGTCAAGTCACAGGTTTCGCCGAAATCGGCATGCATCCGTTATCGCGAAACTGAATTCCAGTCATACTGTTGTTTAGCTCAAGCACATAGCCTAACCGTGGGTAGGTAGCGAGTAATAATAATTCTATTTACAAGATTTGCCTTTTCTACCTACTCTCTACTCTCTACTCTCCGACCATCTACAATCACTTTCATTGATTATACTCTGTTGTTCGGTGTAAATTCAGGGTTTTAGTACCTATCTACTACTTATCGACCTATCTCTAACCCAATTGGACATATATTTTTCGTCAATTGCAGAAAACGACGAGACGCAATAAAGCAAAATGTGTGGCATATTTGCTTGCCACTGGTCAGTACATTTTCGTTTCCCTTCCCGCCCCTTCCCTTTTCTTCTCTTCTTATTTCTTCTTCTACCGTCGCATACTCGGTGGTGCGCTCACTCCCTCCCCCCTCCCTCGGTATGTACTGTGGTATGTACCATGAAGGAGGGGCATTCACAAGTCTGCGATGCAGCAGAATGATGCACCCCGCTCTACATTACCATTACCGCATATCAATCCGATCGGCGCTAAATGCGACACGACGCGTCAACTAATATGGGCACGCGCGCAGTCATCCCGACGTCCAAAAGTTCAAGCCGACGGCTCTGAAACTTGCGAGGCAGTGAGTACGAGTGTCCTTCTATCTACAGACCTTCAATTGACTTGGTCTGCGCAGAGTTCGGCATAGAGGCCCCGATTGGAGTGAGTCGCAAACCAGCGTTAGCGATTCCCACGAATATTATATTTAACATGTAGCCTGCTAGGTGGAAGCGTCATTTCCAAGAACACGAGTGAGTCTTGTCGACGGGGAATTGGGAGGTTCGGCCATTGACGTGAACATAGTCCTTTGCCATGAGAGATTGAGCATCGTTGGTGTCGGTACGTACAGACAAACAGACAGACCATTCATTCGAATATCTGCTCGACCTTGTGAGTTGGTGGTGCTAATGAGGACCGCCAGAGTCTGGCGCCCAGCCACTCACCAACGAGGATGAGAGCATCGTCCTAGCCGTCAACGGCGAAATCTACAACCACAGGCTGATCAGGAAACACCTGAAGACACCCTACCACTTCAAGACCACATCCGACTGCGAGGTCATCATACCCTTAGTAAGGACGATTAATTAAGACACTACTCTAGGCAGAATGAGGATTGCTTACTCAACGACTAGTATCTCGAATATGGCCTTGACGCACCCAAGTACCTCGACGGCATGTTCTCTTTCGTCCTGTACGACAAGAACCTCGACCGGACAATTGCTGCCCGTGATCCCATCGGCATCACTACCTTTTATCAAGGATGGAACTCGAAAGAGCCTGATACCACATACTTCGCTTCTGAATTGAAGTGCCTACATAGCGTGTGCGACAATATTCGCGCATTCCCTCCTGGCCATATCTACGACACCTTGACAAAGGAAACCACCCGCTATTTCCAACCGACCTGGTGGGAAAACTCAAGAATCCCTGAAACACCACTAGACCTGAAACTGGTTCGCGAGACCCTCGAGAAGTCCGTCAGGAAACGACTGATGGCCGAGGTCCCTTACGGGGTCTTGCTGTCCGGCGGATTAGACTCGAGTCTAGTTGCATCCATCGCCCAGAGGGAGACTTTGAGACTGAAGAAAGTGGCTCTGGCTGCCAACGGTCAAGTCACAGACGTTGTGGAGGATGCTGATACAGGCGAAGGTTTGGTCGGTATCGATGACGATAACAAGCTGTCAACCGTCACGTACCTGCCGCAGCTCAACTCTTTCTCTATTGGCTTGCCTGGATCACCAGATAACGAAGCTGCTCTCAAAGTTGCCAAGTTCCTAGGTACAAAACATCACGTCATGACCTTCACTATCGACGACGGTCTCAACGCTCTGTCTGATGTCATCTACCACCTCGAGACGTACGATGTAACAACCATCCGAGCTTCTACGCCCATGTACCTACTGTCGAGGAAAATCAAGGCTATGGGTGTCAAGATGGTGCTTAGCGGTGAAGGAAGTGACGAGATCTTGGGAGGATACCTTTACTTCCACGCTGCCCCTGACAAGAAAGCTTTCCACGAGGAGACCGTTCGAAGGGTCAAGGACCTACACCTGGCGGATTGCCTGCGAGCCAACAAATCCACATCCGCTTGGGGTCTTGAGGCCCGTGTGCCTTTCCTCGACAAGGAGGTAAGCCAAATCCGGCGCATTCTACATACGCGACCATCTTTGCTAATTATCGCTCTTATAGTTCCTAGAAGTCTGCATGAACATTGATCCACAAGAGAAGATGATCACCAAAGAACGCATTGAGAAATGGCTCCTGAGAAAAGCATTCGACACCTCGGACCAACCTGACGCTGAACCATACCTACCGGACGAAATCCTTTGGAGACAGAAGGAGCAGTTCTCCGATGGCGTGGGCTACGGCTGGATCGATTCCCTGAAGGACAACGCCGAACTCCATGTTACCGATGAAATGATGAAGAACCCCAAGCCCGAGTGGGGTAGCGACATTCCTGATACCAAGGAAGCGTAAGTCCCAGTGGCTAGATTTATTCCGTCAAATTTTCGTCTCGGCTGCTTTTACTGACCTTTGCCTCCAGGTACTGGTACCGCATGATGTTCGACGAGCACTTCCCCCCTCACTGTGCTTCAACGGTAATGCGATGGACACCAACATGGTCTAAACAGACCGATCCCAGTGGCAGGTATGTCAATACTTCTCTTAATGCTACTTATCGAGTGTGTGTGATGGTTAATGATTAATGCTGATTCGTTAATACAGAGCTATCGCCGTTCACAACCAGAAATACAACGACACTAAGTAAGAAAAAGGACTTAGGATGGCTTGACGCCCAGACAACGAGTAGCCGGACATTCTGGGGTTTGTATTAGATCGTCACCGAATTGTAGGTGGTGTTAAAAAAAAACGGGTGCCTGTTTGTGTCCTGTTTGAACATTAGACGGATTTGATTAGGTGCGCAGATTATACCATGCATATGGATGGTGATGTAGACTAGAATGTGTCTAATAATATGGCACATTCAAAGTACTTCTATACTACGTATATCCGAAATACTACAACCTATGGGTGAACATATGAATAAATAAATATGATCACATAAAAGAAAGCCAAGAGACAAACGTTAGGGTTTGATTGGCCAGCTGTGACAAATATGGCAAGTTTGGTGTTACAATACTAATTGTTAGCTTAAAAGCTAACTAACGAGGCAAGTACCTAGTAATTAGTTGACTACCTAAGGTACGAGGTATTCAACGGGAAAAACACTGAAGTCTAACGCTGGAGATATTTTGGTCAATACCTAACGTAGTTGAATCATGAGGCTAGTCGGTGCACTCGGCTTGAAGAGGTTAACCAAACAAGAAATACAGCAAGTCAAAAATGAGCAACATGAATAGTTGCGCAGGAAGCCTTATTAATGCCGTATGAAAATCCAACGCTAAGTAGATATGTTGCTATGGGTAGGTAGTAATTAATTGATGACGCTGTCTTCCTAACCAACCGACTCGTTCCCAACTATCCGGAGCTCGTATACCCGTTTTCTAAGCCATTGGCCATTGCCTAGACGTGGTTCCCTCCCCTTCGCTTAGTCGTAGAAATTGAAATGTTTATCCATTAGAGTACTCTGTCCACCATTTCCGTTCTTCCGGTGCTCTCTTCTGACGCGTACTCCGTCGATGTATTCTCCTTTGATGTGCTCTTCCATGGTGCTCTCTCCTTTGAAAAATTCTTGTTTGATGGGTTTTTACTTAGGGAATTCGAATGCGGTGAATCTGTCTTCAGGGTATTCCGGTTCGATGTTCTCTTGAGCGAGCTCGAAATCGGCGTATTCTGCTTCACTGTTCTCTTCTTCACTATTTACGCTCTTAGGGCGCTCAACCTGCAAGGGTTTGCTCCCGTTCTTCCTGACATACACTTCTATCTCGGTTGTCCACCAGGGAACCTTCCGATGAAGCGCTTTCTATTCTCCATCGGTCCAGGGGCCAGCGTCGTAATACTCGTCAAACATGGCTTTTGTCCGCGGTGTGTCGGGGTCCCATCTACGACGCGAAACTATTCCCCTAGACGTTCGAAGTTAGTAGGGATGGTATGATTGGGCTTCGAATATGGATTATCTTACAGGTCTTCCAGAGGGCCGGGCCCGATTGGGTCACTTTGTAGTTTGATCCAGTCAATCTCGGCCCAGTGTAGATCTTGTTCGTGAAAGGGAACCGTAATGAAGACCGCGGGTCTCGCGATGTCAGCCAAAACTTGTTTGACACGGGCGCATGCCTTGATAGAAAGCACCAATGAATTCTCATCGACGTCTATGAATCCTTGGATACCGACCATGTCGACCTCGAACCCGTGCCTCTTGAGAACTTCTACCGTATCTGACGTATATTCGGGATCATGCGCCAGAAGTCGTATATTATTCCCTAATTTCTCTTCAAGGTACTCCCTGATGGTTAGGGCTGCCGGGTGTTGGGATTGGGTCTCAAAGTCTCTGGTAATGTCATTTCCAAGGCCAAAGCAAATGACTTTGTTTATAGTTGGCGGGAGCTCATATTTCGACAACACGTTCTCGATGAGGTAACGGGCTTCGCATTGTGCCCAATGTTCCTCGGCCTCCTTGAATTTTCTATCTAGGTCTAACACTTGATATTTGGGTTGGAAATGTGCATACTGTGGTTTCCGGATATCAATCCGACGAGTGGAGAAAGTGGCGAAGTCGAAACGACGGCTATCGCTTTCTACGGGGTATAGTAGATAGCGAAAGCCCAGAAATACGACTTGGGTGCGCCTGTTGAGACCTTCTTCTTAGCATGTTGTTAATGTATAAGCGTTATGCTTAGAATATTACTAACCAGTTACTGAGATCTTCACCAAAAGCTGGGTTTTCCTCCTTGATAACGTTGCCATCTGGGTGATGATAAAAGAAATGTTTAGGATTTGCTGCGATTTGATCTTGGAAGTCTTTAAGTAATAATTTGGTCCATAGTAGTTTGCCACTGTCGTATAGATCACGGCCGGCGCTAGACCACCGCAGCTTGGTCTTATTGGGGTTCTCTTCTCGTGGAGATTTGGGGTCCTCCTCTCGCGGAGGAGGGACGGTCGGCTTGCGTTTACGGTTTGGAAGGGTGCTAGGCTTCAGTTCGTAGTTTGAAGGGGTTCCCGACCACTTGCTAGATCCCGCAGTAGATCCCGCACTAGACCCCGTGTAGCTGGATCCCATGTAACTGTCCATGACGTGAGTGGATTTTAAACTACTAATATGAGTATAGTCTTGCTGAATAAGAGAATTCCGTGGTGACCTAGAGACTATCTATGTCGGCAGCGATGGTTAAGTGGAATGAAGAAAAGTAAGAAAATACCCCAGAGAAAAAAGAGGCAGCTGGATACCTTGGTTGCTAGAAAGAAGTAGATGGAAGTAATGTAATTAAGGCCAATAACGAAACGATTTGTCTATACTGTTTGTTTACCTGGGTGCTATCGTGTACCTAAAGGCTAGCGAAGGAGGTTACACTTGAACACTACCATTATACTCACCTTATATTTTGTTGACCCATTGCTCTTGACCGAGACCAGACGTCATCCTACCTACCTGTCATCAACCACGAGAGAAAATCTCTATAGGTAGCCGTTTTGGGCTATCCAACCGTTGCAGCTTCCTACCTCTCATGACGATCGAGTATTTGGGCGAGTCGCAACTGTGGTGCTCAGTTTAGCTTGGAAACTCTCGCATTGAGGAGCGAAGTGTTTGGACAGTAAGTAGGTAGAGGTAGTAGTAGTCCTCTTGCTACAAGGTTTATATAGAAATATATACTCAGCAGATTCAAGATACGGGTCTGTTATGCTGTAAGTGTCGACTTCTCGAATATAGCTAGTATGCGACGGAAATATGACATAATTTGGAAGCATGTACCTTGATACGTGCATACGGAGTTTCTCTCACGAGAGTAATCATTCGTACCAACCTCCTAGTGTACTACCCCCAACTAGCAATGAGCAGTTGCCAACACTAGGTAGGGATGCTAGCAGATATAAGGTTACACTACTGCCGCTACTAGTAGTAGACTATAGAGGCGACGGTGGACTTGAGCAAGACTATTCCTTCAGGACTGCTAATGAGTCTCACTGTCATGATTAGGACTTCTAGCTAGGCCTGGCCCAACATTACAAGGCAATTAGCCTAGCCTTTTTTCTTTTCCTTTTTTCCTTTAAAAGGCTCCTTACTCATCCGTCGCGCCTGGAGGCCGCCAGTTGCGTCAAGATCTTGTGGCGTTTAGTTAGGTTGTGTTGATTACTAGTATCCTAAAAGTGCTTGAAACAGATTTGGCATGAAGCATCCCACCCACGAACATTGACACGCAAAGGATTGATGGCACAATACGACGTTATAAGCATGTTTCTCTTAGCGCCTCGTTTCAATCAAGGTTTAGACCACGGGTACAATTTAAGGATGGAGGAAGTTTATATGAATTTCCCACCTCCATAGACCTCTTTTACCTACAGAAATACTGCAATCAACAAGGTTATTCCTAGACAGAGATGGACATACACCAGGTTACCCAAAAGACCGAGTTTGTGCCTTTGATCATCATGACGACTATTCTCATGTTATTATATTAAGTGGGCGTCTTCCTGTTCCTTCTTCGCCTCATCGTAAACCTCGCCTAGTCCTTCTAATACGGTATTGTTGAGTTGAGTCGAGTTGAAATAAGCCCATAGAACTGAGGCGACATGAAGAAATTCGGCAACCTCTACGTGATTGCGGCTACATCCGTGATTGGTATGTGCTCATATCCCATTTTCATCTTAACCTTAGCCTTTATGCGCGCCTCTGTACACTAGGTTACTAACGTCATATGATTTATAAGGCGGCGCGCTCTTCGGCTTTGATATCTCGTCGATGAGCGCCATTATCACGACTACGCCTTATAAGTGCCAGTATAATGCTCAGGTCAGTTAGTCTCTTTTCAGTGACGTCTGCTGCGTCGTTCACTGAGAATCTGTTAGGGCAACGACCCGGTGACGGGTCAATGTCGAGGTCCTGATGCTTCGCTGCAAGGTGGTATAACGGCTGCCATGCCTGGAGGCTCGTGGCTGGGTGCCCTCTTTTCTGGATGGATATCAGATCGTCTTGGGCGCAAGACGGCAATCCAAGTCGGCGCCGTGATCTGGTGAGCAAGCACCTTTGCGTTAATAAACATGGGTGTTTTTGAAAACGTGGTTTCATTGACAGCGACCGTGATCTAGGGTCGTCGGCTGCATTATCATCGCCACATCAGTGGATGTTCCTATGCTCATTGTTGGGCGCATAATCAACGGCTTCTCCGTAGGTATCTGCTCCGCCCAGGTCCCGGTGTACATCTCCGAGATTTCGCCCCCGTCGAAGCGCGGCCGGCTCATCGGTATGCAGCAGTGGGCCATTACGTGGGGTATCGCCGTCATGTTCTTTATATGCTATGGATGCGGTTCCATCAAGAGCCAGGCGGCATTCCGGCTTCCGTGGGCGCTCCAGGCCATTCCCGCTGCTCTGCTTTACCTGGGCTTGTGCGTATTACCTGAGAGTCCTAGATGGTTCGCTAAGAAGAATCGCTGGGAAGAGATGAGAGAAGTGCTTGTTCTCGTTCATGGGAAGGGTGATCCCAATTCGCCCCTCGTCCGCAAGGAGTTGGCTGAGATTCGGGAGGTCGCTCGCCTGGATCAACACGATTCAGATGCATCCTGGTTCGAGTTGATACGGCTAGGCATGGTCAATCGAACTCATATAGGCTTGTTCACCCAGATTTGGAGTCAGCTGACTGGCATGAATGTTATGATGGTGAGTTTGCGCTTCCATGTTCCCATGCGTGGGCATTCACGAGACTGGTTTCGAATGAGTATCCTCACGAAGAAAGTGGTTCTAACTCGGCGGAAACAGTATTACATTGCTTACGTATTTACCATGGCTGGATTAGGTGGCGACTTGCTACCCAGCGGCATCCAGTTCATCATTAACGTAGCCATGACAGTTCCTGCTTTGATTTGGCAGGATAGATGGGGTCGACGTCCTACTATGCTAGTGGGCGCGTTGCTCATGTGCCTCTTCATGTCCCTCAATGCTGGACTGTTTGCTGTGTATTCCCGGCCTGCGACGGCTGAAGATCATTTTGGGACCGATGCGATCTCAATGGTGATTCGAGGTCCACCCGCGAAGGCTGTAATTGCGTCAACCTACCTCTTCGTGGCCTCGTATGCGCCGACTGTAAGTAATTCCTGGATATATACATGTGTGTATATCATTTGCCATTCTAAAGGCACAGGAGATCTTTCTAGGCCAACCTCATGTCTGGAAGCTTCTCATGATTCCAAAATACACATAGATTACGCTCAAAATGGCGATTACTAACCCTAGGATTGCAGTGGGGACCAGTCAGTTGGACATATCCTCCCGAGCTTTATCCTCTCCGTGTACGTGGCAAGGCGGTAGCGCTCGCGACATCCGGGAATTGGGCACTGAATTTTGCCCTTGCGTAGGTCTGGCGAACACGTCATGGCGGCCGCCCTTGCTAACTGATATTTACCTAGGTACTTCACACCGGTTGCGTTCGCAAGTATCACCTGGAGGACATATGTGCTATTTGCCGTCTTTTGCGCATCAATGTTCATCCATTGCTTCTTTCTATTCCCCGAGACGGCCAATAAGCCCCTGGAGGAGGTAGCGGGCATTTTTGAAGATAACAGTCTAGGGTCGATCAAATATATCGGCACCCCGGCGTGGAAGACACGCAACAATCGCCACGCTGCCCTGCAACTCGAACGCAACATTGTTGATCCCGAAAAGAAGCCTGGGGATACATCCATCATCCATGAAGGTAAGTAAAAATAAATAAATAAATGAAACACTGGAAGCATCAGCCTAGGCTAGACGGGTACGATAAAATACAGCTACCTATCGAGGGAAGTAAGGGATGTTCGGGGCAAGCAAGCATCTACCCATAGGTATGAGGGATACTCTATATAGTGATATGGTGGCATAGTGTGGTGAATTGCTAGAAGGGGAAAACGTGTACCTAGGTACCGCTTTTAAGGATATTATAATCGAATCGTCTCACACCCGACGTCTCACACCATCGCTCGAGTCCGCGGAAACCGGGGTTCTTGCATCGAATATGGGCGGTTGGAGTGGAGAAAAGATTTGTCTGAAACATTCAAACTGATACGGCTTGCTGCAATTGTACCCAATGACGGGAATACCTACTTAGTTGTCAACGAACCTCCCTTACATATATAGTATTAGTTATGTCCGTGGTCCGTGCCAATCAAGGGCTCATGACTTGATCCTCTGACACCGGCGCTGGTGACTGGTGGTGAGTGGTGGTGACTATTATAAGAACGACGAGGGGAGAACCCGAATGGATTGATTCAATTTGTATCGTATGCGTCGGCGCTATAATACTAGGTATAGTCGGCTGTACTTAAGTTCAATTACATGGATGGGCGCTTGTGTATAAGTATGCATGCATACGATGCATCTGTATACTGTACCGTCATCTCGGTCATTTACCTTGCTGTTATGTAAGGCAGCGTCGGTGCAATGTGAGGATGGTGGATGGTGTAGGTGGTAGGATAGTGCTGGTAGGGTAGGATTCAATATTTGCGTGCTTGCTGCACCACCGCACAGTTGAAAATAGGTCTTGGGAGCAGCATGGTCTGGGAGAGGGGATCACAAAGATTTGAGTTAACCAAGTCGACGTGCAGAGATAAGAAGCGAGGCGGCAGCAGGATGGCATCAGGATGGCAGCAGGATGGCAGCGGAATGGCAGCAGCAGAGGGGCAGGAGGGGGCCATGTACGTGCAGATAGATAGGCCGCTAAGGGAGTGAGTACCTATGCCCAGGCAGTCCAGGCAGTCCAGGCAGTACCAGGTGGTCTACTGCACTGTTGAATGCAGCGAGAGTTCACACGACTGGCTAACGGAGCAGTCTAGACCACGGCTGGAGCAAGAACGGAGCAGGACGGAGCGAGATGGAGCCAATCTGCTGCGGCCGGCTGAATAATTTGGAAGACCCTGGTCAGCCCAGTCTGGCCAATCACTGGCGACACGGCTTGCACGGCTACGTGGGTAGCAGCAAGCATTGAGGGAGGGAGAGAGGTAGGAGTCTGAGGGTTGGTCTAGTACTTAAGGTTAAGGTACCTACACTCACTACTATACTGTAGGTATGAGGTGGAGAGAGAGATATGGAGAAGAGGAGAGAGAGGTAGTGGACCTCTCCTAGGCGGGGAGGAAGGCATACCATTGGCTCTCCGGGTCCCGTAGCCCTGAAGGAAGAGGCTGTCTACACAGAGGTGGGTGGGTATTGCCGTTGTTACATCTTCGAATTGACCCCATACCTCCTCCCAACTGGTGGGAGTAAGGTACTTACATGATGCCCACTCTGTACTGTAGTGTACTTACCTAGGTATAGTTGCATATGCAGTGTACTGGTAGTGCAGAGTGTAATGCAGAGTGTAGTGCAGACTGGAAGACTGGAGTATGTAGGTTAGGTAGTATATGATACTACCTCCTAAGATATGTAGTGTAGGTATGTACCTAGTGTACTGAGTATGCGCTGCCCGGGTGCCTTCTGCTTGCTGCTGTCGAAGCGGGGCGGGCTAGGCTACCTAGAGGCTGGGCTGCTGACCAATGGACAGGGCTGACATGACCCTTCTTCGCCATTCACAGTCTGTCCACAGCCACCCCATCCAAGATCGTCTCGCATCCTGAATTCACCTGTCCGAAACCGATTCGCTTAACGCTTAACGCTTAACGGGCAGCAGCCAGACGGTGGTGTTGCGTTGCGGTACGGGACATGCAGGAGCAATGCTGTCTCCCACCCTCTCTCACCCTCTCAACCTCTCGCCCTCTTGCTTTCTCGCCCAATTTAGACAAGCCGAAGCAGATACACACATATAGTCTAGCTGAGCACCGAGACCTACACTACATTACTCACTTTACCTACCTAACCAACAAGGCAGGCAAGCAAGAGAGTATAGCAGGTAGATAGAGAGACATGATGTCTTCTTCAAAATGGATAGTCAATCGCAATGCGAAGCTAAATAGGCAAGAAGAGGTAGGTAGCTACTAAGTAAGTAAGAGGTAAGAGGTAGCTTGGCTTAGTAGTGAAGGGACCCCGAACAGTACCCGAAGATAGATCCAAGGGCCCCATCTATCCTATCTCATCTGGTATCTATCTACCTACCTGCCCAGCTAAGCGTGCACTACTATGTACAGTATAGTGTGCACTAGATGGATCTGGGTAGGTAGATTAGGTAGACTACTAGCCAGTTCTCTCCAATTACCTCTCCAATTACCTCTTGGGTAGGTACCAAATAAACTCTCATTTACACTACCACGGTCTACACTCTATTCGTCTGTAGTTTACGCTACTGTACCAGATTAAATCTTTGCCGAAGAAACAAGAACAACAAAAGTAGCCCGACCAGCCAGCTTCAGCTTGCCCACTTGCCCACTCTACCCACTCATCCATCCTTGATACCCGCCCGCCTTCGCAGACGCCGGTACAAAAAACCACCTCAAATCCAGCCTTGCCTGTAGCCTTTCTTCCCAGCCTGATTTCCCAATTCCATCCCTCTCTCTCTTTTTATTTTTTTTTGGCCGTCGCCAATAACCCCCCTCCATTCTAGTACTTTAGCCTCGTCCAATTACAGCACAGTTTCCCAATGGTTTTGTCCCTGCTGTGTCCCTGTCGAGTTCCTGCCCGTGTCAATTGGTTCCTACTTTCCCTCTTGTAGTCGCCTTTTCTCCCTCCTCTCCTCTTTCTCTCTTCTCCCATCCTCTATATTCTCCCAGACCTTGCTCCGACTCGATGGATCAACCCGCTACTAAGAAGAGAAGGCTGGCGCCCAAGGTTGAGCCTCAACCTAGTCCCTCCCACCCACCACAACCGCCGCCTCCTTCTGCCACCCCCTACGCTCACGAGTCTACGGTACGCGAGCGCGCAATCATTGATCCTAGACATTCGACGCTGACAGTCTCGAACACAGCCATCACAACATTACCAGCCACAGGATATCCCTCCGCCCCCTCCAGAGCGCCATGAATTCGAGTCCTTTGCGAGGCATCTCCAGGATGCTGCCATGCTCATATACCGCCAAAGCCAAAAGTCCCCCTATAGTAAGGTATCGGTACTTCTACTCCGGTGGGAAGACGACACTGCCGCCGAACTAGAACTTGTCGCACTCGAGCAAGTCCTCCGCGAACGATATACCTACCGCACTCATCGATGGGTTATACCAACAATAGCCAATGCCAGCATGAAGCTGGGCGTGCGCATGGCTTCCTTCCTCGAGTCCGCCGCCCCGGATCACCTCCTGATCATACATTATGCGGGGTATAGCTTTGTCGGCTTAGACATGCAGCTCTACTGGGCAAGGTAGGTTAACAGCTAGCCAATTTGCCGCGCTTTTCTAATAAGTTGCTAGCAATGCAAAGAGAGATTCTCCTAAGCTCAAATGGAGTGGGTTCCGGTGCGTGTTTGAAGAGACTCGGTCCGATATGCTGTTGTTGTTGGACAGTGGTGTCGTGCAAGAGCCAACGGTGAAAGGTGGGAGCAGTACAAAACAAATTATTGCAGCTGGTACTCCAGATCATTACTCACGGGAACCTGGAGCTCGATCCTTCACAGCCAATTTAACAGAAGCATTTTTGCAATTGGGTACTGGACGGCCTTTCACAACGGAGCACTTATATCAGGAGGCCGCTCGGCTAAGACAACATGAACTTCTACAAAGCCCGGGACTTACCAACGGGATCGCTGGTAAGAGCATATCAATGCACGACAAGCTGCCTCTGTTATATTCCATCACTTCGGGCAAAGGCCAAAGTTTAAGCCTCTGTCCCTTAACACCAGCTCCGGCTCCGGCTCCGGGGTCTCAGTTACAGTCTCCAAAGACTACAGCCGATACAGGCTCTAGGACATCACGAGAAGATAACGCCATCCATCCCAGTGCGGTTGCAGATCTGACATTTGACGAACCAAGGGTTCTGGTTTGCACAACATTTGTTGGCGAAGCTAGTCCCGACATGTCGTCGTTTTATCATTGGCTTCACAATACACCCGCTATCGGTTCTAAAATTGCAGTCGAAGGGATGTTCCTTGGACCACCTACGATGCTGCTAATATCCATGCCTGTAGCTGTCTGGAATGTGGTACAACATGATAAAGTTTGTTGTTTCCTGGGATATGTTAACTCACACAACATGACTCATCTCTACAAGCGATTGGTCGGGTCCATCTCTCTAAACAAGACGTCGGCTAAAGACATGGAGGATGGCAGGATGCTGCTGGAAGCTCGTGAGGTGGCCACAACGACACCTGCTGTTCACAGACACTTACTTCCGGAAACACCAGTTCGACGTGACAGCTTAGGGAGAATAGACCCGACGAGCAATCCTCAATCCACTGCTACTCCAGCCATACCCTATTCCAACACAACACCAGGTACGGCGGTTTCCAGAAAGGATGAGGTTGAAGATTCGGCAGAGATGCAGGAGGCAGCGGAGCAGCTCAAGGCATTAAGCCACGTTCGTCATGTTAGCGATGATGCCCCTTCTTCGGCACGGCTTCAACCCTCTCCTAGCATACGTGCTACGGATCCGAAGACAGAGGAAAGACCGTTAAACGACACCAATGCTGCTAACAGCATAGATGATTCGCGCTACCATGCCGAGACAGCAACACCATCAGCACGGCCTAAGCCAGGACGTCGTTCTATACAGAAGCCCATCCCGAAGCAAGAGACTCGATGTGCTCACTGCAGTCATGCCCCCTTCAAGGACACTTCTTCATTGCGAAAACATGTTGCCGCAGCTCACACCCGCCCGTTCCCATGTGCCTTCTCGTTTGCTGGATGCCCCAGCACGTTTGGATCAAAAAACGAGTGGAAGCGACATATTGCATCACAGCATCTTTGTTTGCAGTATTACAGGTGCTCGTCATGCCCCCAGTCGTCGGTTGAAGGAAAGGGAAATGAGTTTAACCGCAAAGATCTCTTCACGCAACATCTGCGGCGCATGCATGCCCCTTTCGCAATCAAGAAGGCTCTCGCCAAAGGCGATAGTAAATTGCAAGTAGAATGGGAAACCCACGTCAAGGACATGCAACAGTCGTGTTTGGTGACTCGAAGACGACCGCCACAAAGTTCGGCCTGTCCCAAACCTGACTGTGCCAGCGTGTTTGAAGGGCCCACTTCCTGGGATGAGTGGACAGAGCACGTCGGTCGTCATATGGAGAAAGGAGAAGCGGATCGGCTTGGTGTCGACCGCCTCTTAGCAAAGTGGGCCTTGGAGGAAGGCATCATCGAACGCAAAGAGGACGGAGAATACCGACTATGTAGTAGCAATGGTAGCAGCGCTGAAAAGGAAAACAACCACAACACAGAGTATCATTCAGACGGTAATAAGCGAGATCCAGAAGAACGAACCATCATTGCGGCGAGTACGATTGTGGAAAAGATGGATGTGGACTGACAGGAACGTATATACCAGAGAAACGTGAAGAGAATTGCCCGGACAAAAAAATGTATGCTCAGGGAAGCTGGCCACCGTTATGCATGGTCAGGTCTGTATATAAGCCGCCCACGTCTGGAGAGGTCACAACGTCTCGCCCACGAATTGTCACTATTTGCACTCATGATGCTGGTAGATATGATGGATGAGGCATGACTTCTATGTTTTCAGTTGTCTTAACGGTCATCAGGCCCTTCCGTTGATCACAATATTTGGATGTGATGAAACGATCACCGACCACCGCTACGAGGTCCTTACGAGGTCCTTACGAAGCCCTTCATCTGAGATACCAAAAATTTTAGGCACTTAGCAGAGCAGCCTTTCGTTAGGCTATACTTGTTTCATCCGCCATATAGAGGCAAGATAAAGAGCTCGGACTGCCTGTGCTTGAACGGCGGCAATATATATCGAGACAAGAACCTCTGGGATTTCGTGCACTGAGTGATTCAAGATACCGCCCCCATCTCCCCACCGCACAACAACAATACCGGGGTTCTGCAGTTAGTCTTGACTCATCTTGGGATCACAGGGGCAAAGTGCAATTGTAAGCTTATGAGTTATCGCTAATTGCCTCGATACGGGCGATGATTGGTTTTGGGCGATCATAATGCTAGGTAGTGGGTTATGCACCCCGCAGAAACCTGTAGGTCCTTGAACTCAGACCATACCTGGTTTAGATAGCGTGGAGTCTGATCATGGCGATCTCTTCGGCTCATTTGTACGTCTTGGGGCCGTGTTGCTTCCCCTCCGCCCTAAGTAAGCTACTTGGTACGGAGGGGGGTTTGCGGGCCTTCGGACTATTCAGTAAAGAATAGCATTTGTGGCTTTCGATTGCCCTGCTTATACACCAGAGCGATAGGTGTATGCGGCATTAAGTATATGTTTGTGCTATGTGAAATTCTGTTTGGTTTTGTTATTTTACCTAGTCATAGCGGTGAAATTGGGTTGGGGCGCAGATTCTTTGGCATGGGTTTCTACCATGGGCTTCTTTACGTCATCTCGAGTTAGATAGGTACTGAAGATATTCAAGTCTTGCGCAATGATTTCTGTTTCGAGAAGTTTACTGTAGGGAATAGGTCAGGTGTGTACGTCTTCGTATGGTTAGTGCTCCGGACGGTCGTTCTGACCTCTACTTTCCCCGAGGTTTGATTCTCCACGAATCGGGCAGAGTTTAGAAAACGGAAACTCGCAATCGAGGAATTTGGGCGTCGGGGATTCATCTACGTAGATAGACCTGTTATCCTAAAAGATGCTTTCGAGAATAAATATGAATTAAATATTTTTATTAACTAGGGTTGTATATCGCGCGATTTGACTCTTGGGGAGATATACTCCGTCTACATAAGTAGTCAACGTCGTGCTGCGAGTGGGAAAAGGAAGGGAAGGGAAGGTAATGAACGAGATGTGGTGTTCTCCCGGTGGATAAAATGGATGCGACGGCCGCAGGCTATTGGAGCGCATCAACGATGGGGACGGATGAAACATAAGTGTATACACATATATGGCGGTAGGTGGCATTGGAATTAATAACTACGGCTCTATTATACGTATACGGATGATCAGAATTACACTAATAGGCGGGAAAGTCATGCGACAATGGCCAAGCGGGATATGATAAATAAGTAGCCCGTGTTCCAGGTTTCGCGACGGGATCTCCTATGCGGTTCTTGGAGTGTCCGCCGATCATAGTCTGTACGTCTGTGAAACACGGAATATCGCAATGCTGTTCAATACGAGCTCCCTACGGGCAGGCTTGCTCTTGCTTGCGGCGACCACGGCGAGTGCTACACTGCAGATCATTCCGGGCGGGACATGGACGGCGGTTAGTTCCTCTTTCTCTTCGTCGATTTTATCTGAGGAGTAATTTGAGGCTGGGTCAATCTGAACCCCAATTCCAACTCATTAGGTATGAAGTGCTACTGAACTGATGACTGCGTGAATAGACAAACACTGGCACGCATGTCCAAGCCCACGGAGCAGGCGCTATTAAAGTTGGATCGACCTACTACATAATCGGAGAGGACAAGACAGGCGGATCGGCCTTTCAGAATATCAACTGCTACTCATCAACGAACCTGGTAGAGTGGACGTATGTCGGCGCGCTGCTCTCGCAGACGAGTTCCGGTGATCTGGGGCCGAGCCGCGTCGTCGAGCGACCTAAGGTCATTTACAATGACTCGACCAAGAAATACGTCCTGTATATGCATATCGACAGCAGCAACTACGGCGAGGCAAAGGTCGGTGTCGCGACAGGCGACTCTGTCTGTGGGTCGTACACGTACAAGGGAAGTTTCCAGCCCTTGGGATTCCAGAGTCGAGATTTGGGACTCTTCAAGGATGATGATGGGAGCGCGTACCTGTTGACTGAGGATGTGAGTTTGAGTTTTTTTGTTTCTTCCCATGCCCTCCCCCTTTCGGCCACGCTTCGGGCGCCAAGGAGACGTGTGCGCTGATAAACCTCAATAGCGAGCCAATGGACTTCGCATCGAGCGGCTTAGCTCCGACTATCTCTCAGTGGCGGCGTCGACGTACCTCTGGCCAGACTCGATCGAGGCGCCGGCGATCCTGAAGCGCCAGGGAACTTACTATATGTTCGGCTCAAAACTGACGGGCTGGGATCCCAATGACAACGTGTACAGCACAGCGACGTCGTTATCGGGCCCGTGGTCAGCCTGGAAGACATTCGCTGACGCGGGCTCCAAGACGTATACGTCGCAGACCAATTACATTCTTCCACTCGGCGACGGCGCCATCTACATGGGCGACCGCTGGGTCTCGACCAACCTGATGCGCAGCACGTATGTGTGGCTGCCCCTGACCTTCTCCGGGACCACGGTCACGATGAAGGACTACGTCAACTGGACGCCGAACGTCAGTGCTGGGACATGGGCTGCGGGATCCAGCGAGACGACGCCCGAAGCCGAGACAGCCACGATCGCGAACGGCGCGAGGACGCTGGCGTGCTCGGCGTGCAGCGGCGCGACAAGCGTCGGGTACATCGGCGGCACCACACACGGATCGGTCACGTTCAGCGGCGTCAGCAGTACGGCCGCGACGAAGAGCTCCATCCGCATCAAGTATCTGAACGGCGACAGCACCCAGCGCTTCGCTACCGTGACTGTCAACGGCGCGAGCCAGAAGATCGCGTTTCTGCCGACGGCTGGCGGCACGCCTGGGACCAGCGTGCTGAACGTAAACCTCGTGAGTGGTACCGCCAATACCGTTACCATCACCACGACGGACGACACTTATGGCCCGGACATCGATCGTATTATGGTACCTAGTAACTGAGGGGTTGCGTGGTTCCCGTTAAGGAAGTGTGTACATAATCCGTACTTGAAATTTAACATAAAAGCCTATTAAAAGAAAGGCCTTCAGTGTTTGTTCCTATCTATGCTAGATAGAGTCTACCCAACCTCTTGCCAATACAGTAAGCAGTACATGTAGCCAATGCCTATGTTACTGCCCAGGTTATTATCAAAACTATTTACTATTTAGAAAGCAATGCTGAAGCACAATGCACTCACTATCTAAGCATGAAACTGATATGGTCTGGTCAGAATCTGGTGAACAGACGCCAAGAGTAGGTATGCCCTACGATGTGTATGTGGGCTCATCTTATGCGGGGAAGAGCTTCTCCTCAGTCCCCTCATTCTCTTGCTCGTCCCCCTGTCATACATCTCAATTGCAATTTCTCTTGATCAATCAGATCGAGTGCCAAGAGACTCTGCGGGGAAGGTTAGGTCGAAAGGGGTAAAGCGTATCTTCAACCCCAGGATTCTCCTCATTTTCAGATCGCGGTGGCTAGCGGGTGGCGGGTTTGGCAGGCTTGAAGTTACCTACACTAACTTAGCCAACGGCCCAAGGCAGACAAGGAAGGAGAATTGCTCCGCGAAAAGACCGCAATAGTGCCGGCAGACACTCACCTTATGCCGCATTCGTGGTCACCGCTAGGAACGTTGTCTGCGAGGGCGTTCATCGGCGCCGAGAGTTCTCACATGATAGAGATAATCTGGCCGGACCGGGTTGGTTCATGGACCACGGATCGAACCCAGCTACCTGGGTTGAGTAGTTGACTTGCTGGAGTAGAAGCTGCAGCAGAATGGAGTGTGTATTTCCCTTCCTCTTAGAAACAAGTTGCTTGAGCTGGTGGTAACATATGCGGTCAATGCTCAATATAATACTTTAGGTATGTAGGCCAAGAAGATAGGCATATCATGTATTACTTTTTGCTTCGTGACAAGCCCGTGTAAGAAGCGCCGGGGGAAAAAAATTGTAACGAAGGTGGAGTAAACAACAACATCGGGAATAGTTTCTCTGAGGAATATGCAGGAGCCTGGCTTGGTAGAGTGGAATTGGAGCCAGGGCTGAGATGGATCGGCCTCCTCGCATTGGTTACATCATTAACATAGCTTGGAAACCAAAAAAAAATGAACCTCACGAGTCACCACTCGCAAGCTTCATGCGGGGTTTGCCGGTAAGGATTTGGCATGGGGAAGCACAGCTATACAGACAGGGCAGGACAGAGCTCGTAGGACTAGGAGAAGCCGGTGGTAGCGAGTTGCCGAAGGATTGAAATTATGATTGTCTTCTAGTGTATATAAGTAAGAGCTGCAGCATCGTACGAACCTCATCGCTGAGCTCCCTCCCTACCTCCCTCCCTCACACTCACACGTGGCATATTGCATATATATAGAACACACACATTGTCAAGAGATAGTGTAGTGTTCGTGTATTCGCATAATGGCGAGTCTCTTATTCATAGCCGCCGTGGCTTCGGCTACTGCCCTCGCCAGGACAGGTTACCCTACCAGCGATGTTCTATCGGCATGTCCAGGTTACTCTGCATCCAATGTCAAGACTACTGCCTCTGGTCTGACCGCAGCTTTGACTCTTGCTGGCAAAGGCTGTGGCGTGTATGGCACGGATCTAAAGGATCTAATTTTGGAGGTCTCATACGACACCGGTAAGACCAATATTTCTTAGGGCCTAGTTTATATATACCCAGCTAATGTCAATCAGATTCGAGACTTCATGTCAAAATCCAAGATGCTGCGAACGACGTATACCAGGTCCCTGAATCTTATTTTCCTCGACCGAAGAGTGGCGGCAGCAGCAAGCGCAAGTCTGCTCTCAAATTTGACTATGTCAAGAAGCCCTTTAGCTTCACTGTCTCCCGCTCAGACTCCAACGAGGTTCTGTTCGACACTTCAGCTGCCAGCTTAGTCTTTGAGTCGCAGTATCTCCGCTTGAGAACCAAGTTGCCTGAGGATCCCGCCTTGTACGGACTGGGAGAGCACTCAGATCCCTTCAAGCTGAATACGACTGATTATATTCGCACGATCTGGGCACAAGACTCATATGGCGTGCCTACAGGTGCCAACTTGTATGGCAGTCATCCCGTGTACTACGAACTGCGTGATTCCGGCTCCCATGGCGTGTTCTTTCTTAACTCGAATGGCATGGATATCAAGATTAACAAGACTGCCAAAGAGGGCCAGTATCTCGAGTACAACACACTTGGCGGCGTGCTGGATTTCTACTTCGTCGCCGGTCCTAGCTTGATCGATGTCGCGCGGCAGTACGCTGACATCGTGAGTCTCCCTGCGGAGATGCCGTATTGGGGTTTGGGTTTCCACAATTGCCGATATGGCTATCAAGATGCCTTCGAGGTCGCCGAGGTCGTATACAACTACAGCCAGGCCGGTATTCCTCTCGAAACCATGTGGACTGATATTGACTATATGTATAAACGAAGAGTTAGTAATTACACGTCTCCAAAGCAACCCCGTACTCATATAAGCCTAAATCTAACATTTTATAGACTTTCAGCCTGGACCCTGAGAGATTCTCTCTTTCTATGATGCGCGGCCTTGTCGACGTAAGTACTCCATGACGTCTCTCTGCGCTTCCTCGAGAAGAGTATTCTATAAAAGGGGTGAAGTAGGAAGTTTTCACGGAATTTGAAAGCTACTCGAACTCCGAACCAACAAGGCCATCGTGTAAATAAATAATTCGCTAACCCTCGGTGCTGTAGTATCTTCACTCACATGATCAACATTATGTGCTGATGGTAGACCCCGACATCGCATATCAAGATTACCCGGGCAGTCTACAACGCGGTATCGAGGACAATGTCTTCCTGCTGCGCGAAAACGGCTCTGTATGGAAGGGAGTCGTCTGGCCTGGTGCAGTTGCCTTCCCCGATTGGTTTGCCGAAAACACCACCAAGTTCTGGGTAAGACAAGTCCAAAGCCCTCGCCTTAACCATCCGCGTCCACACGTTGAGATGCATATTAAAACCGCTCACCCTCCTTTCCAATAGTCATACGTATTTTTCACAAGTAGATATACTGACCGATATTTTGAAGACCAACGAATTCGCGACCTTCTTTGATAAGGACACCGGCGTCGACATTGATGCGCTCTGGATCGACTTGAACGAGCCCTCCAACTTCCCTTGCTACTTTCCCTGCGACAACCCTGACGAGGTTGCCGTTGGTTTCACGCCAGAACCTCCTCCGGTCCGCGCGCCCCCGAGACCTCTCCCTGGATTCCCCTGTGAATTCCAGCCTGAAGGTTGCGCGGGCGCGGAGACTCGGTCTCTGGATGTCATTCGTGACAGCACACCCCCGGACTATTTCCCTCATCTCACCCGTGCAGACCAGCCGGCCGGAGGTCAACGAAAGGGTCTACCCGGCCGTGACCTCCTGTACCCCAAGTACGCAATCCACAACAAGGCGGCATACCTCGACAGCTGGAACGCGGCCGAAGGCGGAATCTCCAATAAGACGGTCAACACGAATGTGATCCACCAAAACGGGATCGCCGAATACGACGTCCACAACCTGTATGGTAGCATGATGTCTGAGACTTCGTACGATGCTATGTTGGCGCGCCGCCCTAATAAGCGCCCGTTGGTCATCACACGATCAACGTTCAGTGGTGCCGGCAAAAAGGTTGGCCATTGGCTTGGTGACAACTTATCGACTTGGGATCAATATCGACTAGCTGTACGCAGCATGATGACATTTGCAGCGGTGTACCAGGTTCCCAGTGAGTAATTCTGCGAATCATCCTCTCCCTTCCCCGTCAATCCAGCGACCTCTATAGCATAAAGGCTCCTTCTTGGGTAGAATATCCTAGAAGCTCCCTTCGTTTGAAACCCGTGCAGACCATGCTTAAAATGGCAATAACTGACACCGAATGGTAGTGGTGGGCACTGATGTCTGTGGCTTCGGCCAAAACACGACGGAGCAGCTATGCGCTCGCTGGGCCGCGCTCGGCGCCTTCTCGACCTTCTACCGGGTGCACAACGAACTCGGCAACATTCCGCAGGAGCTATACCGGTGGCCAGCGACGACGGCTTCGGCACGCAAGAACATCGCCATCCGGTACAGGCTGCTCGACTACCTCTACACCGCGATGCACCAGCAGAGCGTCGACGGCACGCCCGCCATAAACCCCATGGTGTTCTTATACCCGGGGGACAAGAACGCCGCGGCGCTGGACCTGCAGTATTTCTTCGGGCCGGGCATCCTCGTGGCCCCGGTGACGGAGCAAGACGCCACGAGCGTCGACGTCTACCTACCGAACGACACCTTCTACGACTGGTATACGCACAAGCGCATCGAGGGCGCCGGCAAGCGCATCACGGTGACCGGCCAGGCGTGGACGGATATCCCGCTGTTCATGCGCGGCGGCGTCATCTACCCGGTGCGCGCCGAGTCCGCCCTGACGACCACGGAACTGCGCACGAAACCCTTCGAGCTCATCGTCGCCGTCGGCCGCGACGGCACGGCGTCCGGCGCGCTGTACGTCGACGACGGCGTCAGCATCAAGCAGCAGGGCACCACCAACGTCAAGTTCACGTACGCGAAGGGTGTGCTCGCCAGTTCGGGAACCTTCAGGTATACCGAGAACCTGCGTCTGTCCAAGGTCACATTCCTGGGCCTGGGGAAGAGCCATAAATCCAAGGGCGCCGTCGACGCCGTGAACGACGTTGTCGTTGTAGAGGTCAACGAGGACTTGACGCGGGCGTTTACTATCAAGGTTAATGCCTAGATATCTAGATGCTCAAATTAAGACGATGAAATTGACCGTTGGTTGTAAATAAGACAGAAAGCTGTATCTAGTCAAAATCTAATTATCAATGTAATAAAAGCACGGGTTTGGATTACATAGAGAGCCTGTTACCATGAACTTGTTTTTTATTGCACTCGTGATATAGATGCTTGTAGTAGGGACGCTGCTAGTTGGAATAACGAGAATTTAGAAGCGCAAGAATCACTGTAGTGACAAGCACTCGCCAACATCCTCAAATAACTCAAAGATATTTATTATGCGTTTTCTTTTCCTTTCGGCGAGAGACGAGAGGAAATAGTTATGCATATCGCCAGCAACCCTCACCAAAAACGCACTGAAGAAAACTCGTATGATAGTAATGTAGTAGGCAGTAAGATAATCTACCAAAAGTTTCTATTCGCAGACCAGTGTCTGCAAACACTGCTGTTTCATACGCTTGCTTGCTTGCTATGCATGTATAAAGACTCGATGTAAACAGCTAACCAAGGAACAAGTTCAAAAGTCAAAGTCTCCTGAAAACCAGGTGAATAGTCCTGATGCGCCTGTTCAATTCGCTGCGACGCCGACTCCAATTCAAGCTCTGCATTCAATAAACAAGCAAGCTGTTTGCTTTTAGGTACTCTTCTCTTCGTGGGTGTGCGAGTAGAGAAGCATCCGGAGGCTACTATATGATACTATAGTAGTAGCACGGACAGATACTGACAACTTCAATTATGGCGCTATTTTTCTCTTCCAGTGGCTTATTTAAGATATAGCGCAATATCCTATTTTCGAAATACCCAACCGTACGCGTTTCTTTTGCAGCGTGTAAAACTCGCTAGTGACAATATTTTAGCCATTAATCTGCGTGAGGTAACATGATACTAGGCATGTTCATCGTTGCCTCCAATGTCGTCTTACAACTGAAGGTTGGCCGCAGGAGCTCGACTCGGTCCACCTCGGAGATGAGCGGCTGAATTCTTGAACAAGCTCTGCCATATAAAAGCCTCGCTGAGAAGAAGCTCAATATCTTTCTCCGTCCAATCTCGAGTGGGCAAGGCCTGCAGGAACATCATGGTCTCTTGGAAGTCCATCTTGACTAACTTGGAGGACCATTTGACGAGAAACGCAGCACAGACATATAAGTGAAATTCCGAAAAACCTTGCTCCTCGGCCTGTAAAGCTAGTCAGGAATGATCAGCAGAAGATGGGGACAATTACTCACTAGATATGTGTCCCACATTCGAATTGTGTTTCGGACACTGATTTCTCTCATGAGAAGGCAGTTCATCCACCGGAAGCTGAACTGGATAAACTCGACGTTTTCATTCTCAAGATGCTTCGCAAGTCCTTCGTCGATTCTAGCAGTAAGATCTCGAAGCGCTGCAACTTGCCTCTGTATTCCGGGTTGTGCGACAATGTAATGGTCCTGAATACCGTCAAGTAATTTTGTCAAGCACCAGTACGAGTCGGCCTCTACGGCATTCAGCACAGCCTTCGGTAGTTGGCCGGGATCCATACCGCTCTCGATATTATAATCAGTTATATAGCTCCCTAAAAACACCTGCCAAAATGGCGTGACTAGGTCATTGATGCCCTGTACATAGCCGCTTGCAGGGTGCCGAATGGCCCATAGGTACAGGATTCGTTCTAGTGATCGTTGTGTCGCTTCATAGCCGTATAGCTCAATATGTGGGTTCGTCCGAGGCACATCAATGCTGATCTGATGCCAAATTGCTTCATCAAGGCCTCTTGAACGGCCGGTGGGATTCTGGCTGGTACCTCCGCGTTCAAATGCTTGACGGACCCCGTCTAGATACTCTTTACGCTTCCGCTCAAGAGTGGCAACTCGTCTCTCACTGCTTGTTGGTAGATAACTAAGCAATAACTGCCAAGTCATTGCGCGGACTTCTTCGGGAACCCCGCTCCATGCTAGTGCTCTAAGATCTGTTAAAGGAATGGTTGTTGTTTGGAGAATCTTCTTGAATTTATTAATTTTAGTAACGCGAGAGTTGATGGCATCAATCTCCCTTGGAGTAGCGTTGGCTGGAGTAGGCGGATGGTCTATGAGATGCAAGGCATTCGCAGGATCTATGGCAATATAAGCGACTGGATTATCTCGCGTTGGGGGAAGTAATTAACCTTTCAGGATATCCTTGTACTGCGGCCTGAGTATTTTCCCTTCAGTCTTTTTTGGCATAGGGTATACGAGCGTAGGTCTTTCGATTGCTATGTCGGCACTATTCGAGTATCGTCTATTTGAGAGGCCGAGTGAGGCATCTAAAGCCGGCTGGCTGTGGGAGGTGAGGCCGCCACTTTGCGTAGCTGCCGCCATACGACGAGATCGCCGCTTCATATTCGATAAACTAGGCAGTCCAAAGTCGTCCCCATCGTCGTCTTCATAGCCATACTCATCTTCACCTTCGGGGTCCTCAACATTCCAATCCGAGTTCGTCGTCGATAGGAAACTGAAGTAAGACTTTAATGGGGGCGAGGAAAGAGAGGAATTGGGTTTGCGCGACGTAGATCCAACATCACTCGTTCTGGCTTTCTGAGAGGAGGAGGAAGGAGGCGTCTTTGGTCGCGAGGGGCCGGATACATTTCTGGATCTAGGTATAAGAGGTTGGCCACGAATGAATGACTGAATTGGAGCGATTGGCAAACGTAGCGTAACATACAGGTTATCGAACTTGAGCATATCAGCATGGGAGTACGCTGCGCCCACGACGAGATTCGGATCTCGACCCGTTCGCTTCGGAGTTCCTTCTCGTGGGGCGCGCCAGAATGGCGAAGAGGATCTAGAGACGGCGAGTTTAGCTGGACGAACCAGACAGCATAGAAGACAGCATAGAATGTGAGAAGTGACAGGTACTGGAAAGAGAACGGAGCTCGACTTACTCGGACCTATCTATCCGCACCAATAATAGTTCCAATTAGCAGCCGGTCGCACTCCTGGGTAATAGAATACAAGGTAGGCGTCCATAGCAAAGGAGCGCAAGACGTGCATCACGAATGCGCAGAGCAGTGGCCTGCCAATGTCGCCTCGTGATTGGGGGTAATTGGACTCACCGACCTGGACCATCTCCTAGACCAGGTACGTCATCGTCAGTTGCTATTCATCTTAGAAGCTTCTCTGCTCTCTGAGGGAAATGGAGAATAACGTGCTTACCTGCTGTTGTGGGGGCTTCTTACCACCGCCCGAGGACGAGAACATGGCGGCAGAGTGGAAGAGTTAGGTTATGATGGCATTCTGGTTTAGGCCAATATCACAGTTGCTTGGTTGTAGTGGTTGGCAAGTTGGGAGAGCCGACAGACAGATGTCTGGCTATAACTATAGTAATACTACCTACCTACTGGATCGACCCCTGTGACTTGACTTGCCCCTCCCTAACCCAAAGGTAGCATGCTGTAACGAGGGTACTGTGACTACTACTATGTACTTACTTACCCGACGTACCTAAGTTGAGTACTTTGTAGGTACTGGCCTACAGGCTACATATTAACCTAGATACCTAAGTAGAGTGGTATAGTGTATACTTACTGTTTAAATTATTTCAGAGCCGTAAATGTCTACGTAAGCCACAACTTGACCTGCCTACCTACTTACTAAGCTACTTTAGGTAAGTACATAAATACTTCAGCGGAGGCAATGTACCTCCCGTTGTGTCAGCGCAAGGTCAATTTGGAAGTTTGTTTACCTGCCAAGTTAAACCAAAATAAGCCCTACATGATTGATAACACGTCAGACATCATATTCCAAGAAACTTTGAAATTACATAATGAAGTAGTAATAGATTAGCATAATTCAAACTAGTTGGAATAAGTACCTACCTAAGGTACTAAGTAGTTAGGTACATTAGGTAGGTACCTACATGTACATAATTTGTATAAGTGTGGCTGTGCAAAAGCCACATACCTATCATTGTAAGTACTAGGCACCATCTGGTTCCCACCCAGGCGGTTCGTGCCTTATCGTTATCTAAACTACAGCTTACAGGCACGAGCTATTGGTTCGAAGTTTCTCTCTTGCCCAGCCCATCATCTCCCAGCTCCATCCATTCATTACTTCAGCACTCAGGACAACCTTACTCCCATAAGGCTACAAATTTTGTCTCGCACCAACCCAACCCCCATCATTTCTATTGTCACAGATATTCCTTTCAGCGAACCCTCAGTCTCTTGAGCCTCTTCCGTTGTCACTTCAGTCATCTCGCGATCGCACAATTCGAGAACTTCAGGTTATATGGCCTAGACTGGTCTACCGATTTGAACAATCCCGAGTCCCTTGCCTAAACACTTAGAACGAACAACTAACTTTAATCATGGCGGACGCCGATAACTTCGAGGACGACCTATTTGCCGACCTGTTAGTATTTCAATCGCGACCGCACACTCCCCCGACCGTACAACGCGCCCGTTGCGCCACCTGCCTCTAAAGAGCTATGCCCCTAGATATATCGACTAACAATTTCCTAGCTACGACGATAATGACGGCTCAGCTCCCTCGGCCCAAGCATCCGCACCTGCGCCCGCACCTGCTCCAGCGCCAGTGCCAGCTCCCTTTACGGCTTCCATACCTCCACCTGTAGCGGAAAAAGTACCCGAGTTTCAGGTTGAGCATGTATCCGATGAAGTAACTCATGGTGCTGTGGAGAACGGATATGAGGATGATTATCATGACGATGGTTATGACGAGGATGATGTGGATTTCGATCTCGGCAACGGCCCAGCTATCAATACCACGACAAACCCGACAAAACACGAAGAGTCGCCCGGCCCTTCTTTTCATTCTACACGAGGACCGAGCTCCAAGGAGGATGGGTAAGTTCTTTCATTAACGTTTATTTTCGTATATTGTGTTTGATATCCATCGGAACGGTCCCATGGGTAGGATGCGCCAGTACCAGATGAGGCCCAGTTGGTAGCTGGAGGGGCTAGGCAAGGGGCTTCCAGGCGAGTGAGTCTGTTCTCTGCCGAGGAAGGGATGGTTCGGTACCCTGGATCACGCCGGAGGTGTTGGGCATGAAGGGCATTCTGCACAGTACCCAGCTAGCGCCACAAAGTGGATGTCGAGGTATTAGAGTTCTACCAGATCAGACGGTATTCAAATGCTAGCCAAGGGACAACACCATGGTCCTGGCTCAAGGTGCATCTCGAAAGACAAAACAAGAGGGGATATATGACGGAATGATTCACACTGCTACCTGAAAGGACCAAACGATATGATTCGACCATAGCCGTGCGAGAGCACTGTACTCCTTTTTATAGCCATTCGTCAGGATAGGCTCATAGAGCTCGACAAGGAACACCTCTGAAGCTGTAACAAGAAGACTGGCAGCGAATAGCGCTCGAGTTAGATGACCTAGCTTGACGATAGCAAAGACGAGAGCAAAAATCGACAATCGTTTCGGTCATCATTCGCTGTTCCCCATGTCCACTTGAGCACTGTTACTGTGGTCAGCCACCAGGATATGGCTATTGGCTCGCGTGCTCTCAAATGAACTACACAAAGTCGCACCTATATCTTCCACACTGTCATCAAGATTCGTCATCTCTAGCGACAACAATCATGCTGAAAGGAAACTCTTGAGGCCTGGGGTTAAGATTGTGGTTTCATCTTTCTCTTATCCACATCGATCTTGACAAAAGGATCACTCCAACTCGTAACGACATCGAGCATATCCGAATAGAAATATCAGCGTCTCATGGCTGAACGCGTAGATATGGTCATTATACAAGGTCCAGTTGGAGATCTGGAGTTGTATTTGGCCTTATATTGCCATGCGCTTGGCATGTTTGCTCAAGTGACAAATCATGCTAGCCCAAACTACCAAATGCAGCCTCACTCCTGTACTAGACTGCGTACACATGCTTGCATGGATTCGTAGCGTATATTAGACTGACGGGCTTTTTACAGAAAGATGTTTATTGGAGGCTTGAACTGGGAAACCACCGATCGTAAGGAACTACCGACGAGCTTCAGCTTTCTACGCCCGAGCACCTAGCTAATCTCTGTAATCATATAGAATCACTTCGCGATTACTTTTCGCAGTTCGGTGAAGTCACCGAGTGCACTGTCATGAGAGACGGTGCGACAGGACGCTCTCGAGGGTTCGGCTTTCTCACATTCAAAGACCCGAAAACTGTGAACATTGTCATGGTTAAAGAGCATTTCCTAGACGGGAAGCTAGTATGTGATAGCACTAGATTATTGGGAATCACGATTGTAGTTGCTAACAAACTCGTAGATCGACCCGAAGCGAGCTATTCCACGGGACGAGCAAGAGAAGACGTCAAAAATCTTTGTCGGTGGGGTAAGCCAAGACACGACCGAGAATGAATTCAAGGATTATTTTGCTCAGTTCGGACGTGTTGTTGATGCCACCCTTATGATGGACAAAGACACGGGACGGCCTCGCGGCTTTGGGTTTGTCACTTTCGAAAACGAAATCGGTGTCGAAGCATGCCTAAGCACACACCTAGAGATCCACGGCAAAGCTATTGAGGTGAAGAAGGCACAACCTCGAGGCAACATGCGGGAGGAGGAAGAAGCCTCAAGACGTACCAAGTTCAAGAAAGGTAGCATGGATGATCAGGGCACCAACCAAAATCAGATGGGAAACCAGATGAACCAAGGAGGCATGACACCACAGGTCATGGCCCAGTATATGCAGCGAATGCAGCAGTACATGACCATGATGCAACAACAGGCAGCTATGAACCGAGGGATGGGCATGAACCCTGCCATGATGCAAATGCTTCAAATGCAGCAGATGCAACAAATGCAACAGCAGATGGCTCAAGGCGGAGGCGCTAACGCCCAGAGTATGTCAGCAATGAACCAAGCCATGATGCAACAGATGCAGAATCAGATGATGGGCAACGGCGGCTCAGGTCAAGGCCAGAGCCAAGGTAGCGACGAGCAGCAGAGCTACAGCGATTACAGCCAGCAACAAGGGTTTAATCAACGCGGCGGCGGAGGAAGACGTGGTGGTCGAGGCGGGTACAACCAGGCGTATGGGAATATGGCTGGCAGTAGCAGCGGTGGTGACCCGACATCTTGGGAGGGCATGTATGACGATGTCCCTCAACCCAATTACAACCAAGGAGGTGGACGCGGTGGGTTCTATCGAAACCGAGGTGGGCATCAGCAAAGCCCAAACCCGGGGGACCCCAACCACGCCCCTCCGGCCAACGCTCCAACGGGACCTAAGAATGCTGGCAAACCGGGTGCCAATTATCGTGGAGGTGGCCGAGGAAGCAGCCGTGGTTTCCACCCTTATGGCCGCTAAAGACTCTTCGATGGCTATTTTGCTCTTTACGGAAGAGTAGAAACTAGCTAACTTGTATGACTGAGTCCAGTGTCCCTTTTCACCGAGGATACAACATTTCTGTCACAGTGCCGACACAGAAATCATCCGCCGATAGAAATCATGCCTCCAGCTGTCGGCCGTGTCCTTTCTTACGGCCACTACGGGCCATGAACTTTTGCAAATGGCTGTCATTTCGCTCATTTGCGTGTACTTATAACAATTTTACGATAACGTGCATAATATCTCTAGAGGTGTCATCTCAGGATCATGACGTCTCGCACAAAAGGAAAAGGAAAGAATTATAAGAGAGGCCAGCACCGGCACTAGCACGACGAAGACGAGGATGAAGAACGCTCCCCTTCCTCTTCTTGTGGACGATAATCTCTATCCCATCGTAACGTTCCAGCGACCTGCCTCGAAAAAGGATGTTAGGCAGCTAGCTTTCCGCAATGCTTAAATCATATTCGAAACCAGCTGGGCAGATAGCCCCTGGGCAAATTCATAGCAAGAAAAAAACAATGTCTAATTACGTTTGCATGTCTTGTGACTAACATTCGATTGGTCCCTGCTATAAGTATTAAGTAATGTCGTTTATCCAATTTTATAGAGCATTCAACTATTTATGCTATCCGGCCTTGCGTTCAACAGCCTTGAATAGTATGTGTCATCGCGATCGGACAATCAAATCTTGAATTAAGGTGTACATGTATTATACTCTCTACATTAGAGGTGTCTAACAAAAAAGGATAGACAAATGAAATTGTAAGTGCTGTATCAAAAAACTTGATTGTTGGATTTGAACAATCATATCTATCGTTATGCCATAACCACCATACTTCTTCATCTCTATCTTGCATACTAACCTAGGTACATCCCTACTAATACAGCAAGTACTCCTCCTTCGTTTCAGACACTTTCCCCCCTTCCACTAAGGACACCTTCAGGCCCTGAATAACTTCGTGAATCCCTCAGCTGGCGGTTGTAGCCAATTCCGCCGGTCATATGCGGTGCCCTCTCCCTCAATAACATGGAATGTATATATGATACGGCCCTTCTGGCTCGTATTTCTCTCACTTTTATGCAATAGATTTCCATGTATGAGGATAAGCGACCCGGCCTTGACCTCGCCTATAACATACTCTCCCTCTTCGTTTCCTTTGGTTCCATACTCCTCGCCAACGGGGAAGTGTGGGCCCGCATTGTCCATAAACTCGGTCCCTGACTTCCCGTTCGCGGCGCGCACGAAGCGCTGTCGTATGGGCGCCCACCGGTGGCTGCCGGGCAGGAAGCTGAGACACCCGTTTTCGGCGGTCGCGTCCTCGAGCGCATACCAGAAGCCTACGGCGCTCGGCGGGTCCGTGTACAGGAACGTGCTGTCCTGGTGCGGGGGCACGGCGCCGCCGATCTCAGGCTGCTTGCAGATGACCATGGACTGCAGACAGCGCGGGTCCCTGAAGCCGAGGGCGCGCGCCACGGCGGCGGGGTGCGACTCCTTGTGCCCCACCGCTACGCTGCCCGTGCTCGTCCCAGCACCTTGGAGGTCTGGGTTTGGCGCCGGGTCCAGCAGGGAGGCGAAGGGGGGCGACAGCGCGTGCAGGTAGTGCCCAATCTTGTTGATGGCACGCGCTTTCGGTTTCAGCAGTTCGCCCGTCGGCGAGAAGGCGTCTTCCTCGAAGAAGAAACGGATCTTGTCGCCCGAGGACAGGAAGTAGTCGTCGCCCACATGCTCCGATTTCTCGCCCGTGCTGAACTTTGTCATGGGGTGTTCTGACAGCGAGAAGTCTTCCAGGAGCGTGTGCGTCTCTGCTAGGAGCGCTTCTACGGTTGTTGGGGGTAGTGCGTTGGGGATCACGAGGTAGCCATCGCGCTCGAAGGCTGCGAGTTGCGAGGGCATGAGCCCACCTGTTAGTGCTTGTTCGGAGGGCATTGTAGGCTATAAGGGTTGGGAATGAGATACAATTAAGGTGTGTAGGAATATTTTAGGCGATGAAAAGTCTTATATAGGTCTTCGATGCTGAATTAGGTACAGGATAATACCTTTCATGTTCTCTATACGAGGTAGGTAGATATAAATATCCAATGATATGTATCTTAGTAGGCATAGATGGATCGATGGCGGGGGTTTAACCACGTGCCAATGCATGTAGCTACCTCCATCTAAAAGCTACCTAGGTAGGTAAGTACCTAACCTAGGTATGTATATTAATTGAAAGAGGGGGGTGAGGGGGGTGAGGGGGGTGAGGGGCAATCTCCCATAACTTTCCCTATCTCCTAGCTAGGGGTACCTATGGCAGATTTTAACCAACGACAACAGAGCTAACATCGATCTAAGCTACTAACCTAGGTAGATAGATACCTACCATTGAAGTGACGACAACTAGACAAAATCCAGCCTTCGTCGTACTTTACCTTTCTTTAACTTGGCTATACTCCATATCTCATTCAATACTAGATCGGATCTCAGCCAGTTTCTTGACTCGGGGAGATATTTCTCATTATCCGCAAGTATGGGTAAAGAAGAGCTGGAGCTCTACGATGAACGAATCTGGCTAGATGGATGTTGGGACTTCTTCCACCACGGCCATGCCGGCGCCATGTTGCAGGCCCGGCAACTCGGCAGCGAACTATTTGTCGGTGTGCACTCGGACGAGGACATTCTGAAAAACAAGGGCCCGACAGTCATGGATCTGGATGAACGGTACGAGACATGACACATGACATGACATACCATACATACATGCACACATACCCGCAGCTTGAAAGGATTGACCGACTAATACCGCTATAAGTCTCGCCGCAGTGGATGCCTGCCGCTGGGTCACGAAATCCGTGCCGGACGCACCGTACGTGACGGAACTGCCCTTCATCGGCCTGTATAAATGCAAATACGTGGTGCATGGCGACGATATCACGTCGGACGGCAACGGCGAGGACTGCTACCGCTTCGTGAAGCAGGCCGGCCGCTTCAAGGTCGTCAAGCGGACGCCGAGTATTTCTACGACAGACCTCGTGGGTCGCATGTTGCTGTGCACCAAGACACACTTCATCACGTCGTTGGAAAAAGTGCTTGTGGGGCAGGAGGGTCACGGTGCCGAGGAGGAGAGGAAGGCGGAGGGAGAGGCTATGACGATGCGTATTCGCCAATATGCTACTGATGAGGGCGGAAAAAACCCCGGTGTTGATGTCTATTTCTGGACTGCTTCTGATGCTGCGAAGGCTCAGGATACGAGAGAAGAGACGGGCGCCTTCCGCCAACTGCTTAAAGGGAAGGGAGCCAAGCCGGGTCAGAGGGTTGTGTACGTTGATGGAGGCTTCGATCTCTTCTCTAGCGGCCATATCGAGTTTTTGCGTCAGGTTGTCTTCGCAGAGGAAGAGCTGGCAAGAAAAGAGGGGTGGTACGACAAACAGGCTGTTGACGAGCGTTTGGGGAAGGGCGCGGACTACGGGCCTGTGTTCGTAGTGGCTGGTGTGCATGATGATCGAGTCATCAATTATTGGAAGGGAATTAATTACCCTATCATGAATATCTACGAGCGCGGACTCTGCGTACTTCAATGTCGCGTAAGTATCACGACCCTGCTTTCGGCCTGCGTCATACAAGTCTCGTGATACTAAAATCTTGGCGTAGTATGTCAACGCAGTCATCTTCGGCGCCCCGTTCACCCCTACGAAGTCGTATCTCACGACATTACCATGGGGCACACCTGATGCTATCTACCATGGTCCAACTGCCTTCATGCCGCTATCATACGACCCTTATGCGGCACCCAAAGAGATGGGTATCTTTCGAGAAATATCGGTTCACAGATTCCAGGATGTCAATGCTGAGACTATAGTGCAACGCATCTTGAAAAGCCGGGATCTCTACGAGGAGCGACAGCGGAAGAAGGGCGTCAAGGCAGTTGATGAGGCTGCTCAGAGAAAAAGGGAGATCCTCGAGGAGGAGCAACGCCTGAAGGAAGAGAAGATGGGTCTATCACAGTCTTAGAAAATGGTGGTTTCGTCAACTGTGTTTGGGGAATTTTGAGTGTGTTGGAAGATGGGAGTATTTGGTCACCTTGCTTTACATGGATGAAAAGACTCGCACGGTTGTTTTGAGATATAGGGGCAATAACGCGCTATAGACTGTAGACCCAGATAGATTTATATGCGCGCGCGCGACCGGCTCGAGGTACATCGTCTGAAGCCTTGTGATCGCTTCGCCAATGGGAAGAGGCTTGAGTAAGATCGTCATTTCTCGGATCACTACTGAGATACCAGAATCAGTAATAGTAGCTATAGAAGAAGAAGAAAAAGCTAATCTCATCGAGACGGTGTGGCCTCGCAGGATTTGATATGTTCTCAAACGCCTCGCAGCTTCACGCTCGAAAAGAAATATTGAGCAGCCCATCATATCTTACGTATGACGGTATAACCCAGCCAATCGGGTTCCAAGCCTATAATTATTAAGTGACGTTAAGCAGATCGCGTAGTTAGTAGATATCTACCCTGGATCACTGTATATAACATCATCTATCTTAGTCAGATTAGCACTGAATCTAGCCGGCCAGCTTGTTGCATCGGTTCGAATAAAATGAAAATAGTTAGAGTATAAGCCTTGCGCCCTGAACACGTGTCGATGACTTATTCTCGCGTAAACCACTTCGAAAGGCGCCTGAACCTTTATTTAGTAGGCAATAGGTAAGCGACCCCTGAATGCTTCCGATAGGTTCTTTAGGTCCCTCCTAGTTCGAGTCATCAACCACTCCTGGTATAATAATAATTAGGCGCATCAATGAGTAACCCAGCGAAAAGTGATGGTGCATCCCGTAATATAATAAGCCAACAATAAGAGAGATTAGTCTATTAAACTGGGTAGCAAGTATGTGCGAAGAGCCGACGCAGGAGTCATCCCCTATTACTCCTTGCTCTTGCTGTCCGTATCGTCTGATTCATCGCTGTCTTTCAATTTCGCTTCCATGATTGCATCACTGAGATCGGGGTTTAGCCTTTGGTCATGCGATTCTTTGTCGTACGAATTTTCCTCTAGGAGACCATGTTAGCTTGACCTTCCACAATTTGAGTACCGTACGCCCTTTGTATACAGTAACTCGTAACTCATTAGATAGACTCTGAATTTGATATTATGGAAGCAGTACGGCTGCATCTTCTAATACCGTCGGCTAAGTTTGTGTTTGAGTCAGACAGGATGACGGCATCGCTGATGACATAAAGATAAGGTCGGCTAGGTTATAAGCGCCTGAGTACCAAGGTAGTGTAAGTGTAACCTAGTGGAAACACAACCAATGGGATACATAGTAGGTAGGATACATATGGTATGATCTGAAGTGCAAACTATCGAGTAAAACAGTTCAAGACATAGTGGTGTTGTTGATCTCTCATTAATGATAACTACTATGGTTGCTGTTCAGTAAAACGAACCTTGTCAGGTATTCTTGGCACGTTGAAAGTATCTCGCCTCACGGTTCGCGGCCCCACAATACCCGACTAGGAACGTCTTATACCCCTACACACAGTATAGGTATCTAATTACCTATTAGTACCTACCTACTTAGGTACCTTAGCTGAGCAATCCCTGGTGGTGGTAACGGGAGGAAGAGCATTGACCAACAGGTGGGTCAACGCGGTCGATTTTAAATGGGTGAGGGATGCCGGCAAACCCCTGTCGACAATAAAGCCCGGCGAAAGCTTCTGGAACAGGCAAAGAAGCTTGCCGATCATGACACTGCAGGCACTAGCACAGTCATCTTTCACTTGGAGCACTTAGTCTAGGGGTCCGTTAGCTCGACAGCCTTTGATACCCATCCTTTTCTCAAACATTTAGAGGAGCAAAAAATAAAGAAATGGGTTCAAAAGAGAAGATGCAAAGTAAGTTGTCTCGGACAATTTCCGGTGATCCTACTACACTGTAGTACCTCCTACTACTGAGTAAGAAGTACCTTAAGTAAGTACATATGTACCTAGGTAGAAGTAATTACATGTGGTTAATCAAAGAAACCGGTCTGGCGGGGTAGCTGCAGGCGACTCAGACAACAATATGGACCGTGCGCCCTTCTGGAAGGCGCGAAGAAGCCTTGGAAACAGGCATCGGAGCTGGGGAAATTGACACTTAATCCAGCCCCCATTGCCTAGCTTAGTTAGTGCCGCTTGCTTCTCCAATAGTACTGCTCTCTAGAGACGCCATGACCAAGCCAGATACTATAGTCACTTTGAATGGCGCAAAAAGAGGGACAGGCAACGCTCTACCTAGGTAGTGTAATCCCCCCTCCTTCCCGTCTTCAGCGACGTTTTCATGCAATAGATTAGGTACCTAGTTCATTACTACCTACCTCTTGTCGTTCGTCACTCTTTGCCACAGGTACTACCATCTCAATGTGGTAGACCATCAATTATCTGCCGTGTCACAATCAATCAATCCTCTTAGAGGGATTTGAAACAACTGACTTTACATATTCATTTGATTTTGTGTTCTATTTTTTTGGTTCTATATTTTTGTTATAACCTTATGCCCTTTTACTCCACAAATCAGTCGTCATTGCTGCTTGACAACAGTACCTAAAGTGTACTCAGTACCTCCGTAATGTAGGTAGACAGTTGATAAACCTTACCCACATGAGTTCCCTACTGCCCCCCTCCTTTCTCATTATTATCTACTATCACCTCTGTCAGCCAGCATCAATCAATCTCTCCCACCCACCCATCACATCACATCAGCTTCCCAATTTTTCTGCAGCCACGATCCTACGAAGCTGCATGGAATACTCTTTGCCTCGCCCTGCCCTGCGACCAACGACTTCGTGCCTAGACTAGGACCCTCCTTGCGTGGAACTTGAGATCCTAGCTCCCCCTCTCTCGGTGCAGCTCGACTAGGGAAAGCTTTCTAATCACGACAAAGTAAGCACAGCACAGCATTGCACAGCATAGCATACATAGCAAAGCAAAGCAAAGCAAAGCACTTTTTTCTGTACTTGTCTTTCGTCTTGGCCCGCCTATCCCGCTTCTCCATCCATTGTATACCGCAGTTCAACTCTCATGTTCTTTATTCGACCATCCACCTTAGCATTCTAGATTATCTCGTATCGTGCCCATTTCCCCTTCTCTTGCTCATTCCTTACCATTCCTTACCATTTTTCTCTTTCTCGTGTGTCATTTGTAGTTTGAAACCAGGCTCTCATTGCGCCTCCCAACTGCACGCTCAATCTACTCTAAGCCTCGCCTTGCCGCTAGGCCCTCTCTCTGGTGGCCTCCTTTGACATCGGGCTAGTTCCCGTTCCATCGATTCCAGTTGCTGGTACCACGCTTTTGACTAACTCGAGTGGAGCAAGTTATTATTACCGGTCAAGGCTGCCTGAATACAGCATTGTAGCCTTGCTTGCCTAGGCCATGTACGTTAGATTGATTCCTTTTTCGGAAGATTGTCGCTATGTGCTTTTTCTCAGCTAGTCCCTCTCGACCACTCCTATTATCTTCTCCAACAGCATCTATCCACTCCATTGCATAGTAACTCTCAACTCCAACTACACATCGAGCAGTGACTCAAGTCTTCTCCAACTCTCCCTAGTTCTTGTCGAGAGTTTTAAGCGTCATGTTTCTACCAAGTGCTTACAAGAAGGAAATAGAGAATCTTGACAAGCTAATTCGCCTCAGAAAGCCCTTCGATATCCTTCAATTCTGCGCCGATTACTTCCTCCGACGCCTTGCTGAAGAACGGATTGCATACCAAATACATAATACATCGCAATCACATAGTTTAGGCACCATGTCCGGAACGACTTTCACGAGCCCCTTCGCGGCGAATTCAAACCCTTTTGGCACGGATGGGCCCAAGCTTCAGACGGCACCATCTGGGCAATTGTTGAATGTCGTAGAGGAAGATGAGAATGATACCGTCACATCGCCCACGACGAGTTCATTTGACACGAACGGTGCTTTTCGTGTTCCTTTCGCTGGCGATGGCTCTTCAGATGGACCGCCATCCTCCGTGAGAACTCCTCCCAACCCAGACAGTTATCCAGCACAATACAACTTCGGCCGACGTACTTCCGTCTCAGCAGAGTCATTGAAACCGGTGGCCGATGTCAACGACAATTGGTCTCCACCTTCGTATGCCAAATCAGCGGAGCAGCTCAACAGGCTGCAAAGAGCTATCGAGGGAAACTTCTTGTTCAGTCATCTTGATGATGAACAAACAGCTCAGATCCTTGGTGCTTTGCAGGAAAAACCTATCCCGGCCAGAGATATCAAGGTAGGCCACAATCCTTGAGCACGCGCACGTCTGTTTTATCACCATTAACAATTATGTAATGTTTAGGTTGTTACACAAGGAGACGCGGGCGATTACTTCTACGTGGTAGAAAAGGGCTCTTTTGACGTGCACGTCAATGACAGTGGAGCTTTGCAACCAGGACCAGATGGTATGGGCAAGAAAGTTGGCAGCGTTCAAGCTGGAGGCTCTTTCGGTGAACTAGCCCTCATGTACAATGCACCCCGAGCAGCAACTGTGGTCTCCGCCGAACCAACATGTACACTATGGGCTCTCGATCGTGTAACATTCCGCCGGATCCTCATGGAGTCGACATTTGCTCGTAGGCGACTGTATGAAAAGTTCCTAGAGGAAGTGCCCCTTCTTGCCTCGCTCACCCCTTACGAACGATCGAAGATTGCGGATGCCCTAGAAACCCAGAAATTTCCTGCTGGAACATCCATCATCAAGCAGGGTGACATTGGACGATCATTTTTCCTTGTGGAGAGCGGAGAAGCCGACGCATTCAAAAACGATCAGTCAGAGTCGGTCAAGCACTATCAGAAGGGCGACTTCTTTGGTGAACTCGCCCTCTTGAATGATGCGCCACGAGCCGCAAGCGTTGTTAGCGCTACGGAGATCAAGGTGGCTACGCTGGGCAAAAACGCGTTCGCCAGGCTGCTGGGCCCTGTTGAAGGGATCATGCGAAGGACGAGGTATGTCGGAGTGGTATCTGGCGTTGAAGATGTTGATCCCCTTCACGCACCCTAGACTATGTTTTCTTCCGCACCTACTTTTTAGACATGAGTTGAACTAAGATTGGGGAATTGGGGCGGCAGGGCAATGGTCACGTCATGACAGGACAATGCCGTTATGAGGTTTAGGTGGCGTTCTGTGGGATTACCCTCTTTTCCAGTATTGAACAGACTTTTGGGACTGTAGTCATTGATACCGCTACACAACATCACATATCATTTATACACACGCCCAGAAGTCCATCTATGCAAATAATCAAGGTGAATTGGTATCATGAGTATCCTTAACGCCCCAATGACTAAAACTTGGCTGGGTCAATCAGCACAAGCGTAAAAACATATTGTCTCGATTTCTTCATATGTGCCCTGCAATTGACATACAGGCACTGGGACCGGCCTCCTCATGCGCCACTTCGCTGTTTTTCAAGAACCTGCTGCCTCAAGGCCTCGGTGGCGATCTCGGTCTCCAAGACGCGGCCGACGCCCTTCTTCCACGTCTCCTCGAGACCCTTGAGTTCCTCGCCGACCTCGTCCTGCAGCCTCCGGCGCTGAATGTTCACAATGTCAACCTCCTTCTTCGTGGCGGCGAGGTCACGTTCGAGGGCGGCGAGGTCGGCCTCGGTCTGCCAGTTCCCGACAAGCCAGGCGTTCTTGCCGTAGGCTTCTAGCAGCTGGAGGTGCGTCTGGCGGCCTTGGAGGTAGGTGTGGGTTGCGTAGGCGCGCGATAGAGGGGGGATGAGGTCCGAGGGTTTAGATGGGGCGTCTGAGAGGGATTCTTGGATCTCGTAGCGCGATAGGTCGATTGCCTTTAAGGGCTGCTTGTTGGATACCCTTTCCAGCTCGGCCTTGAGCAGAGGGGTGAAGTTGGGCGAGGTGTGGGAGGGGGCTGGTTCTTGCGGCGAGGAGGAGGATAGTTCGCTCGTTATTAGCGATTCGGCTGCTTTGCGCTCGGCTGGGGTTGGGTCTTTGTCGATGTCTGTGGTGGAGGGTTAGTTTATTTGCGGGTTGGCGAGTAAGGTGTGGGATGTGCTGGATAGGGTGTTGGGAAGGTGGCAGGTATATGCAGGTGTTCATGAGGCGTTGAAGTGGTGGTGAATGGATGAATGGTGGTGGTTTGGCTTCTGCTTACATGGTAGGGACTCGTGCACCGTGGTGCGAATCGAAGATGTCATGTTGTGAGACTTTTTCGTGATCAAGTTACTCGCTTTCTCTTCGTATTTTTACAAGGGTGTATGGCGGGTTTTGGTTCGGTGCAACAGGGCGTTGGAGAGATTGGAGAGATTGGTGTATTGACGTTGGTTTATTTGATCGACGGTCATCAGGAGCTTAATCCTTCGAGCGGATGGCGCGTAAAGTTGCTGTTGCGATCCCGCCTCAAATTTCCTTATCGCTATCGCCGATGCAGAAGGTCAATCACCTGCACCCGGTACACTACGGTACTGTAGTACTGTAGGCAGTCTGTAGGTAGGGTGCGGTTCATAGAGTGGGGCTAGACTAGAGCTTCTCGCAAATGAGTCGTGACGCAACCTGCAACCTGCAACCTGCGACCTGCATCATCTGCTTCCGTATTAGTGCTACTGTATACCTACTTCATATTTATGAGGGTGTCATAACCAACGGCCTCGTGATAAAGTAGAGTAACCACACAATGTCACTTTTGAAGTTATAGGCAGGTCCTTCAGGAGGCGTTTATCTGGCATTGGATAATTGTATCATCCATGAGATACGGCTACTCGTCCTAGTCAGGGCTCAGTGTCATTAATCTATATCTACGTCCTTCCGAGACAGCCGGGTTATAAATATTTGGCTGCCGAGCAGAGCTATACGCAGTCGTAGAAGGATACCGCATAATCAAGACTTAAGGCTCAGATCCGCATAAGATCAATACGATAGACTGTTCGAGAGACGCCATGCAAGACGTTGATAGCGAGAAGAAGGCCGGTCCTTCGCCGCCACTCCCGGATCTGAGGAGGAACAGATCGACTAAACTCACCGCCTTGATATCCGCTGTACTTTTCATCGCGTCGTTGCTTTTCTTAGCGATAGTCACGCCGCAAAGCCTGAGGAACAGATTGACGCCATGGCTGGACTCTAAGCCACCTGGACAAGGATGGGTCCCGCTGAGAGTTGAAGGGGATGAATACCTTTTGGGAGTAGGTAAGGCTGACATCACCGGGTATGCTATTGATGGAACATTCTGTGTGAATCATATCCCAGTCAGCTGATGTCCGCTCCACAGGCCTTGCGTAGAGATCAACCTGATGGGCTATGCCGACCCCGATCAGCTCGGCACAGGTCTGAGGCAACGACTACATTCACGTGCATTCATCGTTGCAGATCCTTCACGTCCTTCCGACAGGTTCATTTACCTTGTCCTCGACACTCAATCCGGCGACACGGCTGTTCGGTACGGCATATTATCCGGGCTTCAGGCGTTGGGCCCCGAGTACGCCGACTACGGCCATCACAATCTGGCTGTGACCGGTACTCACTCGCATTCAGGACCCGGGGCGTGGCTGAACTATCTACTACCCCAGATCACGAGCAAAGGCTTCAGTCAACAGAGCTACCGGGCTATCGTAGACGGCGCCCTGCTATCTATCAAAAAGGCTCATGAAAGTCTGGCGCCTGGTCGTCTGAACGTTGGATCGACCAAGGTCTTTGGCGCGAACATCAACCGAAGCTTATTCGCCTACCTCGCGAACCCTGAAGAGGAACGCGCAGGGTACAATGTCAGCACCGAAGACGACGGGTCGGTAGAAAAGGACCTGACTTTACTCAGGTTCCAGAGATCATCCGATGGGAAAAACATCGGTGTTTTGACGTGGTTTCCCACCCATGGCACCTCGGTGCTTGGCAACAACACTCTCATCTCTAGTGATAATAAGGGCGTGGCTGCGTACCTGTTCGAGAAGAGCGTGGTGGGTGACGAGACTGCTGCCGAAGGCTTCGTAGCTGGCTTTTCGCAGGCGAACGTCGGCGATACGAGCCCCAATGTTTTGGGAGCTTGGTGCGAGGATGGCACGGGGCAGATGTGTAGTTTTAAAAACAGCACATGCAGCGATGGCAGGTCCCAGAAATGTCATGCCCGTGGGCCGTTCTTCAGAGTTGACGACGAGGGGACCTCCTCGTGTTTCGAGATTGGCAAGCGGCAATTCGAACCCGCGAGGAAGTTATACGATGAGCTAAACCAGTCCCCCAACCCCATTCGCGGGAAATGGGTCAAGGCGTTCCATACTTTTCACAATATGTCGAACTTCCAGTTCGAACTCCCGAACGGGACGAAGGTCGCTACGTGTCCCGCAGCCTTGGGCTACTCTTTTGCCGCTGGGACGTCGGATGGCCCCGGGGCCTTCGACTTCACTCAGCACGACGGCAACCCTAATACGACGTCGCCGGTGTGGCAGGTCGTTTCCAGTATCTTGAAAGCGCCGACGAAGGAACAGGTTGCATGCCATGCGCCGAAACCCATCCTTCTTGATGTGGGCGAGGTCTCTACGCCTTATGAGTGGACACCAAACGTCGTTGATGTTCAGGCCTTCCGGGTTGGGCAGTTGGTTATCATTGTGAGTCCTGGAGAGGCCACGACGATGGCCGGCCGCCGGTGGAAGAACGCCGTCACAAAGGAGGTCGAGGCGCAGTTCTCCCGCGAAGAGAATTCCGACTCGCCGGTCGTTGTGTTAGGTGGACCGGCGAATAGTTATACGCACTATATCGCTACGGAGGAAGAGTACAGGTGAGCTTCCCCGTTCATATCTGTCAATCGTGCGCATGTTGCATTAGGTGTGGTCTGTGTAATATCTGCTTGGGATTCCACTTTCCGTGCTCACTTCAGAGCGATGAGATGGATTATTTATTGCTTCTCACATCAAGAAAATCACGGACGTCAGCGCTAACAGATTCTTCACGTAATAGCATCCAGCGATACGAGGGAGCAAGCACACTCTACGGACCACACACCTTGGCGGCATACATCAACGTCACACTATCCTGGATCACATCCCTCGGCTCATCGCCTAATACCCAACCGCCGCGAGGTCCCGAGCCCCCGAACAACACTAACCGGAGCCTGAGCTTCATCCCCTCGGTGATACGGGACGGGACGCCGTTCTTCAAGAATTTCGGTGACGTCGTGCAGGACGTCGACGGCAGCACGTATCGGATAGGCGAGCCCGTCACGGTCGCGTTCGTCGGCGCGAACCCGAGGAATAATCTACGGCTTGAGGGGAGCTATGCCGTCGTCGAGAAGTTCGCGACTACCTCTACCTCTGCTACGCCTCAGTGGCGCGCCGTCCGGGACGATACTGATTGGCACCTTGTCTTCCGCTGGCGCCGCGTGAGCGAGCTGCTGGGGACTAGCGAGGTCGCCATCACGTGGGAGACGGCCGATCCGTGGGCTGAGGCTGGAATGTACCGGATCAAGTACTTTGGAGATGCCAAGAGCCTAGGTGGGAAAATCACCGGGTTCGAGGGTGTCAGTGGTGTTTTTGAGCTTGTGGATTAATTAGGAGGGGATGAGGTGAGCATAGCCTCGTGTAGAAATATGGACGGAAGAGTGTATCGAATGTGTTTCTCTTCTTTTCTTTTCTTAGGGAGGGGCTGCATACGGATATGAGAATGAGAAGACGCCGTTAGTATGCGGTCTAATGAGGATAGATTGTAATAATATCGTATGCAAGGCCGTGGGGTGGCTATTATGGCTATGCTTGTCTACTTGTCAGTATGTATGAGTTAAAAAGAAATTTTTAAAAAAAGCTTTGAAGGAAAATCAGTCTTTATTCTCCTCTACATAAAGTTTTCTGTATACGGCCGGGAGGGAAGGGAAGGAGAAGTATATGTGACATATGCGAGAGGAAGTCAATGCATGACGGGAAAGTAAATGCACGATGAATTAATAATTATAGAATAAAACACTAGGCACTTACCTATACATACATACGTAGTCTGCCTTAGGACAAACTAGATCAAGATTTTCTAGGTTGACTCGGATCTATTATATACTATCGTATGGCTACGTAACCGCTTGGAGCCAAATGTAGGTACGTAGGCTCTTTATCTGACTTTGTTTCACGCCATAACATCTAGATGAGGGCCGGGAGGGGGGGGTTCATTACAATTCCTCAATATTTGGGATCTAGACATCTTTGAGATTCTGCTTGGTGCTAGGCTACGTGCCTAGACTAGCTGTTCGATGCAGTGGATTAGTCTAGGAGACAAGAAGTACTATGCATGCATGCTTGTATATTTTGGCATTGGACAGGGGCTAGGGGTGGAGGAAGCATATACCTGGGTTGTCGTGGGGAAAAACCTCTGTCGTTGATGCGAGACTGAAGTCAAAAATGCGGTTAAACCTCGCGAGAGTCGCGCATAACTCGGGCAGTGCCATTGAAGAAGTGGTAAAAGAAAAGTTGTGAACGGGTGGCCCGGTTTTACGAAAGCGTATTTGTGCTCTTTGAATCGAAGTATATATTGAATCTTCATGGTATCTCGTTAAAGACAAAGTAAACTACCCCTCGCAAACCGATGATATCTCATGCTGGCCCTTCCCCTCGCTCGCGACAAATAAACATGGGCATTATGATCATATGCTTGTTCTTATCTCCTCTCGCCTGCAGTGCCCCCTGCTATGATGACGGTTTATCTCCGTTGCCGCTAATGCAAGTTCGTGAACTCTACCGATATGCTCTGCCCCCTTGAAAATACGGGAGAGTTGAGGTAATGAATGATAGGTACGTAGGTAGGTCGTATTAGATACTGCGTCGACATCAAATCTCATGGGATATCTGGGTGCGCTAGCGGGCAAATAAAGTCGCTCGTTTGAGCTGCATGTGATGGAGAGTTTGTGATGTCGATCAAGATGCTAATGTGGGAAAATGCTGTGTGACAAAGTGATGACGACGATGCTTATATAGTGGTGATGGGTATGAGATGGTGAAACGAAGCTTCTAAGTAGATAGGGACGAGGCGAATATCTACACCACATGGGGTAGGCATGTGGAAAACGAGTCATCAGGCTGGTAGAAATGTGAATGGTTCTTCCAAGCGAGAATAGACACAATGAGTCGCGTAAACTCAATGCCGGCGCTGTGCTAACCGGCGAGGAATCTTTGATGATAGGGTAGATAGATAATGGAAATCGGGAAAAGAACTTTGAGCCCCGAAAATTTCGGGTTGGATTGAAGAAGATCTGATTGATAAGTCTCAGCAAGGTGAGAAGGGTGGACGGTGAGAATCCGTGCAGCAAAAAAGGAGACACCCGAGAGAGGAAATCTGTAACTCGAAATCTAACCCTATCACGGCAATGCTAACAACGCGAAGTGACCGCCCACGACGGGTCGTGCTGCGAACTGCAGACCAGGGGGGTAGTCACCCGTGGCGCAGTCGTAGAGATCAGTGAATGGCCTGTGAGTAGGCGTGACGTTGATCCAGTTGGCGATGCGCGAGATGAAGTCCTTCCGGGTCTCCTCGGACGAGATAGCCGCGGCCCACAGCTGCCAGTCGGTCTTCGAGTAGGCGTGGCGAGAATCTAGTGGTACGCAGTACGTGAGGGCCGCGGTCGAGTAGAAGTAGCTCTGCGTATCGTAGACGGACTTGGGTACGAAGTCGTAGTCAAAGCCTAGTAGCGAGTTGGCGTACAGGTTGTATAGCAGGCCGTGCGAGGTGCCGTTTCCGTACGACAACGTTGTGTGTGGAGGGTCCGCTGCGCTGTTGATGCCGAGGACTTGCCACTGTTTGAGATACGAAGTCGCTGTGTCCAGGTAGTTGGTCGCATCGTCTGCGTGGCCCGTCAGGTCCGAGATCTCAGCCATGGCGCGCAGTCCGATGATGCCTTTGATGGCCAGGTTGGTCTGGTTGGCCAATGGCCCTGCGAAATCATCTGTTGAGATTTGCTCCATTGGGATCAAAGACTCGTCGATGAGGTAACCGGCCCACTTCTGCAGAATCTCGTAATGTTGATTGAGGTAATCGTTATCCTTGGTTCGCTGTGCATAAGCGAGAACCATAATGATCATGTTACCGCACTCTTCAAGTGGTTGCGGTTCGTCCGTTCCGTCTGGGTATCCTTTAGCTAGTGGGAAGGTGCCAAGATCGTGAATAGCGTTTGTGTTGGGGTAGTGTCCATTCTCTTGGTTAAGGAATAGGGGCTTCAGGAGATAGTTGAGGAGGTTGGGGTTGCTATACAAGATCAGGGGTATCGCAGGGAAGATGACATCCACGGTCTGAATGTCACTATTAGAGCTAATTTCCTTCAGGAAGACTACGGGGTCCGAGTCAGTTCCAGTGAATTGCAAGGCACCAAAAGTCTGTCGGACACTAAGACTAGTAATAGTCAAGTAATCTTGACCAGCCGCAGCGATGGAATCCGATGCCACCTTATTATCAAGGTCAGTGGCGAGGCCAGCAGCTGTACCAAAGTCATTATAGAAAAATGTTACCTGAGACGGCTTGTTAGCAATGATAGTTGCTCCTAGCGAGGAATCATGTTATTCACTTACAGCAGCAAGGTCAGAGTCAAAGTAGCTTGTCCACAGAGATGGGTAGGTGGTGAGGTCAGAGCCTTCTCCTAGTAACTGAACAGCATTGTCTTGGGTGAGACCAATTGTGAACAGCGTGTTGACTGAGTCTCCTGAAACGGATCCGAGATCCTTAGCGAATCCAAATACAGGCCTTTGAAATAAATCAGTTTGGAATGAAAAACTAAAGGTAGGTATGGTCTTAGCTCACCAGTTACTGTTTACAGCTCTGAAGTCGGTATCTTTGGTATTTGGCAGAACACCCTCATTCTTAAAGGCAGTTCTCACAATAACATCGGAGCCGCTGTGGTAGGTGAGCTGCAAGACACGTTAACACTCATATGATACAAGCCGATCTTTACTGGGTCCCAGCCAAACTATGGGTTTCAGATAACTTACACCGTCCGCGTCACCAGTAGACCAGTAGAAAGTACCCCAGTTAGGCAGTTCACGCGACTCTGAAATTTCGGTCTGGTTTTGGAGGTTAAATTTATGATACGCAACTCCGTCAGACGTTCCGTAGTCCCATTCGATTACCGAATTAAGATTACCCGACGCCCATTCTAAGGTTGCGAGATGAGTATAAGCGCAGAGCGGGGAGGCCGGGCTCTTACTCACCACCAGATACATCAGCATACAACTGAACGTCGTGACTAGCACCGTCAAGAGAGTGGACGCCAACGTCGAGGTATGAGAAAGTGAGAGATTGCCGTTTTAGGTCGTTAGGCGTCACTGGGGAGAGGAAAGTGATGTTCATCTCCACCTGGCCGCCAACGTTCATGACAAAATTGCTTCTCGTTGACGTGTAGGAGAACTCGGTCTGATTCACATTCTGGGAATTTGACACGGCACCCATCCATTGGTATGTAGTCCCATCAACCCGGATCATACCTGTCCAGGCCGTGATTTGTTGCCTATGCGATGATATTAGGTCTGCATTAGGTTTTCCTCAGCAGGGATGGGGTACACACGTCCAGAAAACAGGCCATTCACCGGCAAGGTAACCGCCGTTGCCACCATCACTTCCGGCATTCAACCAGGTGTTCAGGTAAGGTGCTCTTACAGCAAGCGGTATCGCAGGTGGTCTAGCGGGAGAGAATGTTGATACTCCCCACGCGAGACCCCCGAAAAGGAACGCTCCAGTCAGGGCGTCCTTGAAACCCATAGTGGACGACGTTACAGACCCGAACTGTGAGAAGGTAGGGTAGCTGCTTAGCTTATGTCAAGATATCTGAGTTTATCAGACTACCTTGTACATGAAATAACCTTGAGATGAGATGAACAGAACCGGGAACTAAGCATAGGTTATTATACTGTCAAGCTTCGAGTAAGGAACCTTGCCGTCAAACCATGCATGACAGAGCCGTTTGCGCAGGGAACTAGCCGTGTGCAGGATCAGATGGCCAGGACGAATAAGGAAGGTTTCCTAGAAAATAAAAGGGTCATGAAGGCTAGTTCGATCCTAGAAGACTGGTGGCAAGGCAGGTTCTAAGTCATGAGACTTGAAGAAGTTGGCTTGCATTTCCTGGGAGAGACATCGTGGAATGATTTTCTACAGGGGGGGCAACTTGCAGCACTGGGGCCGACTTGACTTTGTGCGAGACGATACTTTGCAAATCATTGAAGCCACCGGCCAAGGAGACTTAGGGGGGCAAGCGGCACGTTTGCGGGGGGAAATGATGATGATGTCTCCCTTAGATTGTCGTGACGCCATGGCATGAGTGAAAACAGTCGTACTGCAGACAATAAGACCCCGAGTGGGCCCAACGATAGTAAATTCAATATGCGCAACGAATACATCTACATAGAAGCTGGGTAGAACACCCGAGCCAAGCTGTTGGGCTGGTAGCATATAATTTGGTTGTTCCCATGTGACAGACAGGCTTTGCTGACAGCATCTCACAACCCAGCCACGTCCGAGTTTGAGACCGGTTTGGGAATGGAATGCTTCAAGCTGCTCGAAGCAACCGGGTATCGGAAGCGCACAAGCTTGGAATTAAAGGAGATCAAATGACAATTTCATGCGGGTTCATTAGGGATGCCAGTAATCTAGTCGTAACGTTTCTTTTCTGCATCTGGAAATTGACGTGTAGTTAAGGAAGGCGAATGGACCATGGAGGCTAATAAACCATGGATGTTAATGGAGAGTGGAGACCAATGAACTATAGGGCGCCGGACAAAACAACTAGATAACGGCACGCGCGGGCTTGAGGCTTCGGAGATTTCGTTGATCTTCGTGGTACTAGTGGCGTTTGAATATGTTGTATGTTACTGTCCTATAGGGTAGTTCGGCAAATGAAATGGTGCTGTTAAAAAGGGCGGCTTACCTATAGCTACAGTACATAGGTATGCTTAATAACAACGAGATAAGATATCGACGCAAGGATCAGGCGTCAGGCATCGTGTATAGGATATAGAAGCAGGGAACTAGGCTCAGAGGTACCTGTAGGTAGCCTCTATCTAGCCTACTAGATTCCACGGATGAGGATTGAGCTAGAAACCGGCTTAGAGTTAAAGGCTCGTCACACTGTCGGTACTTGCAAAGCGAAGCGCCGCCACAATGCAGGTCCCGGCAGCCCCTCAGAACATGCCTCTCGCCTCTCGCCTCGCTCCATTGCCAATCAAGCAGGCCAACAGTCTTCAGACCGCATAAACTATTGAAGTCAGTCTTGTTCCACAATCATAGGCTGGCTACGCGGAGCAAACACTAGACAAAGGTGGGCTGGAATCCTCTCTTTTCAAACTTTGTCCAGTCTTAGACTAAGAGGCATAGTAAAGCATACCTATGGTCTGGACACGCTGGTTGTTAGAATAGAAATCCCGGTCGGCATGGAGGGGCCCGCTAGTCTTTCTTTGTGGTGATGCAGACAGACACGTTTACTGTTTGTTAGGTTACAACATATCGTACGCTCGTGCAGCGCTCTCGTAAATTGAGGGCTAGCGGCACAAGAGGCACGGGATATGTGTGCCAAATGGCAATGTAAATTCTTTGGCTAGGAGAGCACAACGAAAATGAGTAATTCCCAGGCTCTCGGCGACTTGGCGCAGGGTTGCATCATAGTCCTTTTGCATCATAGCCCTTGGTCTGGCGCTGGCGCAGGCCGTGCGTGGTATGTGAAACTAGACCAAACGCAGATACCTAGCTTGTCTTGGCTCCCTTCCCCGCCTCTTGCCGGGTTTCTCCAAGCCACTCAGCCGAGCTTGGACAGAAGTCAGATCTGGGGAAGTAGTGGCTTGGCGAGAGAACCGCTTACTCTCGTGTGAGTCTCCCATGACGACCGTGTTCTTGTGTTTCGTGATCTATCGATGAACATAAAAACACCACGAGGTCTCGTTCATTATTCGCGCGCATGTCTGTCTGACACTCGTCATAATACCCGTCTTTTTGTACGATGGGTGTCGGCCAACGCAGGTGACAAGGTTGTCTTGCCCACCCGATCGCTTGATCTCCAGTTCTTGAGAGTCATTGGTCCAAATAAGACAACGAGTGCGGAGAGGACAGGGCCCTCGACAGCGCAGTGTATAACCCATTTTCGCTGGAAAACTTCTCCAACTCGAATACGATGATACTTTCCTCTTTTGGAAGAGACAAAGTCCACATGAGGTTGAAAAAAGGTTCCATAAGCAAGATCATGAGATCTCGTTACGTTGCATTCTCCAGTCATATCCAAGCTCTGACGTATTCAGGCTCGGTCTGTTTTTCGCCGGACCAAGTATTATCAATGGAGTGCGGTCGGGGCGAGAGAAAAAGCAGCACCAGTACGTAGCACATTGTATGCAGTTAGGCCCGCCATGCAGCCGATGTATCACTCCGTAGAACAGCCGAAACGTATGGACTTTTGGGCCTCGGGATGCGTTCTTGAGTCCAGTAGGACCCTAGGAAATCAATTGGGTTGAAGGAATTAAGGCCTCGGTTCGAGATCATGCATGAGGCTCACAAAATGCCGTTCAGGAAGCCGCCGACTCTCAAGAGAAGGCCAATGCGAACGTAAAATATTGGTTGTGGATAGCCAAGGCCAGAGGTTCCTAGGCAGGGAGGAATCGAGAATGCAGCAACGGCAACAGAATATGTGCTGAAAGTTGACCAAGGTAGCCTCAAACGCTCATTGATATTCTGGCCCTGGTTCTGGATACCTGATAGTGTCCGGCGAAGGAGTGAGCTGTCAACAGCTAACTCACCGAGCGAATTGCCTCCTCTGACAAGTTGGGCCGAGTGTTTTCGCCTACAGTTTAACGACTTGTAGATATTTCGCTTGGGTGTTTGTAAATACAACCTCTCGTCTAATTTCCATCCACCGTTATCTCGTCAGAGGCATTGCTGAGTTCAACCCTTCTCTGGAGACCAACTAAATGACGGCGATCTTGGGATAGAGAGTTGTGGAAGAACTGTATAAGTGGAGCTGATGCGCACTTCTACCGGCTAAAGCGTTTAAGTAGTTGATCCTCTCGGTCTGCCTATACGCACCTTAAGTTAGTGGGAAAATGTCTTCGCCAACTGCCCTTTGCGTAGCTAATAGACTCATTATCCCCTTCGGCTGTGTTGGGTTGGTGAGATAATAATGTACTGAGATAACAATCTGACGTTTTGAGCTTCGCATTATAGCTCGCTAGTTCAGTGATGAGCCTGGTCGACGTTTGGTCGTATCAGTCCCATCGATCTTCCCGAGGTGCATGATATGATCTAAAATGATTATATATCAAACATCGCATGAATCCTAGGGCGCTTTCGGTTCTCATATGCTTTCCGGTGTTGAGTTCATTTAGATAAAGAAAGATGAGCGAAGGGGGGAGCCTCATCTATTCAAATATGTAGCCGACTTCATGTTATCTCCAACTGGATAGGCCTGTGACCTTCCCATTACGCTTCATGTGGCTATTCACAATACGAGGATTTCCGCATGCATGAACAATCTGATTGGGTGTTGTCTGGCACAATGGAGGGCGAGCCATTCCGTATAAGATAGGGAACCACCGAAAGACCTATCCGTGCTCACGGTAATCGACAACGTATCAGCGAGTGACAGTGATAAAAGGACCGAGAAACAGTAGAATCGCCAGGTGTGGGTTAGTGAGGAGTGATCTGCGCAGTAAAATTCCTGCCAGCTAACGAAACACTCGTGAGTCATAAGCATCTGGTCTCCTTAAAAGGTCAAATCCATGATTCTCGAATAGCGCAAACATCGATCATAGGAAACTCGATCATAGCTCAATGATAAATGGCTCGCCGCACGTTCATCCTTATTCGGCTATAGAACACGAAACCCCGACAGCCTTCTTGGAGTTAACAAATTCTAAAATATTTAAACTTGTTGCAGGTAGCTACGACGAACTGCTCATCTGGTGAAAGATCTGGCTCCACGTATACTTCACCCCCATTAAAGAAGTCAACTGATATCAACTGCTCTGCAAGTGTCGTCTCCGCGCATAATCGGGGCGAAGTTGCGTATGAGACCGGTAGTTGTATGTAGCCGAGAGTCAGGACCGATGATGTATTTAGAAATCCTGCCTTAAACAAGTATTTGGCATCCAGCCCAGCTACTGACAGTAGATGAACCAGTTGTTCTGTTCCGCAGGAAGACCTTGGAAGTACCTAGACGATGGAAGCATTGGTTTAAACAGCCATTCCCTTCTAGAATTTTTCGTCGGAGAAGCAATGCCCCACAGCTGCTTGGTTTTCGGCAGCATATCGACCCTGATAATAAATATCCGACGTTGTCTCGGAGGTGCGAGGGCACAGCCACTGTCTCAAATCGACGAAAGTGATAGAAAAAGTAGAGTCGAAAAAGTAGGTAGTGTAGAGAAAACCTGGTTAAGGGTCCCAGACCCCCGTAAGAAGGGGCTGAAGTAACTAGGATGGCAGAGCTTGCCAGTGCCTTGGAAACTTAGTAAACCAAATATTTGCTGGTTTCGTCCCAGGACAGTCCCAGGACTCAGGGTGAGGAGAATGATTGCTGAAACAAAAGGTGTAGCCGAGGAAGTGCCAAGGAAAGTTCAGGAGTTGTCAAAAGATAGCTTATCACTTATCGGCCAATCAACGAATCTTAATACCCACTATATTGTCGCTAACGCCTCCGATTGGTGTCTGAGATGGGTATACTTGGATACCTTATATGTGTAGGTACCTAAGTACTTGTAGCTTACACACAACTAACAACATCTTCAAGTCGGCTTGATGCTGATTTCATACTACTAGTGCGCATGAATCGCCGGGGAAGCCATCCCTCGTTATTAAACCACATGTTGGATTCACTCATTATTATTAAGCCCGAATTCTCGGAGGTAACCTTGTAGCCTCTTGGCGTATCAGCTCCTGAACCCCAATTACTCATCAGAGTCATCACCACCAGCGAGTTTCGCCTTTGTATTGCTGTAGTACGCCCAAGTTCAGTGCAGGGCCATGTATGTACTGACTCATCATGGGATCGCAAGGCTACGACTAACTAAGGTAGCCTACTGTCTTCGAATATACACCTAGACGTTGGTAGCAATCACGGCCTCAGGGTTGCTGTACCATTCCAACAACTCATGATAGAACCCTCTTTTATATTAGACTCAAACTTCTTCCGGCTGAAATGTTTCTAAGCAATGGCGATAGAAATACCACTATTGTGATCTATATGAGATTCCACCCTTCTGTGCATGTCCAGTCCCACCCTAGCGCCAGAAGAGGCGCGGATCTCGTTCAGTATTGCCTAGGATCAACTCAGGGTCCTGTCGATCTCAAACAAGTCCTCTCCAAATCTAGTAACGGGCACGATCTTCAAACCTAGTTTGCATGTTCCATCTATGCTTGCAATATCACCGCCACGATAACAGATGCTGACCGGGTGTGTATTAGCCTCGGTTTACATCATATACAGGGGCCGTTGAAATATCACTCTACAGCATTGAACAAGAGGTCATTCACATCAGAGACAACTCTCAGTTGAAAAGGACGGGCTGCCCTCACCCTAACAGCCTTCATTATCAAATCTCCACTGTCCTTCTTGGTCTGCTCTGTTATTTCGGTCGTTTCTAGCTTTTCGCTTCTTCGGTGCTCGGTCGCCTGATTATTTCATTCCTTTCTCACCACTCCTTGAATAGATTTCTCTTATACTCTTTCGTTCATTATGCTGTTCTCAAATCGCCATGTCTTCGCTGCTGTTGTGGTGTTGATAGGGGGGACTCAAGCCCGTCGTCAGCTGCCTAAACAGTTCTCATATGGCAATTCATCAGCGGTAACAGCTGGGACAGCTGGAACAGCAGCCCCGAGTGGCCTAGGTGCCTCGACATCGGCTCTTCCTGATAGCACCAGCATCTCTCTCAGTTCGTCTTCAATTGCTGTCAACACGACAACTTCTTCTGCCGTGAGCGCTGTAACAGATTGTATGGTCTAAAGCAAATGAGACTCAGGTGTACAATACGCTAACTGTCTATAGTTGCTTCGTCGGCGGTGAACAATGTGACAGTAACTAGCAGCATAGTAGCTGTCTCTCTCTCAACTCTCCCGCCCTTTGCAAACACTTCCACAACTGCCGTGGGAGAAAGCTTGACCACGCTGACGATATCTGCAACCTCGATTGAGACCATTATCGCATGTGCGCCCACTGTCACTAACTGCCCAGCCCTCTCGGGGACGGGGGCAGTTACTTCACTTCCAACCTCCCTACCAGAAGGAGTATCGACAGTTATAATCACCAATGTAATTGGGGTGACAACGACGGTATGCCCCGTCACAGCGGCGCCTGCGATCTCTTCATCGGTACTCGCCTCTCTCAGTTCTTCGCCACCTACCAAAACAGATAGCGCAACTAAGACTGTTGTCATCGACTCACCTGGAACGACAAGTTCGGTGGATGCGGTCAAGACTAACACACCAATCGTTTCGGTCGTCACAATGACTATTTCTGACACGATTCTCACAAGCGTTGTAACCGTGACTGGTACAGCGCCGGCAGTCACGCCGGTAGAATCCGTGGTCACTGTCACCGTAGGAGAAGGGTCGGAAACGACTGTAGTAATAAGCACGATTACCGTCTCTGCCTCTACGGCTCCCTCTCCTACTCCCACAGTTATCACTGTCACCATGGGCGGAGAGGGCTCCGATGGTCATGTTACAACGCTGACCATGACCGTGGCCAATCCGGCCGCTTCCCTACCAGCTGCGTCTACCATAACAACGGTGGTTGGAGGTGTTGTCACCGAGACTGTTACGAACGTCGTTACAGCCACGATGATATCCATCTCTACAGTTGAAGCACCGGGAACCTGTGTCTGTACCACACTTGCCGCCGATGCTGCTAATCCTGCGAAGAAATATCATGGTCAGAGACCAAACGTTGATAAGGCAGCAGACCCCGTGGGTCATGGTGCGGGCGATAAATACAAACTAAGGCGCTCGGTCCTTTACTAGGTTTTGTGACAGGGGACACTAATTGCCTCATTTATTTCCTTGGTCTACTGGCTATCTTTATTTTCGTTGTTTTCTTTCCTATTAGGTAGACATAGAGGAGAAGACTCTCAGGTTAGATCATTGGCCTGGAGTCTGGATCTTTCCTCACTTTCTACTAGGGTTGAGCTCCTAACATGGGTACCCCGACCATGAGAACCAAGTACTAGAGAAGAATTTTTATTTTAGTAACGATGGGAAATGGTATAAGATAAACGTCAGGAAACGTTTAGGGAACGAGAGAAGACTCAATGGAAAGATTATCAGGGACAACGAGCCCGCTTACGACTAAGGAACGCGCATCCATAACTCTAGCTCGGGCTAGCAGGCTACGCCTTACGAAGATAGAGAGCGGATATAGAATCTAACTCAGACTCTGGGGCCCGACACCGGGCACAATTTACAGGACATATTCATGTAGTTATCCAATCAAAGCTGGTGTCTGTATGATCGTGTGACAGGTAGAAATTAGTATGATGAATTCAACTAGCGAGCGACAGCATCTCATGCTGGCGTAGAGAGACATGGCGTTCTCTTGTACCTTGAACCTCATAATCTCTATGGAAACCTTTTCAGTTTCACGCAACTCATTGTGATATGCACTCGGTTTTTTATCGTTCGCCTGAAAAGTCCCGAGATCTTGGGTGAGGGGGTTTCAACTCATCTGCCGAGAGCCGTATTGAAACAATGAGAAACACAGAAGTGTGACACATGGCTTGATTGTGCGTTTAATATTCCTTCAAAGTAGGCAAAGAGCTGACAAGAGATTAGATGTCCGAGAATGAACTGGGCTATTAATACGGAACTGTTAGGGTAACTCAGAGTTTCCTGCTCCAGTATATGTAGCCCATGAACATGGTGTCATCTCAATATCATCTCAATTGGCCCAAAGAGATTCTAGAATCAATATGATAGAACCTGTACCGTACACTGCCATTTACTAAGCTAGTGACTACGCGCCGCCAACTAGCGACACACCTCCACACGGGAGACTAACGTCCAAGCAATAGTTCAATAGGTCTTCGGTATCGCATATAAAAGGGAGATTCGTTCGGACACTGCGTCTATCAATCTGAATGAAGATAAGATGCTATATACGTATAAAATATAGTAATAATACCGATGTATAATATGGCCTTTTTTCTCTCTCTCGTAGTCTAAGGAGACTGACCTTATGGACTTGATAAGAGAACGGGGGTTTCCGCGAAAATTGTGAATTCGAATCCTCTTAATAGGACCCCGATTCTCCTCCAGCTGATGTGTGTATAACAATACATGATGTTCATATGCAACTGGATTAAATTCTTCACAATATGAGGCCGTCCGCGTTTCCTATCAGCCCAAGAGAAAGCGGCACAGCGCAGGGGCAGTGCAAACAGTGAGATAGCGCCTGCTCAGGCCGAAGATTCAATCACGAGCTTTCGACCGCAATTAATACAGTGACGAACGCATTTAAAGTAAAACACTTGATAAAGCTAGGTAAGGGTAGTATATGCTGTATATATTGTCACTAGAGTTGTCAAGTGCACATTATATAGTACATTAGATCGTCGTGCCTAGCATCTATAAATTGGGAGCACGGGCCCTGCGCGGGATAAAGGGGTTGATCAGCATTGGGGGGAAAACATGATCTGATATCCTTGCTCGCGTGGTCATTGAAATGCATATGCAAGCCATATTCGGCTATGCGAGTAAAGCGCCGAAAAGGAGCCAAGCAAAGCCAAGTCGAAGGCGGCTCCTGGAGTGATTTACAGTATCCTTGGCTTCCATCATTGAAGAGCGCAAGAAAACCGTGTTGTTAATCCTACTTACATACTCGCAAGATAATAAGCGCCTCTTTTCTTTTACTAGATGACCGATAGTCTATATATCATATATGAGGCAAAGCAGAGGATACTAAACTTCGTTTGGTACTCAATAGTAACCCCTAACTGCCCCTACCAGGCTCTTGAATTCGTTAGCGCAAGAGCTTACTACCCTTCTCCGCTTGGGGCCCTGGATCTGGCAGTCTGATCTGGGACCAAGAACGGGCCGCAGTAACAAACTAATTGTCGATCGGCGATACTGAATACTCTATTCGTATTTTCAGATAGTTGCTCGTCGTTAATTTATAGTGTTAATCGTTTATGTTAAGTTGTCAAAGAACTACCGGTCATATTCCTATCTAATCTAGTTAACGAAGCTGCTTTTGTTAAGAAGCTTAAGAAGAATAGATATGATACTCTACATAGTACTCATTCAGGAGATCAACCTGGCCAAGACGAATACGGTAGTTATGTATTGTGGTTTCTAGGACAAGCTTCCTCTTCGACGCATGATAATAATTAAAAATTCCGTCATTCATATTCGCACATCTTGGAACTTGGTTCACTGGTAATTATTGGCCAGTGGCCACGTTAGGTATCTCGTATGCTGAGTAAAGGTCTCCTGTCGATCAATGTCGATCAAGTACCGACATTGGTGCAGTTTTTTAAGCATGTTTCCATGTTCCCACATTCAACTCCCCATTTGTCATAATAGAGTTACGTACGACCACACTACACTAGGCTTTGGAATTAATATGGGTGAGGGGTTGTTTATACACTAACTAGATAGAGAGTTAATTACTCGTCTTACGCCTACACCTACACCAACGTTGTGCCGCGTAATTGTTTTGCTTTGGGAGCAGAATCGAAGTGCCACAAATGAGCTAAAAGCGAATACCAATAGCGCTGTTAGGAATTGAACCCAACTCACTATTTAGCCCGTGGTAAGTGCCACATATAGGTGTAAATTCAGGCCAATATTGTACACTACGTACGGATGGTGGCATACGTAAGTAGTAAGTATGTACCTCTCACTGATTACTACTTTAAGCTTATACTTGAGCTCGCTATAGTAGATACAACGTCCGACTGCGCTCCTTTTTCACTTGACATCCACGTGTACTATAGCAATCAGGATTCCGTGGCGAATCCGTCAAGGCCATATGCTAATCAGCCCATAATCATGGGATTCGAAGGCATGAATTCCCAGTCCTCGGACAAATCCGTAGATCCAATTGTACCCATTCATCCTAGGATTCCTAGCAGCCTCAACCAGTATATAGTATCGACTACAGTACAGTTTACTCAGTACAGTATACCTACCCATGTTCTGCCAATGCCCTATCGCGTTCTACGAGAGGCTATACTGCCAAACGTATTAAAAGCGGGACCGACTATGTCATTACGTGTACTATCTGCAGTGTTCTTAGGTGAGAAGCCCGAATTGACTAATGATTACACTGTCGAGGTTTTTTTTGGAATACTAGTACTTACATACTTACACTAACATCCCCGCGATCGCAGCCAAACAAGGGGGACTCTCTCCCATAAACAGTAAACCTAACAACGGCCATGTTTCCGGATTCGTGAAACATACTAAATAGGGGCCTGGTAAGCCGTAGGACCCTTGCATTGCGCCATCTCGTCGTGATCGGGCAGACTGATCGGGCACTGATCGGGGTGTGATCGGGGTGTATTTTCTTCTTCCTTTTGGTAAGTTGGTGTAACCTCCGTAGATCTCCTAGGCCGATGCTCATAGGTATATCAATGGCACCTCCCTAGCCTTGCCGTCCATAGCGTCCATAGTTGAGGAACAGGAGTAAGCTGGTCTTCTGTACCTCTCACTTGAAACCGGCTTTTCGCTCCTTTATCAACAATACTTGATACTACCTATCTATCGCTATCAGTGTCTATTTGCACGCATATCAATAAATATCGCTTGTCAAAATGGCCCGCCTCTCCCTCGCTTTACTCGTAGCGGCGCTGCTCCAGGCCGGCTCGTCTCTGCCGATTGTCGAAGAGGGGCAGTTCTCGCCGACCTCTCAGCAGTCTGGTTTCCCGACAGGACTTCCTACGGGGTTTCCAACCGGCTTCCCCCACCACCAACACCCGCTTCACAACCTCGAGCCAGAAGGCAGACCAGCTCCACCCGAGAAGCGCAACATACCCGTAGCTCCCGAGTGGCTCCGGTGGCTTCCCTTTGAGAGTATCAACTTATAAAGATCCTTGTCGGCGCCCATGATTCGGAGACTCTAGGGGATTATAATGAAGGACGGCCGGATCCGATCTATATCAGGCTAGTTTCCTCACGTTCAACAACACACGACTCCGTCCATTAGTGGCAGGAAGAGATAAAATAAAGCCGAGAGAGGGAAAGCCGAGAGAGGGAAAGCCGAGTGTGAAAACGAATTCTTGAAGACCATACGAGAGGGCGGTCTTCAACGGGAAAGCAAACATAGAATAGAAGTGGGATGGAAGGACGATGACAGTCCCTCCCCCTTACGTCGCGTATTCGATTCTTGTAGATATTCAGGGCCTCATTGGGGACATCGCCGCATTCACCTGCGATGGGGATTTCCCCGATGTATAGGTGACAGGTGTGGTATCAAACAACCCACTTGATAACAGGATAATTCCTGAGGTACATAACTCTCGGCTCTATGAATATAGAGCCACCATCATCATCCATGCAAACCCCCTCTATTAGTGATACATATCAGTATAGTCGCGATAAAGTGAATGCCAAACCATATAAAGCCGATATAACCTGATTTTAATAACTAGCCCGTTGAGAAACATTGCAGAGTGAATATGAGTGCTATACTCGAAGCGCAGTTCAAGCCTTGTAGAAGTGTTTACCAAACCGAGTTTATTATGTAGGTGGGTGTGTAGTTGTTATAGTATAGCCGCATGAATCCTCGATTTTCATCGCGATGTAAGACTATTACCTATTCTAGAACTGGGAAGACGAGATGCATCCCGGCTTATACACTAGAATCGCATCGTGGGTCTGTAGTGTATGCAGCTCTGCGGCACAGTCTCTAGATACTACACTAAACTATAGGACTGCTGTAGATACAGAAATCAAGAGAGTCCTGCGCCAGATACCTAGTCGTAGCTTAATTGACGCCAGGGACCTATAAAGAGAGTAATGTCTAGAACATTCGCTACGAACAAAGTAGAAACAGCTCATAGTTCCTACGAACCGTTCCATATGTGCATAAGACGAGCGGGATATTCAATATATGTATACCTTTTGGCTATATGTCGGCATATTGCGGTTGTGACACTTGCATTGACTTGGTATATGTCTGAGACCTGCGCAAAGCACCAGTCTGAATATACGCAAATCGGTAACGATTGCAACATACGACTTGGCATTAGGTGCAGGCGATAACAATGGCATTGTAAATCTCGCACATAGTTTCTCGAAACCGAGGATTGTAGGTCCCCAATACACTTCATCACTCTAGAGTGATCGTCTTGGTGAGTCCTAACATCTTTGTATGCTCTGTACTTACAAGAGTTGCACGCTATCTCCATTCCAATAGATGGGTATGAAGCACGATGATATAGTATATAAACGTCTTATAAGCAGGGTATCATCTAAAGTTGAGGGCTGACCTTATTGTTGAGTAATGCCACGTCGCGGGTATTTGGCTCTCACATCATTTTTGTTGATTCTAATTCCCATGATTATCATAAACCGTTGACATCAAGAAAGCGAATTAATGCAATCGTCGCTTGGTGGCGGGGTTCTTTCGCCAATAATATCCTAGTTGTCTATACATATAAGGCTCTGTTGAATTTAGCACGCAGAAGCCAGTGAAAGACGTAGACTGTACGACTAGTGATATGGCGGCTATCATGCCGGCGTAAGAGAAGCCGCCATTTATCTACATTCAACAGTCGACTCTTTAGTACGCGATGTAACTAGCATGCAGGCATATGCGTACTTACATTCATTATCCCTGAAGCGAACAAGACCATAAGCGAATGCCTGACAGTGTGACAAGAGACCGAAAGAGAATACCACTACTGAGATATTTACTAGACCACTAACATGAATGTCTACTAGACAGAGGAAAGTCATTTAAGGGAATCGACTTTAAAGGAAGACGAAACAGTCCATGCCGAAACTAGCAAGGGATACAGGTGTACAGTAAAGAATGACAAGGAGATCACGTCTAAGATTACCTAAGGTTTATAACCAGGTAGCATTACGTGTCACTGCAAGTCCTCCCTGCCACAATATTGAATAGGTAACAGTAACACAGATACAAAAATTTACTTTACGCTTAATCATAAGCTAATGGGCTTCATATCTCTCGACCTACCGATGATGTGGAGGAAAAGCACCAGGCTATTTGCCTCAAATTTATGACTCGCAACAAGGATTAAGGCGTGTTGCTCTACAAGGCTATCTGGTACAACTGATTCGCCATATTTCGCGTTCAGTCCCGTCAGGCTCAAGGTAATACGGGACAACTCAATTGTGATGCATTTCGATGTTATTCTTGTCAAGCCGCAACTTGGCCACACCACATATAGTACTTGAAGAAGTCCGACAACACATTTAATAAAACCTGATTACCAACCTAGAGTACAAGATTTTCGCCATCCGTTGGTCTATGATATGAAATCGACCGATAAGTGTATAAGGCATGATGCAGAACCAGTGATACAGATGTTAGACCCTGCTCCATCATTACTTATTCCTCTTTCATCGTTCTAACAAAACAACATTGCTACAGAAGGGCCCGGCTTGACCGACCCCAACCATCCTCGTCGTTACGATGTACCCTCCCCGATTACAATATGCCTGGTGATCCGATCGTTCGAGGCAAAGGATCGCGGGTTAGGTACAGCTTGGCACCCATGCCTCGGTCTCAATCGGCCACGAACCAGCCTTGTATTTGCGATAACCGAGCAGCTTAACAGCTAACATCGACTGAGGCCTTAGAGTTCATGAGCAGGGCAACAATGAAACCGTAAAGACCCAAGACTTCGGCGAAAATGAGAATCAAGATCATGCCGACGAAAAGTCTGGGCTGTTGTGCGGTTCCCCGGACACCAGCGTCACCAACGATACCAATAGCGAAACCAGCAGCCATACCGGCAAGGCCTACGGAGAGACCAGCACCAAGCTGGATAAAACCGCTGTATAGGGGGAGCTGCTGCTTCAGACCATCGGAGATCAAGACAGAGACGACGAGACCGTAAATACCAATGATACCGGCCATAATGACGGGAACAATGTCTAAGGAATTGTTAGCATCAAGTCCCAACCAGCCACACTAGTAAGGCGCGTACTCTTGACGATGAGGTCAGGTCTCAGGACACCCATAGCAGCAATACCAACACCAGACTTCGCAGTTCCGTACGAGGCACCTAGACAGGTGAAGACGATGGCGGCGGTGCAGCCCATAGCACCGAAGAACGGCTACCCTCTATGTTAGTGTTTTGGAAGAAAAAAAAGTTGCTTTGCAACACAGCATTCGTGATGACTCGTGAAGCTTCAGCACATTGGAGATGGAGACGAACCGCGTAGACCGGGCTAAATGGAAATTCATGTTAGTGACTGCGGTGCTATAGCGATGGGGAGTGCACGCGCAAACATCCGGAGATCTTTCGTGATGACACGGGAGCTTGCGACGATGGAGATTGGTTGAATAGGAGGTTGAGGAGCACAGTCAATTACGTACCAAGCTTCTGTGTAGTCAGCCATTGTGAGTAGGTGAAGGTATTATTATGTTTGGACAAGTTGAAAAAGCTGGCGATAGTAAAATCGAGAAGCTCGGTTCGCGGTGTCGGGTTCGGCCGGATGTCGAGATGAGATGGATGAAGTAAAGGAATGACCGTGAAGGCGGAAGAGAAGTTGGTTGCAAAGTGCTTGTTTTCGAGGTTGGATGGTTAGTTCCCTCAGGACCAAAGCTCCCAGCCAGGTTTGGTTTGGCTGCAGGGAATCTGGCTGATTACCTAAGGCGTGCCCGCCCGGACCGGATTAACTTGAGCTCCACCAACCAAAAAATAATTCCACCGATAAGGATAAGCCAGTCGATCCATTAATTAATATTAATGCATTGAAGCTTTGGAGCTTCAGCATTTCAAACCTCAACCCCCACGTCCGAATTCCACAGACCATCTTCTACTTCTCTTTCTCTTCGCACAGGGCGAGCCAACGCAAGGAACCCTGATCTTCCTTCTACAATCACCACCATGGCTAATCAAGAGAATGCTGGTAAGTTAGCAATTACCCGCTTTAATTCGTCGAGCGTTTCCACTTGCGCTCTCCTACCGACATCCACTCGCCTTCCACTCGCCTTGATCCTTTGACGTCTTCTACTTCATCGTACGGATGCTGACGGATTGACAGCCTGGCCTTTGGCCGATCCTGGTCTAGCGACCGAGCTTTTAGATTTGGTTCAACAAGCTAGTGTACGTGACAATCCAAGATAGGGAATACCATAGGTACTTGACTGACTCAAATCACAGCACTGTAAATAAAATCAAACTCATCTCATGTTTTTTCCACCGCTCACATACGCAGATCGTCAGCTGAAGAAGGGAGCCAACGAGTCCACGAAGGCTCTCTCTCGCGGTAGGTTCAGTCGCATCAGATCCTCACAATCCACGCTGTGATGTGCTAATTCTTGTATTGAATAGGTGTCTCGGAGATCATCATCCTCGCTGGTGATTGTACCCCTCTGTCTATCCTCCTCCATCTACCACTGCTTTGCGAAGACAAGAACGTCCCGTACGACCACTCCTCACCTGCCGATCTGTTAGAGTCAGAAGCTAAGAGGTGTATAGATATGTCTACGTTCCTTCCAAGGTAGCCCTTGGCCGCGCATGCAACGTCAGCCGATCTGTGATTGCGTGAGTCCATCTGATGCATCTTTCTACCACACTGGAAGCCTGCTAACGATGTCTTAGTGTTTCCATCACCACCAATGAAGCCAGTGAGCTCCAGAACCAGATCCGCGCTATAAAGGACAAGGTTGAACGCCTCATGATCTAAATTACACATATTAGATAAGGGGCGGTTTGGGGCGAGATATACTGAAGGATGAATCAGGGAGGGAAAAAACCAGTCATAATCGATATGGGATTCGCCCTTCTCACATCGTGTTATCTAGGTTAGCGACACAAATAGACAGGAGAAAATGCGAAATCAAACAATACCCAAAGTGAGAAAACAAGGGCATCTTGAAAAAGTGCCGTTGTGATTTTTCTTTGGCTAAATTACAACCAATACCACTATCATGGTGTGCATTCTCAACTCAAGTGTCCGAATGAATTATGGGTAGCTAAACTCGATACCCCATCCGTGAAATACGGATCCTTGCAATTTTGTCGCGCAAAAAGATAAATAAAAATAAACATGAACATTCGCACGCGCGCCGGTGATTGATTGGATTGGAGGTATTACTACCATATGCATCCATTCATGCATGTGACGGGCTTTGACTGCCGACCCCGGACCAGAGCCGGGCTGCTGAGAGACGATGCGGGAAGGCCCTAAGCGGCATGACGACGTCAGAAGGGGCTAATCTTTCATGAGACCCCCACCGATTCCTGCATTAAGCAATCACTAGACTAACTACCCAACCCAAAATCCACACATCCACTTAACATGCCTCAGACAGACATCATCATCATCGAGCAGTCGACCAGTTACATTGATGGATGAGTCTATTGACTTGTTTGGTTCCAAAGTGCTGCTGTCGTTTATTTATTTATTTGTTTGTTTATCCATTTATTTTATCGAGTCATAGTGGTAGTTTCTTGCAAGATTCGCAACATAATCACCACTTCTTTATCCCGGCCTTTTTGTCGTGCCATGATCGTCTACCCCACCAACGAAGGCTTCTGTATCAGGAATATCACATCGTATTTTAAATAGAATGCCAGGTCTGGCTCGGAAGCTCTTGATCTGCGCCGCCGTCGACGGTCTTATAATCCAGCCACTTGCCACCAAGGGGCAGGCGCGGACACCAACTCCCGTTAAGGTTAAATATGGCGATGCGACCGTGACCTCGGTGTCGCGAGACCAAGCGGCGACCCCGGACTCTACGCCGCCAAATGCTTCCTTTGAGGCGTTCGGGATTATAGGTGCGTGCGTACCCGGGTAGTTTGCAAGCCAGGGATCATCATCTTGAAACCGGCAACAAATCTCGGCGCCACCAGGGGATCCTAGTCACTGACAGTTACTACTTTTCGCGCGCTTTAGGACTATTCACTGTCGCTCGCCTTAGCTACCTCATCGCCATCACCGGCCGAAAACAGATTGCGCAGATTCGCGGTCATCCCGTCTACGTCGTCACCGACGTTGCAGTTACGCCTTGTACTAACCAGAACGAGGCCGAAACTGCGATAGGTCATACAGCACTCAAATTACATCGCGATTCCGCTGAGAAGCCCGTCGAAGAAACTTCGGACACCGAAAGCGAGGTTGAGGCGCCACCCTCTGTTACAGGTGTCGAGGATACCGACGACCCTGGCGCGCAGAGCGATCTCGAGGTATCGCAGACAACTGAGCGGGGAGAGCAGAGGCGCATTGCTCAGGATGTATTCAAGAAAAACGGCAGCTATGGCCGCTTCGCACAGAGGTGGTTCGGCAATAAGGGGTGGATGACAAACCGTCGGCAGAGCCTTGGTGTTGGGGCGGCAACGGCGGTCGAACGTGAAGACGAAGTGGACCATGGCAAGCAGGATAATGACGATAAAGAGCTGAGCAAAACGGTACTGCGAGAGAATGTTAATCCACCGCCCGGCCCGACAGCTGGCGAGAGCCTTACTCCTAAGTTGTTGCGCATGGCGCATATATGGTTTGGAAGCTCGAAAAGCTTTTTCTTCTCATACGATATGGACCTCACGACGAGTATTGCTAGTCGAACCTCTTCAACATCCTATATCCCACTGCATAGGGTGGCAGATCCTATGTTCTTTTGGAACCAAAGCTTACTGAAACCCTTCACGATGTTGGGTGACGAGTCACTCTTGTTACCTATAATGCAGGGTTTTGTTGGTCAGCGATCATTCATTGTTGATCGATGTCCACCTCAACTTGATTCTCAGTTGGACTCTATGGAAATGAACGACATAACGGAATCTATGTCTGGATCACCACCGCAGGAACGAGCGTCCATTGACCTTCGTCCATCAGAGAAGAAATACGTCATCACCGTTGTGTCACGGAGGTCAGTCAAACGAGCGGGTCTGCGATATCACCGCCGAGGAGTTGACGACGAAGGCTTCGCAGCCAACTCGGTTGAGACAGAGCAGATACTCTCGACCCCCTCATGGGAGCCTTCATCTAAAATATTTTCCTTCGTACAAGTCCGAGGCAGCATACCCCTTTTCTTCACCCAATCACCTTATTCCTTAAAACCTATACCAGTACTCAGACATTCCCCAGAAGCCAACTTTCGCGCTTTCTCGAAACATTTTAATCGGATGGGCGAAAAGTATGGCTCTATACAACTTGTAAACCTCGTTGAGCGCCATGGTGTTGAAGCGATCGTCGGCAACGAGTATCAGAAGAATGCCGAGAAATATAATGAAGAAAGTTTAGAAGGGACTCGATCTTTGGCCTTTGAGTGGTTTGACTTCCATTCTGCTTGCCGTGGGATGAAATTTGAAAATGTAAGCCAACTCCTAGACACTCTAGGAAGGAAGATTGAGGAGACAGGTAGTACCATGGAATTGGACGGTCAGGTGAACCGCAAGCAAAATGGGGTTTTGAGGACGAATTGTATGGACTGCTTGGACCGTACGAATGTTTGCCAGAGCTCGTTTGGGAAATTTATGCTCGATTTGCAGCTCAGAGAGGAGGGTTTTGATATGTCCGCTCAAGTCGACCAAGAGAATTCTTGGTTTAACACGCTGTGGGCCGACAATGGTGATGCTATTTCCAAACAATGTAAGCCACTGTCTGTTCCCTTCTTTTTAGAAACCCAATCATACCCTCGTAGATGTACCATGACTGACTAAATTGTGTACGCAGATGCTTCGACGGCCGCAATGAAAGGCGATTATACCAGGACGAGAAAGAGAGACTATCGAGGTATGGTCAATGACCTGGGTCTCTCTTTAACACGATTCTATAATGGGTGAGGAATTCGATGATGACTAGCTGTATAAAAATTTCCACTAGTTGCTAACGACATAGTCAGAATGGTGAACGATTATTTCAGCCAAGCCGCTATCGACTTTTTCCTGGGAAATGTAACCTCTTTAGTGTTCGATGAATTCGAAGCGAATATGAGGACCAAAGACCCCGGGGTGTCCATGTCCAAGATGCGAGAATTTGCCATCGAAACCTCCCAAAAGATCGCTATAGAAGATGACAAAGAAGACTTCATTGGTGGCTGGACGCTCCTGAGTCCGCACGCATCGAACACGATCAAGGCATTTCCTTTCGAAGAAGTTGTCCTCTTACTCACTGATGTGGCGTTATATCTCTGCAGATTCAACTGGAACTTAGACAAAGTATCGTCTTTCGAGCGCGTAGACTTAACACACGTTATAGGGGTCCAGGTTGGTACGTATATCACGTCGACGATCTCGCCCGCAGAAGCCGATGAGGCGAAGAATGTGGGCATCGTCGTCACGTACGAGCCGGGAAAGACGGACGTCAAGCGGACGAATACGCAGTCGTTGTCTAGCTTGCCCGAGCAACCCGCAGCGAAGACCACTTCTGGTGTTCTCAGCCAGGGGATCCTGAGCTCGATCACGGGGAAACCAACGTCTAGCCCCGGCCCGCGAAAAGTCGCTCTTAAGGCGCTGTATGCTCATACTGCCATCCCCGAGGCGCAAGGCGTCAAACGCATGACGGAGGTCGAGCAGGTTAACGTTATCGCTGCAGAGATCGAACGTCTTGTGCTTACTTGCCAGCCGCCTGCCCCGGATACGAAGCCGGATGCTGGTGTTGAGACATCTGGTGATGGGGGAGACGGGAAGACGGGGGAGGGTGACTTGATTCACAGAGATGACATCATTTCCCTAGAAGAGGCCAGGAGAACCACGGGGTTGTTCGAGCAATTAGGCCATACCATTAAGAAATTGGTTTGGGCTTGAGCTGTTCGTTGGATCGCGGCTCTGGGTTGTGTTGGTTGGCGACGGTGGCGAGCTAGCGGGAACAGTGTGGGAGAATAAAGTATCGTATGTATATAAATACGCTAAGATTATAGATATACAAGTATTCTTCGAGTAGTAGATGGTATGTTGCTGTGTGATGAACTACGTAGGTGGATAGACGAGAGTTCGTTGTGGTGCTGACTGCTGGTCGGATTAGCACGGGCTTTCCAGTAACTACATACAAGGAGGCATCGTCTTCGACACCTTAAATAATGAAATGCGTGGCGAGCATAACGAGTACGAGCTGATTGAATATATCGAATACTGCATGTCTATGTACGTGAGATGCCAATAACTATTTCGCAATATTTCGACACCTTCTTGTGCCTCTGTACTCGGGAATTACTACCGCCCATATGATGCGAAGAATAGAGCCGCTGCCATTTTAACCTCAGCCTACTAAATTTATCCTCTCCCTACACGACCTTAGCCCGCGAGATCTCAACCCTTGGGCAGTCGACTATCAGACCACAAATTAGCTAACATCCGGCCCTCCCCCACGGGCTCATATGTAGGAGACCGGGCCAATGACAAGCTCTGGTATAAACCTTATGGTCAACAGCACTGGGCAGAAGTATATAATAAATTTTAATATCAGGAATAGTTGGCCTAGTTGGTACGGCCTAGCGAAGCACAATATCATTACTTACCATCAGCATCCTTACCTAGCATCGTTAGGCACCGGGGGTTCGATTCCCTCGTTGGCCAGTCCTTTTTTTGACCCTTTTCATTTTGTTTTCCTACCCCCTCCCCCCTCGCGTAAACAGCAGTACACTTTGTTAGACCTCCACAAAATACAGTTGCAATAAACTCGCCGGACTATTATTTAATAATGGATTAACATGATCTTAGAATTTACTTATTAGCATGCGCCCATACCGATATGTAGTCTTGTACTCGGCCATCTTCCATTCCACTCTCATGTGTTCTCCGTGGTTTGATATGCACCAGCCTCTCAAAACCGTCAGGCGCCAGTGATCCCGTTTTCTCCGCGATAACGCCACCGTGCTCATCCGTCTGTGGTTGAGCGCCAGGATTCGAGAGGTATCCAAGATATTCGGGAGGAGGAGCAGCCCAAGGCGGGCCTGGCTCGCTCGCCTTCTTCTCAGACGGAAACTCCAAGCAGACTAGTCTGCCACCCGAGCTAAGCAAGGATTTCATTCTTGACGCCCAGGCCGGACGCAGTGGTGGCGGTAGGGCACAGAAAAACTATCGATACCGTTACTTGTCAAGAATACCGAAAAGCACACATAGCGCAAGTCTCCCTCTTACCGTATAGTCGAAGATGAGATCGAATGGGGCCTGGACGTCCTTCCAATCCTCAGCAAAGAAATCTTGGCATGTCCAGGCGATGGTGCCTCGCTTGCTCCCCTCAATCTTATACAGCCCTTCGGATAGTGCCTTTTCGGCATTCTCATTTGCCGCATCGAGGGCTTGAGATGAGACGTCTAGACCGTAGACGTCGTATCCGAAAGAGCTAAGCAGCAAGACATCATAGCCCCTGCCACAGCCGGGAACAAGAGCTGTTTTCGGGGAACCCTCATTCGGCAAAGGTATCAGTCCATCTGGGTTTTCTTTGAGGAGATCGTACAGTGCCATGCTAGGCCCTCCTCGATCCCACGGCGTCCATTTGTCTTCCCAGCATTTAGCCCATTTAGTAGAATGTTCCTGTGGCAGGGTGCCCTCGAAGAATTTGGGTAATCTGGGTTGCTCGTTTGGACTTGCCATGGTTTTTGGGGGGTGAAGTGTTATACTCCGCCTATCAAGTCAAACGGCGGTATGGGATGAGCTTTAAGAGAGGTAGATACCTGATTCTGTTGTCATTAAGACATCAAACAAACAGTACCTGTAGGTACTTCAAACTAAGCCTTGTTGATGGCGGGGTTAGGTAGCTTTATCCCCGTGGCCCGTGGGGACCTTAACTAACCCACTGACATTCACTAATTCTCAGGTCATTTACAAATTACAGCTGTACCTGTACTGAGACAGCCTTTGTCTTCACTGCAACCTCTGTTAGGAGGTATATTGTTACCGGTACATCATTGATGAGACGACTACAGCGATGAGGTCCCTTTTCATTTACGGCGAATCTTACAGCTGCGGATATCTGACTCTGATATTGTCTAGACTGGATTTATAATTCAACCCTTTAAAGATAGTCTAGGTACCAACCCTGCTTGTTAAGTAACCAACCCCTTGCAATGATCCTCGGATCTGCCCTTGATGATCTTCCTGTCTTATGCTCGCGCTTCTAGCTATAATTCGAATCTACCATGTAGATCGAACATCAGTTTTAGCAAATGGATGGCCGATTCGGATTTGGTGAGCGATATTAGATGATATACTTAGTTACTATGGCGTCGTACTAACATGTTTCAAGTGTATGCTTCGCCTCTTAGTTTCACGCTTTCTCGTCTTGACTTTCCTTTATATTTCATATCGCTATGCAGGTAACTAGAACACTTGCCACGTTATTTTTTGTCTTATTGATATGTTATGCGAAAGATTTATCCCGTTAGAGGCATAGTAGTTGTCATATACCGACTCACTGGGACGAGGATGCCGACAGTCACTATAAGAAGGGCGGTATCATACAGGTCGAAACAGGACACTTCAAAAAGACCACACGGCATGATGTATAACTGCTTCCTCATTTTTGTGCTAATGCAAGGAGCGGAAGTTCTTACTATCTAGTTGTCTACTGTCGAGGGATCAGCGGCTTGAATCTTGTCGACGACGGTAGTACCCTGGTCGGCCGGCGACTGTTCAGCTTCAGCGATTCCCTCCAAAGCTGCAGGGAGATCCGCCACATTTTGCTGAACTTGCTTAAGAACATTGTCTAGCTGCTGTATCGTCCCGATTGTGGTAGGATCGTTCTCGCCAGCCTTTACATCTGTCTGCTGCACCGCGAAGCATCCTCCGAAGTTATTTGCATTCCGGCAGCGTACTGTACATACGTTACCGGCGGATGCTAATAAAGACATTACAGTTAGCTCTGATTCGTTTCGATGAGATAGGGGTAGGAGGAGATGTGCAGCCTCTTATGAAAGCAAACGACAGGGAGTCTGGAGCCGTTACGTACACCCAGTGCATTGCAAATTATTCGGCATCGTCACCCGAAGAGTAATCACTCCGTTCTTGTTCGCTGATGATTCCTTGACTCTAAGTTGTGTCTGGCCGGAGGCACCGATTGAGTTGCCCGTCGGGTCCATGTCGCACGTAAACGGACCTGCTCCTGTTGCATTGACCTGTTGAATAAGGACTGCGACACGGCTTCCGGCTGTTGTTTCTGTGACATTTCCATCCGCGAGGGCGTTCTCTGTCTGCTCGCCGATATCGATATTGCCTGCTAGTACGGTGCGTCCACATTCGTTGACGACATTGGTGGAGATTTCGACATCTGAGATGATATTTGCATCGTCTGTACTACTAGAGTCGACTGCGAGATACATTAGCATCATACTAAGTGCAAGTACCAATGATCGACCGGATGGCTATTTTAGTTTAGCTGGATCAGCACATACCTTGCAGCCCTCGACTTATTGGCGATCCTTTTGACCCGCGTGCTGCCAACAAAATAGCCTGCCCGTGAGCAACCGCCAACAGGGACGAGGCAATAATAGCCTGCTTGATGAAATACATGACGACGACAATAATTTATATATAGAATAGTAGAATATAGCTGAAAATGGCAGAAAATATGTGTATATATATACTAAGAATTAAATCAGGCCAGCTGATAATGACACAACTGAGATAAAAACGAAGAGAATGGAAAGAAAGCAACAGAAACAAGTGAGAACGGTTTGGATTTACTTGCCGACTTCTATCTAAAGTACAAGAAATACCACGGCGTTAACAACGCAACGCGTAAAATATGATGCCACAATTGTTGGCGCTGTGTTGCATGTCAGTGGACTCGGGTGGAGTTGACCCCCTGAGTGGTGCCTGAAACAACCCTAGGCAGGTCATATTGCTCTGCTGCCCCATGTCATTGAAACGAGAGCGATATGATCGTGGGATCTTAGCGCTGTGCATTTAATCATTTTGTTCGGCATATCGTCCCATCGGGGGATACTGTGAAACTACCTCTCCATTAAAACGTTTTAGACATGTTAAAAAAATTTGGGTTTCTACCCAACACGGAGCAAAATCCAGAACTGTTCTCCTATCTCCAACATTACGAGTTAGGGTGCCCATTATTTATAATACAGACTCATCCGAACGCTATGGCATATGCTATTTCATGATCGATTGTCTTTCTGCCAATCGTACTCAATTTTCAAGCACTTATTCAGCTACTAGCTGCGTATGCAGATGATAGCCGTTGTCCCTGTGCAAAGGACCAGACACCGCCTCTACCAGCTGTTTTTCAGTCTAATATATACGCTGTTCCCTTTGTCCGGGCATTGCCCCTGGAGATATGCTACATTATGTGGCACCATCACAGGATTGAGCCAGAAAGACATAACTCCACGCAGCATTGATGCATCATAAAAGCATCGTAAAATCTGTTTATATTTTTGTTAACATACAATATACGTAACCTTCGGAGTGAGCACGTCAAATAGCAAAAGAGGCGCTGGGCGCAGAGAGTTTACATTCGTGGTAATTACATGCATTATATGGAGTTGACTTACCCCCTGTCGTAAAATAATGAAAGATAATTAATTTACAGCCGAATTATCCTAAGGCCAGTTCGTTCAGACAGGCATATATATTGACGCCTGGTAGTGTTAATCAATTCTCAGGAGCCCTCATTCACAATCTCGCTTGGCTCTTTCAAAGAGCGAGGAGCACCAGGATACAAGCAAAGAAGAGATATATCTACGCAGAAACCTTCTATTTATCATTAAAAATAGGGGGATGTGACAGTATATTAGAACTCGGTGAATATCTCTACCACTTAAAATGCATGAATAATGAAGCGTGAGACACCGGAATAAGTAATGCAAACAACATTACTCATGGGCAGCGAACTCTATGGAATTAGACCTAGAGCACATAAACCTAGGATTGGCTATCTTATTAAGTACACCCATCATATCTGACATTGATTCTTCCTATATAATAGTAGCTCCAAGTTTGCTTCATCGCCCTTATTTACTCTAGGTCTGCAGAATTATGAATGCTCAGGGGGTATATCTCAGTATGTCGTCTCTCCTACAACTCTATACAGTATTGTTTCAATCGTTGATTTAAAGACATAAGTCAGCATAAGATTATAATCACTTTGCGATTACGCGACAAGCCAACTACCTCCACAGCTGATTCGCTTGATTTGCATGTAAGAACCCCGCCTCCATTATATCAGGTTGCAACACAGCCTTGACGGGATCAGGCCACTGATATGATCGCCCAACATTCAGAGTGAATAGGTAGCTCTTTAAATTTCCAAGAACAAGACTAACCTGAAACCCTATGATCGTTAAAACTTTCTGTCTACTGGATTTGCCTCTCTAAACAGACCTCGCGATCATGGCCGAGCCAGCGCGCACGACTCCCCTTAACCCCGAATACCAGCATTTCGTTCCTCAGTTCATACTAAGGAACTTCGCCCACAAATACACCGGACCACAACGTTCGAAGAAGGGCAAGAATAAGAAGAAGGATGATAATATATTTCGCGGTGAACTCGTTGTGAACAATGTCAACCTGAGAGTCGAGCCCATCGTCATTGAAGAGACAAAGGTCAAGCGCATTCTCGGGCAGTATGATATGTACCAAGACACAGCCCTGCCTGTAGTACAACAACGGCAGATCGAGACACTGTTAGGCAAGTTAGAGGCCCACGTTAGTACTAGTAAGTAGTATTCTAGATTTTTACCGATTTCGCCATTCTCGGGGGTGAATCCTTTCCCCTGCAGTTCAAAAGGCATACCTCATGAGCTCTCCATTCGCATATACGAAAGCTGCTGAATCTTACACTTAAAGTCTTCCGCAAAATGACCAAAGCCTTTGAGGCTGGGGATCCCAGTGTGTGGGTAACACGCGAAGAGCGTAACTCTATCCGCAAATTCCTCTTCATTCTCAAATATCGTGGATCGACCTTCCACCGTCGTTTCTATCACGAAACCTCGGACCAATACGATGCAAACGACAAATCACGGCTACGAAAGTATATGGAGGAGAATAGTCTCAAGCGCCCGGTTGATGTCTGGTTTCACAACCTCAAGACGATTATCAATCTAAACATGAACACGGAGAACTGGAAACAGGAGCTCCTCGAAAAGATGTACGGTGACGATGCGCAGTGGTTCATCATGCACTCGGAGATGATGTACATGGCTATCTGCACACCATCCGAAGCAGGAGGCGAATTCATACTCACAGACAATAGCTACAACGTGTTCGAAGGGCCTAACACGTTTGTTCAGAACCCGACCACCGGCGAGTTTGCCGATGACGGATGGACCAGTTTTCATGAATTCGCCCCCTTGTCTCCAAAACTGATGATCATTTTGCGCAGCCTCTTACTTCCTATACCTGAAGAGGATAGCAATCCGGAAATCAAGGCGTGGAGGGAAGCTCGGCGCAAGGAGGCGGTCGACGACTGGTACGGGGCCAGCCAGCAGTCGAGCCTAGCCGACCTGCCCATAAAAAAGGCACGCAACACCTACAGCGAAATAGTGAACGGTCGGGTACAACTACTTCCCGGCGAGGACGGAGCGAAACGAAAGACAGACAAATTCTGCTTTCAATTCTTCCCCGTTGGTGTCGAGCACGTCAACAAAATCAACCATATCCTGTTCGATAACGCGTATAAGTGCACGAACATCGTCTTCAACTCCAGAGATACCTTCCTCAAGACCCTGGAGTGGTATATGACCTATTCTGGCCCCTTTGGCAAGTTAGTTATGAGAGATTTCGATGACGAGAGACGGAAGCTTCTCGAGAACCTTGCCGCACTTATGAAGTCTCTAGGGTCGACGCGTGAGGCGGTGTGGACAGAGAGTCCAGGCCATGTCATGTCGGACTTTGACAAAATGAATTCTCTACATCGGTCGCTGAAAAGAGGTTTAGCAGATTGGATGCTCTCCGCCAACAAGGAGCTTCAGACGAGTCCAAAGCCGCCTCGAGGGCCAAAATTTGCTTATCTCTTTCTTGGTAGGATCATTCGAAACATGTTTATCTTAACATTAGTACGAAATATTAACAGACGCTAACTGGTATCTTCTTCACAGGGGGTTCCGATATTACCTTCCTAGAAGATTTGGATCACGCTACTCGTATGTTGAAGCGACGGATCAAGATAGACGTCAGGTCGCAAGGCATGCCAGAGATCATACGAAACCAAAACCGCGAGCAACTCACCGATGAATACCTCACATATCCTTCAAGGATGGTGCTTTTGTACGTGAAAAAGGTGAGGCTGATGGTTCTCGGGCATAATGATGAAGGGTATCTTCAGAGAGTAAGGAATAGTGGTCTGCCACCACCGGAGGAGCCAGAAGACATCATTGCCCAAGGTAAGAGGTCTATTCTTCACTCATTCGACATAATTTTAGTTGTTTCTTTGAGTAGATCACGTATTGCTTCTCGTAGTAAAAGGCCTTTATGAAACAAGACTTGGTTGGACTAACCTATATAGCCCTGCATGACAAGATGACGACCAAGAAGCTCAATCGGCTCATGTATAAGACGGCCATGAACGATATTGACAGAGCAAAAGATCCAATTTCCGAGCAGGATCTTTGGAAGACACCGACTCAGAGCCTAGAAGGAGCTCTCCGGCTAGGGATGATTGGAAAATATGTGTTCGGTATCCCTGGTATGTACTCCCACCCCAGCTACCAGGAAAAGGCTAAGTAAGCCCAGGTCTGCTAAAAGACAGTGGTAAGATATCTTCTGCAACTCATCGTATGACTTAGACTCACTAGAACGTAAAATAGGGATTCCCGAGGTGGAGAGGCTCGCCTCCCTCCAAGAGCAAATAATCCGACGGCAAGATCTCAATGGAATACAGGGGCTTCCTTACCACTTCATCCCCAACGACCAGAAGATGGAACTTTTGACGAGACTCATGGTGAAGCTTATGTTTCATGAAGCCCTAGCTGACAGCGTAGAGGCCGACCTACTGCCAACATTAGAGGACGTCTTGTTCAAGATATCCTACCCTACTCCACCCATGAAGCCGCCTATCTGATGTATCTGTTCAGTAATATGAGGTTCAGCGGAATCTTGGAAATTTGAACGAGGTAGGATCTCGGCGGTCCAATACATTTTCCTTCTCTCTCATTATCTTACGGTTTCCACTCAGAGCTGGTGGCGAATGATTGTTGTTTTTGAACACTCTGTCTTGAGCTACCCTGGCATACCATCTAAAGTTATGAGGAAACGAGGCAGCCATGAAGGGCCCGGCGCAATTCCCCCAGAGACACAACTTTCATCTTTGGCAAGGCGTAATTGGAGCTGTGGGATGAGTTATTTCGTGCTTCTTGGTCTACGAAGTTGGCTATGGAAACTATCAGGATCTTGAGTGTTAAATTGATGATAGTGTTGAATAGTGTAAGCGCAGGTCTCTGTTGTTTAAGGGAAAGACATGGTCCTAATATTCTCGTTGTAAAGCTTAGAATAAACTACCGTGGGTGTTCGACTTATGAATCTATCGCTCCGAAATATACAACTATCGAACTCAATATATAACATCTTATATGACCTAGAAAATTCCAATAAAATTCCATGTTACGTACGCATGGGAATTGGGGGTAGGCTTGGAGAATGTACTCGAATTAAGAATAATCTTCCAAGGTGCCAAAGGTCCTTAGCCCTTCGAAGGAGATGGGTGGAAATACTACGTATATATGTATATTCTAACCAATCGGCAACTATCCTAAATTCAGCTAATATTTCCTCTGTTGTTTCGTCCTAAGGCGGTATTATAGACCAGATTCACCGAGTCACCGAGACTTGCAGAAGCTAGTCCCAATGCGTGGGAAGGTAGGATACCTCGGCTGATGTCTAACCAACGACCTCCCCAAGCACCTAGGTATGTAGATAGATACTTCCTAATGTAAGAAGCGAAACGGCGGAAGAATTTGCAATATAAATTTCACGAACAGCAGAAACTCAGAGCCGCTCTGTTAGAACAATTATCTGTATCATTTTATTAGGTGCGGATAGAAACATGGAGGTCAATAGCTTGTTTGACGTCAAGGTAAGCAAGTATATGGCGTGGTATCAGTGATCACCTTTGCTCAGCACAATCACCACATCACTTTTTGAAAAGAGCTTGATGGCTCACATCATCATCGAATCGGCAACGAAAGCTTCTGTGACTGGTCATGGCTAATTGACTTAAATATGCAGGGAAAAGTCGTCTTGGTGACGGGAGGTTCGATGCTTCCACCTTCTCATGAACGAGCCCATCATGCATCCGTCTCCGTAGGCTAACATAAGCCTTCCCTCCATCAGGTGCGCGAGGGATAGGACGGATGATATCCGAGGGGTTCGTAGCGAACGGCGCAAAAGTATACATCGCGTCGCGCGACGCGAAAGCGTGCGAGGAGACGGCGGCAGAGCTCACGGCGCAGGGGCCCGGTTCCTGCATCGCGATCCCCACAGACCTTCTCAAGCTAGACGATTGCAAGCGCCTCGTATCGGAGGTGCAGGCCCGCGAGACGCAGCTGCATGTGCTTGTGAACAACAGCGGCGCGGCGTGGGGCGCGCCGCTCGACGAGTTCCCCGACGAGCAGTGGTCGCGCATCCTCACGCTCAACCTCCAGCGCGCCTTCACGCTGACCCAACTCCTGCTGCCGCTCCTCGAGGCCGTCGGCGCCGAGCCCCGGGGAAACGGGAACAAGGAGAACCCGGCCGCTGTGATCAACATCGGCTCCATCAATGGGCTGAACGTGCCGCACCTCGAGGTTAGTAGATGTGATCTAGAGTTGGGACGTCGCCTCTTGGACGAGAGGGGCTTATGAATGGATAGCCTGAAAACAGGCAGTTTAATCACCTCGCTAAAATCTACCTACCTACCTACCACCTAACCTACCTATGATTTTCGGCACGCTGATCGGAACTACAGAACTACAGCTACACCGCTTCCAAAGCAGGCCTACACCACCTCACCCGGCACCTATCGCAGGTTCTCGGTCCGAAGGGCATCACGGTGAACACACTAGTATGAATTCCGCGATATCTTCTTTCCCCCTCTCCCTCTCCCTTCGACAAGACCCGGGTCTATCACCCATACATGCGTACAAAACCATTACAGATTCTGATTTCCCGCACAGGCTTGCGGCCCCTTTGACACGAAAATGATGGCCTTCTCGATGAAGAATTTCCGCGAGGCTATCGAAGATGGAAATCCGATGAAGCGGCACGGCCGGCCCGGCGACGTCGCCGGTGCCTGCATTTTCCTCGCGAGTCGCGCTGGGTAAGTCTTTTCACCTCTGTATTGATCGAACTGCCCTCCTCGCAGCAGTCGGCAAATCACATACTCCGTGCTGGCGTTAACGCATTCGTAGATCGTTCATCAACGGGGCTACCATCAATGTCGATGGTGGGTTTCACCTAGCGGCAAAAATGTGAGCCGCCAGTCGGTTGAGTCCGACGTATCGAGTATGATAATTAGAAAAGCACGCAAGCGATTCCAATTGAGGAGCCGGGTTGGCGTTGTTAATTAATTAACTGGGTATCTCGCGCTTTGTCGGTTGGACATCTAATATTGCCGGCTTGCCTACCCCATGGGAAGCCAGCTCTCGAGTAGTTTTACGTATTCTATGATACATGTTGCTGTTTTATAAGTAGCGGTTGTCATCTTTATAAGGTCGATTCAAAACCTAACCGTCGAATCTAAAATAATATCCTATACCGAGTCGAAGAGCGTCTAATGTATCGCAACCAGCTTATTCACCAGACTCCCAACACCTTTGGAATATTCTATTGCGATGGCTAACTAGACGGGGAAACTCTTTCAGAAAGTCATTCAGTCGCCGGTTCTCCCAAGCTAGGCCGTCGTGTAGAATGAGGTGGGTGTAGGAGAACACGGTGGCATCGAAAAGTCCTGGAACAGCGCTCTGGAAGAACCACTCCTCGTCGCCTAGGACTCCATCTAGAGCGCGGAATGCCTCTTTCGCACCTCTGTATAGATGTGCAGGATTAATAGCATCTCTGCTTGTAGACTTCAATATCTCTAGCTCGGCCGCGTGTTTTAATTGGTACAGAATCGTGGCTCTAACGGGTCGTGACGAGGTCGTCGGTGTGATGTAGAGATTGGTGAGGAGGTCGGCGTTTGCGGGAGATAAGTATAACGTATAGAGCCAAGCATTTCGTATGCGATGGTCAAGGAGCGACTCGTAGGCTTCTAGTCTCGTACCCAGACTTTCGGGAAGCTTGGGTTTGCCGTTATCGAGACCATATTGCTCCAACTTATTGGTCGCAATCGGCCTTTGCGACCTAGTATCATTGGGTGTAGAGGAAGGTAGGAGGAACGGCAATGCGCCGGTAGGAGAGGCGTGGTTGTTTGAGGAACGAAGACAAAAGTCGACACCGGCCAGCTTGAGGAAGGTCTGCGATGTCGAATTAGTTCGGCAGAACCGGGCGACAACCGATTTCTAGGTATGTAGAGCTTACCTGCCACTTTAAACAGGATGGATTGAAGCTCGGCAACCCCTTCAAAGCGTCTTCATCCGATATGAAAACGTAAAGCGTCGGTACGTGTCTGATATCGGGCGAGCGAGCGGGCAGCTCGTTGGGAGGGTACGTCAGAAGTGGAAACTTCTTGAATAGTCGGGCGAGGGGAGCCGGTATCGTGAACCAATCCGAAGCCTCTTGAGGACGTGGCCTCGCCTTGAGTCCCTCTGCTGTGCTCGACATTGTACGAGGCGGATTGCGCAGCGATTGGTGTTCCTGATGCTACTTCTCGTCGACTGGTAGAGCCACAGTAAAGAATACGCAACTATATCTAGGTATCGATAAGGGAATCCACTTGTGCCTGGTCTGCGGGTCCCGGGTAAGTCTTCCGTTGACGGGCCGGTTTGCAGGTGGTGAGAGTTGTGTCGTCCGGGGTCCGGGAACAATAGCCCTTTTTAGATCAGCCACAAAACGCCTTCCCCTACTAAGTATATAGGGAGTAATAGGCGGTAATAGGTACCTAATGCTTGTACTGTACTAGCACGCCGCATGCAAAAGAGCGAGCTGAGATGCACAGAAATCCGTCGTGTGTCTCAGGCGTTCATTCCGGATCCCACAGCCAGCGTCCTGCCAGCCTACCTACATACTAGTAGACTAGCTCATCTACACCAAAGTTCGGGTCGGCGATACTTACTGAGGCTATTAAGTATAGTGTAGGGCTACGTGTGTAATGATGTGTTTAACCGACTATCCGCGTACACTGTAGGCACATACTAGACTACACGTATGTGTAGGTACAATAAGGTATGGAATAAGGTATGGAATGACTGGATGCATTAATGAGAATAATCGTAATCGTCCAAACGAATGTTGAATAAGAATTGGATCGGCACTTGCCGGGATTTGTTCGCAGAATGAGGACTGTTTTCGATGTTGGTGCTGGTGACGGCCGCGCGTGCATGCATGTCCGAGTCGTAGTGTACCTTAGTAGTGCAGTGTGGTGTAAGGCCGGGCAGACTGGCGGGGGATACGGGACAGGTCACTACAGGTCACTACAGGTCACTACTAACACAGTCTAACAGTAACAGGCGACAACCCTGAGCACTGCCTGAGGAGAACCCTCCCTGGTACTGTATGCCTTGGCCAGAACCCCAATACAGACCAAGACTTCTAGTAGGTAGAAGTCAGAACCCTGAACTAACCACTTGCGCCCAACATTACATAACGATGTCGTCGTGCCTTGGCAGATATCGCTCACACTGGGAAAGTTGCACTCCAGTCTCCATCTACCTATCGCAAAACCATAGCCTGTCCTGTGGCCTGTCTCAGACCCATCTGACTCAAGGCTCAAGGCTCAAGGGTAACATCCCGCGCAAGAATTGCACTCTTCCCATGTTCACCGGCCCCATCGTCTGTCTGTCTGTCTGTCTGCATCCACACTCCACAGTTGCATCTTCAGTGTGACGTGGGGCTGACGTCGGAACGTACATAGGTAGTACTAGTAGTTAGTGTGTGTAGAGGAGCAAATCTTTCATGTTGTCATCTGCTGTGATGTGGTTCAAGCATCAAGATGCCGCATGCCGATGACCTGTATAGTATAGTTTGGAGTATACTAAGTATGTAGGTAGTTGGTGTGCCGTACCAGCGACTGCAATGGTGACATCAACAGGCTCCTATCTCGCTTGAGAATCAGCCAGATATTACAGTAGATGTTCGAGAACGGGCCCGATCTCGCTGACAATATAAATCTTCTGATTGGAAATCTAGTGTGTGCTTTCGGACCTTATTTGTTACCTGACCAGCACATTGCGAGGGGAAATCCACGCAAGATTTCCAGATAAGTTCTCCAATATGTGAACACACCTTGTCCCACCGGCTTGCACGGGATAATTGTGTTGGTGAACCCCAATGTTTCAGCCAGTTAGTGAGGCCAGGCAGTGATGCAGTGACGATCACTTCTCCTCCCCTCTCTCCATGTCTCTCGTAGCTTTTAAGCAAAGTTCGTAAGTAATGTCGATGGATCCAAGTGTCGCTAAGGTGACATGTATAACGAGGTGAACACTCTGTAGTACCTACCTAGGTAGGTAGGTAGTATACTCTAGGTACACTACTGTGCTATGGCCATGACCAAGGCGGTTCAGTTCAGTCTTCTTCGATTCCACACCCATTCCGATGCTTGGGTTGCGACTAAGTATATAGCCGTATGCTGTGCAACCTACCTGGCAACCTGCCTGGCAATCGTCACCTATCGCACCCGGCGGCAATATACAATGATTGATCAATCGCCCAATGTTGTACGACACAATGGCATGCACAGATCGCACACAGTATGCATAACTACATACTAGTAGTAGGCAGTATACCCAGACCACCTGGTACTAGACCAGGCCACCTAGCCCTATCAATTTTCACATTCTTGTTGGAGTCGCATTCCGACAGAGACTATACTAGGTAGTATGTACTACGCTATCCCGCTCTCTTACCGGTTTAAGGCAATCGTGATATCAACCTTCATGATGGTGATGCTGCCACTGCTTGGACTCCGATGGTGATAAAGATGATTACGACGACGATGAAAACTAACAAAATAAAGAAAAATAAAGAAAAGTAAGGAGAAGAAGACGAAGAAGAAGAAGAATCAAAAAAGAAAAATATTTCAAAGCCAAGCCTGTCAATTTCAATTTCACCCCAGCTCTGAATCAATAACGCAAATACCTATAATCCTATAATTTTCATAGCCTATTACATACACTACCAGTACAATAGTACCTATGTACGCTACCTGGGTATGCATGTTATTGCTATTTCCCTTTCCGGAATATAGCAAGAGAGCTAGTTGGTCACAGGGGTGTTTTGGAAGTGCAGGAAGTGCAGGAAAGAACCCTTGGCTTGACTCGCAGTCGCAGCCACAGTTCATCGTCTAGTGTACCAGATTACACTACCTGCGCTACCTCCGCTACCTCACCACCACACCACCTCACCACCTCACTCTCACTAAGTACCCAACAAACCTTGGGAGTGCATCATAAGGCCGGTACCTAAGTTATAACAAAGACAACCTCGCACTGCCTTGTTTCTCTTTTCTTTTTCCCCCCAGTCTTGCCTAACTACTTTCATATCAACTTGATACATGTGACTTGCCTACCCAAAAGACTTGCCTGTACTATTACAGTTGTACTCTCCATACCTCCAATATAAATAGCCGTCGTACGACATCGTCCGATATAAGACCCGTCCTTCGTCTACTCCTCTGTCTGCCTTGCACTGTACTAGATCACAACAACACTGCACAACAACACCGCACAGCGTGTCGCCAGTTGAATCAAATCAACCCATCCGAACTTTATTTAACGATACGTGTACCACTATACTGATTCACCTCCTGCATTCAGCCGAGACAATAAAGATTAGGCCTTCGCCCTTGCGCCTGTGTACACCAACTTCACAACACATTTCATCTTCACTTACACGTCAAAAGTGCACCATCAACTAACTGTCCACGCCCGCCTATCTTCGACAGCAATCTTCAATAACAATCTTCCAAAGTCTCTACTACTTTACAGCCAGATCTCCAAAATGACGCCATTATACCTCTGCGCATCGAACATGAATGCTGCTGCTGCCGCTTCCTCATCATCATCAACAGCTGCAGACACCTCGGACCCCACAACAAGACGACCCAGCAACGTCGTCATGCACCCCATGCAGCCTCCCAAGCTCAAGAAGAAGAAGACGCACAGCACAGATCCCTACCTCCGTGACTTCACACTGGTGGCAGAGGCCGCACGACGTGCCCAGATGTCCTTAATGATGCGAGACATGGAGAATGTCAGCATATCGCCATAATCGTGGAACACTACTAGTATAGCCTTGTTCGTGTGCTTGATGAGTACCTATTGCATTACTACCTACACACATTATTTCTCTCACTGCCTGGTGCGCCCATCCATTTCCCGGGTCAAGTCAGCCGCGAACAAGCGCAATGCACGATTCGACTGGGGGGGTGTGTTTCATCCCGAACAAATCGACTACTTTGATATGCGTGGATCGTGTAGCACCACGTGCCCACGTACCCACAGACCGGGGAGACCACGCAAGTCGGTCAAGTCAACAAATCATAATACATAATACCATCTCAGCTCTCTTCTTCGCCTTGCTTTTCGGGTCACGGGGTCACGGCTATTATTAACCCCTTTTCTATTTGCATTGCGGTTTATTCCCGAGTTCACGATACCGACCCATGACATATTCACCTGCGGGGCGAAAACGATGACCCAACCCATCACGATGACGTCGTGATGGATGATCTACATATTTTACGAGAACAGAGGACTTCTCTTCTACAAATGTTGGGGGAATGGGGAACCGAGTTTCAAGCCGCTCGGCAATGCATACGGTCCACGGATAGTGGAACCTAGATTTGGAACCGGGACACTAAAACAAACTGGATCTGGAACTACACTACAATGGGGTTAGATTCATTCTTTCCAGGAACTGGAATTGCCAACAACTAACAGAAAAGCGGCACAGCGCTGCAGGAGTGAGGCACAGCAATTAACACCACAAATTATTGGTACCCTGGAGACCCCAGAAGAAACGGAGAAGCAATGGACGGACAAGAAGTTATGTCATTTGAGTTGCAATTCTTCCATACTAGGCTCGTGACGGCAGAGGAGACTCGGGGCTAGGCTAGCTGGGTCGGGAAAACTCACAGTATCAATAGTGAGGTGGGGAAAGGGTTTCCCCGCGGATCTAGTCCGAAATTCCGTAATTGAGAGAGTCCAATGAGAATCAATAATAACCTCACCCACCTTGCAAAAGTATATGGAATTCTAAATCCCGAAGATTTGCTTTTTTTTTTGTTCGGTTAGAGAGATCATGAGATCGCGAAAAGGTTTTTTCCATGCTGAAAGCAAGGGTGCAGTCCGGGCCAAGGGCAGTACAAGGGTTCCAACCAGAGGAACAGGGACCCGGGACCACGGTTTTCCGTATTCAGTTTAGGACAGTCCCAGCAAAATCTTCACCTAGCCGAAGTCCACTTAGTCTATATGATGACAGCGGGTTGGTTCCGGTAAGTAACCACTCAAATGCCAGCATAACAAATAACTGAAATAAATAAATAAATCTAATCTGCGATGACGAGCGATTCCTGCGTCTACCGTCTATTATCCCCGTCTGTAATTGAATCTGGCATTTCGGGCCTCAATTTGCCATGGATATGGCGGTGTAAGGGGCTGTTTTGCGGTTGGGAATGTCAAACCGAAAAGGGGGAGCGAAAGTTTAAGCTTCACAAGTTCACCTCACCCTCTTAGAGATATATCACCGAGGGTAGCACGGCACTTTTACTTCACATAGATATACATTTAGGCTCGTTAATTGATATAGCAGTGTATGATGGTACGTAACACGAACGCGGCAACAGGACGAGACGATGACGATGACGGCCAGGGGTACTCGGCTAGAGATACCTAATCATGTCTGTTTCCGAAGAGACATGAAATTCTAAGAATGCCTACCTATCTCCTCGTTCCTGCTCCACTAATGATCGCTGACCGCATTCTACGAAAAGAGCAGCCCTGCTGGACTTCGGCTATCACTCCCCAAAGTCCCCGGATTTTCTCATCTCCGAAGGTATTCATTTCAATATCTCCCTCTATGCACCAAGTACATGCCAGGGATCCCTCTTCGTATCCGCTATCCGCTATAGTCGAGAATGTCGGAGTGAGCGACGAAAATTATCCTCGAGGAAATCAAAAGATTGATTATTCGGTTAGAGGAGCTGTAGCCACTGTACTTCACCGACAAGCGAGGCTGCCGATTCTTCACCATAGCGCTCTATAGGTCTCCTAAGATGATACGACTAGGTAGGTTCTTATCAATTATATGTAGGACATTCTTATCCCCGGCAGGCAAAGTCCCCCACGTGGTATGATGTATGGAGAATATAAAGTGCAGATCGCAAGTCTATCTAAGGCAAGGTGAGATAGAACTGTGAAGAAAAGCATCTGCATGCAGGTATGCAGCGCATGCGCGCGGCGTGACTTGTGCCGCCGGCAGGCAATACTCCAAGCGTATACTGACTTACCCCGTGGAGATATGCCTGATCTCGACGTAGGACTGTGATTTTATAACTCATGCCATGATACCTACCTAAAGCAGATTGTTAGATTAGCGAGGCTGTATCCCCGAGGGTTAATGGAAACACGCAAGATCATACGTCAAGCCTATCTATTACCTACCACGCCGATCGTTACAGTTCTTTCCGGACTTCTGGCGTTCTTCATGTTAGGTCGATAGAGTCCCGGGACTCAATCGATCATGAAGTTGAAGTTGTGCCGCGAAACAGGAGGAGGAAGAGGCGTTTGCGACAACATCCAGTCCGACATAGATAAATCGTACTTCTCGTTAGATAGCCCGAGGGTTGCGTAAGACGGGTTGTACGACCCGAGTAATGTATGTTCGCAGGACATCCTGCACATGTTCTAGGTCAATCCATTTACACACGCCACATACGTGTATTGAAACCTATTGCATCACATCGTATAAGACCTTGTGTACACTAGTAGTAGAATCAAGCAGGTAGCTCAGCTCGGTGTGATATCAGATCAGATATGATGTAATGCGGTGCAGAGAGGTCAGCTCATTAAGGGACAGCGCCGCACGGCCGCCTACGGAGTTCCAAGGTTCCATAACAGGAACATCAAGGTCCACCTTTGCCGACTGAGAAGCTGCCAATAGCGGGCTCACCAAGTCGGACTACCTATGTGATGAAAGAAATTCAGGTCGGATTAGAAGGAAATATACTCCAGGCATAGGTTGCTAAGCACATTATACTTCTCTCCGGCGGTTCGTTAGGGACGTCTTTTCACTACAGCAGATTCCTATAAGCCGGGGTCATTACGGACTGAAAGTCCCTTACAACCCCTTCGCTAACCAGCTTACTAGCCAACGGTAGATGGTGCTAAGGTCGAGGGCAAAATATAACATTAGATTAAATCCTAAAATTACATTCATAGTAGTATGCAGCACTTAGCTGAGAGAAGCATGCTCAAATCTTTCCCCAATTTTAAAACAGAATTTTCAGGAAAACCCACCTACACGCGTAGAAGTATATCGAACCCGAAACAGCCATCTACCAATAGGTCGGTAGCAGGGAATTCGCTGAATGGGACTCGTCGGGTAGGTTAAGGGCGTGGCTTCGCGTATACAACTATCTAAGGGTCTAGCTTCGAGGCTAGAGTGTCCTCTCAGCTGCCTACCAAAGCATCTCTCAACCTTTCCGGCTCACTGAACATCATTGGAGGGTTTATCCCAATTCTTGGACTTTAGAGCTTTTTGATTTTCCATGGTTTGGACACGGATCTCCGAAGCCGCAGATATTAACAAGCCTATTCGAGACTGGATCACGCGCTTTGTGACTTTGATCTTCCCGGAAATTCGTCCTCCAGTCTCATGCAGTTGACCATGTATATATCTTATGCCGGAAGATAGACTTCCCCGCAAATATTATGTCATCTTGTTCACGATTATGCGAAGCACGGTGTACGGGCTCCTGAAGGCGGTACGAATGATGTTATCGTTTAACCAATTTATCCTACGTGTTGGGTTTTACTAGTTGTCTTTCCTAGCTCTTACAACTCCAGGCATCTAACTATCCAACAATTGTACTTTTAAGATTTTATAAATTTTGTTGCAGTTGGTGACGTTAGCTGTAATTAATTAAACATATATTTAAACTAAACAGCGAATGATCTAGTTATATTGCCTTCTAAGGAAATAGTGTCATGCCACAACAATATAACTAGAATCTCATGATTTGATTACCCAAAATAGGTGGCTTCGAAATGTCTCACCTCTATAGTAGTTCACTACCAAAACTCAGTAGGCAGCTGCAGCAACTCAGTGGATAGCTGCAGGAGCTCAGGAACTAAGAAAAGGAAGGAAATCTCAAGCTTCAATGAGAGTATCATACTGTAATGTTATATATACGGCTAGCAAGGGTTACCAGTTTGCTTCTCGCACAATAAAAAGCATTCTTTATCTAGGTTACTCGTATTTCATAAAGAGTTATAACTTCTCTATGAACTAGAACTTGCCTATATACATGCAATCTCTTCGTTTCAAAAGCGTGTACCGTGACAGGGCCGCAATCTAATCGCTCCCATAGGGCTATTGACGTGCTATTAATTTTTAATCCCGCATAAACTAGATTTAGATTAGGTATCCCGCGTCGAGATAAATGTGCTATGAGTATGTGTTGTTGCGCGAGGGTCCCAGAATTCTCTAATGTGTCATCTCTGCTACCAATATACCAAATTCTATCTTTGTGATATAGAAAGGAGTTATAATATGACACTATATAAAAAGAAGTCAATATTAAAACCACCAACAGTGTGAACTGTGGCAAATCACGTGGTTTTAAGAACATATTTTAAGAAATGGTAACAGAACCAAGTATTAGGTTCTTTAAGTCGTAGGAATACGGAATATAAAACGTATCGGGACGCGCTAGACCATCTGTCTAATATCTCGCTGCCTATCTATATAATATATTTACTCAAGGACAGAAGCTAGTAGCACCTAACAAGCCTGTTGCGGAGTCGTTATGATTATTAAGAAAGCCTAGCATATTATATAGTGAAGATGAGAGCCACTCGAACAGACAGTATTTTCGCTGGTACAAATAATTCAAGGATATGCGCATATTAGACGACCCTGATGATATATCATTTAAAAGTTTGCTCGTCTAAAGTTCTAGGCCGGAGACTAGACTTAATATGTAAACTTGTAAGCATAGTGGTATCTAATGTGGCCCTATCTATCTATACCTATTGTGCTGCTGTTAGCAACTTTACATTATACTTTGAGTTTAGGCTCTTATTTAGTAATATAGTTGCGTAGACGGGTCGGGCTGTCAGAACACTTCTAAGCTTCCAAACTGCGAAAGCTGATACACACCACTCTTACTGGAGTTTGGTATGGCATCTTCTGCAACACTTAAGTAATTACGGTTAGGGGTTTTTGCTATATATTGCTGTTACTACGACCTTTTATATTGTGTAGGTTCGACACTTTCACCAAAGCAATATTTCACATGATATTTTGCAATCTGTCAAAAGTAGCAGGCAGGCCGTCTAAAAGGGTAAAGAGAAAGACGATGAGGATGACATCCTCGAGCTTGTGATGCTAAAGAGCGGTGGTATTGAAGTTGTGCAGCATCGTCTTGGAACGGAGGTATCGGGGCCATCATGTGTTAGTATAATTAAGAGAACGTCGTCACGGTTAGGTGGTGGGGGAGAAGGAGCCCGAAAGGGAGTTTCTAGATGTCAGGGTGGAATGGATAAGTGTTTATTCCGCCACATTTCTTTCGTCCTGGCGGGATCCCGTTCAACTAACAACACACGAAGATGTCATTTCATGCCTTGTCTTTGAAGCCGCAACCATCGATTCACTTGACTTGACAAAACTAATACATAGTTTTAGTCTATTGTATTTTATATTAACTTCTTCCCACTCTTATGCTACCTAGTTATTCCACTAGCGTGCGACGGGGAATGTACATAAGAGATTTAGAGCAGGCTAGACTTATAGATACAAATAGAGGAAAGTGTTAATTATTAAACTCGCCAGTCTATATGCACTAGATAGTTCATTCAAATGCCGAAACATTATCATTGAACGAAAGTAATAAAACTTTGGATGTTAAAGAGAGGATGGTAGCACCGGACGTGGTATACCGAAGTCCCGGCGATAACCGGCGGCGACCGATCCACCCGGTCATAAGAAACGAGGAATTGAGTCACCGGCAAAGCACATACAGCATAATATGGAAGTGAAATGTCATCTACATCTTCTAAAATAGGCAAGCTAGGTACCTAAGGACATGGGAATTGTATCACGGCACAGCGGGGTTGAGAAATACAGGAGGACAAGAAAACCCTTTATTGTGTTGAGGGGCAGCGTTAGCTTGCTGCTTGGGCGGCAAGTTGTACACACTAGATAATACCTAGAGCAAGGTGTCAAACCCGGACGTCATCCGCCCCCGTTGTTCACTATCTAGACTACTACCTACTTATTGCTGCTAGGGTCAAAACCTCAACATTTAAAAGCCCCCTAAACCCCATATAACCCAATCCTGAAGCTCATATAACTTATAAGTGAGAAAAGTCATTCCCCCGTATTGAACATCCTTTCACATTTCTCATCTTTCTTTCCCCTCTCACACCAAACCGCCGCTTTCTCGCTGTCTCCAATTGTTGCGTTGCGTTGCGTTCCGTTATCGTCTAGACAGCACAGTATATTCAGATTAAATTCCCTATATAGAAGATGAGTTCCGGCCCAATGGGTTTCACGGATCAGGAATGGGACGAGATCTCTCATGACCTACCCAAGGAGAATGATCCCTTCTTGCAAAAATACCTCGAGGGTCGCGAGGCGCTCATCGCACAAGAGAACAAGCAGCGAAGTGGTCAGTAACAACATCCTATATATGGGAGACTCATATAATAGCGTGTCTGTTTCATTCTTTACCTCTACTGCACTACCATGTGTAACAGAAAACTCCAGATATATAAATACTTACTAAATTGGTTCGTTCTAGATGCCTCGTTCCGGCAGAATCTCTCTCCAATCGGGCGTCGCGCCTGCGCCGTCGTGCAGCGCATCCGCGACGAGGAGAAGACCACGGTCTGGACGCCGCAGCTCGAGGACTCTCTGGCCCAGCAAGCCGAAAACATCACAGTGCACCCGGGTATGATGTTCTCGCTGTCCAAGGCGCGGATGGAGTCGACGAAGCTGTGGCGCATCGTGCGACGGATGCCCAAGGGTGCGCTGTTGCATGCACACATGGACGCCATGGTCGACTTCGACTTCCTCTTCGCTGTGCTTCTCGAAACCCCGGGGATGCACATCCTAGCCGATGGCCCGCTGGCCGATCCGGCGGGGCTGGAGGACGCTGTGGTCAGATTCCGCTTCTTGAAGACCCCCCGGACCGAGGACGATATCTGGTCTCATACATATACAGCTGACACGCATATCCTTCTCACGCAAGCCGCTGACGCGTTTCCCGATGGTGGCAGACCGGGGTTTCTGAAGTGGCTGTACAATCGAGCTACAATCTCTCGGACCGAGGCTATTGAACAACACCACGGCGTCGATCACGTTTGGCGGAAATTCTGTAAGTCAAGCCCCAAGAATATCCCCCTATGATTTAAAATGTATTATCAAATAGTCCCTGTCGGGAAGACTGTGACGAATATATTCTCGGGATGGGCCGGACATGAGGTTCTATAAGAACGGAACAGTTCTCATTTATAGACTCTATGTATTAACCTCAAGTGAAACTGAGCAATATCTAACACGTCACTCCAACTACAGTCACATGCTTCCGCATCGTCAATAGCATAGTACACTACGAGCCCATCTACCGACGCTTCCTGCGCCGTCTGATGTCACTCCTAAAAGCCGACGGTATCAACTACGCCGAGGTACGGTTCTCCTGGGGCCTGGATTACTACCGGCAAGACAGCGAGGTCCCCGAGGGCGACTACCAGGCCATGATGAACGTACTAGACGAAGAAGTGAAGCGCTTCCAAGCTAGCGAGGAAGGAAAGGGATTCTGGGGTCTTCGCACGATCTGGGCTACGATACGTTCTCAGGGAACCCGGGATACTGTGCAGGACATGGACAACTGCATCACGACGAAACTAACACACCCGCACCTGATCGCGGGATACGACTTAGTAGGACAAGAAGACCTGGGCCGCACCCACCGCGATCTCCTACCGGAAATCATGTGGTTCCGGAAGCAATGCGCCGACGAAGGCGTCAACATACCCTTCTTCTTCCACGCGGGGGAGTGTCTAGGCTCGGGCTCAGACACAGACCACAACCTCTTTGACGCGATCCTCCTCGGCACGCGCCGCATCGGGCACGGCTTCAGTCTCTACAAGCACCCCCTCCTCATCGATCTAGTGAAAGAGAAGCGCATCCTGATCGAAAGCTGCCCCATATCAAACGAGGTGCTCCGCCTCTGCGGTTCCGTCATGAGCCACCCGCTCCCAGCCCTGCTCGCGCGTGGCGTCCCCTGCTCCCTCTGCAACGACGACCCGGCCATGCTGGGCCAGGACACGGCGGGCAGCACGCACGACTTCTGGCAGGCGCTGCAGGGCTGGGAGAACCTCGGGCTCGCGGGCCTGGGGTCTCTTGCCGAGAACTCGATCCGCTGGGCTGCCTTCGAGGACCAGAGTGCCGAGGACTGGAACCGCGAGGTCCGCGAGGCGAGTGTTGGAGCCGGTCTCAAGGCACAGCGCCTCAAGGAGTGGGCTGTGGAGTGGGAGCGCTTCTGCCTATGGGTCGTGGACGAATTCGGCGAGTAAACCAACCCAAGCCAGACCGCTTATTAACCGGAGGGGCAAAGTAATTCAGACCAGACCAGACCGAAAAGGGGGGGGAAGGTTGCGAAAGTGCATACCTAGGTCAGGAAATCCGTTGTCACGCGGGCCCGGTTTCGGTGAAGTCGACGAATGGGGAACCGCCTGGCGTGACTTTGCCGGTCTCGTCGGTTTCTCATTGGTTTTTTTTTTCCACAACCCCTCTGTAACCCCCTCTTCTTGCGTGCCGGGGTGGTAGTACAGCGCAGCACGGGGATCGATGCGGCTCAGCGGCACCGTACGTCACTGCCTACATCTAGGTATACTATCTATCTACCGGATTGGTATCTGCCTACATACCTAGAATTACTAGCTACCTGTTTCTAGGCATACTGATGGAAGATGGGATATTCGCAACTGCAGGGCGCTTGTGCACCTATGACATTTTCTATTTTTTCCTTTTCTTTTTTGCTTAAAACAGGCGATTCAACACCGAAGAAAGGGGTCGGTTACGTTAAGCAAGGGCTGGGCCGGGCGTTCAGGTGGAAAGGCAGATAACGCACGAAGATCGCGTCTTCGCGATTCGGGTAGTATAAGGACTGCGAACCGAACAATGACCTTCAACGGGCTAGACTAGTATATCCATGAGAAAATATAGATACCGAATGAATAGCGTACGTAAGCCCAAGTTCTCACAAATCTGAAGTGATAGTCGGTCGGTTAGGCAGGCGGTTAGCAAATAATAAGATATATACCTACCTATTGACTATAAATTTGCCAGTGGCTCACATCCACGCCCAAATATCCATCCTTACGTACATATAAGTAGGTTACATCACTAACGGTACCAAGCACGTAAGTAAATAGGTATATTAGGCAGGAGAGTATAGGATAACCTCATCTCGTCAGCCTTACACATGTACGTCAGATTACGGGCATCAATATGCCCTATACACACCGTCATAGTCATGTGCATGTGCAGTATACTATCTACATGCAGTGCCTCCAATCTAAGCCTAACTACCCGCTGCAATTCGCATACCCGCCTACCTCTCAAGTACCTACTCACCATACCATGGTAGTACCTAGTTACCTAGAAAGAAGCAGGAAAGCAGGCTAGCAGGCAGCAAAGTCATCCGTGATGTGGATGACTTAGACATTGCGTGTTTTTCGGTGAAAGGAGACTGACCTATGTCTTCCAGCTGAAGTGAGACCCGAGGTACAGCCCACTGTCTGTGTCTCTTTAACTGACAATACAAGAGATGCAGAAAGATGCAGGGACTATCGCGAGTAACAACACCATCGCGCAAGTCGGCAAATATGCCACGCCATATGTGCACATATAACCGGGGCTGTGCGAACAGCCGAAGCATCGCTAAGAGTCAGTCAAACCAGCCCAAAAACGCGTTGAAAAGGCGGAGGTGCACTTTTTGCGGCTCCTCTGAAGTCTTGGGAGGCTTGCTTGCGCAGTAAATCATGCGTGACATTTTGAATCAATGTATACCTAAAAATAAAATTCAAATCTTTTTTCTCTCTCTAACCTCGGTTACATTATTGTACCAAAGCTTAAATACCATACCCCGGTAGGATCCCGCACCGTCCCGGATTATCGGTACCGAGCTGTGATCTTATTCGGGAACACTAAGATCGATATTAAAGTTAATGTAAGCAATACATAGATAATACAAGCCGTAATCGTATCTAATTAGCAGCTCGTCTAATTCCGAGTATTCTGGTGTTACAGTAGCTGTGAGAAGAAGAGAGGGGCGCAGGGATACATGCATATGCAGGTCAGTGTGTGATGTCTGCACGTCTTAATCAGCTCAAGTCAGATCTCCATTTGATGAAGGGCAGTCCGACATCACACAACTTTCGGGAAATCTATGTCATGAGTTGTGGCTGTGCTTTTGGTGTAGCTCACTTGGATCAAGACAGGGACGACTGAACCTCACGTGTAGAGAAGCCAAGGCTGAATAACGCATGCTGTGATATTCATTGAACGGATAACGGCCAGGTTTTCCTAACGCTCCTCCACAATCGATGATAATTCAACATTGCTATTGTACCAAGAATAGAAAGTACCAAGAGTAAAGTTTGATGAGGGTATTCTGTCGCCAGTACAGATCTAATAAGACTAATACAACAAAAGGAACGATAAAAATGATCTAATAGAAGTTCAGAATAGACCAGGTAGCAGCCAAACCCTCCAACTTTTTTAAACGGGTAGAAAATGGGAGAGAGGGGAGTGTATGGATGGATGAACACTGATGGGTATGTGGTCGTCTTAGCCAGGTTACTGGGCAGGGCCCCAGAGGTCGTTTAACCATTGTCGAAAACCGATAGGTTCAAAGTCGACGAGGGCGTTCAGGTTGGCTTCTCCGAAAGTGTATCGGCCGTTAGCTGTTTGGAGGAGATGCTGAGTTGAAAAGCACTTTTCTTCGTTATTATGCTGTTGGAAGTAATTGAGCCACTCGACTATTTCGGAGTAGGGTCTACTGGTTACTTCGAAGTCTCCTGGAAACAGCTTAGCCTGAAAACAAACAAAAAACAAAAATTATATGGAAATGTCATACTCTGTGTGACCTCACTACAGAATTGTTGAATCCTCTGAGGTGTGATACGAGCTCCGCGCATCTTGAACTCCCGTGGCCAGTTATCGATACCAAGTTCAACGGCTGCGGCTACAAAACGCGCTACGTCGAAAACTGAGGTCAAGGTGATATGAATCGAACGACCTTCAGCGTTGGCTATAGGCAGTTCTGCCGTGCCTTGCTCGATGTTGATCATATAGTCGCCTTGGTCGAAGAGACGACAACTGGCTCCCATGTTATATGCTCGAAGGCCACCCGGTGCAAAACGCTCGTAAAATATGCCGCAGGAAAAGACAGTGTACTTCATTGGATATTGTCTTGATGATGACCAGTGTCGTAGTTGCCCGAGAGCGTCAGAAGATCCATTATCGAAAGGATCATCACCAGGTGCAGGCCTGTGGCTTAGGGAGCCTTCGAACTCTGAAGGTACAAAAGTGCGTACTCGAACTTTCCTTGCTGCGTCGATGAGGTTTAGTTGTTCTACACCGGAGATCGTCGATATGACCAAGTCTACTCCTTGGAGGATAAATTGTAGATTATCTGGATCATGATAATTCACAACGGCAACCTGGCAGTCGTCATATTCGGCTTCGAACTCGGGGTGTTGCTACCTGAAAGTCAGCACTTTTTCTTAGGCCAAACATTGGGGTCTTACCATTCTTGATAGTACGAGAATAGCATGGGAACTCCTAGAGAGCTCTTGTGCTATCAGAGATGCGAGGCCACCGCCGCCCGCAATTGCAATCCGCATCATCTCAACAGCTTGTTTCTTCATCATGGTCGATGCGGCGAAAGCGGCTAATTTCGACACTTTAAATTGTTTCGAATTTTGATAAAGGGGGTTGATGACACTTGCCTATGGTTACTTCACCGCTCAGCTGGAAGCACCGTGTAATTATTCAGTGCTGAGAAATCATACAGAAAATATACCTCGATTATGCTGACCGGTTTTATGTTTAATGAGTCAAACTAGGATCCATATGGCCCATGATATACGGAACTCCAAAGAAGAACGATGTCACTTAAGCAACCCAAACCTTGGAATTAAGGCCGAGGCCGTGTGGTCATTAGAAACAAGGTGCCTCAAGGCATACGCCGGAGTACATAGGCGAATCCCACAAGGTCACGGGGAAGCGGAAGCGGTTTTCCAACGTAACGATCGAGGTAGCTAAGCTGTGTAAGTCATGATAGAATCCTGGACGGTGGGTCTACGAATTCCTTGGGCGACGGACTGAATCCCCGAGAAGATAATACATGGTGTCCGCTAGTTTGACTCCGTCTTGCGATGTACTCCCGAGTAGCTTCGACACGTCTATTCCTAGCTCACAGGATCGATGAATCAAACGGACGGCAGGGATTGGTGAACTTCAGGTGCTACCCTTGACGGCCGAGCTGTGGGCTTTTCCTGCTGGGAGCCAGTGATATCTCTTTCCATGCTGAGCAAAAGGGTCGAAGGGAGTGTTGCCTGAAGAGGCCTTACGCCGGCATTGTCGATGACATACTGGCTTCGGCCGCATCCGAGGGCGTATTCCGTCAGAATTGACAGAGATTTGAAGAAGTTTCAGCGGAAATTATCATAGCACCAAAGGCGCTTTTATGGTGATCCATGTTCCGTGGTCTCGGGCGGTTTGGAGCAGGCTGGCAGAAACCCCAACGACTCCCCTATACACAGAAGCCATTGTATTGTAACGTTATTTATGTAGGCCACGGCTGTTGGCACTTGCCATGAGCCATGTCACAACTCTAAGACATAATAGCAAGCTCTTGCCTTTCTCTCGAGTGTTAGTGACAGATACTGGAGAGACGAAACCATGTTGGTTATCGGCTTACATGCACACAACCACGAGGAATCGACTTAGTTGTATTAAGCACGAGGACGACATGCCTAATGCGAGTTAAGTTCTTCTCCAGCCGGACCAAACTAGGCTCAGGACGAGGGCCCATGGGCATTCCTGTTGGGTGACCCAGGCAGCCAAAGGAAATATTGTCCGGAGCAGTCGCACTACGAATGGGGCAAGTGTACTACTATAAGGCACCTAGTCAGAATAATGCGGCTTTTAGCGGGGAAGAAATTAGGAGTTCTCGAAGGCTCTTGAGCTCACCGAATAGTCAACGCCCTGCTGAATAACGAGGGTAGGACGAAGAATAACAGGCCAATGACCTTAACAGGCTAGATTAATAAGAGTAAAATTTGCCACGGCATTGGACGTTCGCTACCAGTGATGGACTAGGGACGGGAGTATAGGATGTGGTGATAGAGGCAGGACTAGACGTGGACGTCTAAAAACCATGGATCATCATGGATCATCATGGTGAACAAACAGCACGCCGTGAGTGGACCGGTTGGCCGATGACCATGTTCAGTCATGCATGAAGAACAGGCTTCTCTATGTTGACCAGGCCGAGAAAGTAGTATTAATTTGATTTTAAATTTAGCGTTAGTATCACTATCGCCCATTCTCGGCCGTTCTCAGACAAGAATTTAGTGCCGGATGAGGTCAAAGAAGGGAGGGTGGGGGCCAAGATGGTTGGTGATACTGAAAAGGCGGAGCAGCCCCGAGCGTGTGGGAGATACTAGGTGTGTGTGTGTGTATATGTTGTAGTGCAAGTCAGGTACTAAGACTAAGTCGATACTCGCATCCACAGGGCTGGCGCTGTTGCAGGTGGCCCGCGGACCCTGCCTGCACTCCACTGAAGTTCCACTGCGGATGGCCGCAGACGCCACAGGGTATATTGATAGCCCTAGACGGCGCCGGGACCTCGCTGGAAAACAACCTGGGGACCGGGGTTGGGGCTCTTGGTAGCATTCTGGTCCATGCTAACGATATTCCAAGATGCACCGCTGAACTTCACCTGACACGCATCGACCAAACATCTTGCATCCTTCGCCAAACACGCGCAAAGTCCTGCATATCTTCCCTACCTATCAAATTTTTTCTTTCCCCATTACTGTAGAAACTACCGGCCCATTTTCTATATTGTTTCCCTTCATTTTCCTTCCCCGAGTCTAGCGTTGACTCACTCCTCACCCGCCGAGCCAAGTGCGGTATTTGCACCATCTTGTTGTCACTTATGCCTCGCGGGCTAACCTAGTGTAGACCTTCAAGGCATGTTTCAGCGTATCACTTAGACGGTATTGGCCGACTGGAGACTGCTCCCGGTGCCTCATCGATCACAGCCTGGGAGACGAACAGGCTCGTGTAATCATGTAATCTTTGCACCCGGACATGGCCGCCGTGAGAAAGCAGCCTCATGTAACGTCATCCCCTAAGATTTAGGGCGCTGACTACATTACTACCTATCACGGTTCGACCTGGTGTGTATATGTAGGACTTAGTCCCTTGATACCTCGGCATAGAAGGAGCTGGACTGTTCGATCTCTACGTAACGTTCTAGCCGACAGTCAAGGGCGCCATATCTGGGATTCTGTATCATCGGAATGTGATAGGGGTAGTACTACATGTACACGCCACACTAGCCTAATAGCTACACCTGCGTTGTGTAGAAGTCAAAAGAACGTGGGTTGAGCGTGGTATTCTGCATGGAACTTATGATTGTCCATGCTTTGACAAGGTAAAGACGTGTGTCAACTTCGGATATTGGACATTAATTGTAAAAGCGGGCGAGAAATGATTACTTGTTTTATGTATTCATACAGTTTTTCATTGTTTTATCTCATTTCCACTCTCCGGAAACCTTCCGCTTCTCAAACCTCTCTCAGAATTTTCAGGGGTATCATATTACACTCAACTCCTCCTCCATCGCAAAGGACTCCAGCTACTCAAATAGAGCCGATCTAGACAGATCGTTGAGAAACATCGTATTCAGCGTCCGCCTTCTTCTGAATATCGTGCTCAGCGCCTCGCTGCTGAGTCTTACCACCATCGTGCTGATCCTGGTAGTCGGCCTGAGCCTTCTGGTTGCCGGTAACACCAGCAATGGCGGAGCCGAGAGTTCCAGTAACTCGATCACCAACACCAGAAACGTAGTCGTTCACCTGGCCTTTAGCCTCCCGTCGCTGGCCCTCCTGGTTCTGTTCGCGACCCGCGGCCTTAATAGACTGGAGCAGATGTTCATCAGATCGAGCCATTCATCTACCAAGTTATTCAAGAATTTTAAAACATACCTCTGAGCCAACTAATCCGCCGAAAGTCTCCTTAGCTGAGCCCACAGTCTGGGCATACGCGCCGGCAGTTCGGTCAGGATCATCCTTGGTGACGGCGCCGGAAGACGATGCTGTGAATCCGGGGATCTTGGCCGTGGCGTGCGATGCGTCGTGCTCGAGGTCGGCTTTGTGCTGCTTAGCCTCACCCTGTGTCTAGAACATAAACATGGTCAGTCGATCAGTTGGCTAGTTTATAGAAAGGAGATCGCAGACGGGGAGATGGAAGAAAGGCCTGCATACCTGATCTCCAGTACTGCCCGTGATGCTACCAAAGGCGTTCTGAGCAGCACCAGTAACGGCGTCAATGGTTGACTTGAGAGTAGAGGTATTATCGTTGGTAGACATGATGAATTGATTGATTGGTAAAGGACAAAGTGTTTTGAGGTGTTGTTGTATATGGGTATCTTAGGTGAGTGATAGTGTCAAAGTGCTGTGTTCTGTTGTTCTTGTTGTTGGGAGAGAGAAGGTGAGGAGGAGACACCAGAAGGAAAGGGAGCTTTTATAAACACTTCCAAATGTTTGACGCAACGTGCAAGTTTAACGAAGATTGTAGTAGTCAAAGAATCTTGATCGAAGTGACGATAGAGGCTTCTGTGCAAGACAAACATGCAGAGAGCCATCAAAGCCATCTGAGTACCGATGATGTCATAGTCCAGATTGTGACACGGGCTTCCCCCACGTCACTGGCCCTCTACTTAGTAGCACTTTGCATCATACTTATTAGGTGCTGCTAAATTCTGTCTCAAAGGCAGGCACGTAAGTACCTAACCTAATCAAGGTAGGTACGTGGGCTGGGTAACTACCGTCTCCTGGTCCCTACCTCGTACAGTGCTCGTACAGTGCTCGTACCTCTGTATGTATTTCGCCATCTGATCCCTTTGCGGTATGATTGCATGTGACTTTGAAGCAATATGTCATCATTCCCGGTAGTCGCACCTGCAAGTCAACTAGGTATCCTCTAATTGGGCCTGTGAGGTAGGTACAAGGGACAGTGTCTACTAGGCACATGTAGGAGTACTTATGTAGGTGCCCATATGTTACCCCTCACGGTGGCTACCAGTCAATAGTCCCCATACTAAAACATTACCCCTCGCATGTCAATTACACTACCTACATTCACATCAGTTACTAGACTAAACTACGCCATATATAAAACCGGTCTGACATAGAGTGAGCACCTTGTCTACGAGGTAGTTCGATTCGGTTCGGTGTAGACATACAACGAAAAACATTCACGCACCAATTGTGGAATCTCAGCGACTGTAGTCACACGTCTCGGTAGGCATTTACGCTGTAGCGGGGTTGACGCCTTGAAGCATAGTCTGCATAGATAATTGATTATTTTGCTTATTTGTTTCAGGCTTGCACAATGCCTAGTTGTATTGGTATGAACGGATAATAATGGGTATAGCTGCTACAACCATGCACATGGCCTATACAGTGAGGGCTTATAATACATCAGCAATGGTATGTTATTCACCTATTCCGTCGTGTGATCCGTTCATATCTTCATATTGCAACGAACGTTGTCAGGGTCGCCCATCCGTGGGTAACTGTAACTTGTTGATGAATGAAGGTGGCGGGCAGAGTCCTAACCGCGCCGAGGGGGTCGCTTGCGTATACCTCTCATGGAGTTAATTCCCATTGATTGCACACTACCTAAACTCCGTGTCGCCAATTCCAAAATGTTTTACATGATCAGTATTTTATTCGTTAGGAAAAGGAATTGAGGGACTAAACGAAGTTAATGATGCTGACTCCATTCAATCGTGTTCAAGTCAATGCCCTCTTGGACAAGCTCCCAGAGAGGACTTAATTCTCTTAAAAAGGTGACGCGCTCTTGCACGGCCTTGAGAACATAGTCGATCTCTTGCACCGACGTAAACCGGCCGATACCGAATCGGATACTGCTGTGGGCGCTCTCGTCGCTGTTGCCTAGCGCTCGTAGCACATAGCTTGGCTCTAATGATGCAGAGGTGCATGCGCTGCCTGATGACAATGCAATGTCTTTCAATGCCATGAGAAGTGATTCACCCTCGACATATGCAAACGAAACGTTGACGCAGCCGGGGTAGAAACGGTCAGGATCACCGTTTTGGGCCGTGTGCTCTAGAGCTAAAAGGCCGTTGAGTAGCCGGTCGGAGAGCGATTTGATGTATTTCGAGTCATACTGTGCCCATGTCAGCTTAGACCATCGTGGAGACTTCAACGCCAAGAGTAAAACACGGGTAACAGATCAGACCCGTGTGTTATATTTCAACACAGTAACTCCGGTCAAGGAATTACGCAAGCCATGCATGTTTAAAGCGATTCATCCCCCAAAGAATTAATAGCAAAAATACTGTGGATAAAAAGAAAACAAGACTCATATGTCAACTTACCGCCATATCCTCTTTAGCGATTCGGCAGGCTTCGCCAAATCCGACAACAAGTGCGGGAGCGAGGGTGCCGCTTCGTAGACCGCGTTCTTGACCACCACCACTGATGATAGGATCTATCCTAACTCGAGGTCGTCTCCGGACATAGCAGGCACCCATTCCCTTCGGACCATAGATCTTATGTGATGAAATGGACATCAGATCGATATTCATGGCGTTAACATCAAGAGGAATCTTGCCCACTGCTTGAGCAGCATCGGTATGGAAAAAGACCTTGTTCTCTCGACACAACTGACCGATCTCAGCTATCGGTTGGATAACGCCAATCTCGTTGTTCACTGTCATGATACTGACAAGCGCGGTATCTGGTCTAATGGCAGCCTCGAGTTCTTGCATGTTTATCAAACCGTTGTTCTGAACAGGTAAATAGGTGACTTCGAAGCCCTCATCTTGCATATGTCGGCAACTATCGAGAACACATTTGTGCTCAGTCTGGCTCGTGATGATATGTTTCTTCTTGCCCGAGCGGCCGAAGAACCTTGCGACACCTTTGATGCTCATATTATTGCTCTCCGTGGCACCGCTTGTGAATATAATTTCTTTTGGGTTCGCGCCAATAAGATTCGCCACATGTTCGCGAGCATCTTCGACAGCTTTCTCGCTTTCCCATCCGTATGCATGTGTTCGCGAATGTGGGTTGCCATATGCGCCAACGAAGAAGGGTAACATGGCATCCAGGACTCTGGGGTCAAGGGGAGTGGTGGCTTGCATGTCGAGATAGATAGGTCGTTGCCCTTCGTCTAGCAGCTTGGCGTCTTTCAGAACTTCGGCAACGGGACTACCGGCGGCATCTAAAGCACTCCCCGAGCCTGGCATGACCAGCTCACCCTTTTCGTTCATGAAGTCCTTCTTATCTAGCCTAATGGCGGTTTCGACATTGACTTGGGCATTGCCTCTCTTTGTCTCGGAGACATAGCCTCTTCGCGAGGTCCTTGTGACGGCGGCAGCGGCTAATCTGGGTAAAGATTGGGACGGTCGCGAAGGGACGGTCGAGAAAGATTGTTTGAGACCGAGGCGCGATGCCCGCCTCAAGGCCGTAGTTGCTACATTGGCCATGATAATGTGCAGACGGTGATGGACGTTGACAGGAATATTGTGTTAGCAAGAGTGAGGAGGCGATTGGAGAGGTGGGCGGAATTGACAGAGATATCGAAAAGTGCTAGTCTGAGCTAACACCGAGCTTTCGTTCGGCGTTATCGGCTAGGCTTGGCTCATCCGGTCACTACTTAGTACAAAGCAAGCTCTAAGTTAAGCTAAGCTCTAACTCTTATCGATACATACCTGTGTAGGTACCCTGTTGCTTCTGTATGACGGCCTATAGTTAATACGTTCCGTAAATGCCAAGGCTGGAACCTTCGGCCGACCCAACTGACAAGCCTGACAAACCCCGACAAGCCCGCTCCAAGGCTCCAAAAAAAATACTCATGCCGTCATAATTTGGAATCGGTAAGAGGGGCCAACAATGACGTTGCATTTCAGACAAAGAAGTGTTGCACGACGCACAGAAATCCAAACTCCGACCTAGCCGGAAAGTACACTACGTATACCTAGCGTACCTCTAGAATGCATCCTGGTAGAATAAGGTACCTACATACTATCTACTCTTCCTAACTTGGAAATAGAAACCCCAAATTGTAAAGGAGTGGCACAATAGTACCTGTTTGCTTTAATGATGCACATCAATTGTTAGCACGCATCTAATTTTTTTTACCATTCTATCAAATGAGAAATACCGGTACCAGGTCTTTTGAAAAGTGATTCTACCTGCCTGCATAGTCGCTACATACCTAAGGCTAGTCTACCGGTAGTCTACTAGTACTTCTCTGCCTACGGTACTTCCAAGCTGCCAAGCCACAGAATGACGACGGATTGACTCGGCTATCTCACAACCCAGGCCTCAATTAGCACTGCCACGAGAACTTCGTTGACCATTAACTAGAAAGGGATCATTCACTACACTACCTACCTACACGACACGTATAGCAGCACGGTACTATTCTTGGGCCTAAAATAACTACTACCTACCTGCCTGCCTGCCACTCATCTTCCTTTCCTTCCATTGTCTACCTACCTAACCTACCCTACACCCAACACTAAATCTGTTGCCTACCAAGACCACTTATACCTACCACTAAGATTCTTGGATATCAATTCGAGCACCACATTCGCATCGCATTACATCGCATTACATCGCACCACATCGCATCACATCGCACTATATAATCTTGCCTGGGTATCATCAAACCGCCACAGGACAAATACGGCATATCGACCGACAGACGGGACTAGCTATATAGACACAGACTACTTAAGGTATAAATAAGTACAGCTTCTTTCACCAAGACACGTACGGACCCGCCTCCAGCGAAACCCCGCCGCCATTGTCTTCCGCAACTCGATTGATCCTCTACCACGACAACCTAACCAAAACCTAACCAACCCAACCAACCAACCCAATCCCGGCGCACTACACATTGTTGGCTTGGTAATACAGTATTGTACAAAGCCTCGCAAGACATGAGCTTCCGCGGCTTCCAGAAGAGCGTGGTCCGCGTGAGTTGCCCTCAGCTCTCGTGCCTCTGCTGTTTGCGCCGTATCGGTCAAGGCTGGCCACTAACACAATCCTTTCTGAGTAGGCACCGCAACAGTTCAAGGCCAAATTCAACCTTGGCGAGCAAACCAAAGATGCCGTCTTCATCGACTCAGAACGCCGTTTTCAGGAGCTGGAGAGCGAGACGAAGCGCCTCAACGATGAGAGTAGGAAGTACTCCCAGGCCATTAACGGCATGCTCAACCACCAGATCGAATTCAGCAAAGCCATGACAGAGGTCTACAAGCCCATATCCGGCAGCGTGTCAGATCCCGACTCGCTCGTCGTCCATGGCAATATCGAGGGCATCCGTGCCTGCGAGGAATACGAGCTGGTCGTCAAGGATCTACAGGACACCGTTGCGCCTGAGCTCGAGATGATCGAGTCGCGCATTATCCGCCCCTCAAACGAGATGCTTGATGTACTCAAAGTCATCCGGAAAACTGCTCTGAAGCGTGATCACAAGCAGCTCGATTATGACCGACGCCGAGCAACACTAAAGAAATTACAAGACAAGAAAGAAAAGTCAGCCAAGGACGAGAAAGCTATGTGGAAGGCCGAAAGTGATATGGAGCTGTCCACACAGGAGTACAACTACTTCAACGACCTGCTAAAGGAAGAACTGCCGAAGCTCTTCCACCTAGAGCGAGAGTTCATTCAGCCTCTCTTCCAATCATTCTACTACATGCAATTGAACATCTTCTACACCCTACACGAGAAGATGCAGCAATGCGATATCGGTTACTTCAATCTCAGCCTCGATATCGAGGAAGCCTTTGAGCAAAAGCGTGGTGACATACAAGAACAGGCCGAGAAATTGAACATTGTGCGCTTCAAGACGAGCGGTCGCCAAAAGCCACCCAAATATGGAAAAAAGCCGGCGGCTCTCGAGGCAGGTAGCCAACCAGCTGGACTGCTCACGCAAGGCCCATCATCGCCCACGGCACCCGCGTCACCCGCGCCCTCAGACCCCGCTCCTTCATTCGGGTATGGACAACAAGCACAAGCCGAACCTGCCGAGAAACTCCCGCCGCCCTATTCCGCAGTCGCGCTCCCTTCAAAATCGCCGTTCTCTCCACCAATAGGCGGTCCCAGCTCGGCGGCTCTAGCAGCAGCAGCAGCAGGGAAGTCTAAACCCCCTCCACCAAAGCCGAAACCCAGTAGGCTAGCCGCTGCACCTGCTGTTGATACGGCAACGGCTCTATATGACTACTCTGCACAAGCCGAGGGCGATTTGAGTTTTAGGGCTGGCGACGTAATAGAAATTGTGACTAGAACGAGTAATGAGAATGAGTGGTGGACAGGAAAAATAAATGGTCGACAGGGCCAGTTCCCAGGTAAGTTCATCTCATGAGTTGGTCGCCTGAGCGACGTCGAGCTAATGAAATGTGACGAGTAGGAAACTATGTTCAAGTTGGTTAGAGGCCAACGCATCGTCGAAAACCGTATAGTTACGGGTGATGAAGCTAACTCTATGTATCCATGCATACCAACTTGGATACACTATGACACGACAAACCCTCACACCCATTCGCTTTTATGAAAACCAAGTCGAATCAAATCAAATCATGCTGGAATATTGCTTCTCGGCCCTTCGGCATTGATGAAGGTCGTAACTTTGAAAATGGCACTCTGGTAACATTGGGCTTGATTTTTACCAGCTAGCTGTAGTACCTCTGTTATACATGTGATATAATAGTGGATAGGAGGCAGTAATAACATGATGGCTGCCTAGCCTCTTTATCCCATGCTATTATCGCCCCTAGCCGAGAAATCAATTCTCGCAGCCGGGGGGAAGCGCAAGGTCGCCATTCTCTTTCAGTCAAATCTAGTCGCTCACTCGCAGCGTGTCAAAGACCAAGAAGGCAGGGGACGAAGTAGGAGTATGGGGGACTCTGTTATCCTAGCTGACTAGCGAATGGAACGGTAAAGGGAACGTGGGTATAAAATATAGAGCGGGGGTGGGGGGTGGAAAATATCTGTTTCTAGACTGAAAGTATTCAGATTAAATATTGTATAACAAGTCACGGGGCAATAGATCCTGAGATTACATCTTACAGCACTTGCGCGTTTAGACTACCTAGGTGCTTAAAAAAGGTATTAACTGGTAGTATACCGATTCTCCCTCCTCCGCACTGCTCGTTCCAGCGCCGCTTTGAAGCATGAGTGAAATCCCACACCTCTCATCGTGCATTTCCAGCGTCGTGGTTTTGCTTCGCGCTGCTCTATGTACATTTGGCTACTTAGCGAACGTGCGCCGTTGAAGTATAGACAGCCGATATGTCTTCTCCGATTGCATATCGTTTTGGGTAGATATATAAATGCGGGCTTGGTAGAGGAGAACTGAACCCCGGAATGTTCAGACGAGCCACGTTCTCGAGTAGAGCGATCTTCAGCTTTGTACAGGAGCAGGAGTTGATCCCGACGCAAACGTGCGCAGTAGCGGCGACATATTTAAGAAACTGTACAACCCCTGCGACCAGGGCGGAGATGAATTTAGCCTACCTAGAGCAAAAATCATCGTTCAGGTACAATACAATATACAAAGAGCATATTCCTAAGCATAGCGTAATCAATTTAGAATAATGGCATCACGACTGAGGTCACAAATACAGTACAAAGATATATAGGTTTAAAGAGCGTGTAGTTTTATAAGCAATTATGTAAACGAGTGACGTGTCTACCACCTAAGTACCAGTGGTACTTGCGTAGTAAGTTGGTTGGGTTCGGTGAATGTCAAATGTCAAATGTCAACTTGCAAATTGCGGCGTGCCTTCGAAGCGAGGCTCATGGGATCTGTATCACGACTGTGCTAACGATGATGGATTGATCGGTTGATTGATTGGATGTGGTGCCGAGACCACCATGACCTTGCTCCGTCTTCTAGCGCGAGTGAGCGAATGAGCGTCGCAATATTCGCCTCAGCTCGTGGGATGGTAAAGAACTAGGTTTCCATGGCATGGCGCCCAAAAGGGAGGAAGGAATCTGTCGGTGCGTACTTATCATTACATCGGGTGTTTTGACTCACACCGTTGCGAACCATGAAAGCTTCTCTTGCTGAAGCTGCCGATATTCACCTCTTCCCTTCGGTTTGCCAGCCAGACCATTGCATGGTTCGAACACTCCCCATCAAGCCCTGTCATGGTAACCTGGAATACGGTCGACGAGTGGTGGTCTTCCTGTCGCATTGCTGATTCGGCATTATGGCTCTGAGTATCACCTTTTCAGTGGGTTTCTCAGCAACCTCAGCGGATCGGAGCCGGCGGTAGGATGCTTCGCAAGGCGTGCAAAATTAGGCCACAGTCCAATTTCCGACGCTTGTCTTTGGTTTGCGCAACTACTCAGTTAGATGTCACTTTCGCGATGTAAGTTGACCTTCTATCTAGTGAGTTGTAGTGTAGTAACTTTGAGGCATGTTTGTTGCCAATACATGGGGAAATCAATCAAAACCACTGCCGATTTGACTAGCAAAAGCCGTGCTGACAGATTTCTCGTCATCGTCAACGCGCCGGCGAAAGCCATTCGTATAGCCAGGGTAACCAGAGTTGTCAGCGACATGCTGCCTAAGACGATCGCTGTGGGTATACGAAGTTGGTCGCGCACGAAGGACGTCCAATCCGGCCCCTAGGCTCGCGCCGCCTTGTCCAACACCCTTGCCACCGATAACACTGGCGGTGGTGTCTGTATACTCCGAAGTGGCGACACTCTCGCCAGCAACGCTTTCGGTGCCGCGACCGCGACCCTTGTTACCCATCCGGCCGTTTGATGCGGCATTAAAGCCCGGGAGGCCAGGCCATTGTTCGGGGTTGAAGTTGGAGAACATGGGTGGGAAAGCTGTATTGCCCAGACCGGTGCCACCAAGAGCAGAACTATGAATACTAGAAACATCATCAGGGATGTAAGAAACTATTGAGCTGGACTCTAAGTCGTGATGCCGCTGCTGTCCTTGATGCGCAGGGTAATTATTGCTTGCACGGCCGTTCGAGTAGCTATTAGAAGCATACGAAGACTGCTGGGCGCGTTGACGGAAGGTGTTTTTGGGGCGACTGAATTGAAGGAGTGACGTCTGCAGATTGGTCAATGGTCCCTCGACTAGGCATTTGCGTTCCTTGAAATGAATAAGGAGATGATGCCACAGATCATGCTTAGACAGAACCTTGGGGTTGCCAATAATAACAACACCGAACTTAGCACGGGTGAGGGCAACATTCAATCGTCGAGGATCCGACAAGAAACCGATGCCTTGGTTATCGTTGGACCGAACGCAAGACAACACAATAAAGTCCTTCTCACGGCCTTGGAAAGCGTCAACTGACGCGACCTCGACTTCCTTATAAGATTCTTTCTTGAAAGTGCCTGTGTTTTGCATTGTCGTCACTATATAACTTCGTTGACCCTCGTATGGAGTGATGACACCAATATCACTAGGGCGCACTCCAGCCTTGAAAAAGCGGGTCACGATCTTTTCCACATTAGATGCTTCTGTTCGATTGAGGTAAGACGTGCCTGACGCAGAAATCTCTTCGTTGCCCAGATTGGACCAGAACATCATGGGCATCTCGGCCACAGGCCAGGGGAAATCCACGTCTTTGCGAATTCGACTGGGAGCTGAGACGCCATTCTGCAAAGATCCCTCGTAGAACATATTTGATGGAAACTCCGAAAGGCAGGGATGCATACGGTACTGGATATTGAGTCGAATAGGGGTGAAGCCTAGTCGTACCAAGCGCTCAAAGAGCGACTGGTTCAATCCAGCCTTTGCGGCCTTCTTGTTCATGATAACGGGCCCTAATTGCTTGTGGTCTCCGACGAGAACCACCTGCTTGCAACCGAGAACGAGAGGAATCATGCACTCTGGCTCGGCGGACTGGGTAGATTCATCAATGAGGACATTGCGGAACTTCATCTTTGCCAATCGGGGGTCCCCGGCCCCAACGCACGTGCAACATACGACGTCAGCATTGCTGAGGATATCGCGTTCAGCGGCTCGAGTCAGTTGCTTGAACTTTTTCTCGTCTTGGCTCGATAGTTCTCCGTATTCCCCTTTCAGCTGAGACAACTTCATCAGTTCTGGATTGCTGTCAAGCATACGGACCTGCTCATGAAGGGCTAGAAAGCTGACGGACGATTCTACATCCTCACGAGACTTGGCAGTCAGTCGAACAACTTTCAGACCCGTGAGATTAATACGTTCACAAAGCTGATCCACTGCAACGTTGGAAGGAGCGCAAACGAGAACTTGCCCATTGTCTTGCTTAGCAAGGTGGTAGATGATGGTGGCAGAGGTTACAGTTTTGCCTGTTCCCGGGGGGCCTTGAATGAGGCTTAGAGGAGTACTGAGAACGGCTTTGATGGCACTAATTTGGCTGCCGTTCAGCTCTGGAAGACCTGGAGCACTGAACTTTTTAGGTAGCGTAGTCTTCATGGGTCCAGCCGCAACCTCGTGGCCAAGGAGTTTGTGGAAAATATAACCAGAAACGCTAAACTCGTCCACCGCAAAGTTTCTCATGGCGACTTGCATGCGATCATACGAAGTGGCCTTCCAGACATAGTCAGCTGAAAAGTTGTGAGTACATTCAGTCGGGACAGATTTATCATTGCCGGTTTTCCGTAATTCCAGAGTCACCTCATCGGACTGGTTGTTTGGAATTTTGATGACATATCCAACACCCTCCCATGGAGGACGTAGTTCCCCCTTGTACTTAAGCCGCATTTCGTCGCCGACTGCCAATTTCACATCGCCAGACTCTAACTTGGGGAAAGTAAAACTCGCCACGTGCTTATTGTTGAGACCAACATCCCACCGAACAATCAAGCCGTCTTCGGACTGGGCCTCTTTGAGTTTCTTGTCGTAATCGGACTCCATCTTGACCAAAGGACCGAAGATATTCTGGTACTGGTAGGGATCTTCGTACTTGAGAAGGACGGGAAGGGGATCATCGTCGATACTAGCGGCCTTTTCCAAGTCTGCCACAGTAGCATTGGCATCATCCTTCCACATTTCTTCTAGCTTGGCAATCTGTGGAGGGGTAAGATGCCTAGCACGGAGCTGCTCGGCGTCGGTGGGTGAAGAAACGAGCCAGCTTAGGAAGGCACGGTCTTCGATAAGGGGCTGCCACCTAGAGATATCCCAGCTCATATCCTTGGACGAGGAAGTAGCGGCGCATGGTTGACGGCATAGGAGAACGACGACGGTGTCGGATTTCGCAGGGATGAATCCAAGAAGGAAGACGTTCTTGGTGCCGCAATTGTAGCACTCGAGGGTGGTATCACCGAGGGCAGAGAGAGGGTGAAGCTGGACTTCCTTGTGGCGAGCTCGAACAAGGTGGTTGACAATGTGCGAGGAACTCGCGTTGCCTCGTGCACTGCAGAACCACTTGTTGCAGGGAAGACACTTGACGACACAGCTCGGGGAGTGGATACCACAATACGCGCAGGCATGGGCAGGAAGTGCCTTGTCTTCTTCGGGGGTCTTGATTGCGAGACCTTTAATAGCATCGACGGGGACACTAGCCATACTCTCGTTATCATCATCGTCGAAGGCTTCGGTCTCGTTATCGTCGTCGTCATTCTGGCGCCTCGCGCCGCCTAGACCACCTCGACCATTGTACTTGCCAAAGAGCAAGCTCTCATCAGGATCGAGGGTGGACATATCATCTTCGCCGGCGTTAATGGTAGTAGCAGAATTAGAGACGAGGTGGTTGCCGAGATGGGTGAAGGCGTCCATCTCTCGAGCAGCACCGTTCAGCGGCCGGGATTGTCAATTTCGGTCAAAGAAAGGTATTTGACAGAACGCCCTGCTGGGGGGGTCGCTGATGGAGGATAAATTCTCCGAGCGTCGGTAGTCTTTTTTAACGCCTGGCCAATATTTCCGGAACGTGGCCTAGTACAGGAGCCTTGTGTGGATGGAGGTGTCGTCGAGGGTGTAGGTAATGGTGGGTGGCGGTTGAAGTGGGTTCTGCTTGCGATTCAACAAAGTGAGAAGCAAAACGTCACATCATTGACAAAGTAAAACAGATGCAAAGAGAGGTAGAGCTCTCCTGTGCGAACGAAAGAGATACAAGCCAACGGTGGCGTTGTGTTGAGAAAAGAATATAATGGGGGAGGGAAGGGAGAGGTGATATAATTCACACCACAAGGCGGGCGTGGGAAGGAAAGTTTGGGGCTAGGTATTTGCGATTCCGCAGATCGTCGCAATCCAAAGTTACACTAGTGTAGATAGAGGGAATCTTTTTTGACCGTGGCCCGCTAGATAGGTCTCCCACACGCTAGGTACCTACCTAGGTAGTGTACTACGCCACTACAGCCCACCATACGCTGTAACCTAGGCATGTATGTACCTACGTACCTACCTATACTATTTCTAGGTACCTACTTCTACAGTACGGTGTACCTATGTATGCTTGTGGCCAGCCACTAGAACAGGCTGCAGCAGCAAGGCGCATGGTGGGCTAGGCAAGGTGGGTTCCACCCAGCCAGGTGCTCGGTATCTACTCTGTCTTGCCGATAAGCCCCGCCAAAATTTCTCGAATGCCAGAAAAGTATCGACATTGAGCCTACGTGCTTATTAAGTAGGTAGGTACAAACTTCAACCAATCCGAACTCTACCTCATTGACGAAAAGCTTCACTCTGGATACCTGTGTCCCCCCTTACGAAGCCATTCAATTAGGCTACTGCCATCCTATCGCGGCTTTTCGAACTCTAAAGGTCTCCCCTAACCTTCTTCCACGTTCATACCAACCACTCGCCCAGTCGCATCGATTCGTTCCATATCCCAACCACGACCATCGTCATGCTTCGCAAGAACGCTCGTGCAAGGAGGGATTTCCTCTACCGAAAGGCCATTCTTCTACAAAATGCCGAGGTGTCTGAACGCAGATCAAAGTTGCGCGCCGCGCTCGCCAGTGGCCGTCCACTCGACCCTAACATCGCGAATGATAAGGCCCTGCGAAATGACTTCCAATATGACGAATCCGCTCAAGATCGATCTGCACAAGAAGAGCTCGAACTAGACGACGAATACCAACACCTTTCTGGGCTGGTAGACCCCCGCGTCCTCATAACAACTTCTCGGGACCCTTCTACGAGACTTCAGGGTATGTCACTCTGGAGTCGCTTCCTAGGCGAAAAATGTTAACTCCAGAGTAGCTTTCAGCAAAGAAATTCGGTTACTTCTTCCAACGGGCATTCGCGTAAGTCATGTCAAAAATCGTTGTTTCCCTCATTATTAGTCAATGATGAGAATATAGACTTGCTCTAGCTAGTTTCGTGTCTAAACAGCAGTAGACATGGGAATTGCTGACTCTTGGTGCCAAAGTTGAACCGTGGTGGGACCATCCTCCCTGAGCTCATCAAGTCAGCGCAATCTGCCGGATTAAGTGATATAATGGTGAGTAGTAGCGTCAGTACTTCAACCTAGCTTGCTAACCATGGAAAAAGTTGTTACACGAGCACAGAGGCCAGCCCACCGGTCTCACATTATCGCATCTCCCCTTCGGGCCAACAGTGTCCTTTTCTCTCGTATGTGTTGGACAAGCTCGTGAATGAAGAGCAGCGGCTGATTTTGAGCAAGCATAACGTCGTGCTGCGTCACGATATTCCGAATACCATTCGAGGCACAGTGAGCGAATCTTATCCGTAAGTCCATGGAGCTACCTTTTTCCGAGCAAGGACAAGAATGTCTACAGAGGAATATTTAATATACTACTGTAGCACTCGAGAACCCTTATATTTTATGAATGACAAGCACTAATTCTTGGGATTATGCAGACACCTAATATTTGACGGTTAGCATTGATGTTCTTTTTTGGGCAAGCCCTCGACTGACCACAACTTCAGGTTTTTCGACGCCGTTGGGTAAACGCATCCTCAAGGTTCTCCAACATATATTTCCTCCTCGTGAAACGGCTACCAGCAAATCTCTTGGCTCTCGAGTGATAACGTTTAAGAACATCGACGATATGATAGAGGTATGACATATGAATTATTTTGCCCTGTTTTCTGGTGTATCTCTAGGTTTATTGCCACATACCCATGATAACACTTATCTCCTTCACCCTGAAAAGCGATTACTTACTCAGTCTCGGAATAGGTTCGCCATCATGTTTTCGTACAAACTGGGTAAGTGTTCTGAAGTCTTTCATCTAACAGATTGTGGATTATTTTCCCGTATATTACCACAGCGCTGCCAAAATATTGCGGTTCACGACAATTGCTGACCTATTGGTTTTGGGCAGGTACGATTCAGTCGAGTTGAGTGAGGTTGGACCCAGAATGTCGATGAAGCCTTTCCAAATTCGAGCCGGATTGCTAGATCAGCGAGATGGCGATGTTGAGTGGGCCCTCACCAATTATACGCGGACCAGTCGAAAGAAGAATTATCTTTAGAGTCCACACATCGTCCCTTATCACAGCTTTATAGAAACGCATGGCTAAAGGGCGAGCACTGAATCTCTTCGCGGATTCGGGCGAAGCGCCAAACGAGAGAGAAGCAGTCCTGGATGGTTGTTGTCAGGATTATTTCTCCTTGATAACCGCCAAAAGTATACAACACCTCACACACCAGCAGTCCTAAAGCAGAGTACTGAATCATATCGTTCGGCCTGCACAGTATTTAGGTCTTGATGCAATTACTTGTAGAGGCTGTGGTCGAGAGATTTGGTTCTACAGTGAACCCATCATGTTCAACCTAATCCTTTATGTAAACCCGCAATGGCACTCAGCACCTACGAAGCAGAGAGAAGATGATAGGAGCTACTCGAACCCTTACACTTGAATTCGCAATACGATTATGGGACTTCCCTTGTTCCCCCTGGATTGGATGCAGTATACATTTCCAAATCACATGAGATACAAAGGGGATGACACGGCCAGTTTCACAGTTCTTTCGCCTAATTCATTGAAGTATTGATATCTATCATTTGGGCTAGAAACATCTCAAGTGAGCTTGGGAAGAGGTATGTTTGTATCGATTGTTCTAGAACATGGGAATAAGTGTTTCCAGGGGTTTGGCTGGTTCACAAGAAGTCAACAGTAGGTAGGAGGACAGGCAGCCGAGAGTAAGACAACTTTGAGGTTCGGGAAGCTATTTTATGACGGGCTAGCGAAAGTCTAAATTATAATCAGATGTTTTCTTTCCATTTTCCTCTAGATCGAATGTGACAACAAAAATCATATGTCTATTAGCTAGATTGATTAACCATCCAATGTCAACCAACACTCACCGTTTTAACGTTCAACCTAGCCATTCAACTGGCTAGGCACCTAGATAATTGATCAAATATTAGGCATTAGTAGAAAGTTTATAGCCACAGTTTATTACGTACGCTATTTCTTTTGCCACAGTCGGAAGGCTGTGTACTATTTTTAGAGATGAGATATACTACTATAGTATGGGCCGGCAATACTCCGTGAAAACTGTGGAGCATGAAGAAGAACTGTTCAGTGAGCTTGTTCAGGTTACCTGTTGTGCCTAGCTGCTCTGAGTGTACAGCTATAGCCTACGTATTAGGCACCCCATATCCAGGGACTAGCTGTCTACCCTTATATTTACCAATAGGTACTACTCAGTGAAGAGCACTGTTATATTTACAAGTGAAGATCTTCATTGCAAGGACGACCAGTGGTTTTTACTTACACTAGTACAATCAAATACCTAGAAGGTGAATATTGCAGGGATCCAACGTCATCTAACGAGGTACCGCAGCATACAAGAGGCTCAAAGCAACTGGAATTCAATCGCAAACCTGTTGCTCCACTCCCAGATTTCCAGACGCCCTCCACTCAGCTTTATAACCTTCAAAGTTCAAACCCTCTTTTCTCAATTCTACATCCCGAGACAACTTTTCATTTTCAGCGACCGACGATTCTCCAATATCATTGACATCCGAATTTTCACACACTTCATTCCACCATGTCTCAAAACCCGTACCAGCAAAGCCCGTCGGCTGAGCAGGGATATGGGTATGGCCAGGTCAGTCAAAACGAAAACAAGGCGCCAATCACGCTCTCAGCGCGACAATAGCCCCATCTAACGATAGTTTCTATAGGAACATGAATTGCAAAACTACTCTCAGGAACCCATAGCATCGCAGACACTCCCGCAACAAGAATTCCTCGGTCGCATTGACTTCCTCCGCAACGAGATAGGCAATCTCACCAACAATGTCCAAGCCATCGCAACCCTCCACCAGCGGTCGCTCGCCGAGGCCGACGGCGGCTTGTCCGGTCAGCAACTCGAACGCATGGTCGCCGAGACCCAGAGCTTGAACGGCGGCATCCGCGACCAGCTCAAATATCTCGCCAATGACGCCAATAGGACCGTCGACGGCAGCCGCACCGTCAAGGAGCGCCAGGTCAGCACCATTAAGGCGCACTTTGAGCGGGAACTGCGTAGCTATCAGGAGGAGGAGAGCTCGTTCCGTTCCCGCTACCGCGACCAGATTGCCCGTCAATACCGTATAGTAAACCCCGAAGCGAGCGAAGACGAAGTCCGTCAGGCGACGGAGGCCGATTGGGGCAACGAGGGTGTCTTCCAGACGGCAGTACGTCTCTTCTATATGCCTTCTGTTGTATCAAGCCATTAGAGGTTTACTGACTCACTTTATAGCTTCGCACCAACCGGACCGGTCAGGCGTCTTCTGTTCTTGGCGCCGTCCGCGCCCGACACAACGAGCTACAGCGCATCGAGAAGACGCTTATGGAGCTCGCCAGTTTGTTCCAGGATCTTGCCGTACTGGTCGAGCAGCAGGAGGTACCTGTGATACAAGCCGAGCAGAACGCCGAAAACGTAACCAAGGACATGTACAACGGCAACCAGCAAGTCAAGAAGGGCATTATCCATGCCAGAAACGCCCGCAAATGGAAGTGGTATTGCCTCCTTATCACCATCCTCATTATTGCAATCGCCGTCGGCGTCGGTGTCGGTGTGACAGAGGCTCAAAAGGCAGCCAACGGAAATTAAACAAGGGTGGCAAAGCCCACTTACAGTACCTTACTCTAGCCTGGTACGATGATATTAAACCTCATCCAGGCGACCAAAACGGCTGAATGAAAATGAGGGAAGCACCGACCACACCAGATATCCGACGACGATGACACTGACTAGATTATATTAATTCATTTACTTTTTTTTTAACATATCTTCTTTCGAGCTGAGCACATTCCAGTCGAGCATATCGGTGGCACAGCAGGAGGAAGAGTGTAGTCCAACAACATATTCCTTCTTGTACACACAATTGTGTATTTTTGCGTGTATTTTTCTCCGCGTGTCTGTATGGCGGTTTATTACGAAGGGAGGTAGGGGAGAGGAGGTGCTTTGGATTATTCGATCTCTGCTTGCGACCTTTCCTTGCGGCACGGGAGAAACTATCCAGGCAGGCGGGTAGGCAGGCAGGCAGGTATTTTGTTAGATAGGTTAGCATGGTAATGACAAAACAGGTGATACTCAAATGCAAAATCGCTGAGCACTCGAGCACCCCCTACTGAAAGTTTTCTAGTCTAAGGGCTACTCATCGCCAAACCAAGTTAAGTACAAGGTTAGTCGCTTTGTCAAGAGATGAGACGAGCCAGAATAAAACGACCTCATTTCATAGTATCGGTGAAGGGCGTATCTTTTTTCTTCAAACCTCCCACTAGAATGATCGGCGCGTCTTCTATTCAAAATTCACAACTATCCGTGCTTCGGGGAAGTGTGATGAGTGTGTTGACTCAAATCACGTGGATGCTGCTTAATGCTATTGATGCAATCATCATATAACCCAATTTTCTACCCAGTCGCGTTTCCCCTTCGCGTGTAGGTAAAGAGACTCACCTAGGTAGTATAGTAATTACGTAAACGCACTCCATCACGCTGGTACGGAGGTTTCCCCCTTGGTTCTCGTCTTAGGACATCTGAACACATTCAGCCCTTATTCTCAAATTCCAGTATCGCGCATTCGGTAATGTGATCAGTACGGGTACTTAAAAATAACATTTTCTAAGGCTTGTCTCAGAAACCTAACCGCGCTCTTCTTATTCTGTACAATGAAATTCGGATTTCGAAATGTATCTATAATTTTTAATTTTAGTTGGGCGAATTATAAACACTCCTTTAGGTCTGAAATAAGTTTTTCGGTTATTCAAGCTTGAGTAGGTGAGTAATAACAGTCCGACCTCTTATAAGCCTAACCTACCTACTAGGTGCGATGGAAGCTGTACAAACAAACTTATCAAGATGATGAAATCCATTTCACAAACTCATTATCTACTATGAACAAGCCATACACACTCGTACTGCATTGGTGCATTTTACTTTATTCAACTTTAATACGTCTTTTGTGTTGGGGCTAAAATGGAATGCAGTGCAATGGCGGAACGAGTTGCAATTGGACAGCCCCAGCCTACGGCAGCTTCAATACGGCCTCTGCGTTGGGGCTAAAAATGCAGTGCGTGGGACTTAGTTAAAGGGATATAAGTAGATAGGTTTCTCAATTGCTAGTGCCGATATAGAAATTTAAATATGTATGTTTACGTCGGAATGCCTAGCAAGCAGCCGCACATCGTACCCTGCACAGAACCAACACAAGCAGCTTCAAATATGAGATTATTGTTTCACGGTGAAGAACCTCTCTCGCTCATATTCTGGTGATGATGTCGGTCAAATCTACCCACCAGACAGCAGGTTATTTACATGCATTGCCCTTGCCCCAAGAACACACCTCATTACCGCATAGTGAGGATACTAAAAACATAGATACCAAAGTACACTCGTATTATCGTCGTGGAGTCCTGCCGTAACTCCATAATAAGCATAAATCATTAATCCATCCCAGGCCGTTCGCTAAACCTTAAATATCAGCCTCTGGAGCAACCGTAATCTTGGTCGTATCAAGGCTCTTACGGCCCATTTGACTAGCCATGGTCAGCCCAGTGCCTTTCCTAGCCGTAAGCGCCTTCTGCCACCTCTTCAAATTTTGCGTGGGCTCCCCATCTCCATCCAGGCCAAGGATCTCCATCAACTCTGGGATCTCAGCATGATCACGCGTCGTGCGCATACGATGGCACCAAGTGACGCACTTCTCCTCCACCGCGCCGCCCCGTTCCTGGTCGTCCGGCAGCGGCGTCGAGATCGGCGTCTCGAGCATCCTAGAGGCGGGCTCGAAGAGAAATTCCCCGCCGACCTGGCGCTGATCCCCCATCTTCGTCACGAGGCCTGTTTTCACCTGCTTCAAGCCCTGGACGATCCCCGACACTACCGTGTGCGCGACCGATTTGTTCTGCAGGTACGCCGGACGCGGCCCTAGGTTGAACGTACGCACCATGCCTAGCTCCTGGTACAGCCGCCGCGTCGGGTCGGCGTACACGGGGAAGGGACATCCGGTCTCCTTCACGTACGTGTCGATGAGCTCGTGCGAGCCGCACCCGATCACAGCGATGAAGGTGCTCACGGGCAGGCCCAGCAGCGCCGCGGGCGTGATAGAGGAGGTCAAGGTGCGCAGGTACTCCTGGCAATTCTGCGACTCGAGTTAATTCAAGGTGTTCGAATCTTTTTATCTAATGAATTTGAGAAAGCCCGACTTACGCCGCAAAAGAAGTGACGTATGAAGATGACGAGTATGCGCCGTGCTACGTTGTGGCCCGAGTATAGGCTCTTGAAGGGGTGAGTTTTGCCGACGTGGTCGAAGACGGTGTAGTTCTCTATCGCCTTTAGGACCTGCGGAGAGGGGATCTCATTGTTCGTTTCGACTTCGCCTTTGAAGTCTGGCGGGTTAACGAGTTCATCGTCGGGAGGACTCAGGTCTATCGCATCAACCTTCTCTGTCTTAGCTTCTTGTATGGCTCCTGGGACAGGGTCTGTTTTCTTCTCGGACGCTGACAAGGCATTTGCGCCGTCAGAGTTTGGAGGCGTGGCCATCGCGCACGGCCTGATGATAGAGAGGTTGAGGTATTCTTTCCAGTTTGTGATAGAGACGTGTTTAAGTGAAGCGGAATGTAGAAGGCATAAGACCGAGTTATAAGCAAAGGACTGAGTATTAGAGGTTGTGTAAGTACCTAAGTAAGAGGCAGGCGGTAGAGAGGAGGAGATGGCAAGCAAACGACGCTACAGTGGGTCAGGGGTGAGCGGCAGCGAAACAGGATTGGCGGGGATTGTCAGAGAGTCGTTTGTGCAGATATTAAATCAATAGCTTTGAATACAATATGATCCCAAAAAAAAGAATAATGAGAATTTGATCAATCAAAGAGATTGAAGTCGAAGAAGATATCGCAGCTCACTAAACCTACGATGTAGGCCTTGCCTAAGTCCAGTCTAGTCTACGATTAGACTACCTAAGTACCTAAGTCAAGGTACTACTACCTTAGGTAGTAGTAACCTCCTACCTATATGTAGCTAGCTCGTCTAAAGACCCGCCTGCAACCATCCAACAAGAACAACTCCAGCCCACTTACGACACAACCATCTAACTTACTTACTCAGTACATTAAAGTAGGTACCTACATACTTAGTGTAAGCATATAATACAGCAATTCAGATGAGCCAATCAGCCCGCATGGAAGCTTTGAAGACCATCGACGCGAAAACAAGCTCAACTTGCAGCGCCAGCAGCAGTTTCAAACCTTGTCCCGATGAGGTATTGGATGCAGGGCTTGGCACGATGTGATGGGGGCGCAGCAGGTATGCGACTTACCTTACGCCTGACCAGTGACAGGTCGTTTTAACCTTCTTACCCCGGTAGTTATGGTTGGTAATGTGCACAGTTACAATACTAGTATGTGGTATTATAGTATACTGTCTACTGTCTACTGTCTACTGAATACTGTCTACTGAATACACAGGATCTAGACTAGTCTACCTACTCAGTAGAAGTAGTCTGTGTAGATCTCTATAGTCACGCATCCTCGCCACCAGCAAGGACTAGGGTAGTTACCCGCCTAAAGCAGGGGGGGTGGGATTTCATGTCTACTATGTATAATATTAGTACCAAATGGGCGGCTCCTCTTCTTCTTCACATGTTGAAAATCATTCAGCATCTCTCTATACCAACCAGCATCATCACTTCTTGGTCTCCTGAAACCGCTGTAGCACATAGTGCCGCGTAAGAGACACCCATTGTTTAAACCACGACAAGCAGTTTTATTTATTGCTGACTTGAGCTAAGAGGAAACATGATTGTATCAAGTTTTCTAGGAGGTAAATAGATGGATGTATGTGGTAACTCACGTGCTTCTTCCTATCGTCCTACTTGTTGCCATCGGACACCTATCCTACCTTTCTTGCTCAATTTATGCTCCACAACTTTGCCACACACACACACGACCGCTCACAGCCAAAAACAGTACACGGCGACCCCCAAGACGTCACAGAAACCATCAGGTCAGAAAGAAGTCACGTGAAATAGTGCTTCTTTCTAGAATAAAGAAAGCAGCGTCGTATAGATATTGATGAGGTAGTGTCCCGAATAAACATGGACAAGTCATATAGGTCTAGTGGTTTGATGGAGGGGCCGATCATCATATCCATCCATCCATCCATGGACGCAAGGCCGATCTCTAAAATGCTTGTTATATGCGTATCCCATGTGTCAACCAGGCGAGAAGGGCTATTGCGACTTTTCTTTCATGCAGCCTCCCCGCTGCCAACCTTAACAACCTTAACATCCTTGCTTCCTAACCTAGTCCCATCCTAGCAAGCAATGCTACGTCTTATCCATATCGGCCCTGTAAGACTTGTTGAACATGTGCCGAGTTTTCTCTTTGTCTGGATTTTCTTATACGCCTGTCGTCTTCCCTTATCGAAAACTCCTTTGGCGGTATCTCAATAGCGAGAAGTCGGGAAAGTGCCATATGTTGGATAGGGGCTGTGGTAATTAAGTGCTTGCCACCTAGGCGCCATTGCATACGGGTGTACCATCCCAAAAGGCTGTATTATCCCAGAAGAAGGTACCATCTCAGAAGGCTGTATCATTCCAGAAGGCTGTATCATGCCAGATTGAGGTATCATGCTAGATTGAGGTATCATCCCGGGAGAAGGCACCATCATAGAAGACGCCGGCAGCATAGGTAGGAAGTGTGACGATGCAGCTATAGGCTGGTAGCTTGGTAGAGAATGGTAGTTTGGTACCTGGTGGTAGCTCGGTGCTGAATGGTAGCTCGGTGCCGGAAATGCGTATCGGCAAGAATACTGCGACGGGATTACGAGATCCCTTGGTGGCCTCCATTCTCTGTCGCGGTAGTACTCACGCCTTCTGCTTTCCTTGCAAGGCATTCTGGAAGGTAGGTCGGTCGGCGTAACAGCTAGCAATGATTTGAAGCCAGTCTAGACAAAGGAGTTGGAATGGGTTTCAGTCTTCTCTAAACCTATCTGTGTTCAAGGGAGGGTACAGGGACAATGAAGATTCACCGGTGAAGTGAGAGGATAGTGATGTATATCTGATAAGTTGGAAATCAACCAACAGTGTTTGACCTGACGTGGAGAAAGGAGATTGAAATAGTGAATGAATGAAATATTGAGATTGAGATCTATTGAATGGCAAGCAGTAGGCTACAGTGCATTGGCCATTATGGTATCCTGGCATTTAAAATTCAGTCAAGCTACCCGATAGGCACATTTATAGATATTTATCCCCAGCATTTTCAGTAGTCTTTATGTTTAACAGACATCCTGTTAGTCATTGGACTGGCGATACTTGGTGGTATCCAAGTCCGTAACTATTGAGACTGGCTTTGTTATGACTGCATCATATGCATGTAGATATATATCAGAGTTGAATATGGTAAACGGCAGGTATTTGACAGATAGTATATACGTACATATGTCTTATCTGTAGTCCCAAATTGTTGAGCTCATGTCTACCTGCCTGATACATGTGTCTTCTTTGCTTACCTGTATCCAGTATTCGCGAACACGACTGCTATCCTCTCTTTTAGGTAGAACAAAAATCAAATGCAGTGAGCAACAGATGGTAATACTAGGGTAGGCTTATGAGTCTTTCATGCATTACACTTATGTTTCCTAAGTGATAGCCAGCTCTCCGTGGATACGATGCGCCTCGCCATCTCCGTTGTATGCCTCCCATTGCCCAGGTGATCGCACACTTCGTTACTAGGCAACCCTAAGTGACAAGGTAGAACCAAAGTATTTATTCGCGTTCGAGGTTTCTCCACCTCTTTCCTTCTCAGTCTACTATCCGATTTCCTTCAACACCTGAGATCACTTGCACGCACCGCAAAAGTAACCTCTGCCAGTTAGCCCATCGCCTTCCATAACAGCACTTCAGGCCTCCCTCGTGGGCTCTGTTGAAAAGCTGAGCAGCCTGTATGTTGTCTTCCCTATAATATTGCGTGGCGACATGGACGTATAACACAGTATCCCAAAACTGACTCATAAAACCTCCGAGATAGATTATATCTACTTGCTCTAGACCCTACCATGGCGGACCAAATCCAGCGACGGGATGGCCCACCCCCACTGTCACGGGCAGAACAGTATGTCCAGAGCTATCATTCACTTGCATCATTTACCCTATGCTTCTACTGCCACTCTTAATATCTCTCGCTCTGTCTACTAGATGCGATAACCTGGCATGCCTGGCACAATTGTGCTATAGTTGAGCACCGCCCAGCGTCTAACTATCCGTCTACACTAGGCTCATCCTCGACAACATCAAGCATATCGCTGACAACGTCAAGCATATCGTCGACATGCTGGCGGAAAATCGTGTAAAGCTCGAGAAACTAGAGGAGAGAATCGTCTCAGTAGAGAATCATCTATTTCCCGAGAAACCACGGACACGACCAGCCCCTAGCCTACTTCCAGGCCAAATCCCCACTCCGGAGCGAGTCTGCACGAAGGCGGTCGATACCGATGTGAACGCCAACGTCAACGTGCAAGGCAAAAAACACCCAGCTAGCCTCTTAGCTGAGCATAATCAGTAGGTAACATAACTAGATTCACCGGCTCACCCTACTTCCGCTTCAATTTTCTCCATATCGTCCTAGTCATTTAACATATCTTCTAGCATTATGTATCCCGAAGCCCACACTAGAGAGTCTTCTGAGAATAACAACGTTCCGTTGGGAATGAACGGGCCATACAAGGTGCTTGACTGGAACCAATGGAACCAATGGAGCTATTGATCTTGGGATTCTTTCCCCAACTGTAGGATGGGGCAAATGATTGATTAAGGCTTGAATGGACAGGTAATGTCAGATTATGGCCAGGCAAAGGGGGTCTTCTCTCGTTAGCGTTATGTCTCACGTGAGATGAGAAGCGAGGACAAGATACATTTCTGCGTAAATGCAGGTATACAGTTACGTCAATGGACTGTCGCCTGAGATGATCTAGAGAAGAAATATCATGCGCCTACGTGACAAAGAATAGGGTTTATACTGAGCTCTGAGAATCTATGAAACTTACGAGCACGCGAAAGTCGTTCAAGATTGGTCGGTCGGATCACGTGAAAATTTCAATATATTGACAGAGCTTTAACTTCATCAATTCGTTAAGCGACCTGTCGAGAATGCCATTCCTATGAACTCCCCATGCCGAAAGACAACCGTAAAGTGCAACGAGGACATTACTTTTTATGATTTCATACCCAGCCTGTGATTTATGCGTCACGCAACTCAACAATCTTAGCCTTGATTCTCTCATCCCTCTCAGCCTTGGTAGACTTGGGAGTCTGGTACTTCTTGCTCTCGGCCTTCCATTCCTCCTTAGTCTTCTTGGGACCCTCACTCTCCTCCTTCTTGAAAGGGTCCTCACGAATGGCAGCGTGGGCCTCGGTGTACAGCTCCTCAAGACCATCTGCCTCAACATCGTCCTCAATGTACTGACCGAACTGGCTCTTGTATCGCTCCTCATCATCGTCGGCTAGAGTCTCCATGTACTCAGCAACGTGACCGCCGTAGATGTACTTCTTGAGGGTCTCGGCGTCAAGCTCCTTACTCTCCATGTCGTAACCGGGGAAGCGGTTCTCGGAGTGAGGAATGAAGATACCACCGTCGGAAGCGCCCTTCATGGCACCGAAGACACGGGCACCAGTGGAAGTGCGGGCAAGACCAACATCGAGGAAAGCCTTGAAGGGGCGGCGCTCCTCACCGTCCTCCTCGGCGGCCTCAGTGAGAGTGTACTCTCCATCAGCCTCCTCGACACCAGTGAAGGTCTCGTCAAGGCCGAGCTTCTTGAGGACACGGCGGGCGATCAACAGACCGGTAGAGTAGGCGGCGGCCCAGTTGGTCAGACCGTGGTTGATGCCGTAGGCCTTAAGCTCGTGGGAGTAGGCAGAGGCGAAAACCTTGTCACCAGAGATCTCGGAGGTGACGATCTGCATGATGATGTCGCGGTTGGTGAAGCGGACGACCAGGCGGTACTTGGGCGCATTGTACTTGTTCTTGGCCTGGGTGATCAACCGCTTGCGGGCATAGTAGTCGGTCTTTCCCTCTCTTCTGCGCTTGTACTTGGTCTGGAAGCGACTGTTGCGGGCATGCTTGATTAGCTGACGACTACGGACAAAGAACAGGTAGATGTGTACTCACCTGTAGTACGCGCTGCTCTTGGTCGTCTTGGTGAAGGGCTGTCACGATATTCCCGAGTCAGCAATTTGCGCTTCAGATGATCCTCCTGATCCGAAGCATCTTGCATGGACTCTTTCAATCACATGGGCAATTGGAGGGGCCGTTTCTGGCATCGCAATTGACGTGGGGCTCAGTGTCAACTCACCATCTTGACTGATTTGGCTGATTTCAACGGTATCAGCTCGGTTAACAGGTCAGGTTGGTTGGTGATAATTGACAAAGGTGAGTCTCAATTCGCACTTGAGAAAAAGATAGTGGGCTGTAATTTTTGTGGGCGAAAATTCGCTTGGGACTCTGGATTGATGATTGGCTGAGGGGGGTAGCATGGTGGGCTACGATACCAGCACCACCCGCACCCAGGTGGGCGACGACGGACGATGAACGACTGGTGCACAGGCCACTAGACTACATGATTACTTAACAAAAAACTCCCCTGTACAGACTGTACCCCTCTCCACTAGATACCTAGGTTCCCCTGACGCCTCTTCTCTGGTACCGTACTTACTGCATTTCCCTTCTGGGTCAAAGCCGAGGCTCCTCTCGGTTGATGGCGTCCACATGACTTTATACACCTCTTTCGAGGTTGAACACTCACGAGTCACTATCTACCTAGATAGGTAGTAAAGCAACTGCTGTTTCCCTTTAATACCTTTCACCGTGAAACCTATGAAGTAGATAAAGCTATCCTGCCAATCATTCTTATATCAGCCTACCTAGACTTAGAGTATCAATACCATGGCAACTCCAAAGCACCCCAAGGTGCTGTTATTTGACATCGGGGGTGTCTGTGTAAGTTGAAGACGAAGAGTCTCATCATTGAGCATATGTTATCATATTTTATCATGTATTATCTTTTTGTCTCACAAGAACCCGTGGGGTGTTGACGCAAGACACATGAAAGCTAACATGCTCATCAGGTCGTCTCCCCCTTCCAGTCAATATTAGACTACGAGCTGAGTCTCGGGATCCCGCCTGGTTGGATCAATTATTCTATTTCTAAGACGGCACCAAATGGATTCTGGCATCGACTAGAGCGAGGGGATATCCTCATGAATGACGCCTTCTTCGCCGGCTTTAATGAGGACTTACACAACGCGGAGAGATGGGCGGCCTTTTACAACACACAGGCAGCCAAGGATCCGAGCATACCACAAGAGGTCCCTCCTGTTCCTAGCATGGATGGACGTTGGCTCTTCAATGATATGATGTCAATGTCTACGGCCCCTGACCCGTGGATGTACCCAGCTCTGCAGCGGTTGAAGACGAGCGGTCGCTTCATTCTTGCCGCCATGAGCAACACCGTTATCTTTCCCGATGGGCACCCGCTATATCGTGGGGACTTCTACGCAGATCCAATTCGAAGTCTCTTTGATGTCTTTGTAGTAAGCAATTCCCGGAAAAGTTTTTCTCGTTTTTGGCGATTTTGGAATACAAAACCTACTCAAAATCGTGTTCCGGAAGCTTTCCACTGTTCTAAAATACTGATAGCTAACTCGGAATGTTGTAGTCCTCGGCTCATGTGGGTCTGCGAAAGCCGGATACCCGAATGTACGAATATACGCTGCGGGAAGTGGATAAATTCGCGCGGGCTAATGCTTCCTCGGAAAGAGGCAAGTCGCTGGGTTGGGCAGATGGTGTTAGCCCAGACGAGGTAGTATTCCTAGACGATATTGGAGAGAATCTCAAAGGCGGTCGCAAAATCGGATTTCGCACCATCAAAGTCTCGCTTGGCAGGGCTTTTGAGGCGGTTGATGAGCTTGAGGCCATTACTGGCCTCCAGCTAGCTGGGGATCACCCTAGGATACTGGTGACACCAAAGATAAACAAGCCGACAGCGAAAATATAATGAACTCGAATACGCTCGAATTTATACGAGCTTAGAACATCAATACAGTGCTCCATATTAGACTCCACGTCTACGTATTGCTTGTTTTCATGATGCAGAGACCTACCTGTTTTATGAATGCTATCTGTCAACATCACAACAGGTTGGTAACCCGCATCTCATATGGCCGCTACGCTATATTAGGTTATCGAATTGTTGTAAGGTAAAGGTTTCTAGTCTACGTCTTATTTATCAGCCCTCGAGCCTATAACTCTATGGAACTACTTACGTAGTTTATAAAACGGATCGACTATACGCTTCAGAAACAGGGGCGACCACCAAAAGATAGGACTAGCGCTAATAGGATTCGAGCTTAGACTTGGGTTTCAATGGGCTGCCCCATAGGCCCTTGAGTTCTTGGCAATAGGTTAGGTAAACCCTGGCCTAAACCCATTTAACTGTGAACAAACATGGATATCCCTCTGCTTCAATATTGTTGAAGCGGGCCCCTATCATAATATTACTAATGGATTCAACGTCGTATAATTGGTTGTCAATTTTGTAATATGATGTCTTCTGACCCAGCATGTGGCGATGCCCGGTCTGAACATCATCTGGTATAGGGTGATTGATCGATTACCTGTTAAATTTCACTATCTTGTTTTTATAAAGGGATGGCAACTTCTAATCAAATATATTAGGCATAGTTATATAAATATCTTCCATGAAAGCTTACAGCCATTTTTATTCTATCTACGACCGCGAGAGGTCATGGCCGGTTTGACAACATACTTAATAAAGCCGTTGTGTCGCCGTATTCTAGCCATGATGAAATATTGCAGAAATAGTTCTCAACTTCCCTCAACGAACTGGAAATGTTGGCTACTCGGCTAAATTCATGATCCGGTGTCGGATGCATCGGACCAGCCTTGGCCAAGTGGTATGAGGCTCGACCGTTGCACCGGAAGACGGGAACTCCAGAACCGGATCGCTAGTCGAACGAACATAGAACATGGGACATGGCGGGGAGCCGAAGGGCCGACTCTACTAGATCCGCTCGAGCTTACAGTTGAATATTGAAAATCCTCCCAGATGATCCAAAATGATCCTGTAAGTAGTGACTAATCGACAAGCTCATGCTGCGAGCGATAGTTTTTGTAGCTCAAACATACCGAGCGTTTCTTATTAAGATATGCTGTTAGCGAGTCTATACAGTGATGTTCGTTCAAAATAAGCTAACGACCAGATATCTATGGCAGACTTTACAGGCAGACTCAACATTAGAATATGACGTAATGGGAAACATGGCTTTCTCACAGGCTGAAGTCCCCGGTACGACTTAAATCCTCGAAAGGGCAGGTGACTGTCATCTTCTATTCTAGCTTAGAGGTTTGTAGATAGGAAGACGATGCGAACCATTCCGAATTCAAGCTTCTAATACACTAGCCGAAAGCGAACTAAATACTTGTACCAAGAATAGTCCATGGAGCCGTCCCATTCGGCTGTTGGCGGTGTTGTCATAATGCGTCAACTAGTCGCATTCAAGGCGGATAGGTATGGTAGCTCTCGCCCAATACACACATACATACGGTGATATTCGAGAATCGTGCGTTAGGGTACTACCTTTACCACAATACAGACACTTCTCGCCCTCCTGCACAATACATCAATAACTCAGTAGTTCATTGCCAAGAGCTTTCTCGTCACATTAGTACCGCATTTGCGTAAGCACTTACCATGCAGTATCTTGAGGCGGGATCGCAATCTACTCTCTCCACGAGCGTTCCAAGAAAGCCAGAGATACGGTTAGTGGTGGGAAGTTTCTCTGCTTCTAGAAGAACGCTTCGCTTAGTCACCTAACCGAGGTAATATCCCTTGGCAATTCGATATCGGTAAAGGATGTAGGCAAAGTCGACCATCAACAAACCATCATGAGTCATTTGGTGAAGAGGACGGGCCTGGCCAATATCCGAATTCCCGTCACAATCGTGACCGCCATTTCCTTGCTATGAATAGGCGCTTCTGACTCCGACTCGCCCGATCGTGCCGGGAAACGAGGGGGGTGCGTTCGAAAGGTCGAGCGGCCTTCTTGGCAGTAATTACCGAAGAGTTACAATGGTAGTCATGTCTTGGCGCCTGGCTGAGACGCGGCACGGTAGAAACCAGTTTTGAAGAGGTGTGCTCCCCCACATTTCGTTAAAACATGGCCTGACGAGAGGACAAGACATGATAGGAGACCAAACCAATGCTCTGTAATCGGCTCGTGAGTCTGGCGAATTTACAGCAAGAGCTATTTTAGGTTGTCAGACGGCATGCTCGGTTGGATTCTTCACGCCACTAGTGAATTTCGCGAACACACGAGCGTCGGGACCGATGTTACCTGCGGCCCGGCTCCAAGCTCGGTGATTTTATCAGCGCGTCGTAACACCGAACGCCAGTAATATCTGTCGTTGACGGGACGGGGCTTTGGCGAGAATTTGGTAAGCAACGAGATCACGGGTTGACTGTAACGTTGACTGCATTGAGGGGCCAAAAGATCATACTGAGTATTTCAATACTGTCAAAAGAGGGGGACAGTAGAGGAAGACGCTAGAGGAAGACGCTTAACAGATCCCGATGATGCGAGGGTTATCCCAGAGAACAAATGGCCTAGATTCTCTAACGTCAGCCACGCTCCTCTAAGATGGAAGGGGTCAAAAGCTCTTCACTCCAACTGACGTCCTCCTATTCAGCTGTACCCCTGAGGAGTGGCAGTGAGATACGACTCTAAAATTGCCCCATACCATTATTACAGGTGACTTCGATCGTCGAATAAGCACAGCGGCACAGCCAATCCTGATCAGGGATGTTTAGGAGCTGTTGAAGTTGCAATGTCGTTTAGACATGCACATAAGACCATGTCGTGATACCTTGGCTCGTATTTGCCGAGCTGGCTACGGTAGTGCATGCTTAGGAGAATATAGAGGAAACAGAGTTTCGATGCGTCCTAATTAGCTTTTTATGATTATCGAAGGAGAGAACGCCAACTACGACGGTGGCTGTCAAAAGTTCCACCAGATCTGTACACTAGTTGTTATGTTCGGGGTAAATTTGCTGACACCAGGGGGGGGTGCAGCAATTAGAAAACTGCAGACTGACAACAGTCTCATGTAGTACCTAACTAGAGCTTTTACGTCTCCAAGGCTAGACTTGATACTCTCAAATGGTCAAATCTACAAAACAAACGCGTGGATGAGTTGGAGAATCAACCTAGCGCTTAGTGTAGCCGTCGAGATGTTAGGGCCCGGGAGTCTGTAAACCGAGATAGATGACGACGCCTTCAAGGATGACGGGGCATTCCGTAGCGTAGTGGGGCATTAAGTATACTATAGATTGTAATGATATGCAGCTAAACCTAATATAACGACAATGTTAGCTGCAAATAGGGTAACTCCTGCAAATAGAATCAAACAGAGATGGTCTTATCCCCACAAATGCGAAGATTGTGGCCAAGTCCTGGCCTGGAACTGCCTGGAGCTAATGCGAGTTCACATTTAAATTACTGACTGCATCTAGTATATTGAGCCTCCATTTCCTGTCCATTTCCCCATTACCGATACAGTCTGTACCGGGTTTTAGAAAGATATTTCCCGATTAGTTGGAATCGGCTCTTAAGATCTGTCGGAATTAAGAGTTGCTGTATTAGGACAGGGCAGGGGTTTCCACACTTGTCACTATATGACGCTACAATAACATAATGATAACGTTCAGCTAACGTTACCTGGTTCTCGGCGTTGTCACACGACATTGACTTTGAATCGAGATTTGGAGACACACACTGACCAAACTTCTTCATGTCATCTTTCCTAGCAGCTCAACGATGACCAGTTGGTGATTAATCTTTAGAAATACGGGAGCAGCGGGGACGGGAAGGCTAGTGCCTGTGTTTGTTTGGACACCCCCGTTTAGATATGCCCCAGCTCCCATGCGATCCAACCCTGCGGTAAGTCCTGCTAGCGAATTAAAGTAACATCAGCCCTCGAGCCAAGAACAAAAAAGGGCCAAGGTAGTGGTACCACACTGAGAAAGGATTATTGCACGCGTGCACGCGCCGTATTAATGACGAGACTGCCCCAACAGGGTAAAACTACCTACTAGTATGTAAAGATTGACAGGGCACTTTCGTATTGCGTTAGTACCCAGGTATCCCGTGGCTATCGTAGTAACCCTGATCCCTGGTGTGCATTAGGTACTATTATAGGTAGTGTAGTGCTATCTAGTGTACTAGACTAGATACTCAGTCAGTGCTCAGTACACTAGCAGTGCACTAGTGTAGACTACTATGCATGTACACAGTATCCCCACGTGCGGGACAACAAGCTTGGATGCCTGGATGTGGGAAAAACGGTGGGGAGCCCAGTAATTGGCTTGCGCGTCCCTCCCGAATGGAGCCGCAGTTTCCTTGCAAGAGATCCATACTTAGTACCAAAGCCGCGATATTGCATTAGTTTATACTGCTGTCGGCCTGAGTACGTGGACAATACCCTCGTTTATCTCTGCGTTCATCCCGTTTAGTGTTATATGACCGCCATTCTTAAGTGCACACGCATCTGACCCGCAATGCGAGATACCGGCTGCCCTACAGTAGTGTATGCTTAAGCTACGGCTAGAGGCGACTAGATCCGGGGAAATTATGCGTTTCACGAACCTCATGCGTTCGACAAGATAAGTAGTTCTATGAATAGTTTACACTATCTAGTGTACCTACGTGAGGTTAGGTAATAAAAATAACCCACGGTGCGAAGCGGCTCTGTGCCGCGTGCGTGGCCCACGGACGTTATATCGCCCAGGATCAGATACTCGTGATGAACGCCTTGTGCTTAAACATCACTAGTGACTCGTGAGGGCATGAAACAAGTTGAGGGCGAGCTCGATGCCTAGTTGCCCTTGCAAGCTGCCATCCCTTTACGAACCGATTCTATGAGCTGACCGGGTCGTTGGGCAGGTTTACCGGTAGGTAGCTCGAAGTTACACTCCAGCTGACTGCCGCCACCTACGTAACCGCGCTGTTCGAGATACCCTCCTCCTACGCCAACCGAAGACACAAGCCAAGGGCTGAGAATTACTTAGCCATTACAAACTTAGCTCAGCCAACGTAGAAGCGGGCTACAGGTTACTATCAGCCGCAACGGTTTGCAACGTTTTCGGGTTAAACCAGACCGACTGAAGTCCCCTTGTGAGCACAACAGCCAACAGTGAGGGGTGACTAAGGTAGAGACAATCCTTACGATAGACTACTGCATATACGGTGGCCCTACCCTTGTCTTCACTTCATATAATGACCCGCTGTTTAGTCCTTGTCCGATTGCTCGCCCTGTCACACAAAATACGATATTTCCGCGTCTCCTGAACTGCATGCAGGTACACTACACACATGAGATGAGCAGGGATTATTCGCATTTCCCCTGTCCCCTGGTCTGTGCGTCGCGAAGCTGGTGATATGATCGAATTTGGTGATATTGGGTTCCCAACGATGCATAGGCATGAGCAATGGAGGTCTACACTAGTCAGTCAGTAACCACCTTCCAGGTTCGTTCGACGGTGCTTGGCCTCGAACTTTGCACATTTGTAAGCCTCTCTTCTAGTCAAGTTAACAGTGTTGGTGTGCTTAGCAGAAATATCTCTTGGGCTGAACAATATGATTATTCATACCTAATGAGCCCACCTACAATGGCTCGGCTCGGAAGCTTGGAGGATACCCTTCGACTAGGTAGGGTTCCATCACGGGGACTAGTAATTTTAATAGGACATCTGACCTGTTAAGGGCATTGAAATCGTGCCTGATCCATTCAATGTGGGTACTGATGGCCTTTGTCGTTGTTAGGAGATGCTGACGACGACGAACTGCAGCTAGATGCCCTCACACCGTTCAACTTCTCGAACGGCATCGGATGAATATAGCAACCCGTCTGGTGTATCAGGCGACCGCGGCCTCTAGGCCTTTTACGAATTAGACCCATGCGGCCCCTTGATAATATTGGATCAATACATCAAGAAACTCTGCACGAGCCATCTCTCATGTATTGAGTATCGACTTTCGATGTTCGGCGATATTTACCGAACCAGTTTACACGAATAGTGCATGCTGAGATACCATCGATGGCCATGAACGAGGCTTATGGGGGGTTGCGGTCGTATGGACGCTTTTTGCTAGCCCTCGTTTTCGGGCGGGACAAAGAGAGCGCCACTTGCTGCTCGTCGTTAGCTAGGTATATAAATATCGTCATGGTCCTTCATCATAATGAGAATCAAGCAGCAACGACAACAGCACCCGACAGCTGGTTCGGATAGTCTCTCTCTTCAACACTGCCTCTTTTATTAGTACTTACCTAGACATTCCTTCTCGACATGCGCTTCTTTACTCTTTTATCTGGCTTGACAGCCATAGCTTCTCCGGTGCTCGTTGCTGCAGCGCCTTATACGGGATCTTCCAGCCTCAGTTCCAGACAGGATGACGGCTCCTGTACATTTGACTCTGCCACTGCTCCTAGCTGCTGGGGGGATTACTCGCTCTCTACCGACTGGTACCAGGAGTCTCCTGACACAGGTGTAATCCGGGAGTACTGGTTTGATGTCGTCAACAAGACGCTTGCTCCTGATGGCGTTGAGCGCATAACTCTCAGCATTAACGGGTCGATACCTGGCCCAACAATCACGGCTGACTGGGGTGACACCATTGGTAAGCTTTCGATCACCACCCCGGCGCTTTGCTCGGAACAGCACACTAACTATCATGTAGTGATTCATGTGACGAATAGTATGCAAAACAACGGCACCAGTATTCACTGGCACGGTATCCGTCAGGTCAACAGCACCGCCCAAGACGGTGTGGCCTCGATCACCCAATGCCCCGTGGCCCCAGGCGACAGCATAACCTATACATGGAAAGCCACACAGGTAATCGTTCTATGAACTTGTCGCTAGAGATGCCGCCATACTAATAATTAATTAGTACGGAACCACCTGGTATCACAGCCATTTCTCCCTACAGGCTTGGTGAGTATATGATCACGCCCGCTATGTAAGGGTTTAGGCTAATGGTCTCCAAGGAATGGCGTATTTGGTGGTATAGTCATCCGTGGGCCTGCCTCTGCTCCATACGACGAAGATAAAGGCATCGTTATGCTCAGCGACTGGTTCCATCAGACTACCGACCAGCTATACGCTCAAGCTTCGAGTGGTGGGCCACCAATAGCCAACAATGGTCTTATCAACGGCCTCAATGTGTACGGAAGCGGCGGCTCACGCTTCGAGACCCAATTCGCTAGCGGGGATTCATATCGTCTGCGGTTAGTAAACACGGCAATAGATACGATGTTTAAGTTTAGCATCGACAACCACACGTTGACGGTCATCTCAGCCGACTTGGTGCCCATTGTTCCATTCGATACGACTGCACTTAACGTCGGCATCGGCCAGCGATACGATGTCATCGTTAAGGCTGACCAGGAACCGGGAAACTACTGGTTGCGCGCTATCCCCCAGCTCACTTGCAGCAGTAACGAAATGACGCTCAATATCACGGGTATCGTGACTTACGACGACCTGCCCGTCCAAGACCCCGTAACAGCTCCCTGGGCATATGTTGATGACTGCGCCGACCCGGCGCTTGGGACGCTTGTTCCCTTTGTTAGCCTAGATGCGGAGGCCGCCACAACAGAACAGGTTATGGACGTTGGCTTGGCTATTGTCAACGGCTTCTTCAAGTGGACCCTGAACTCCAACACATTCCTCTCGGATTGGGGCGAGCCAAGTAAGTCGCACCAGACATATAGATGCCGTCGTACTGGGAAAACTAACCGCCTCTTCCCTCTAGCCCTCGCAAAAGTCCTAACCCCCAGCTCTGTCTTCACAGACGAAGAAAACATAATCACGCTGAACCAGACGAATACGTGGACTTATCTCGTTATCGAGTCGGCGCTCGGCTTGGTGAGTGCAATTTGCGGACACGGAACCGTGCACAGAGGCTAACAATCTCCAGGAACATCCATTCCACTTACACGGCCACGACTTCTTCATCTTAGGCCAGAAGCCTATGGTGACCTTCGGAGATGACTCGGAGCTCAACCTCTCCAACCCGATGCGTCGCGATGTGGCTATGATTCCCGCGTCTGGATACCTAGCCATTGCCTTCCAGAACGACAACCCAGGTGTCTGGCTTGCACATTGCCACGTGAGTCCTTCTCCCTTCGTATCGCTCTCCGGGCGTTCACACAGCTAACCATTCCGCGACATTCAGATCGGCTGGCACACATCCCAGGGTTTCGCGCTGCAGCTCGTAGAACGCGAAGCCGATATCCCGGTGGCCTCGAACATGGAGACGATCGAAGACACATGTACTGCCTGGAACACCTACCAAGACGCCGTCGACCTCGTGCAGGAAGATTCCGGTGTCTAATCGCAATTAATCGCCTTCCGAGAGCTTTGTCGTCAAAGCCTTTATACGCCGCTCGCTTCTGATGTTGAAACAATCGTTTAGCTGTCCGGTCCGCGCCGGGGCGCTGGAGTCCTCGGTTGCTTCACCTCCGCTCATTCATACATTCCTTCCACTCATTCGTCCACTTAGTCGAAGTAATCCGAAATGCGCTCTTTTGAGACTAGCTAGTCGTTTCGCTCGTTGTGCCCGGAGCGTGCACATGCACAATAACGCTCATCGATCCCCTCATTTGCTTAGCAACAAGAAGGAGTCTTTCGAAGACAGACCACTCATTCAAACCGTGCCACTCTTTGGCAGTTTTTCCTAACCCATGCCATCGCAAACATCCATTAAGATATCATTCTTTAATATTTAGTCAGGGTATCGAAGGTCGAGTATCGGTCGGTTCCCAGCGTGGATGGGGGTAATAAAGGGTATGTGAGGGGGGAGGGGGAGAGATGAGGAGGATTTGGGGATATTTATGACCCGTGAATGAAATAAGAAAAAACACGCAGCGATATTTTGCCATAGTAATTTACATTACATTTAATTAAGTTTCCGCGTTTCTAGACCGCCGCTGTGACCTGACCATCTGATGAGTTCGTCTCGCTTACAGGTATTAATATAGACTCCCTTCTGATGACACCATAGTCTTTTGCTGAATTAGGCAATTTCTTTCTTTTCCTCGTCATACGCCATACCATTAGTGTATTACCCATCTAGGCGCGCAGGAAGTAACGGCACGCCTCACCCACTTATTTCACTCTACCGGGATGAAGCTAAGCCGGTTTTAGAGGTGCCAAGAGGGTTTCTAGTGTGCATACCTCTTAAGTTAAATTCTTATTCTGAAGCTGTTACATAAGGCACTGCCATAGGTATAGAGAGCACATAATTAATGAAAGGTCTGTAAAGCGACACAATATCCCGAGAAACAATTTGAATATATGCTGTTTTAATATGTTTGTTATGCTGAAGCGAAAATACAAATTGTATATCTCGCTCGTTATTTGATGTGCAACTGGGCCTAGGTAGATACCTAGATAACTTCATCACAGGTACACAAGTCATTTGCCATGGTCCAATGACGTACCAGAACCAGCCACGGTAGATCAACACCACAACTCGCTTGGATACAACTCTATCGCAGATCCCATACATACCTAACCTAGCAGACCTAGGTACCTGGATAGGACCGGCCTAGCTTGGTGCACTCCTCTTACTCAGCATCCCTCTCCTGTAAGTCACCTTTGTACCTGATCGCTCCCATCTTAGATAGTACGACTTCATGATTACCTTAGTTACTCATATCAGTGTATACGAAAACAAAAAAAGGGAATATAATATTCTCCGATTCTTAATCCGGCCCTTTTCTTTATCAATCGTGGCAATTGGATAGGTATCCCGGGCATTTCTTTCCTATAATTTTCCTGAAAGGCCCGAATTGTCTCTTTGTAATCCAATCGCAGGTCCTAGCACCGGCTCTGCAATTTGGCTTTCGCTCCCCGGAAACCACTAAGCGAAGCTATAATTCCCCGCATTTTAGCATTAGTCTTAGCATACCTACTCAGTACTGAGCTTATCCACCAACCTACAGTAGTGTACAGTAGACCAGTTGGGGTTTAACGGATAAAATCGTGAGGGGATGGCGTTGGGGTTGATGGGGGTTCTGTGGGGAAACATCCCATGTCTACTAGTAGGTAGTGGCGGTCTGTATGTCCAACCGAACCCAAGTCATGGAGCAGACTGATGGAGTAAGTAATCGTCGGTATCACATAGCCATATTAGTACTAGCTGTGTCTTATACACACCTTGTAGTTAACCATCTTCTGAATTATGAGCGAGCAGACAGATGGGGAGGAGTATTTGGGGTGGTTTTAGAGTGAGGGTGTGAGTATGGAATGCCTATTATCTTGATTTTTTGTGTCAACTGGGCTGCCTTGCTCGGAATCTCAGGGTGAGGTCTAACCAAACTTGTTCATCGGAGTAGGAGAGAAATTGCCCTCCTTCTAGTTAGGTATCTTCTAGCCTTATGTAGGTCACTTCCAAGGTTGCTGTAGACTACCGGTAGACCACGCGGTACTTATTAGACTACTAGGTAGTAGAAGCTGCAACCAAAACGGCCGGGGTAAACATGGGGTAACAGCAGACAATAAAACCATTGCCATATCCCTTCTTCGAATCACTCCGCTCGTACTTCGCTGCTATTCTTGGTTTGAAAAAAACTCAATCTACCTGCCGTCCTTTTTGCACCGGGCGCATTATCAGATAAAAATACCTTACTTCTTTCGACGCCATTTCGCGACCCATGGAACCAACCAGCGGTCCAGTTGCGCCGTCTAAAGCTACAGATGAGAATGTGGCTACGGTTGCAAGTCACATTTCAGATGCCGGGCGCCCATCCTCCTCACACGATGACGCCAAATCCACTAAATCCGCCAACATCGATGCTGGGGGCGTCGCCAACTTACAACAGGCCGTAGCGAGAGGGCTGCAACCCCCCGAAATTATCCTGCGGTTAACGCCCGAAGAGCGCGTTGCCCTCGAAAAGCGCCTCGTGAGGAAGATTGACTGGCGTCTACTTCCTATGATTATCATCATGTGTAAGTGCCAATGCTTCTTATCCCTTGGCGACCCTAAAAAGGCTTATCTGCTGGCGGCGTGCGCGCTTGAAGAAGACACCGACGCCAGCCTGTTTACTTTTGCTTGGCGACCCTTGAAAATTATTGCTAATTGACCTTTTGGGACACAGATATCTTGAACTATATTGATCGGTCGGTGAAACACAAATCCCGTGGAGTCGAGAGATGCGCTTTCTAATGTAGCACAGAAATAACATCGCCGCTGCAAAATTGTCTGGCTTACCCGAAGATCTCAACCTGAAAGGAAATGAGTTCCAGGTGAGCTTATAGAGTATCCTACGGCGCTGTCTAGCATGGTATTAATACATTCGGGTAGACGGCCGTTAGCATTCTATTTGTTGGGTAAGGCCATCAGTATTTGATCAAAGGGCTCCCTTATGTCTAACTTGATGGGATTTTAGTTACTTATTAGTGCAAGTCCCTTCGAACTTGTTTTTGAGCAAAATTGGATTACCTGGACTATACCTGCCGATTTGCGTAAGTCAAACCTAGTATAACCGCGATAATCATGTTATGGTAAACACTAAAATACTGACTTAATCTTATCTAGATGGCAGTATGGGGCGTTATTTCAGCATCTACCGCAGCAGTGAAGGTGAGCGAGTGCAGGTAGACTTTAAAGGGAGAACATTGAGAACTAATTTGGCGCTAGAACTTTGGCGGCTTGATCGCGGTGCGATTCTTCCTGGGTTTTGTCGAAGCAGTCTACTTTGTCAGTACTACCACACCACATCTAAAGGTCTAACGTGCCGATACTAATATGGGTGGTGATAGCCTGGGTGCCTGTACTATCTTAGTTGTTGGTACACGAGAAAAGAACTCGGGCTACGAACCGCTCTCTTATATTCGGGTGCACTTATATCTGGTGCCTTTTCCGGCCTGATTGCAGCCGCCATTAATGCAAATTTAGATGGCGCAATGGGCTTCGGTGCCTGGCAATGGCTCTTCATTATCGAGGGTGTAATCACTGTAGCCGTCGCATTCATAGCGATTCCTATCCTGCCAAATTTCCCACGAACAACCAAGTGGCTCACCGAGGAAGAGAAAGCTCTTGCGATCTGGAGGCTAGAAGAGGACGTTGGTGAGGATGATTTGGCCGGTGAGGAGCAGTCGGTATTGCACGGCGCAAAGATGGCGTTTACTGATATGAAAACCTATATTTTGGTAAAGTCTCTCCAAAATACTCATCTATCAGCTCGGTTGCACTAACCAAACACCGGTTGCTAGCTCCTTTTGCTTGTTGGTATTGTATCATCTGGAGGCGTGTCGAACTTCTTGCCGGCGGTTGTCAAGACTCTGGGATACGACTCCGTTAAGACGCTTCTATTGACAAGTCCCCCTTACGTCCTAGCTGTCATCACCTCGGCTTTGAATGCCTGGCATGCAGATCGAACTGGAGAGAGGTTTTGGCACATTACACTCTCGCTATGCTTTGCTCTCATAGGCTTCATCATTGCTGCAACCACCACAGCAATAGGCCCACGATACTTTGCTATCATGATTATGGTAAATTGGCGGAACCTAGTCCAACCTATAGATAATTGTTAACATTGAGGTCCTCAGATCCCTGGAGTATACAGCGCTTTTGTTGTAGCACTGGCCTGGATTAGCAACACAATGCCTCGACCCCCAGCCAAACGAGCTGCTGCCCTGTCCTTCATCAACGCTACATCAAATGCGACTAGCATTTATGTGAGCTATCTGTGAGTCTTCCTACAATATTTGCGCAAAAACGGATGGAGGGCATCAAGCTAACAAGGGAAACAGGTACCAAGATTGGATGGCTCCTCGTTACGTTATCGCGTTTGGTGTGAACAGCGGGACTACCCTGCTCGCAATTGCGTCGGCTTTGATTCTACGGATTATACTTACGAGGTTGAATAGGAAGCTTGATCAGGGTATTCGTGTGGAGGGTGCTATCAACGCATTACCAGGACACGCAGCTGAACATGGATTCAGATTCAAGCTATAGATTTCGGGGTGGGAGTCCATAGAAGAAACATCCTGAACAAAGCAATGATAAGCCATAGATGTAATAGTAGTGCCCTAGGAAATTATCACTAGCACATTTAGAATAACAGATGTAACTTCTGCACACGTGCTGGCACCAACACATTATATGATCTCCATGTCTACCTAGGAAGTAGGTATTCTGACTTGTTACGTGGGCCTAACAACATTGAACCAACCTATCTTCTCTATATGGGCAACTGCAATTAATTGTCTTCAAGATATCCTCGGGTTTTCGCACCTTCTTAGGTACGTTAGCTTGCCTCAACCTACCTTCATCTACCTACATATCTATCTCGTAACTTTACCCTTTTCACAATAGATTCTTCAAATCTTCTGGTCTCCGTATCTTCGCCGTTATTGCCCTTCTTAAATCTCATAACCTTGGCCATCCTCACTTCATCTTCTCTCTAGTACAACACCTTCTCACAGTACGATACCTTTTCTCAGTGCAACATCTTCTCTCTAGTACTCTAGTACAACATCTTCCCACAGTACGATACCTTTTCCCAGTGCAACCTCTTCTCTCCAGTGCAATAGGGCAGCAAGGGTAAGTTTGTCTGTTGATTTTGGTCTCGCTACTGTCTTTCCTACCTATCACAATCTATTATTCTCTCATGTTGTTATGATACCGTTCCCCTTTGCTCGGCTGATCTCGAATACCAACCGGGTCTATCTCTATAATTTCACATCCACTTACTTACCTTCGCCTTTTCAAACAACTTCATCTTCACACACAACTCTTCGCTTTTCTCCATTTTCCGTGCGCATATCTTCTGATCCTGCCCACTCAGTTCCTATTATAGCACTCTCTCGTTTGTACAGTGAAAACATTATTCTCTAAAGGTAAGCGTGACACGCACCTTCCTCCCTTCCTTCCTTCCAATCTGACCCAACCCTTTTTTCTCCTTTCGGCTCATCCAAACCAGCATCCCGCACCTACAAGCAAAACCACTTTCCCTTTACAGAAGAAGATTCATTGCCTGTTTGTTCCGCACAATCTCGCTGCTTACGTGATAATTATTAAACATACAAGAGTGGCTTTGATATGTGATACCTGACAGTTACCAACCTACCTTCTCCTGTACTGAAGATAGAGGTCACTATTTACACTTGGATCTCTCCTTATTGACATTACCTACCTATTACACTCGTACTTGACGGTTGCCAAGATACAACTTGTTCCTCCCTCCTCTCGGTTGCATCTTTACCTCTATTGATCAAGTTCAAGCACCACTTCCCTTGTTGGTCCCTATACCGACCCAGCTATCCCTAGAAGTGCAGCCCGCAACACAGATTTATATTTTCCCCGGGCAATTGAAGCTATTTATAGGCTCGTTGCCGTCCTTCTACTGAACACTCTACCGCGGACGAGATTCTCATCAACCTTCTCACCAACCTTCTTCATTCCTATAGAACAAAAAGACCCTTTCCTCCCTGCCACTTCTTTTCCTTGTCCTTTAGCATTTATCCCGTGTTTAAGCGGTTTTTTCACGGTTGTTTATTTAGTGGTTGTGGCCAAAAGCACAGTTTACCCCTTTCCGACCGCTCCTAATCAACCTGCTGATATAGATAGTTATTCTTCGGGATTGGTTGAAGCCATGGCCGAAAAGCCCCGTCGCCAGGCTGCTGTCGTAAAACGTTCTGTCTTATTGGCTCGAAAGGTTGAGACAGAGCTTTTCGAGCATCCCGATGAAGACGAGGCCAAAACCAGCCATGCGAGGCCGGAGAAAAAGGGCAGATGGGATGCTTACAATAGATTTACCAATAAAGAGGGTAGGGTAACAAGCTCTGTCTACAGAAACTGCACTTACTAACTAATCCACTTGGTTAGACTTGAAGAATTTCTTTTCTGGCCATGACTACCGCCGGTATAGCCTCATGGACCGCGAGAATTTTGCCAAGTTCGCCATCCAGAAATTGCTTGATAGCCACCCCAAGGACAATTTCGAGACTACAGGTGAAATCATGAAGAATGAGTCTATCGTTGAACCGTTAGGTGAGCTAGGCGCACTGGGCAAATTGGCGAGTGCGATCAAGGCTGATGTACAGCAGGACGTAGACGCCGAGGTTTGTTAGATGCAGAGATCTTCACTTTATTGACGCTGACAATATTATTAGATTCCTCCTCAAGATCTCACTGCTCGCATGTCTAAGGCCGATGGCAATGAGTTCACACAGAAGATCGGCGCAGCTGCTCAGTCAATTATCGCCGCCAGCCCTAACAGTCTCGGTCCCCCCATCAATCCTTGCGCGGCATATCTGAAGATGACAAAATGTGGCCAGTATGGTCGCAGCAATTCGACAGTGTGGAAATCGCCTTTCTTCCCGAGATTGGATAATGAGGAAGGGCGTCGTGGCCTGCTGGACCATCAGGTCACAGGGATAGTCTGGCTACTCTCTAGAATGTTTGGTGATCTTCCTACATTGAAGTACAAAGATCCCAATACTGGAGAATATCACTTGAGCGCTGGAAACTCATACAATGCGAAACTTCTCAGAGGCCCCAGATACTTCGGTGGGATCCTGGCCGACTCGATGGGCCTTGGAAAAACACTTATCGCGGTTGCCTTGGTACACCTGTTCATCAGTCAAGGACTTAATATTATGAAAGCTAAAGATGGAACGGCCAAGCACCGTCCCATTCTACTATTGGCTCCAAATGCCACTGTGGCATGTCAATGGGTGCAAGAGTTAGCTCAGGTTATCGACGAGTCTATCCTACGGTCTATTCTACCTAGCATTATAGTCTCTGGTCCTGGTCTAGAAGAACCAAGCGACGAATTCCGGGTCACTCATCTAGCCCGTGACAGCTTCAAACAGTGGCCGGCCGCTATCGACTACGTGTGGGACGAGAAAGACCCTCAGGCATCCAAGGCAATCCTCATTATGACAATGGAAAGTTGGGCGGCGAGGACCTGCGTCCGGGAAGAGGCACAGGAAAATGAAACGGAATGGATCTCAACCTTCACTCAACAAGGACGAGGATTTTCACTTGTCATTGTTGACGAAGCTTATAAAGTGAAGAACCCTAACACCAGGAATTGGCGATCAGTCTATCTCCTTGAACGCCAGTTTACGCTCCTCATAACAGCCACACCGTGTATGAACACACTCACTGACATATTCGGACTTGCGAGGTTGCTGTGGACTAGGCCTGAGAAATACTTGAAGCGGGATCCTAAAGTGTGGAAGAAGGTCGAAGATAAGTTTCAAGATTTGAAGGACCTTTTCCTTCTCGACGACCTCGATATCTCACACCAGCATCAGCTAGTGGCAGGACGCCCGGCTTTGCTTGCTAAATTTCTATGCAAGTCGAGGAACTCGAGAACGCACGATATCAATCTAACGCGCGACTACCTGAGGTACTTCGAAAGACTTGCCATGTTGAAGAGATCACCGAGTTCTTACCTCTATTCTTATTGGGATAAGACCAATGCCATCTCCCTAGAGGGTCTCTTTCCAAGGACCGAGAATTACACTGTCGACATTAGTCCTGGAGAGGCCCATGACGAGAAATACCAAAAGGTGCACATCGATCTCCTCATCCGGTATCTCGAAGGGTTGAGGGATTGGGGGGGAGGTGCTGCTGGTAAACGGTCCACGAAGCAAAAGCCCAAGAAAGAAGAAGATAAGGCCAAGGAACCTATCGTGCGCTCTAACAGGTTCTTTCAGATCGCCTCTTCTTCGTTGGATGTGTACGATCTGGACAGGATCATCACAGCGAATGGACATTCAACACTGGCACACAAAGTCGCCGAAATGCGCGAGAACGAAGTGAACCTTCTCCGCCTAGCGCAGTTCTTGGTATTGCCGACTGAGAAACCCCCAAATACTCACGTCGGCTGGATGGAACTTGCTACTCGGAACTCACCTATCCTTCGCTACATCCTCCGTTATATTAACGAGAATATCCTAACTAGAGAGGAGAATGGAAAAATCAAGAAGCTGCTAATCATCGAGCACAATATCATGGTCGCTTTCTACTACGAACTCGTTCTACAGTTCTTGGGCTTTGAGTGCCGATGCATGCACGCGCAATTGTCTTTTGATGAACGCCAGAAACTCGTCGACAGCTTCAACAGTAGTGATGATGACTCGTGCCAGATCTTGATCCAGCTATACACGGTTGGTTTCGCCGGCACGAACTTGCACAAGAGCTGCTCGCGGGTCTTGGTCGCTTCTCAGTCTCACAGTCTCCAGGTCCAGTGGCAGGCTATCTACCGAGTTATCCGGGTGAGTTCCCCCCTGCTATTACCATTATTAGATCGACTGTCAGGGATATGCTAATCAGTCACAGGTCGGCCAGAATTCAGACGTCACCGTCCATAGACTGAAGCTCAAGAACTCCTACCATGCATTCCGAGAGAGTCGCCAGATCGAGAAGATCCTCCCCGAACTTGGCGCAAGAGCACAAGGGAAAACGAAGCAAGTACTCGTTCGACTTCTAAATCTCTTCCAGTACGAGGTCCGCGAAGCATGGAATTCTCCGGAAGGTCAAAAGCTCCTGCGAGACAAAAACCTACGTGACGATGACGAATTTAAGGAAGAAAAGGAGCGTGCCCCTAAGAAACCTAACTCTAACTTTCTAGCCGGGGTTAATAAGAACCACCCCAAGATCAAGATCGAAGCCGTATCCTCGGGAAATCCCTTCGTCTCAAACAGACCCCGACCCGACTCACCGGCCACTACGGGTTCTAATCCAAAGAAGCGCAAGCTAGATGCCATAGAACCCAGCATGGAAAACGACCTAAGCGACATGGACGACGACCAAAGCGACATGGACGACGACCTAAGCGAGTTCTTCGAGCTGCGCACGCGAGACGACTACTACCGAGAATTCATCGACCTGCAACACCCAACCAAGAGGGCCTTCAGCCACACGAAGAACAACCTGCGCCGTCTACTATCGTACGGTTACGATAATGGGAAGCTATCAACGGAGCCGTGGGCCGAGAAGGACCTCGCGAACCCAGCGGTCCTGGAGCGCGCGCTGGAACTCATGCTACGCGTACGACTAGGCGCAAAAGACATCACTATGCTGCCGTTCCCGACAATCGATCTATCCGCCGCGCCATCCTCTCGCCGGGTGTATCTCCAGAACCTTCTCTCGGAGACGCGTCACACAGACCAGGACCTCGACGTCGCTGCACCGGCTGCGAGCAAAGACCCGAGGGAGACGCTGCGGGGACAGATCTGGAGAAGCCGCTTGCGGAGATCGATGCAGATCTGAAGGCGCAGGCTCGATTCGGAGAGATCTGATCTGATCCGGCAGCGTGAGAAACGGCGCGAGGAGCGTGATTGATCTTACGAATTATGCTGATGAAGACGCTTGTTAGAATGCTAAGGGGATGGGGATTATGATTCATTATGATGGGGAGGGGGAGGGGGTTAGGCAAGAGGATGAGATGGATGTCGGCCGATCTCGAGAATCCTACTATGGTATTGGTGCAAAGGACAACATGCGGGAGTATTCTCCCTTTAGTAAGTGGTACCACGAAGATTCTTGTGTTGGCTTTATAGGCAGACAGTCTAACAGTCTCCCAGCTATCAAATGTCTTCGGCAGGAAGATTAAAAAGGAGACGTGGTTAACGTGGGTTTAGGCTTGGGCTCGGGCTTGAGAGACTCCTATCATTATTACCTTTCAACGCGACGTGCTAGGCGTTCAAGAAGACATATATGAAAAATGGGTGATATTGATGAGATGCGTGGTAAGGTAGACGGTAGATGGGTCCTTATTTATATTCTTTCTCCGCTATGCATATCGTATCAAACATCATTTGTCTTATACAGACCAGACAAATTCTAGTCAATAAAGTACACTTGCGTTGAGAACGCTAAACGACCATGGTGGTGGAGATGCTAGCATTCGACATCTATAATCTGTTTATTCTATTATACTCATAATCGTGCGTGTCTCATGCCTAAATAACATTCTTAAGCTCCTGGCCAGCCAAGAACCTCCGCAAATTATACGCAATAAGCGCCTCGGCGTCCTGCGGCCGACCACCAGCAGCATGGGGACTGACGATGCAATTCTTCGCCTTGTACAGCCTCGACTCGGCAGGCAAGGGCTCCTTAACGAAAACATCCAAGGCCGCACCGCCGATCTCGCCCTTCTCTAGCGCGTCGGCCAGCGCGTCCTCGTCGATGGACGTGCCTCTTCCGACATTGACAACCCACGCGTGCTTGGGCAGAAGCTTCAACCGCTCGGCGTTTAGGGCGTTCTTGGTGCTCTCGGAACCGGGCAGGATCATGACGAGCGCGTCTGTTTGCGGGAGGAGTTCGGACAGTTTATCCTCGCTGTAGACCTCGGTGCCCTCGCGCACGCCGGCCGATCTCGCGAGGCCGCGCACCGTGGCACCCAGGCCCGTGAGGTGCGGCGCGAGCGTCTTGGCGATGTTGCCGTATCCCCAGATGAGGACGTTGGCGTCGCGCAGGGTGGTGAAACGGTCCGTGGGGCGGTCGGGCTGGGGACCGCCGAGGTGCTGGGCCCATTTGCTCTGGACCTGGTAATCGCGCATCTCATCGAAGCGTCTGGCGGCGGCGAGGAGTAGGCCTAGGGTGTGCTCGGCGACGGTGCGGTCGTGTAGCCCAGAGCCCGTGGTGACTATTACAGACGAGGAGAAGCCGGCTGATAGCACGTCGTTGGGCCCCGCAGCCAGCGACTGGATCCAGCGCAGGTTTTTCAAGCGCTTTGCGGCGTCCTTGAGGTTGTCGGCGTTATTGCCCCATGTCACGAGCACCTCGGCGTCGGTTAGGTCCTCGGGGATAGTGCCCTTTACGTCATAGGAGTGCAGAGACACGCTGAAGCCCTCCAGGCTTGCGACGTCGAGCTTGAGCGATGTTGGGTAGAGGAGCTTCATGATGCCGGTGATTTTGGAGAATTGTGTGTTCCGAAACATCGAGTGAGGAACGACTGATGGGGAGACTGTCTGTTCTTCAATACTCTGGGAGATCTGTCGGCGGAGCTCCTCCCGACAATCTCTTGGTAATAGAAGGGGTATTCCCTGTTGTCGGTATAGATTTGGGGTTCTGGCGCGGGGGGCAGCACGTTGGGGGGTAGACTAGTATGCGGGGCTCTCACGCGATAGATTGACTCGAGCTGTGGGGTTGTGATGCCCCTATATCGGCGTTGCGTCTTCGAGCCACGTAGATAACGTATAAATCTAAAATACTCTACTGAGGTTAGACTCAAGCTAACAGAACGTGAACCTAACGAGGTAGCTCCCAACATGGTAAGGTCAACAGGCCATCGCCGCCTAACTGGTACCTGAAGGTCGTACAGCATTATGCAAGGGCGACGACATGCTGATGAAATTGGGATATCGTGAGATGTGGCATGGCCGGCCCGGGCAAATTAGTTGGTCACCTTGTCCGGGTATCTAAACCCGGCGTTGTGAAACGCGGAGCTAAGTGCTAGAAGCCCCGGCGGAACCTTTTTCTCTCGTACTTTCTACAGGTCGCTGTCTTTGCCCTTTCATTTTAGCCCTGGCCTTGGAGAGGGCGCTCGGGTGATATGTGATATTAATACCAGAGTCTGTTATTCTGAACAAGAGGAACTAACTGGCCGGAAATGGGATATTTTCTTGCGAGACTTCGAAAAACTCATCAATCTGAGTCCGTGTTAGGCTGCTATTTCTATTTCTCAACTGGCTTTTGTTGTCATAAGCCGGTGGCTTGTTAGTATCCACCAAAGGCTCACGTTTCTTGACTACTAATGCTGCCTCAGTACTCCCATTAGGTCGCGAATGCAGCTTGACAGACTTCAAGGTATCCGAGGGTATCTCCGACGACGATGTGGGAATATCACTGGGTGCGAATTTGCAGATATCTTGTTCCTCTGGCGATAGATCGGTGAATGGGCCAACAACAGCGTCCGGCCCGGTGTAAAGTGCTTTGTTGAAACCAAAGTCGAAACTATCCCAATGATTTTCCGAGTGGAAAAGCTTCCGTAGCCCGGCGGCCGCACTGATGGGCAGTCGTTTCCTAAAGACAGTCTTGCGGGGCGACTTATACCGGCAGAGCCTTGCTACCGCTGGACCAAACTCCCGGCGACTCCGAGCGTGGGGTTTCAGACTTCGTGGCTCAGCCATGTCGTCGGATGTTTCACAGCTTAATGTGCGAGTTCGAAGAGGATCGAGAGACTCTTCTGGTTCAATAACTTGCCCATGATGACCCATTGCTTTAGCAGACGCCTGCGAGCGCGACTCGTCGGTAGCTTGTTGGCTCTTCGCTCGCGTAATGCTCTGGAGCGTAGAACCTTCGCCAATATCACTATCTTGATCCGCCTCTCCAGCCGACATAAATGAAGAGTCAAAAGATGTTTGACGGGTTGATCGTGTCACTTGATCAAAGTCAGAAAAAAAATCCGAGTCCGAACCGGAAGAGCTATCGAGTTGACCTAGAAGATCGCCACCGGCTAATGAGGGTCTCCTGTCTAACTTCGTTGGATTCTGTTCAGTTCCTTCACGATATAGTCTGTTATAACCGAGCAGGTTATAAATATCGTTTTCCATCTCTAGCGAAGTGGCTGTCGTCGTGGCCATGCCATCTTGGTATTCATCGGGTTGCTCGAACAAGCCTCTATGAAAGTCAATATCCGGAATCAGTATTGAGCCATTAGACAAGCATAACGATGAACTGCTGTTATCGAACAGATCGAGCTTAGATATTTTATACAATCGTTTTCGTTTACTCTTGTTGCGTTGCCGGCCGTTAGCATACGGCTCGGGTGCTAGGGCGGACGGTTCTACACAGGGGGAAGTATCCATCAACTCAAATATCGCATTGTTCGGCATTTCGTAACAAGTAGCCAAGCTTGTAGTTGGTGGCTTTTCGGAGAGACGATCAGCTATACCCTCTTGGAAACTAAATTGGCGTCGTAGTTGTTGCTTTTGCTCCTGAATATCCTGGCACTCTGTCTTTGTTGTTGTTATTGTTATATCCTTCGAGGTGCTGTCAGCTTGTCCCGCGATCCACTCCATAGTCCTAGAGTTACTCTCTGAATCATGGTTATTGTGTGTCTCGGGACCCCTTTTTGTTAAAGAGTTCCGCTTCGATTTAATTGGATTTTGTATACTCGAAACCGATACATTACGGTCGGGGCTGGGCGCTTGAGGAGACATTGGCGCAACGTGTGAGATCTTCACCATTTTCCTAAGTTTGAACGTAGAATCCTGGGCCCCAGTGTTCAAGGGGTATAAGTCCATCGACCGAGGCCGGAATAGGGCTCGCAGATTCGACCAGGACCGTTTCTTAGCTTTTTGCTGGTCGTTTATGAAATCTGGATCCGCCTTCATAGACAGGTCGTCGTCTGCATCACCGGAAGGGCTTTCTGAAATCGGAGAGCACACGTATTGTAACTGCTGTTCGCGCATCTGAAGTGAGCTGGGGTTTTTAGCTATTGGGAGGTTGTGGATCTTGTGAACCACTGAGAGAGATCTCGAGATTTCTGGGCAGTCCTGAAGCCCGAAAATCCCGACCAGAAGCTCTTCACAATCAACCAAGAAGTCTACCATCTTAGGCATAGGTTCAGAGAGTCTCAAACCGGGTAGTTCCGCTTCAATTGCGTCGGCTAAGAGACCATCTCCTGATTCTTGATACGATGTCGCTAGGACTCTCATTGCATCGTTCGATTCTAGAACTGTGCAATGTGGCATTCTTTGAAGGGCCGCCCAGAGCCGTTTGCTGTTCTCCCGAGCCCCCTCGAAGTCCAGCTCATGTAATTGTAACAGTGCCAGAGCATAAAGAAGTTGATGTGCGACAGCGTCTTGCTCCGTACTACAATCAACTAGGTCAAGAATCAAAACTTGCGCTTCTTGGCTGTTGCCCTGAAGGAGACTACACAAGGCAAGCTGAGTCTGCAGCCGCTGCCGGTGGTGTATATCATTTGATCCGGAAGAGCTGTACCACTTCAAAGCTTCTCTGAGGAGGCCCTCTGCCTTTCCAAGATCAAGCTGTTGAAGAGCTCGTTGCGCAATCTTGCTAAAACCACTAGTAAAGATAGTACTAAAAGTATGGTTGGAGTCAATGTCGCGTGCCTCCAAGACTACTTCATCATTCTTTGGTGAGCCTAGAGATATAATCTCACTATTCTCTGTGCTAGATGCAGAGGTGTTGGAACGGGCGACTCGCTGGTTTTCAGAGAGATACGTCTCAATTTGCTGTCTCTTCATAGATGGCAGTCGAGGCGAGATTCCCGACCTTGCATCATCGTCCCCGAAATCAGTAAGCGGTGGTTGTGTTCCGGCTACTGTACTCGCAGTAACGCTAGCGCTTGTATGGAAATCGTGCGCTGCTCGGATCAATCCTTTGAGATGGTGGACTAGACTTATATCTTGTTCATTGAGAAACAGGGTAGAGTATGAAACAGTGGCGGCCTGAGAAGATTTCTTCAGAGCGTCTTTCAGCTCTTTCAGATCTCTCAGGATATTATCCTGTGATTCGTTGCTTCGAAGAGAAAGCGACCTGTAACTTGTTAACATCAAACTATACCCTAGAAGGCAAAAGCTTTGGCTTACACATTGATGACTTGTAATAGAGTCTGCAAGGATAGATTTGACATAGAGATCTTTTCTCGAAACGAGGCTATATCTCCCGCGCGAGATCGCAACTCGGCGGCAACCCTCGCTCGACGAAAGAGCGTGTTAGAGCGAGATGGCCTCTTGGGTTCTTTGAAAACTAAACCCAACTCGTCTATTGTCCCCTGGCAATCCGAGAGCGCAATCTTGCTCTCCTTCCAAAGAGCTGGGTCGATATGACTTAAGGCATAGGGACTGCCCCGACAATCGTCTAATGCCTTATCGATGGATCTCAAGTAGCCGTTGAGAGTACTAACTTCTCTGAGCAACGATTGAAGCCCTCGATCGGCATGGCGAATAGATTGCAAGAAATTGTAGACATTACTTGCCGCCCCAAGCAGCGTGATCACAGAGGTCGTAATGGAGAGGGGATCCATTGCATCCGGGACTGGGCTCTAACGCAGGAGAGGCCGCTCGAGTAAGAGAACCACGGATTATCAAAAGCTAAATCTAGTCCGTAACCTTGAATTGTGTTTCAAACTTGCAAGTGTAACATGTCACATTCATTCAACAAGATCGGAGGGGAGCGACTCTAATTGCTTGCCATTGTTAGTTCGGGTGACAACGCTATTGCTTAAGCGGGTGAAAGAGCATTCATGCCAATATCTGAGCCATGATGCATAGCACACCGCGAGTCCCATTCAGCCTACGAATTCGCCCCGTTAACAGTGAACCAGATCTAGATCCTGGCCCTAGTGTAGCTGCTTACAGATAACGGGGACGGGATTCGCATCCTTCCATCGGGAGATAAGTAGTTAGAATGGCGCTATTATATCCGTAGGTACCATATAATATAGCCCTAGACTACTGCTTATACCTTACACTAGTGTAGACAAAAAAATAATAGGGTTTCTGCCTTCTTTCTCATCTTTATAGTGAGGTTATACTCAATTTTGGGATGTTCTGGTCCAAATGGAGTTCTGTTGTCTTGGTGCAAGACTACGATTGGCGTAGATAATCTCGGGTTGCATGTATGCCCTAGACGAAGAGTCTTGGTTGTTATGATGACATGAAGAGTCAGGCCCATACCCAATGAAATGCCTTGTCGACTGCACTTCTTCATTGACTTGCATTGGTTATGGTCGCAAAGACACCGGCGCAACTGGCGGGGACAGCATACAAGCTACTACTGCAGTTTGCTACTGGCTGCAAGAAGAGGACGACTGCAGCAGACTTGAGAGGCAACCATGCAAATTACTCGGCTAACAGTGCCGCCGCATGGTATTCAAGGTGGCGGAGCTTAGCTTACAACCTCACCCCCCAGCTCCCTGCAACATGATTAGCCCAAGCTCAAGGTACCTAACCCGGTAAGGTGGCAGTGCTTGTTGAGCTTCGCAGAATGTGAGTCGCTGCATGATTGATTTGATCGTGTACTGATGCACAGTACACTCCGAGCGATCCCGTAAAGATTTCCGCTTTGCAGCCGTGGTGGTGGGGGTGAGAGGGTGTGTGGAGAGTTGAGAGCTGGTTTGATATTGATCCCAGCCCAGCCGTATTCATGCTACCCTAATACGCGTAACCGTCAGCTGTCTTCCCCATCGGCCGGCACATCATAGGGCATTCGACTCCTTATTTGGCCGTTCCGAAGCTCCTTGTAGGTCTTTCGTATAAGCCGGGCCATACTACAGTTAGAACCAACCTCCCTCCCTCCTTTTCAACCTATTCACATCGTATAGCTGGAGGCTAATTGAGGTGTAGGTATACGGTATACGGTATACCTGGTACTGACCTCGACTATTCCGAGGCGAAAGTATCGGCGTCTGACGCGAGCCGATGTCCATACTGACGGCTGCCAGATTTAATGTTGGGAAGAGACTGGTCAATCAATCGTCGTCAAGTAGACCGTACTATAGTAAATGTGCAGTAGTAGGCCTAAATAATTAAAACCCTGTCTCTAACATCTGGATATTCAACATTCAGAGGGCCAGTACTCCGATCACCTGATGGAAAGAGTCCCGATACTTTCCTACAGGTAGGCGACTTCGAATAAAGCATGCAGTGTAGCTAATACCTGAGCATGTTATAGGGGTGCCATGATTTCTGGGTTATAAAACAATGCTCAAATACAAGAAACCGAATTGTGCTTTCAAGACATCGCGATCTACACGGTCATTCTCTTGGTGATGGGATGCCAAGGCACCTATATCACGCCTTATCGATTGTATCTTATCGATAGATATCCATTGATCCGAGGATAACCCGAATGCAATGGGGCCATGGGGTACTCGCCTACCCCTCTTCAGCCAATGAGAATACACTAGCACTTTACACACACAGTTTCCCAAGTCACTTTACAAACCTCCGATAATCTCAAAATTTCCCTGCCCGCCAACATTACCAACATACCATCACCACCACCCCGACGCGCCATCACCACCCACCGTCGTCAACACAATGGCCAAGCGCACAACCAGTACGTCCAGCCCCTTTTCGCATTTCTCGAATCTGTTCTTGAGCTAATATCGACGTTACAGAGGTCGGCATTGTCGGCAAGTACGGCACCCGATATGGTGCTTCTCTGCGTAAGCAGACCAAGCGCTTCGAGATCACCCAGCACGCCCGCTACGGATGGTACGTTTCCTCGACGATATAATTTACGACGACTCCTCCGAATTTATATGCTAACTCTCCGAAGCCCCTTCTGCGGAAAGACCTCAGTTCGCCGTGTTGCCGTTGGTATCTGGACCTGCCGGGGTTGCAAGAAGACCATTGCTGGCGGAGCCTACACCATGACGTACGTATCAGCCATACAGAATAGAGGAGGGAAATTTCTGACTTGAGAACTAGCTCCCCCGCTGCTACAGCCGCCCGATCGACCCTGCGACGATTGAGGGAAATCACTGATGTCTAAGCGATGGTAAAAAATGGCAACTAGGGAAATGGCGTTGATTGGTCATGATTTTGATGTCGTCTCATCAGCTAGGTAGCAATTTACCATGCGACAAACGTTCATCTTGCGCCTTCCAAATTTGTCTGCTTTGTCTGGTCCCGCCTCGCGAAGTCGTAACGAGAACAATACCCCAAGCATATTCATGCGCATCCCGACGATGATCGAGACTCTCTATCGACTGAATTAACCCCACTATTTGAGGCGGAGGATTGAGAGAATTCCTGTCGAATATCGCGATAGTGGAAAAGGAAATGGCCTAGGCCAAGGTCACTTTCGACGTCAAACCACCACACAAGTAGCGTTGGTATACTGCTAGCTGTGAGCCTGGGATATGAGCCGCAAAGAAATAATTCGGTCTCACTCTTACCCTAATGTTCATATTCCGTGTCTAAATGATGCTATGCAATGTGATAGTCTAGGCCGTATTCCCGTTCTAGATTTGACATTTTCCAGCTCGGTGCTTGAATGTTACAGTGTCAAGACCCACTCGCCCACACTGATTGAACTGGTATCACAGACCAGCAAACAACATTGATATTATCGAGCCGATGAAAGTTGAACGGGAATGAGCTGAATAGCAAAGCGTATATATCTAGTGTTACAAGCATAGGAATATATTACGCTTTCACCTTCGTATTATTTCACTTTAGGTCATCAGAGTCCTGTTGGGTATCTGAATTTGGTCAGCAATTTCAAGTCAAGCCATGCGGAGTCTGGCAGGAATGATTTGAACGGCTTACCTAGTTTAGTATATGCTGCGGAGGAGTACCCGGCACGAGATACCTGAAGTCTATCTAAAACTGTAAGTGTACGCGTATAGAAAGAGAGTCTGGGTACTTACCTAGTGACTCTCTGATGAGTGGCGCGGGCATCCTCGTCGAGATGTACCAGCAATGATATAAGCGCGCGGCACAGCTTCCAGAGCATTGTCTGACAATGATTGTCAGCTCACAGCCGAACAATGGTTTTGATTCACGATGGACAACATGTCACGTCAACCAATCGTTTCTCCTGACAAGCTCGTCCGGGACCTAGATCTGGTCGGTCATTTGTGATCACCATATATATGAAAAGGGGTTACGGGGTAGCACTGTTGTTTACTAAGTAATTGTGGCAGAGCATCTGATTATTGTTGCTCTTCAGCTAGCTATTGGAGGCCCCTTGACTCGCAGACGCGCAAGGGTCATGTAGTGTAGTTAATCTCTACCAAGTAGGAGATAGCCCTGGGGTTTTTCTGTCATCGTTTCTCACAGCCACGTTGTTCTCCCATATTGTATGCGTCATAGCAGATCTGAATCTAGGAGGAGCAGATATCCTCGACAGAGCACGTATCATGCATTGGGTACCTCTACACTAAGTAATTCAGTAAACATTATTCCACTACTGAATAAGAGAAGAACACTCCCACTACTATAGTCTATATTGATCACTGGCTAGTTCAAAATATTATCTCAACATTACAATCAATCGTGTTTCCTTTCAGAGCTACCTAGTCTTGATCATGGTCCATGATACGGTTAGCTCGGCGGACGTTTCGCACAGCCTCAAAGAGACACCCCGGCCAGTAGCCCCCGGCCAAGGACCACTACCTGCTTTTGACCGACTGCATGGCATGGGCAGTCCATGGGGTATCCATACCTCTGTCCACATATGTACATAGACCCACGGTTGTTTGGGTTCTAGCCAATCCCGTCATCGTGTCTCTCCACCGGCTCACTACCTACTGTAGGTACCTAGAGCCTAGACTGGAGGTATGGCATGTAGTTTAGGTAGTTAGTTACCTGCTACAGCTGTACGATAGGTGCCAACTGGAGGTAGAGCACTAAGTAAATTGCTTGTTCATCCGCATTTGAAACTGGCCACCTACTTTAGAGTACATGTGTGTAAAACATAGGCTACCTATGCTGTACTTCGCTCACTATCCATTCCACTCCAGCCCACGAGCCCTTTCAGTCTCCCTTTATCGCCACGGCCCACCACTAACACAGCTGCTAAGGTATCACCCATGTTACCCCAGCACCACATCCAAGGCAGAGACAGGTACATATGTTGTAGGGACTAAATTTGCATTAGCAGCATTACCTTGTACCAACCTAGACTTACCAAGTCAGCCCACCGCCCATGACCTCGACCTGCACAGTATCTCTTGACCTCTGTAACCATTACCTACTACCACCTAACCATCTCTATCTACTACGACGGGTCTGACTTCCAAGGTATTCCATACTTCTGACCTTAGTCTCAACCGCGCCTATTCCTCTGCTTAGAATACTCGTCTCTCACTTTTGTTTTGTTTCCCTTTCCCTGCCGGCCACCACACGTTGTGGTGGACACGTTTGAGTATTGAGTCAAATAAATCATCTAGCTCTTAGATCTTAGATCCCCTCGCTTCTCAGGCGACCCCTCTTCCTCACGCTCAGTCTTCCATCAGCCCGCAGCGAACGACGAGAGGTGGGAGAGCTCGAGGACCTCCCGTCGACACTTCATCGCATGCTATCACCACTGCCATGGCGACGAACCGTTCCGACTCAGGGTCATCAGCGTGAGTCCTGAGTCCCTCCGAATTCACACTCTCCCGTCCTCTCCCGTCCTCTCCATGCAAAGTAGCGCTGCTGACCGGGCCTCGTACTTGTTTCATAGTCAACCCAATTTGCGAGTCACCAGTATGTTTCCACCGATACACCGACGATCATGTAAGACAGAGGAGGGCGTTGGCATGTTAATATATATTCCTAGTAATTGCCGCCGATGGTTTGTACAAGCGAGATGTCTTCCGTATGTTACACTCTTTTCCCCCACCTGTCCCCCGTCGTCCCATGTTTTTCTAATCTAAATCCAGGGCTCCCCGATCCCTTCTCCGTAGCCACTCTCAATGGCGAACAGACCAAGACTACCCAGGTCTGTAAAAGGACGCTGAACCCCTATTGGAATGAGAGTTTTGACTTGTATGTTCCCTCATCCCTCATCCCGCCTCCCTTGCCTCTTTTCTCCTGTGCTCACATCAACATTTAGTCGCGCAACCGAAGATGATATCTTAGCTGTACAGGTTTTCGACCAGAAAAAGTTCAAGAAAAAGGATCAAGGCTTCCTCGGTGTTATAAACCTTCGCATCGGCGATGCTATTGAGTTGGCCGATGGTGCTGATGGTAACGTTTCGATTCTTCCGACACTACCTTTTCTGCCAACACTAACCGATGTTTCCCCCCTAGATCAAATGCTTACGCGAGACCTTAAAAAATCGACCGACAATCTCGTCGTACACGGAAAGCTCATAATTAATTTGTCCACAAACCTCGCTACCCCGGCACGCCCCCAACAACCACAATCCACCAACTCGAGTCGTCCGTCCCTAGCGCCCCAAGGTTCGACTTTAAGTACCTCAGAACGACCTACCTCGTCTACCTCAGGACTTAACGGCACAGCCCCAGGAGTGCAGACAAGTTTACCTATCCGGACGAGCGGTACGAACGGTGTAACGCTAGCGAACGGCATTGCTTCTGCTCAGAATCGAAATACTAGCCAGATGAGTCCATTTGAGGATGCTCAGGGGCGCCTGCCCGCTGGGTGGGAGCGTCGTGAAGACAATATGGGCAGAACGTACTATGTAGACCACAATTCTCGTACGACAAGTTGGACCCGACCAGGTGCCTCTGGAGATACTCGAGGAGAGCGAGAGGCGGCCACACAGGTAGAGCGCCAGCGACACCAGAACCGAACCCTTCCAGAGGATCGCACTGGTGCCAACTCCCCTACGCTCCAGCAGCAACAGCAACAAGCAAGTGCTCAGCAAAGTGCACAGAACAGTACTATGATGCACACTGGTGCTACGAGCCCTGGCACCGGTGAGCTTCCCCCGGGTTGGGAACAGCGGTGGACACCAGAAGGGCGTCCTTACTTTGTCGACCACAATACTCGCACGACTACGTGGGTAGACCCTCGCCGTCAGCAGTACATCAGGATGTATGGCGGACAGAATAATGCAAGTGGCACTATTCAGCAGCAGCCCGTATCCCAGCTTGGTCCTCTTCCCAGCGGATGGGAGATGCGCCTCACCAACACGGCTCGTGTATACTTTGTGGATCATAACACCAAGACGACAACATGGGACGATCCACGACTGCCGTCTTCTCTGGACCAGAATGTCCCTCAGTACAAGCGAGATTTCCGAAGGAAGCTGATCTATTTCCGATCCCAACCCGCCATGCGCATTCTCTCCGGCCAGTGTCATATTAAGGTCCGAAGGTCACACATTTTTGAAGATTCATTTGCCGAAATTTCGCGGCAATCCGCCACGGATCTCAAGAAGCGCCTGATGATAAAATTCGACGGTGAAGACGGTCTAGACTATGGTGGTCTGTCCAGGGAGTTCTTTTTCTTGCTATCGCATGAGATGTTCAACCCGTTCTATTGTCTCTTCGAATATTCAGCTCATGACAACTACACCCTACAAATCAACCCACACTCTGGCATAAATCCAGAGCATCTCAATTACTTCAAGTTTATAGGTCGTGTAGTTGGACTCGCCATTTTTCACCGCCGCTTTTTGGATGCCTTCTTCATCGGGGCGCTCTACAAGATGGTACTTGGCAAGGCTGTCCAACTCGCCGACATGGAGGGTGTGGATGCGGATTTCCATCGGAGTTTGCAGTGGATGTTGGATAATGATATTTCTGGAGGAATCTTGGAACAAACTTTCTCTACCGAAGACGAGCGTTTTGGTGTCATGACCGTTGAGGACCTCATCCCTGGCGGGCGTGACATTGACGTGACGAACGAGAACAAGAAGGAGTATGTTGAATTGATGGTTAAGTGGCGCATCGAGAAGCGTATTGCCGAACAATTCCAAGCATTTAAGGACGGCTTTCAAGAGCTCATTCCTCATGATCTCATCAACGTCTTTGATGAGCGTGAGTTGGAACTCTTAATTGGAGGTATCGCCGAGATCGATGTGGACGACTGGAAGAAGCACACGGATTACCGTGGTTATACAGAGAATGACGAAGTAATCCAGTTTTTCTGGCAAACTATAAGGACCTGGGATGGCGAGCAAAAGAGCAGGTTGCTGCAATTTGCAACTGGTACTTCACGAATTCCCGTCAACGGGTTCAAGGACCTCCAAGGCAGCGATGGGCCCAGGAGATTTACCATTGAGAAGGCTGGCGATGTCGGAAACTTGCCCAAAGCTCACACTTGGTACGTTTTAGAAGTTGAATTATTGTGTTGTTTTCGTGTTTGGCAAATCTCGCTAACCTCTTTACAGTTTTAACCGTCTTGATCTCCCTCCTTACAAGTCATTGGAACATTTACAGCAAAAGATGACTATTGCAGTTGAAGAGACCATGGGCTTCGGCCAGGAGTAGAAGTCTATGTTGATATCCCCCGTTACAGCTGGGCAAAAGTGACTTGGTTATAACCCCCTGTTGCTGTATATAGGCGAATCATCCGTTTTCATGACTGCGTTCCTTCCAGAAATGAGTCACCGTCTACATTGCTTGCGCATTTGGTTTCTCCCATCTTCATCACCCGCTATTGCTGGATTAGAGGAAGGAGCCCGTAAATGGCTGGGCCAGATCGTGTTCAAGCGTTGTCCTAACTTGATATGACTTACTCATTCGTTTTGTCCCTCTTACTCGTGTTGGAATTAGGTATTTACATATAGGATACGTCAAATGGTGTGATGGGTTGATTGAGCGTGTAATGAACAGAGACTACCTCGAGGACTGTCTATAATTATGAAAGGCTCCACCTGTGTTGTATCGGTCTTCACCATATGAATGAATGTGTAGTATGTCTAGTCTGAAAAGGGTTGGTTTTGTGGAGTGTTTCGCAGCTCTTTGAACCTCAACGTGGGCTTGTTGAAATACATGGTGCAGACTAAACCATGGTAGGTAAGCTTTGGGATCTTTTCGCAAGGACAGATATCCATAGCAACCCCCATACCTTGGTTTGTGTAGCGGGATGCTGAAATGTGCCCCATGCGTAATTAATATTGTTACGTAGTAGGTAAGTAGGTCTATTATTTGACGACTGACGGGTTGCTTTGGGATGGCGTGGATGAGCTTAAAGGTGTGGAGTGTGCGGTGATAAGACCAGAGACATGTTTAAACATTTTCATATATTATTTTCTCATTTCGAGATTTTCTGTTGCTTAGACTGAACTTTTAGTGTTGATAACATCCCTTCCCCCTTTGTCTCTTTGCTCTTCTCTCTCATACGAGGCTAAATAACGAATACTAACTCTGCCCACCTATCCACCTACCTATATAGTACCTCCAAGACATTAATAAGAGAACACAACGTGTATGGCATTGAACAGGTTAGAACCCTTTTTACGAGTCATGTTAAAGGTACCTAGGTAAATGGTTCCTGAGTCTATATTCTGACGACAATGATATATATATATGTCTCTGGGGGCAGATTATCCGATTCTGTAGAATGTCCAATATTCGTCTTTCACCCCGTCCTTCGCTGAAGGAAAAAAAACCGTAGTCAAGGGAACTATTCGAAAACGATGGGAATATACCACCAACAGGCACGTGGCTATTCCTTACGGCATACGATGAAATAAATATATAAATAAACATATACGACCTCTGTAGTAGATGGAATCTGTCCATTTTACCAATCAACTCTGTTCACAGTGGCGAAACAAGCAACAGAAGTAGATCATCTTGCTCCTCCCTGCCACCTGTTAAAACCAGGAAGGAAGGGATACTTACAATCTACACTCACTATGTATATACAAGGGTTCACACCCCTCTGAGATGCTATATGACTTAGACTTCAAATAAACAACGGGGTTACTATGTACCATCTTTGACAACCATCAGCACAGTGAACTGCGAAAAGGCGGATAAATGCTTAGGTACTCTTTAATCTATCTCCTTATACAGATAGTTGAATACAACAAGTTAAGTAGCCATCTTTACTTTCAATATCCTAGGTACCTAGCTAGATATATTCGATACAGGTCACCCAACTTAACTTCCTTTCCACCCGATGAACTACTCCTGCATAATTTCCGTTATCAACATCACTACTTACCTAACCCTTAGTTAGTACTTACGTTAAAATTAATCTCGAAAGCGGTTGTTTGGGCTGAGGCCTTACCCGAGATATAGACAGCGCCTGCACCTTTCACTGTGGAGACAGGTAGCACCGATGAAGAACTAATGTATGCTTCGGGCGTAGATCATGACGTGTGAGTCTTCAGGGATTATGCATCTCAGTTTGAGATGGCGAGGTACCTATCAGCAAACAGCGAACACGGTTACAGAGAAGCCGACGACGAAACAACTAACACTTAAGTTCGAACACACACGCAAGGTGCCGGAATAGGCATTTATTATGTTTCGAAACAATGCTGTGCTATACATCAAATACCAACTAATCATCAGGCTACCCTTCTCTTTCGACATGACCTTGTCTCTCTTCTAATGTTTACAAGGCAGTAATGCCAAGGCGAGTATTTACTCACCAACCTGAGTTTAGTTGCTGCCATGCTCCACTGAATAGGATAGAAGCAGTCAAAGCGTGGCATTCTCTTATCTTGCCGTGAACCATAGAAACGAAGATGACCAGCCCAGTGGGAAACCCACAAGATGTAGTATACGGGGTTGGGTAATACAATGTGTACGGATAAAGAACAATGGTTCCAAGAATAAAGCTTTAGTCCAACAGAGGGACACGAATGCTGGCGAATTTGGTGCGTCCCATACAAATTGTTTCGTAAAATCATTTGCCATCTCGACTTCCGTCAAGCAGTAGCTGCGTTAATTAATGAATGCTTTCGATATCGATGCCTCCGTGACCCTGTTTCGTGTTTTCGTCCTCTTTAATCGGACCTACGAAGTTGACTTGCTTGGTATCGCCTTTGCCCAGTCTCACCCTGGTTCCAGTTCCAGAGCCGGTGTGCCGTAACGTTCGAGCGCCGGTATGATCATCGTCCATATCGATGTCTTCCACATCCGAGATCGATTCAGCACCAATACTATCGCCCATTTCTGAAGCCGAGTCGGAGTCGGCGGAGTCATCATATTCACCGTCGTCACTAACGAGCGACGGGGCGTTGTTACTAACAGCAGTGTTTGGGCTCAGCTCTGTTACATCTAACATGTGTTCATCCATGCCGATTTCTGCCCTAGATCCCTTGACGGAGCGCGAAGTTGGAGTAGGAACAGGTGTGACGTAAGGCGCAGAATGCGCTAGTGTGCCTTTACTACTTGACGGACGGGAAGTAGTAGACACTGGAGCCATGACGGCTCTCGCGGGAACACGCATACCCGTTGTCGCCTGTGAGGTAATGAGGCGACCCGTTCCACCAAGGATAGGAGTTGACATCTCACGGTCCTCCGACTCGTCGTCCGTGGGTGACGACAACTGATCAAAATCTATCTTTGTCTTAGCATCCTCGACGAGTGCACCCAAGTTCCCACCAAAGCCCCTGCTTTGTAGTAAGCGCGACAGATGAGGCGAATCAGTCGAAGGTGAAAACCTTGGGCTAGATTTAATTGTAGCACCAAGTCTTGTCGATTTATCAGAAACTGCAGCAACGGATGAAACACTAGGCGATTCCCCTTGGCGGTATAGTTCTAAAGACTGCTGAATACGACGCACAACAGAAAAGCAAGCCTCCGAGTCCGTCATTCCGTTGGCGCGTGTGAACGGATGAACCAGGCCAGAAGGAGGGGCACTGGACTCAGTAGGCTTCTCCTCTACAATCGTGCCTTTAGCGGGAACCTCAGCAACCTCAATAGGATGCCCGCAGTGTACAGCTGCTTCTTCGTGACTCTTAAAATCTCTCTTATGAGCTATACGACAGTGATTAATGAAGCCCTGAGTGCTAGAGAAGTTCTCGCGGTGACAATCGATGCAAACCAACTTTACGGTCTGACCGTCGGACCGTTTCAGAACGCAGGGGCCACTCTTGTCTTTTGGTGGAGGATATCCGCTAGAGAGAGCCTGTAGCTTCTGGCCAGCGGTCCCCCTAACTGGCCTACTCTTCCCCTGTGCTGCGTTGAGATCGGTGAAACCATTTCTTGTCGATCTGCCTTCTATCGCCGATCTCACTCTCCAGGAATCAGTATGTGTTGGCATTTCAGGCTGAATACCGTCAAATTTGGGATCCGGTATGAGCCACTTGGCGTAGTGTCGCGCATAAGGGCCATCGGTGACACCGAAAGGCGGCGCCCACTGAGGCAACTTATTACCAGACTTGGGTTGCAGCGAGGGACCTGACCCGTTCGCGATATTCAACATTTGCTCAGGCGTGGGAGTGTTGACTGGGTAAGGGATTAAATGGCACCTGCGCAGTTGCTCCAATGCAACCTGGCACTTGGCAAGTTCTTGGTTGATGAGACGTAATTCATCATGTTTTAATAGTATCTCGATACTGAACTGTTCCTCAATAGCTTCCTTTGCTCTTTCTACATTGACTGGGGCCGACGCAGTAGCAGCGGAAGCCGTACGCTCAATCACCGGGGCCAGCGCCACTTTCTTTTGTGGATAACCGTCATTTTCAGAGAGACTCTCATCGCTTGTCCTCGGCCGCTTCACGCCGGAAACAAGAACGGATTGCGACGCTATCGCGGCGTTGCTCTGCCTCCGCCGCTTAAGAGGCCGTGGTGGTGATGAGGAAATAGATGTGTCCGTCGCTACCTTCCAAGGCTGCTGCACTGACTTAGCGAAGTCGAGCATAGGCCGATCAACTTGTAAAGCCTTGTCACTTCCCCTGTGATCCGAATTCCAGAATCGGAACATGAGCATACCCAACCAAGACACTGATGGAAGATCGGGCGGGTAGCTGTATATGCGAGGTAAAACAACAAAGCGCGAGGCGCAAGTCCCGTGTGGGTGTTGGTGGTGGATGATAGAAGGTATTAATAGAAGTTGTTGATAAGGGGGAAGCTGAAACCTCGAGGTGGTCGGAGCGCGGCGGGAAGGGCACTGCGGCGGGAGTCGTGCTGCAGTGCTGCCTAGAAAAGCGACAACACTGAAGGATGCAGCTGCTTGGAAAAGGGGGGCGGAGTAGGTGTGTCAGATGTGCGACGCCGAAGGGAAGGTTGGGGCCAAGGCTGACGTAACGTGCGGGCCGGCTAGACTGGGGTATTGACTGGGGGTCTCTAGTAGATTCTCGTCACTCATATGCAGGTGGCCACAGTACTGTAATCTGTAATCTGCAGTGGTGGTGCACTGAAGGACCTAATGTGGTCAATGTGGTCAATGTGGTCAATGTGGTCAAGGTGGCCAGACTCGCATGCGATCGGGGGATCGGAGTCCTCCTGCGAAAGAAAGCTGAGGCAGCAGCCTGCCTAGATAGGCTACTACTACTTCAATGGCTGGCACAACTGCTCTAATCCTGTACGTACTAAGTAGTACACACAATGCACTTGCGCCCAATAAAAGAGCGCGCGGTCTTTGGGGTGCAGTGGGTTTGAGTTGGCGATGGAGGGACACCGTAATGGTGGATCGGCCTACTGAAAGAAGAGGAAATAAGGGGCAAATCGGAGAGAAAGAGGATTCCTCTCGGTGATGTGGCCACCGTCAATTTGTCAAAGCCAAGCGAAACTTTGTCTGAGTCAGGCCCGATTCCAGGTCAAGGACAAGGACAGGAGCACCGGCGAAATGAATGTGTAATAGGTGCACGAGTGCAGCTCAGAGAGAAGGGAGGACTCAGAGCACGTAGTAAGTACCCGACACCGAAGAACCAGGCTCAAGAGAGGGCGCAACACCCTGGACAGTGAGTGAAGGCGGTTGTGTTCTGCAAGAGAGTGAGTGTGGTACGCTGCAGTAGTAGCAGCAGAGACGCTTTCAAGCGGCGGCGGCGACAACAACGACGACGACAAGACAACGCAGAAGGGGCGATGCACGACAAGATATCTTAGCGCCTCAAATGTGGATTAAATAAATAGATACGTAGGTCGATAAAATTTGAAGTATTAAGTAAAAGTACAGGAATTCCGTATCCGTTTGGGGGTTGTTGAAGTTGGCGCGTTGATTGATTGATCGATTGATTCAGCCAGGATGAGGATAATGCAGAGGTTGCGACCGGCGACAAGATGGGGTGGATGTATGACCGTTCCACGACGGGAGAATCAACAAGGCGATCAATCACTGGGCTATTCAACGGGGACGGGAAAGACGGAATACCGAATGTATTAAAACACTGGTATATTTTTGAGTTTCCTTTTTTTTTTTTTGGGTAGTTCTGAGGCCGCAGTTTGCGACCGGCCGAGAGAGCGGTGCCGTGTATAACGCGTGCGCGCAAGAAAGGCTTATGGAGAGATAAGAGGGAACGACAAGGAAGAAGAGAAACGGATTGGTTGCCGCAAGGGAAAAAGTAGGGACTAAGATAATACAAACGGTGCACAATGTACGTGGTATTATTAGTAGGAGTAAGTAGTAGGTAGTATTGGCATGTAAATGTGGTGAAGGGATCAAAGGAAAAGGCAAATGGACCGCATTTGTCTCGCTTGCTCTATTGCGCGACTTGTTGCGACAGCAAGGAATAGTACAGATCAGATACAGACAGAGTACGAGAGGAGGGATGGGAGACGGGTGATTGAACCACAGCCTGGCGAGTGGCACGAGTTGCCTCGGGGAGAGTAGGAAAGGGGCTGGCTACGCTGGCCAAGATGGCCTGCTAAAAAAATCACTAGTCAACACTTATTTACACACGCAGATGGGGATGGCTTGAGTGTGGGTGGGCGAGATATTACATTACTACTGAGTAGGTATGTGTCTATTACCGTGCTACTTGTTACCTTATTACCTTATTCGGTGGTGAGATGATGTGTTTGATTATAGCTACCTTAGTCTCATTTTAGATACATACGCGGCGCATATCTAACCTAAACGGGGCACATTGACGTGCTGTGAGAACCAAAACGCAGCAGGGGGCTAGCAGGGAAATCCATCCGATAGTGGGGCATAATTCCATTCAGGTCTGGGAAATGTTTTCTCGAAGCACCGATGACTCCATAAGGTAATTACTACTGTATATAGACTAGATTGAATATCAAACAGTATACCCCACACGTGACCGACTGCTAGTACAGGTACCTGCACGATCAAACCGGTTAAGACTGGCCGAGTCCCAACATAAAGCATAAAGCTGGAATACCAATGCGCCAAGCTAAATGATGTGCTGAAACAATCAGACTCTGCTCTGTGAAAACAACTGCAATGTTTTTATTTAGTCTAATAGGTATACTACCTATCTACATAGGTACGTAGTAGTTATAGTAGTAGTAAATTTTATTTTAGGAAAAAAGTATCTACCCTAGGTATGTATGAGCAGCCTTGTGCATTGCCCATATAGCCGGGCGAAGGTGCAAGAAAATGGCCTCAAGACCGACTTACTACAACCTTATATACCTGCAGGTAGGATCGAGATACCAACCTACTTGAAATGCTAATGCGCCAATATTATTAGTATGCGCCACGCAACACGGCGAAGAGGAAGGAGCCAGCGCATTTTTCTGCATAATCGATTTAAATAGTCCATCCAAGTAAGGGCGATCCTTCGAGACATATGAATGTTGCGAGACCGATACACTTCTTACGCATACCTTACAGCGCACCAGTCTCACATAACGGTAGTTGTTCTTAAAATTTGTTTGTTTGTCTTAAGGGTGTGAAGACAAGATAAGCCGCTCATGTCGCACATTGATGGTACATCGAAGATAACGAAGGGCATTTCCGTTTCGCTTTACTGTAGAAAAAGTTGGCAGGCTTGGCAGCAAGCCCGAGCAGACCCGAGAAACTGGCGGCTTCAGCTATGGGCCTGTGGCTGCACGACGTGCATATAAGAGTAGGGATCATAGCTCCTTGGCATGAGCCAATAGAGCAAGGTTTTGGTCTCAGGCTTCCCAAACAGGGGAAAGCAGCTCCCGTGCGCATCCGGGGCACAAGTCATCTACTAACCTGAATTAGTTATGTTATACCAACTTTGATATCATGCCTCTTCCAAGTATACCTTCAATATTGTACACGTACCTATTGGCTGTATCTCTATCTTAGGTCCTGTGTTTCCAGGTAGACTACTATGTAGGTATGGTATCAAGCTTTGCAAATACAGTGCAATTCCTTACTGTCGCATACTTACACGTAATACTGCTACCTGCAGGTAGATGCACCGCATCATTCTGTAAAATATTCTAATATATGCAAAAGAAAAGCAAACCGGTGTCCTTATTGACATGCTTTGTGGTGGATAAGACGGTGTTATTGTTGCTGGTCACACTCACCTCACCCAGGTGTACACCACCTTGTTGTTGTATACCTACCTTAAAGGTATCAAAAAATGAGATGCAATAACTCTTGTAGTCACTTCGGATGACACAACAACACCACAGTAGGTAATACTATACCTATTCAGAACAATCAATGCCTTTAGTGTTTTTTTTCTCCAAGTTCTATGAAGAGAATCAGGTTACATACACTTACATCTTCCAGCAAGGTACAATACATGTATAAGCGCTAATGTTGCACTATCGATAAGAGTTTACTTACGTAGTACATACCTAGTAGCTGTTAATTTTGCTACCTACTTACCCCATACAACTTGAATCTTGAATCCTTAATAATGACGACAGATGGAACAGCTCTCTTGCGCCTCAGCTAATGGACTACTCGGCTAACATACCTTAAAAATGGCAGAGCTGGTGGAACATCTCCCATTCAAGTTTACGACATTATGACCATCGAGATGCAGGGACAGAATACCTCTGCAAAAGGCGGGCAGTTTGCGGCGCCCAAACGGAAGCGCGCCGACACAAGTAACAGCACAGAACCCATATCGACGAATAACAAGCGTCAATGCCTCGCCAACAACTTGTGTCCCTCTTCCTCCGAAGATGCGAAGGTACTAAGTGCCATCGAGGCCCGCTATGAAGTTCAACTGCAGTCCGTCATTTCGTCGTCCAAAATCAAGCAAAGGGTCTTGGCCATGTTGCGACATCTTACCCCGCCTACGATGTCGTCCTCCATTGAACCGAAGCCGGACACGTTAATACCCAAGACCAAGGTCTCAGTCCTACGAGCAAAGGCCACCGAGGCAGGCAAGCTGATTTCCATTGCCGAAATTGCGAAGCGCGAAATCGAAAAAGAGCGGTCTACAAGCGACAGCGTAGTAACCGAGACGAGTCAAGGGAGCAAAACAGGTTGTTGGTTTCAATATATTGCCCTCGGCGAAGAGCTGCAACAAAAACATCGTGAGGAGGGTAACACAGTCATCGAAGAGACTGTGCTTGGAGACCCGGGTGCTGACGAACAAGATCACGACGAGGATGACGACTTCGAGGTCATGAAGACACCATTTGAGAGAGCAATTGATGGCCGACCATTGGTGAGAGGGGTTCCGGTCATGAGTTTATTTCTCTCAAGATCATCCATCGAGGAACTGAAAAGGCGATACGGAGAACAGACGAACGCCCCTCACACGTAGAGTCAACAACGCGATACAAGGGATTTTGTTCCATTGAGGCGACTAGAATATGCTATACATCGATGTAACGAAAATCAGGGCAACTCCGAGATACTGCTACTCAGGGGCACGGATATAAAATACAAGTACGGCTCAAACGAGGTACGATGATAATTATTAGTACGAATGTTTTTAATGACCATGTTCAGTCTGTAAAGCAACCATTTTGGCTAGATTGTCCTCAGCCACGTCTCTCAATGAGCCGAACGCCACGATGCCGCTTGCCCTTGCCAGCAGCAGCATGGCCGGGACCATGCAGTTGAAATATATGTACATATCCATTTGCCTTCATTCACCATACCAACAACGCCCTTACTGTGGTTGTTAATTGGGCTCATCGTTCTCATCCATGACAATCTCTGTTTCGAGGGTCGTCCGAGGGCCAGGCAATCGACATCCAAACATAAACTGTCCTTCCAGTGCGGGAAAGTGTCGTCATTGGCACTCGCGTATTAAATAGCGGCCATGGTGATGCTAGTTTCTATCGCTAGCGTCGCCCGTTTCTTTACGCCTTACTCCTAGTGTTTCTTGCCGCCCTCGGCGCCAGTATAGGTTATGCGCAAAACGAAATTGACGACAACGGCTAGCAGGAGAATAATGGCTAGGACGGTTGGGCCGAAACGGTCGTCGAAACCGGCCTGGCCCTTCACCCTTATGGATTTGGCGCGCCAGTGGTATGTAAAGAGAGCGTATATCATGGTGAGCATAGCAACTCCAGTGAATAGGAAGGCAGAGATGAAGGCAGGCCGGTCGCCAAAGTTGAGCATGCCAATGGCGAGGGCGCCAAGTATGACGGTGAAGTTAAGCCATGAGAGGAATGTGCGCTCGTTGGCGAAGAAGACCTTAGGCTCAACCCGGGTAGGTAGGGCTATTCGTTTGCCTAGATGTCAAAATGGTCGGGTTAGTCAGTCAATTCTAAACTTTACTATCCGTTGTCTAAAGACACGGGTTGAGGAACTGGAACAACTGAGTGTTTGTTTACCGGGTGCTACTTGGAGAAGTGGCTGGCTCGACATGCTGGGCGGTTGAGTTGGCACGAAGCAAGATGCGCAAATAGGACTCGAAAAATAGAGGTTCAGCAATTGGTTCCCCTCTTCTCCCAGAAAATAAACTTAAGGTTCAGAGGTTCAACCAATCCAATTAAGGTGATAATAAAAATTCGGCAAACAGCTAAAAGAATGACGATAAGCTACTGTAAAGAATACTGGGCATGGGCAATTGGCGGCGGTTGGAGCTTTGAAACGCCAAGGGTACGGAGTGCCGTTCTCGCCCCACGTGGGCGTTCCTGCGGATATGAGTGGTTAACATGTTACAGCTGAGATTTTCCGATCCTATAGACCTCACGTGCTCTGTTGCCCCGCGCGCTACCTCTGTAGGTACATATCATGGATATGGTACTTGTGTACTAAACAGAGTGAGACAAGGACAAAATAACTACCTAGGTATACTGAGTACCTCGGGGCTCGTACTAAGTACCTCCTAGGTACTACCTCTAGACAGTGTTGATTTGATGGATATACAGTATATTATACGCCTCTACATATCAACACCTCGCTTACCTAGTGAGGCCTGCAGCAGGGATCTGCAGTGCCTACGACATGGTGACTAATCAGAAACCTTAACCTGCTATCGCTGGTAGTCCAGTGGTTCGAGCCAAAATTACCATCATTAAACCCCGAAATACAGGGGAGAAGGCTGAACTGATTCTCAACACAAGGCTACTCACCAATCCGTTCCCTCTCGCAATCACAAACGGCATCCGACAGCTAGCTAACTATCTAAATCTCCAAATAACGCCGATCTTAGTACTATTCCTACGAACGATATTTCTCCGAGTCTTACTAAATTCGCTGCCTGCCGCCGACGCTTTGTTGTACCACCTCCGAAATTGAACTTAATTCCCTCCCGTTCCCCCTCATCCCGCCTACCCGCCCTACGACAAAGGAATTGCTTTCGCACACCGTTATACAAGATGGCCTCAACAACTAATACGGTATGGATGGACTCTACGCTACTAGCGATCAGCTGAGGAGAATTGCACTGTTCGTTTATGATTGGCTGACCTTAGCGACCAGCCCATCAACGCTACCAGACTGAGGCAAATCGCCATGGACGTACGTTTGTCGCCTTGTACTCCCCAGGACCATTCCAGAGGAGTCCTCCTATCGCATTTATGCCAGCTAGCTAAAGGAAATGTCAACAATATAGGCTTGTCAGGTAGCCGTCGGCAGCGCTGAGTACTACGAGCACTCCAAAGTCGAGGGCTGGAACTCCACCATCATCGTACGTTTCCGTTCTTGGACCCCTCTTGTTCTCTTTACATTCATTCACGCACCTCTTTCTTCTCCGGCTTCCCCCCAGGAAAATGCACTCTATCTGCTCATGTTATTACCAAATATTAACCTCAACCCTCGCTCGCTCTGACAGAACTCCATCCTCCGAGCCGTCATCTCCGAGTCCACACCCTCGGGCTCGCAAGCGCCCACCTTCAAGTACGTCGTCAACAGTACCATCGTGCAGCACCTAGTGCCGACCTCAGCGCTCAATAAGCCCAAGGGCGGGAGTGATTCCAAGGGCGACGAGCCTCACATCAGCACGAGCACCGACTCCCCCGCCGCGACGGCCACGGACGGAAAGCCGCACGTCGGTCGACGTGGCATGCACTCAGCGACCCAGGCCTTCTGGAACGAGAAGACGGACGGCATGTGGAGCTTCAAGTACGACGGCGGCGAGGGCAAGGGTATGGACGTCGTCATCAGCGTCATATGGATCGGCATATAAGGTCGAAGCATTGCCATGCATCCCTTTCACCTAACTCTTGACCGCAAACGCCCCTGGACATTCCCACATCCTACTAACCCTCTTGCTGTTGGATACCACGATGTATAACAAAAAAAAAACGGCCTCTCACCCCCAGTCCATCTTCGCTTGTATATCATCAGAACATCAAGAAAGACCAAGTCAGGACCAGGAAGAAGAAGAAAAAGGGCGGACAAAATGCAAGGCTCACGCCCTAGAATGTGAAAAGGACCCCCAAAACCCTAATCAAGTGGACGGACGGACCTGACGGGAGGATGATACCACCAACTTTGTACGTTACGTTACGAAACTTGATTGCTTCTGCTTGTTTGTATTAACTTGCTTTGCTACTATACTGGCTCAAAACCCGGTACAGAAGGGATACGGCACATTGGGGAAAAGGGGCGAAATTGATACCTTGTTTTTGTCTATATCCGGTTTTTCTTCTTGATCTGCTTGCATCTGGTGTTCTACTCGCGGTCGTTTTTGTTGTTGTTGTTTGTTTTCCTGTATAGTATGTAGGATGCAACTCGAGTCTACTCCTGCTCCGAACCCGTTCCCCGTGAACATTGCTTGTGATACTATTTAATCCATTGACCTAGGAGGCATTAAACTCCGTAGATTTTCAGGTAGGATACTCCGCTGAAAACCTAGTATTTCACTCTCCCAGCACTGATCAGCCATTCTGGCACAAGAGGAACCGAGTAACGCCCAACAACCAGTCTCTATCATCAGTCTATCCATTCGCAAGAGGCCTAGCTAGCAAGTGTTTCTCGCCTCAAAGACAGACAGGTTGACCGGGTACACTATACCACACCATACGAAGTAATGATACAAAACAAACGTTATTGCGACAGGACCTCAAGCGCCCTGTTGACGAAAAGAGACAAGAGAAACGTATATCCCTCCAAGAAAACGCCGACTCTTTTTAGGAGAGAAACCCAAGATACCCTCTTTTGCTTATAAGAATAATCTTTTTTATGTATCCCACACACACACACACACGTACACACGAAAGACCAAACTTCCGCCGAAGCCAAGACAGATAGACAGATAGACCTCTGAAAGAGACGAACAAGCCGCCCAACCCTTCCTTCTCCCTTTTCGTATATAGAATCCCATATTTCGTTCTCTCATCCGAACTTCTGCGTACCTCGCTCCCAACTTTCTTTGGTCCGCATTATAGAGAATTCCCCCTGTATCCTTGATGATGGCGCGAATAGTTGTGATTTTGTCTTTTGAGTAGATATTCCTCCCCTCCTCCTCCTCCGTTTTCTGAGTCGTCTCTATCCTCGTCGACACGTAGGCGTAACAGTGGTCTGCGAAGCTAGCTGGCAGATGCGACCGGACGTCCGCGCTCGTTCGACCCGCTATCACCTTCTTCCGAGTCGTCGTCGCTGACGGGCCGGCTGTCGCGCAGATTACGGCGGCTCTTGGTCATCTAGAACAGGAATCATATCGTTAGTAATCTTGAGTTTTCTGCATTCCTTATTCCACGCTCGTATCAGCGACTAGGAAAAAAACGTACCCAAGATCTCACACCACCAATGAGGCCGAGCGTGTAGCCGGTCATGAACTCGTTGGGCGCGGGAGCTCTGTCGCTGGGGCCGGGTGTTGTCGGCGACCTAGCGGCAGCAGCCATCGCGGCCTCACGTAGATTTACATCGCCATTCAAATTACCCGGGGTCGTGGGGAAGATGAAACGGCCGCCGGGGGCAGGGCTCTGGGGGCGACTAGCGGGCCAGTATTGGCGAAGCTCGCGGCTCAACTCTTGACCAGTTGTCGTCCAGTTTGATCGGATATTATCGCGAATCTCCTGGACGTGACGCTTTAGGTCGAGCTCGTTCTTCTTGAGCCAGCTGACATTGAGCTCCTGGCGCGAAGTGCCTCGCTTAAGTTGCCGTGTAATGTATTTTTCGTAGTCGCGGACAATTCTAGAAAAGAACCCATTAGTACGATTTTAGTGGCAACAAGGACTTGTTCTTAGCATGAACGGGGCGTGGTTATATGGCTCACTTGGTAATGATACCCGTTGTGCTGACACCCTCTGTTCGCTGTGTGACTAAGAACTTGCCCTCTTTCTTGATAGAGGCGTAGATGTCGTCTCCCTCATCCGCTCCATAGGGAATATCGTCGTGGGCGACATAGTCAATCTGGTGCTTATCAAGGAATTCCGGGGTAACGATCCAGGGGCAGTTCTCGATGACCTCGTCTACCCATTTGCAATGACGCAACGTCTCGGCACGCTCTTGTCCAGACAGTACGGTAAGACCTTTGCGGTAATGTGTTTCCTCGTCACCAGTCACCCCAACCAGCAGGTAAACATTGTCAAAGGCTTTCTTGGCCTGTTCTAATTGGCGCATGTGTCTAGTTACAACAAGTAGTCAGGTCAGCATGGTTCATGATTGTATTGAGCCAGGAGGCGACGTCAGGGAGATGGTAGGTAAGAAACATACCCGAGATGGAACAAGTCAAAGACGCCATCGGCATAAACCCTGATGGTGCGACCGGTGGGAGGGGGGTTTGTCTTGTATCCTACGGGGTGTATCAAGCGGCCAGTAGGGGGTGGCAGCATTGCAGCAGCCTGCCCCTTCTGGTGGTCATATTGTGGGAAGGAAGGATCCTTGTGGAGGGAGGGTTTTTTGCCTTTGCGGGTGACACGGTCGGCGATGTCGATGCTAGCCTCGGTGGTGTCGCTGGGCTCGCCAGGATCGGCGATGTGGTCGGCGCGTGCTTGTGCCTGTTCGAGAACGGAGGCGGCCGAGTTACGTTCGGAATTGGCGCGCTGGCGCTTTGCAGGGTTGGACCCGGGGGTGGCATCGGACTTGCGATGGGTTAATCTGCCTGTCTCGGGGGCGGTTGTGTCGCCATCCTCGCCAGAAGCATCCCGTGAGGAGGGCTGTAGAAGCGGGTTGTCATCCATGATAGCCGGATTGGCGGCGGTCGGACGTTTCCGCTTGCCAGCGTGGGATGAATTAGAAGGGGATGACATTTTGAGTTATAAGCCCAACAATGCCAAAACCTAAAGGGACCTAACCTAGGTAGATAGGTAGATAGGTAGACAAGTAGAAGGTGCCGGTTGGTCGGTCGGCCAGTCAGGCGAAGGCAGAGTGTCGGTTGGTTGGTTTGGTTGGTTTGGTTGGTTTGATTGCTTGATTGCTTGGTTGCTAGCTGGATAGCTCGAATTGGGACTCGTCCAAGGCAGGAATGATTGACCTCACTTGGGAGGACACGTCACGTCACGTCGCAGATTATTTTCTGGGGCTCAACAGCTCTATAGCAGCGGATCAATGGTGAGATAAGAAATAGGTTGATGATGATTATCGTCCCCTCACGCAATCGTAATCCGGTCGGGCTGTCAGCAAGAATAGGAGCTACTGCTCCTTGTCACCTCCTCTTATTATAAGTACCATAGGTAGATCATTAAATAAGGTAGTGTAGATGAAACAATACCAGTGGTTGTGAACGATAGGTACTAGGTAAGTGTAGCTAAGGGAAATACATGAAAGAGAACAGGATTCGGGATAATTCAACTTAAATGACGTTTAAGCACGTGTTGGCGAACGCGTTGGCGAATCAGGCGTTGAAATGGCTTGCAGACGGACGGATGAAGTCTCGGATACCTGCAAGCCCCTCGAATTTACTACTGGTGAATAATGTATAACTACACCTACAATTTGTGCTACAGCTTTCTATCAAATACATCATAGAAGCATACATACCTACGTGTATACCATATCTATCTCATTCATGAAGTTACCATAGTCTACAGGTAGAGACTCGAGTTGATCATACCTTGCAAAACTTTAAAGCAGAATCCGTGAACGTTGTGAATAACCTGAAGTGAGTATAAATCTCGAATAATGTTCAGATTGCCTAATTCGACATGCGCCACAAAGGGTAGTAAATTCCAGCCTAGCTAGAATGGCCGCCGCCGCCCCCACTTGGTTCTACTACAAATAGTGCGCCATATAAATCAGCACTGTATTAACCTAGGGGTTAAACCGACTTAGTGGTGTAAGTAGTATGGGTAGTATAACTAATAAGTGGCGGTGCTAGGTATTTACAAGAGGGAATATATAAGATAGACCGTAGGATTGACCTTAGGTTAATACAGTACTAATTTGTATGGCGCACTACTTGCAATAGAACCAGTGGGGGGCGGCCATTCTAGCCGGGTTGGTAAATTCTACCGTCTTGCAGATAAAACGTCGATGGAATGAAAAAGGGGAAATTGAGTGATGGGGTCATTGTGGCATTGCCAAGTCTGCCATTCCACACCATACAGGCGTGCACTACCTCCAGCCACAGTACTACTGTCTTAGAGGGAGAGCTAGAACCGCAGAATCCGATCTAAACCCTAAAATGCCATCATGACAGCACAAACTGTACAATTCAGTACAACCAACAATGAATCCCGATTCATAAAAGGACATTGATAAAAGGACATTCAAATAGTAGCTTAAGTACCTATTTAGGAGTACTCCTATTTAGTAAGTAATAGCCAGTATAAATAATAACTTCGACTTGATAACAAAGGGTAGGTTAACCACATCAATTTATTACACGGTAGGTAGTGTATAGAGAGCACAGCTGCTACCTGATAATAATCGTGCATTCTGGTGTAGAAATGATCTAGGTATAGAGTATAGAGGAGAATCGATATCTTCTCATCATTGCATGGTTTCGGTGCTGCTTCTTTAAAACACGTACTTATCTGCTTATTGCCTAGTATAAAAGGGAAACATATGCAGGGAGATGGCACAAGGCACAAGGGTGAAGAATAATGCATACAGCTTATTAAGAAATAACATGGTTCGATGCAATGCGCGTCATCACATCATGCATTCAGACCTTGGGGATGCAAGAAACCTTGTTCGAAACCGTGTCTTATAGTAGGTAGATATCAATTACATCTTCGCTACAGGTATGATCGGTGTCCCGGTACGAAGACAGAAAACGAAAACAAAAAGGCCCGCTAATGCAGATGCCATGCAATGAACAATCCAAAACCAGTACCTTGCTCTCTCCGTCATAAATGCCAATCATCCCATGCCAGTGCCTTATCCGGCTCTTGTGGCTGTTTCCATGACACCAAATTCAAAAACACCGCCGAAAGGTCCCATACGCTCCGCTCCCTACCGCTTCCCGATGAGCGCAAATACGAGCAGTACCTAAACTTGGTACCATCACACCGCTCATGTCGATCATAGCCGGGGAACTAGATGGATTCCCCAACCCGTACGGCAGATGAAGAGTCCACCCGTCAACTTATGCCAGGCGAACCGTCCGCTGGTTCTGCGTGTGGCGTCCGCACCGGTTAGGATGTCTCGGTGAGCTACGGTAGCAGAACCCCTTTGCGTCCTGCCGCGCCGAGGGTCCGAACTTCTCCGTGACGACGCAGTACTCAAAGCCCTCGCCCATCCACTCCTTGATGTGCTTGTGCAGCTCGCAGCGCGCCGTCCGGCACTTGCGACAATACACCTGGCCGCGCGGCGACAGCAGTGCCAGCGAGTTCTGCTTGGCCGCTCCGTTGCGGTTAAGCAGGAACGGGCCGGCGTGGTGCCACACCCACTCCATGTCGTTCGGGCCCTCGCGCCGCGCCGCGAGCGAGACCTTGCCGTGCATGTTCCAGTGGACTGCGTAGAAGTGCCTGCTCGTCAGCGCCAGACATACGCTATCGATCGGGTCCAGGAACTCGAAGAGGGCGTAGTGCAGCTCCGCTGGCAGATGGGATAGCTGCAGCGTCGTCCCGGGCTGGTGAGTGAATGGGATTGGCTCGTAATCCATGACCGAGTACGATCTAGGCGGTGCCGGTTGAGGCAGTCGGTGTAGCGTTCCACTAGGGGAAAGATACGGGGAAATGGGTGGCGTCAAGTGCGTCACAGGCGGTTGAAAGTACGAGTCTCGGTCTATCGACTCCCGCGGGCTGACCGCGGGTGTTGCGGTGTTCGACGTAGGCGGCGTCGGTAGTAGGTAGTTAGATGTGGTGAAGGCCCGCCGAGGCGCTACATGTTGGCCTTCATCTTTCGGCAGCCCCTTCTTCAGCTCCCCTTGAAACGAGCCCAGTGTTGTGTTCATCAACCGGCTCGACATCTCCATCATACTCAGATCCATTGCGTCGGATGGGTATTGCCCCTGGGACGAGAATCGCATGACTTCCACCATGGTGAAGAAGGAAGTAAATCACCAGCCGAGAATCGGTCCCTTTTTCCCTTTCGAGCGAAACTAAGGAATTGGCCGAACAGCTTAAGTTGTGCGGCGATATCCCACGGACAGTAATTTTAATTCGAGCCGGCCCGGGGCTGTTGGTTAAACCCCAAGACGCCCCACGAGAACAACGAAACCGCGCAGTTATTACTGTTGAGACTAGCGGTAAGATCGTGAGGGTCAGCGGCGGGGAAGAAGGAGACTGGATAACGTCGTATGGATACGGGAGGAAACCACGATATATATTGCTACAGCACGGCGCGAGTAGCTTCGTTGACGGCCTTTAGATTCTTATCACGGGATTATCACAGGATTGATAGGTGGAAAGCAAGATACAGGACTTGTTATATACAATAAGTATTGATGAAAATCGCCTTCATGAAGAGCGGCCGAGGAGACACCACGCTAGTCAGGCCACGAAACAACTATTCTTGGTGGGTATGGTCCACTCTTGCCAACTCCGTCGGCCCTCCGACTTTTAGATCTAGTGTAGAAAACTATCGTGACATCTGGAGCGAGGTGGAGCGGCGTGACCACCTCCCTTTGCGACTAGACGAGGACCCGTAAGTAACGCCTTAGCCGATCCAGGGACTTCTTCCCACACGAGATGCAAAGAAAGACCAATAGCCCGGGTAGTACCGGGGAGAGCAGCTATCCATCTCCTTCGATAAACGATTTGCCCATGATTTTTACTGCTTCGGGCATGGCGAGAAGATCCACGATGCCCCAGAAAAAAGGGACCGGTTGCTTAAATGCTCGCCTTTAAGGGATCTCGAGCGACACCGACGACCCGCATCAAATATACGCGATAACGGACAGTGCGCGCACACTCATTCTGGACTGGCGCCGTACTGGAAGTTGAGTTACTTCTCTACTATCTTGTATGTCCATCGTGTAGCCAAGTTGTGAGTGAGAGTTACCGATACTATGTAGTACTGTTACCCCATGCCCTCTCTATACTGGGTAGACACTGTGAATCCGAGCCGGAAGATCGCGGAAAGGGGTCTAGACAACTGACTAAAGAATTCCGGAGCTGCGGGACAGGCTTGTTGCTCTCCAGCGACTCGTACTACTAAGCAAGTAGCCCTATAGCCTATAGGAGCAAAACTGATAACCCAGCCCGCTCTTCGCCATCCGCTCGAGCGGTCGAGTCAGCCGCTTTGGCCGAGTAGTAACGAAGTCAAACCCCCACTAGACTATCTGGGCGTGCCCTTCACGCCCACTTTACTTCAGTATATAGTCCACTACCGTTCAGACAACCCGGTTTAGGAGAACGTAACTTACCTAATGTGGAATTCTTCATATGGATCTGATATGAGGTTATAATGATCTACTTGCCAAGTGGCAAAACCTGCATTGCATAAATCGACGTAGAAACCCACATAGTTGAGGTATAGTTATTTGAGGCTCATTGATCCAATTCTAGGCAAAGGTATGATGTACCTATGTATGTATGCAGCAGCAAAAATTGCAGCACGTCATGTGAGATGGCGACTAGGGATCTGTACCTAGATCTGTGTAAACTCTATCTTATCTAACTTAGCCAAGTCCTAATGGATATCTCACAGTGACGTTGCATTATACCGAGGACCTGAGACACCACCGATCGCTTATAAGGTATAACCCTAATAATACATCGATTACGTTGCCGATACTGCGGGTTGAACATCAATCTGTCTACCTAATTTATGATATTTCTCACACTAAAAATAGGCAACTATGCGATACGATAAGATGGTTTCCGATTCCCGATTCCCGATTCCCGGCCGAGTGCACCGTGAAAATAAGTATCCGCTCTTACAGCCCTGATACGCGGTGACACCGTCTTAACGGACTGGTCCCCGCTCAATTAAGGAAATACACCACAGCACTGCATTTTTAGCCCTTGCCGTTGGCGGGGCGCCCATCTTCCATTCTCCAGACTACTGACAACAAAGTTGATCAATGATCAGACATCAATATAAGAGGGACTGAGACAGTCTTGTTTGTCTATTGTAAATATTTTCTAATGCCTTGCATTTAAGACTATAACGGCTACTAGTTGAATAACCATCTCTATTAATCACTTCGTATAGGTAGATGGATTGGTCTTGCAAATACCATGCTTAAAAGACACCCCGATCCACCAAAAATGGTACGGACATGTGAAGTAATTTTCCACAAGATGTAGCGACAGGTATACGAAAAAAGGATCTCAGCGCCTCAAAAGAGTAAATGAAGCTATACCTAACCCCAAATTTTCGCGGTAGATAACAACTATATCCCTCGACTCTATGATTGGCCGATATTGAGAACATCAACTGTTGCCTTCGTAGCGACTTGCGTTGTACACAGCGCGACGAATTGATGTAGTTCCTATATCGTCGTCACTAGTGGAGCTATCACCATATTTACTACGACTAGACTAATCTTTCTGACAGTCCGGTAATTTCATATCTTGAAAGTTGAGAGAGAAGCGATGTTCGAAACCAGTGAAGGCACAACATATATCCGGAGGAACGAACTGTCAGAATTTCTTGCCGCCCCGCATGCGCCGACAGACTGAAATCAGGGCTGTCGCATTCGAAGCCTTGGCGGCCGTGATACTACTACTAAGTACTGTACAATCACGCATGTCTCCGCAAATAAAACCAGGCACCTCGTCTCATCATCTTCGCGTGCGATTAACTCGGCCGCCGCTAAACAAGGATTAACTAAAACGTCGGCATTTGACGTGCTGCGTATAACCATTACACATCTAATTTTCTACTATGAAATCAACGGCACAAGTGTTCGATGTCCAAAGCGAAGTTCTAACGGCCTCTGGTATGGTATTTCGAGCTTTAATATACACACATCGGTCCCGCACTATAACCGTGTATATCATGTCTCAGTCTTCGATCAGTCTGTAGTAAAAGCCCGTGTCGTACCGCATAATGCATTCAATCCAAGATATCGAAGACAAAGACGAATTGGGTACGCAATTCGCAATTCGGGTGAAATAGAAGGGTTATAGGGATTCCAAACGCCAACGTCGGTTAGTGCTGGCCATTCCGAGCCCGTGATGCGATAGAAGAAGCCACAAAAGCCTCCTTTACTCACCGATGTGGGGATGGAGATACGCTGCGGGGAGTGATATATGACAAGGGGACTGGTTGGCCGGAATAGAAAGTCGCCGATATGATTACATGTGTGGCGGTAGGTTGGAGATAAAACCGGTGTATCAGCGAACCGGACTATATATATCAGGAATGATTTCTAAACAGAAAGGATCGATAGTTCAGGACAGAAGAATTTTATCTTCCGAATATTACTAGCCTCTCGTGTTACGAGGTTCGAAAGTATACAAGCATCAAGTCATTAGGTATGGCGTCGCTGAGCATCGAGGAACACGACATTTCGTCGCAGGCGGGCAAGGTTGCCATCGTTACTGGTAAGACGCAGCCCAACTAGCACTGTATAAAGGAGATAGATATGTTAACAACGTCTTCCAACCAGGAGGATCCTCAGGGATCGGCCTAGCAACGACCAAGATCCTCGCAGAAAAGGGGGCGACAGTGCACGTGCTAGACATCAACCCACCGACAGACATCTCCATTGTAAACGTGCAATACCACCGGTGCGACGTGACGAAATGGGAGGATCTCCGGAGCGCATTCGAGAGAATCGGCCACGTCGACTACGTCTTCCCCAACGCGGGCGTGCTGGAAGGCAACGAGCAGCACTTCGCCGACGAGACGGATGCCGAGGGTCACCTCCTCGAGCCGAACTACCGCGTTCTCGACGTCAATTTAAAAGCCGTGTATAACGTGGTCAAGCTAGCGTGGAGCCAGATGCGGAAGCAGGAGAAGGGGCTGCCGTACGGTATTGTTATCACGATTAGTATCGCCGCCTATGCGCCGGATCAGGGCTACTCGGTATATTCTGGGGCGAAAATCGCGGTAAGTGAAGAAAATGTTGGCCGAATATTCATAATGAAAATAGAGAGATGAAATAGCCGATGGTTGTGTTGGGTTGGTGAACGAGACGAGAAAGAGGCTGATGCGGATGAACTCTCTAGCTCCTCGGGCTCGTCCGGTCCCTGCGATCCGTCATGATCCGGGACGGCATCACCATCAACGGCGTAGCGCCGAACGCTACCATCACGGGCAGTAAGTATCAATTCCGGGGGTAATCTTCGTCTTATCTCGGCAAACACAAACGGCTCCTCTTCATCTCTCACCTATCCCTTAGAATATTTCTTCCGCGCAGAACGGCAATAGCTAACAGGGTGTATGTATCACAGTGCTACCAGCGCACAACGCAGAGCCGTTAAAGCAGATGAATATTCCCTACAGCGAACCTCATTCCGTCGGCCGAGCTCTCGTGTACTCGGCCATCGCCACGCAGGACAGAGAGGTGCAGTTATACGGCAAGGATAAAGATGCGAACCTGTGGACCCGCGGGCGCTGGAACGGACGTGTGATTATGGTGTTCGGGGAGACGTACACTGAGCTCGAGGAACCTATTGCCGACTTACGTCCGTTTTGGCTCGGCAGGGAGAATGCGACTGTAGTGCGTCGACAGCAAGCTCTATCTGACCTTCGCCCAGAACAGTAAGAGATTATGCACGGCTAGGTGATCTTCCTGTTTTTGATGACCGAGCGTTACCGGATAGCTTCTACTAATTCCGGCGAGAAATGCGCCCTCTATCCTATATTCGTATGTACTAGGTCTTTGTCTTAAGCTGCGTTATATACATGTAATATCACTTACTGTACGTGTACGGTTGCCCGTTTCTCAGCATCTATACTTACACGACACCGAGTATGGAAATGATTTATACAGCAGGATCCAATAAATCCCTATCCTCACTCATCACGCCTATCATGGACATTCTCCTGATCCTGGACTTTTCTATCTCCGGGGCGCCTCCATCCCGTAGCAGCCTGGAGTACCAGCACAAAGGCGGTCAAAACGACGGCAGCCTGAAACAAAACGCGAAGCGCACTGCTGTACCCCTGGACAGCAATCGTCTTCTCGGCATCCGGCAGATCACCATGATGGACAAGCAGCGGGCTACCTATCAGTTTTCTAATGAGTTCCTCGCGACCTTTGCTAAGGTGATCGCTCCCGTCTAGGGCCTTGAGGCCCTTCTCTAGACTACCTTGCAGGGTCCGCGCGAAGATGCCGCCACCAATTGCGCTGCCGAAGCTGCCGGCAAAGCCTCTGAATGTGCCCAGCAGGCTCGTGGCGACGTAATGGGTCTCTGGGGGGGTCAGGTGAAGGAGATGAGACATGGTGTAGTTCAGAGCCCCGCCGGTGAAGAGTCCGTTGAGAAAGACAATAGCGATGTATAGGCCAAACGGCGTGTCTCTGGTGGACGACACTGACAGTGCTAGAAGGCTGATGCCGAATAGACCGAAGCATAGAACGCTAGAACCCCAGAAGCTACCTGAATGGCGGATGTGGAGTGCCTAAAGCGTATCAGTCTGATTAATATTTTGCTGTGGCAGCTTAATCGCTAGAGAGTAAAGGAGCCCAGAGAGGAATTCGAAGCCAAACTTACGCCGACAATTAGACCACCAAGACCAAATCCAAGGTTGGTGGGGATAAGAATACTGCCACTGGCCGCTGGGCTAAAGCCGAACACGGCGAGTGCCGTCATGGGTGTATAGAATAGGACCGTCCACCGAGCGGCCACTTTACCGTTGAGAGTCAGTAACTCTTTTCAATTTCGAGGGAATGCGGAGCGCCCAAGTATGTCGGAACAGTAGACCTCTGCCTCATCACGATCAAGTTGTGGCGAGAATAGTTAGACTTACTGAAACCAAGTTGAGAAACACACGACAGCAACGCGCCACGGTTCTGAAGAACCGCGAGGGGAACAATGGGATCAACCGCGACGTATTTCTCGATTAGAACGAAAATGACGAGCGCGACAAGAGATGATCCAAGTGGGATGGGCTGGATCTTCCCTGATAGGCCGAAGAGAAAGAGAACGACGGTCGCGGTCTACACTTGAGTAAGTTTGGGTTAAGTAACAGTCGTCCGGAACGCCTGCATACCATAAAAAATGCGCCAAGGTAGTCAATTTGCTTGAGTTTGGTACGTAGTGATATATTTTTATCCGCCGAATGATCCGGTGAGCTTAAGTCACTAGGTATGCTGAAGAAGATGGCGAAACCAGCGACTAGACTTGCGGGAGCTTGAGCCCAGAAAAGGGGTCTCTGCGTAACGGTAAGTTATCGAGCCATACTTTTGTTTATGAAGAGGTCCTTACCCAACCAATTGTTCCGATCAAGCCGCCAAAAACAACTGCTCCTAAGGAGATGCCCGTGGTAAAGCCGGCGTTTCTAGTCATCCAGGTTAGCTATACCTGATCCGTGGGGCCGATATAGCCTTTGTCCGTTGCAGATTGTCTAGCATCTCATCTTCAAAGTTAAGTAGACAAGAGCCCCAAAACAATCTATCCTTAAATAGTAGGAAATCTATACTAACGTAATCCCAATAAATAGTCCTCTGTTTCTCTTCGTCGTCAGCTCCAAGACTAGGATAAAAGCGAGAACCATTGTTCCGCCGCCACCTAAGCCAGTGATGACGCGTCCGAGAATGAATACAGCGAACGAATGAGCCTGGGATGTGACTAGACACCCGATAGCAAATAACACCGATGACACCAGCACCATGCTCCTCGGGGAGAAGATAGTCGCCAATTTGCCAGTGAGCGGTGCCATAGACGACAATGCCACGAGGAAGGACGTCGTAAACCACATGGCGTACTCGTAGGCGTCGAGATCTGCGGCGATGGTGGACTGAGCCATTGTAATCCCGCTCATATTCATGGCTAACATTTCCATAAGTTAGCGCAGTGTGCTCATTTACCACCGTTGTTAGAAGAAAGAGATATATTCTAGCTAGTTAGGAGATCACATTCCTAAGATATTGACAGTGGAATTCGGTCCGAGGATAAGAGGATTGGACAATACCTTGCAAGAAAATAAGAATGTAGACGCTCAGGATAATGGCAATAGCTCTTCGTTTGGTGACAGTTTGGTTCGCAATATCTAAATCCTCATCTTCGCGTCTATCAATACCAGCCGAGCTTGAGTTACCACGCTCGGGCTGTAGCAGCGGCGTGTCCTCAGCGGCTGTACTCATAGTAGATGCCATGTCGTCTCTTGTTGTCGGCATATTCTCGTGCCGTAAGTGTTCGCCGTCTGTCATTATTGTATCGGAAAGTATATGGTATTTATTGTCACAGTAAATGTGAAGATAAACCCGTATTCTGGGGTGACTTGTTACAACATGAACAGAAGACTTATCAACATAAAAAGATTAATTAGATAGATTAACCCGAAAACATCCAAAAATTACAGCTCCAACACCAAGTACAGTGTCGACAACCTACGTAGTACCTGACAGGTAGGTACTTTAGATAGTCCAGGCTTGGTAAGCGAACAGGGAGACCTGGGATGGCCCCACTCTCCAGTCTTCGTCATTGGCCGCACTAATATCCAGGGGGATGGAAACTCTCCGGACTTTCCGCCTGCATTCTCATTCTTTAGGTACCTTGAGTACCTACCTAGGCATGCTGTTAACAGCATCAATATAAGGTTATTTTATCTGTCAATAGAAGATATAAACGCACCAAAGTTCTTACATAAAAAGTAGAGAATGTTTTGCACCTTAAAGGCTGGCTTAAATTATGTGTAGAAACTATATAAGTTAATTGAGCAGCTGCAACTACTCGGGTATCAAAACTATACGCTATGCAAGTCTCTCATGAAAACCTCATTTGAACGACATCATTGCTCTCTCACGCCGAGAGCCAAGACCCAATTTCCCGTCGGCCATTGACATGGCATGGTAGGACCATCGTAGCCTCATGTAATGGCACCTGGAAGCCATAAAAAACATATCCTCTTTTTACCAAATCTGCATCTTGCTGTTGGTAGCTCGCGGTTTTCGAGCATTGGGTTGGTTGTGAATACCGCTATCAGGTGCTTCGCGTCTGTATGGTGGTCGAAATTATGACGTCGTCAGACTTTTCATGGTTTATGGCTATTCGCCTACCATTTAATACTCACTCATTCAGCCACAGAAATATTCATGTGGAAGGCCGCCGCTCTAACTCTCAAGGCAGAGCCCGTCCTCCTGAATTGCTGCTTTGAGGTAACAGTGAGTTTGAGAAGCAGGACGTTTATCTCTGTTTCTTATTAGTGGGACTTCTCTTGGATTGATTAATTCTCATACCCTGACATTAAAGATGCCCTTTTCGACGTCGTCGTAAATTTCTGAGCTTGGATTATCGATGTTCGGTAGTAGGTCGTTTAGGGCTTCTTGCATTTTTTTTTAAAAGCCAAAACGGCTACCTGCCTCTTCACAAATTCAAGCTTTCTCGTAATCTAGCCCTGGGTCGCCCAACCCGTTCACCGATGCTCGTCTCCTCGCCGCAATAATCGCGTCTAATTCCATTTCGCGATTTGCACGATCTTGGATCTTTTGCTGCTGCTCGGGGCCAACACGAGCGTCAACTAGAGCCCTAGCGTCACGCTTGAGATCGAGGAATAGAGAGAAGAAACCCGTAATTACTAGGAGAGCGGGGACTAGTACGAAGGAGGTTTGATAGCTAGAGCCTCTCTGGTGGATAGCGTATACTGCAAGAAAATCCGTTAGCAGATTGTAGCGCGGTAGGAGACAGGGCAGGAGAAATATAGACCGCGAAATATCTACACAGGATCTATAGGAAGGGCGGGGAGCAAAAAAGGATATAACTCACAAACAAATGGCCAGAATGCGGGCCCCGATGCCCCCATAGTAATAAATGCAGCCGCTCGTTTGGTGCGTTTGCCTTGGCCTCGAAGCCCGAGTGTATATATCAAGGGCCACATGGGCCCTTCGAAAAAGAAAAATAGGATAATCGGAATGGCAAGTAGGTTTGGATTCGTTGGGCGGAGAGCTGCCACTAGAACACCGGTAACAATACTGAAACCCGTGCATATACTCAGAATAGTTCGGGGTTGGGGGACTTTAGGATGAGTTGGTGATAAATACGCAAGGTAGGCTGCGAGAAATCGAGACAGGGCGAACGCAGTGCGAGCAATGAGACCATAATCAGCAATGCTTAAACTCAAACCGTCTGTACTCTCCGATACCTTGTCCCGCACAATGTTTGTTGGACCTGGTCCCGCCATTGGCTTCACGTCAGGCATCAAAATGTCCCGAAAGAAAAGACTCATTGTCTCTTGGCTGGCAACATAAGTCCATTGAGCCAAGACCGCTAAAGCCAAGCTCCATGTTCTTAATTGAAACCCAAAGAAGCTACGTTTCTTGGGATCAACGGGCAGATATCGCGTTGAGTTCTCCATCTCCGTATCGGTAACCTCCGGCAACGGCATATAATAAAATAATAGGGCTAGCCCAACGCAGAGGAGCGTAATAGCCAGGAACGTCCACTGCACATCAATGAGAGTTGATGATCCTATATACTCTCTGGTACTCAATTGAACGAAGAATACCCTCTGGGCCAGGACACCACTTATGACGGTGGCCACGCCTTGAACGCCCTGAGAGAATAGAAGCCTCATTTCGGCGTAGTCCATGGGGCCACAGAGAATTATGAACGGGTTCGCCGCAGCTAAACAAGCCAAGAATTAGTGATTGCCATGTATAGTCGAGGTTCTAGTAGGGTCCATATATGTATAGGCAGTGAATGAGCTCGAACCTAGATTTGAAAATATGAAACAGAAAACTCGGGGATGCATACTTTCCAGGACAGCGAGTCCAAACCCCACGACGAAGTTAGAGATCAAAAACCCGGGAAATGAAGTGAGCACAGCGCTCGGCCAGAATATAATGGTCCCAATGCCATAGATGCATAGACCGAGCACTGTAATAGAAGTCAGCATTTGTCTAGGCTATGATGTCGGAGTTCATCTGGCGAGCTAGATTCGCAAAGATCACGCGGTTACCTACTGAAAGTCGCCTTAAAGCCGCCTACGGTGTCATCGAAACTGCTATTTTTGCTTATCTTTTCTCGTCTTCGATGTTCATCGCGTCGCAGAATCCACTCGCCAACAAGAAGCGGCCCAAAGAAGTATCCGGCCCCAAAGTAAATGCTTGTAAGACCCAATGTCTCCGGAACAGTCATGTGTGAGATCTCAGCTACAACGTTCGAGAGAGTATTAAGAAGACCGTATGAGAAGCCCCATAGCAGGAACAGGATCGAGACTATTGTGCAGTATTTGAACGAGTCCCTGACAGATGTTCGGACCATGCTTTTGGGTTTCCGCATGTTGACAAAGCCGAAATATACCCCTGACACTTCTAGACTGCCCGTGGTCGCCGTGTTTGTTATAGGAGGATTATTCCGATCCATCACCATGTCTGGCGTGGTGAGGAATTCCATGGCTGCTATTTGCGCATCAAAATCAGATCCAGGTCCAAGAGTTCGGCTCGAGGTAGAAAGTCCATCCTGAGTAGCATTTGGTGCGGCAGGTATATAACCGTGTCTGTAGGATTGTACGGTAGACTGTACGGTAGGTGTTACATCGGCCGTATCAGATGTTCGACGGGTGCTACCGTCCGGATCAATGAGCATGGCAGGGAGGATACGAATGATCAAAGGTTTTAGGGTCGGAACACAGGCGCAGGCAATCCCAATGTTCACCTCAACAGCGGACCACAGAAGCGCCAGCGAGGCGTTCCAAGCGAATTCTGGCGAAACCCCGAAAGATGCGTCTAGGCTGTAGTTGGCTGAAAATGTTGAAGAGGAGGCATCGCTAATAGCTTTCTGAAGATAATAGATGCGAACCACATCCACAATGGTGACGAAAATACCTAGAGCAAAAGTGATGATCAAGATAATCTTTTGCCTCGGGGGAAGCCTCATGCTCGTCAGAACAGGTAGAGGCAGGGCAAGGATTGCGAGGTCAGTGACTATATTGACAGGTGCTGAGCAAATAAACTCGGTTAATAGAGGAATACACTGCCCCGGGGGATCGGTCATGTTAAAGGCAGCTTCCACGGGACGGCATTGGAAAATGTTGAGCAGGGTTAAGACGGAGCCAGCTAGGTTCACGATTATAAGGACGGCCCATGAAGCTAGCCTAAGTACCTTTTGCGTGTTTTTCGACAAGCGAAGGTAGAAGACAAGGATCGATGTTTTGAAAGCCATAAGGGCCGGGTTCTACAAGATATCAGGCCAAATATTCACAGTCGGGGTTTAGAGTATGACGCACATATAGAACAGTGAATGCATATTCGGAACGCCTAAGAGGGTTCCAATCACTGGCATGGATATTGGCGTCATGCCGACCCAGTCCTTTGGTGGCACCGTAATCAATGGCGAAGCTGAGGCCAAAGGCGAGAAACCAGGCAATCACTATAAAATAGTCGTCCCAGCTCACCTGTCGAACGATGAATGTGCGACAGGCTAGTCTCGCAGCGACAAAGATAGTTGCTAAAACGAGAGTCCCCGTAGTAACGGCAAACACGACAGGGCCACGGTCCGGGTAGTCATGAACCGATCCCCTATCTAACAATAGAGAGTTCATATTAGAGAACGACCCTCGCGGTCGGGAAATACCATTAGTTCATGCCGGGATCCGAGGCGTCGTATATTCTGAAGTGAGGGCGACCAGAGGCGTAGTATAGGGAGCCAACGGCTCACAAGGAGCAAAGGCAGAATCGGTCGTTACGCTACAGAAAATGTAATAAAGGGTTTATAGGAAGAGACATGTTTAAATATGACGAGTCAATCAGATGCAATGCGCTGGCCACGGGGCCTCGAATCGGGAAGCAGAGGCAACGGCCGGCAATAGGCAGAGCACAGGCCCAGGCACAAGGGCAAAGGACTTTCGTCAGTATTTGAAGAGAGGAACCGGTTAGCGAAATTGCTAGATTTAGTGCGGCAACCAGGGTGGGCCTCGGCTTTCGAATACTGTACGACCTGGATCGAGTCGAGTGGTGGATTCTGGTCCACCGATAATCGTCAGATATCGTGAACAAGAGGAGAGGAGTTGGGGCCGGCTACCAGTGGTACTAGTGACTAGTGGATTTGAACTGAGGAGAACGAAGAGAAGAAAGACATGACAAGTGTAATGCGTGTCTGACAAAAAGACAAAGAGGAGCTGCGCGATTTCTGTCGATGGCGGCGGCGGCGTATGTATGTATGTAAAAGTATATATATGTAGGTGTGTTTGAATTCGTGTTATTGAGCTGGGGGACAATGCAGGCGGTCAGGATACAAGGATGACAGAACAGGATGGCAGGATGGCAGGATGTAGGTAATCAATCCGTAGTGTACAGTAGTGTGATGCAGTAGGTATAATATAGGTAGTGTATCCTGTGGTGATCCTGATGCATATGCGGAAAAGGATCGTGACGATTAGGTAAAGGGCGAGGGGTGGTTAGTAGTCTTTTCTGTTGTACTAGGTAGTGGTACCTAGGTAGGTAGTTGATGTACTATGGACGACTGCTGAAGAATCTTGATAGGGCTTAGGAACGAGGGAGGGGCGACATATTATGGAAATGAACATCGACTTGTTTTCTGGGGTTTCACTGCCCGACGGGCTGGGTGCGGTGAAGAATCATGCTGCAGCCGGCTATCTATAGAGGTAGACTGCCACACTTGTTATTGTTGTTGTTGCAGTTATGTTGCAGTTCTGTTGCAGTTCTGCAGGTAGTTACCTACCATGTATCTGTGTGGGCAGGCAGAGGCAAGGTAGGTAGCTTGAACCTGGTTAATAGTACATGTGGACAATTGTATAATCCATGATGTATACTACGCACAGGTGTAACTGTACATTGTTGGCAGGCAGGCAGGCAGGCAGGCATGCATGCAGTGACGGGATTGCGGCTGATGTCAGCAGCACGGTGATAGTACTTAATAATAAAAATTGGGTAGGTTTTTACTGTAGGGCAGTGTATTGTACTGGGAGTCCAGTTCAAGGTCACAGTGCAGATCTACGTAAGTACTACGTAGTAGCTGGATGTGTTCGTTGTCTAAATGTTGTCCGTCCCTTTTGTCGTTCTTTTACACCTACCTAGGTACCTTTGAATCTGTATCCATATGATGTACTTCATATTGCCATTAGAGCAGACCACGCGCTGTCTGGAATTGAAGGCATAACATAACACAATTTCAACTAAAAGCTGAGCCGTATAGTAGAACACACTCACAACACTTAAAAAAAATATGCTGGTGCAGCTTTTAAGGATGGCAAAATTTTCGGTCTGCCAAGGAACCAAGCGAGCCAACAATGCATGTGTCGTGGTGTAGCTGATGACCATGCCATGATCATGATTGAACAAAACGCGCATTGAAAAGATTACAGCGATATGGTGCATGCATTGACGCATGTGGCTTGTAAATCAACGTACTCGATCAGTATCAGTTATACCTTATACTGACCGTACTTCCAGATTGTCCGTCACCATTTGGGGGTTGATCTGGATCCGACTGGATCTGGATGGGAAAAAAGGGACGATGAGTGACGTCGCAATGCAACATTTAGGATCGCCTGGCCAGGGTACAGGTTCATATTTAGTGTACACTAGGTACGCTAGACAAGACGCTAGAGACTCTGCCAAGGACCTCCATCAGTGCTCCATCCAGCCACTTTGCTGGTAGGTACCGTATCCCCACTCGCCCGTGGCCGGCAACCGGAATCAAGTTACCTTTCCCCGGATTTTCCAGGATGAGAGACAAGCCTGGAGACTGCCTGGGTTGGCCTGCCACTGTGTACTATAGATAGATGTACTGTAAGTTAATACTGTATCACTACAGTTTTATCCGCCGCTGCTTGTCCATTACAAACCCACCCGGTTCCTTGCCATCTATAGGTACCTATTTCCATCTTACGTATAGAGCATAAAAGAGCTATTGATATCAAAAATCATTTATACGCTCTCTCTATTTCCTAATTAAACCACTCTGATGCCTTATGAGGTGATTGATAAAAAGAACAAATGGGGTTGCGGGTCAGAACAGTCTTATAATCTGTTCGAGTCACCTGAGGTGGGTGTGTTCGTATACTTAGCAGGCTAAGGAGAGCACACTATTTCCAGGTGGGAGAGGTAACTCCTCGGACAGTTCTCGGGGGCCTGAGGACCCGCAGGCAGGTGCGGTTATGTACACCTACATACGTACTGCGTAATACTGACCTGCACAACTTTTTGTCAGCCTCTAAGCAGCATCCATTCCCCGGGTAAACTTAGTCTTTAACGATGTTGTACGTCGAATCTAATCAATCTCACGACATGATTATACTAGAAGGAACATGGCCCACACCGACCATCTTATCCTCCCTAACGCGCAAACTCAACAGCACACCGCTCTGTATACATATCTAATGAGATAGCCCCAGATACGGAATCTAGCTAATCGAATTTTCATCTCTACCGGCAGCGACGAAGATATGAAACGAAATTGTTGACGAGGCTGTCGATAGAGCTGTAAATAATCAGGGAAAAACTGAATGATGCATCGGTGTAAATAGGTCGCAATCCTCCTACATCCGCTATTGCGCCTTGCGACCTCTTGTTAGATACCTACGTAGAAATTCAAGTTGATCACGTGTAACGGGTTATTTGGTGAGACCTCTACTCCAACTTCCGAAGGTCTCTTACTGACTCAGCCAGCTGTTCCGCATTTCCGTAAAGCGAGCCAACCGGCGTGAGAAGTGTACCCGTGACATCTATACACATATTATCCAACCAATACGGGCGGTCTGTACGAGTCATCACTGCATACTATGAATAATTTCCGCAAAAGATCGCCCGCAGATTTGTGCTAAATGCTCGCAAAGACATACCGTATTTGATAATCTATGTGCCTTCGTGCTAGCCACTGCTGCGTTTTGCACAGCCAAACTTGCTCATGGCGGCTCGATAGATAAGGTATTCACACCTCGGCACGCCTTGAGCAATGTGCCGGTCGGCGAGACTGTTCTCAAGCCACCGGCGAGATTAAGCAACCACCTAGCAACTCTAGCTGGATGTGTGTTTGTCGCAGGATTTTGGTCGACTCGGATGTCACAATTGCAACCCATCGGGTTTGAGATGCCTAGTGAAAAAGCACGCACACTATCTAGATTGGATACCCCCTCTAGTGCTGTATTTAATACTGCAGAGCCAACCTTATCTAGGCGCTTTCACTTCAAGTCAGGTTCGCCGGTATGGATAGACGGAAACGGTCTAGTGATAAAGACTGATAACAAACCATATTCAAAGGGGAGAGGTTTCATGCAAACATAAGCAAAGGTAGTTCGTCCTGTTCCAATGGACGTCTAACCGGTAAAACTTCTGTGGCAGGTCGGGGGGAAAGATATTGGTAGTAGATAGCCGAAGAATCGACGGCTGCATTGGTGAGGTCCAGAATATTTTAGATCTAAAAAGGTTGTGCACATTGTTTCTACAACTTCTCCTGTTATAAGTCCTCGAGGGCGAAAATGCTCACATCTTAATGCCCATTCCCTACGTAGGTTATTGAAAGCGAAGCTCTATGATTGGGCAGGATTTGCTTTTAAGGTTGTCTCCACGGGGTAGGCGGGGCAGTGGGGATCGGATATCGGACAAACTGGCTCCGGGGGCGGCTTGGGCCACTCAGAGCGCAGCATTTCCTGCTTAGCGAGGCGGCGAAAAGCACCTGCAGCCAGTCGTCAACGTCAATTGAGCGATAGGGAAAGCTCGATTCGCGCGAGGCGAATTGTATGAGCGATTGATCGAATTGAATTAACTCAAGAGTCGGAGCTCCTCGAGCATTCCCGTGTCCCCTCGCAACAACCCTCTCCGCTCAATCCTACAGCACCACCGCGTGTCTTCGTCTATCCGTCAATTTAATTCAACGCTTTGTGCACGGGAGCCAAGAAAGATGCTGGCGTCTTCGAGAAGGGTAGCCACGCTGGCTTTGAGAGGTTTGTGATGAGCAACCCCCCTCCTCTCCACGCCGCCGCCGCCACTCCATGTCATCATCCTCAATCACTCAATCAAGGCTTGATATTGAATATTGACCTGTTCCGCATTTTATACAGCGAATCCGACCTCGCGCATCGTTCCCCTCCAGTCCATCGCCACCATCTCGACGACCTCGAAGAAGGATGCCACATCGGTGACGCCGCATGCCCAGACCGGCCTGGCCCGCCAGCGAAAGGAAGTGCCGCTCGCGAGCCAGGAACCCAAGAAGGGTGTTATGCAATATGCCCTGACTACTCTAGATCAAGTCGCCAACTGGGCCCGTCAGTCCTCCCTCTGGCCCATGACTTTCGGTCTCGCCTGCTGCGCCGTCGAAATGATGCATCTGTCCACACCGCGGTACGATCAGGATCGATTGGGAATCATTTTCCGTGCCTCGCCACGTCAGTCCGATGTCATGATCGTCGCCGGTACACTCACAAACAAGATGGCTCCGGCCCTGCGCCAGGTCTACGATCAGATGCCCGAACCCCGATGGGTCATCAGCATGGGAAGCTGCGCCAACGGAGGTGGCTACTATCACTACAGCTACAGTGTCGTCCGAGGCTGTGACCGCATTGTCCCCGTCGATGTATACGTCCCCGGCTGCCCCCCTACGAGTGAAGCCCTGATGTACGGTATCTTCCAGTTGCAACGGAAGATGAGGCAAACGAGGATCACACGAATTTGGTACAGGAAGTAGAGGGAGAGAAGGCACGAGCCACTACACGATAAACAGCCGTTTCATTTTGTCGAGGATCATTGTACATATATACGGTGTTCGAGTGCATGCAACGGTACTAGAAGCATAAAAATTATCCTTAACCTTAACCTCGCATTTTTCCGTAAATGGGTTTCTCAAATCCCCTATTACAACGTCTAATATGTGCGTGGTAGGAGCAATCACCATGATACATTTCCCCCCAATTAGGAACATCATTTCTTACCCCAAAAATATAACCCGAGTATACCCTTCTCCGATCTCTTTGTGTTGGATAAAACATCTGAAAGGTTATACCTTGTTTCTTTTCAACTAATGAAGTGAATATAGACAACCGTCTCTCACCTCGTGACTTGGACCGCATATAATCTTTAGTATATGACTATTAGGCTGTACATATCGGCTCCTAGGTATTACGTCGCTATGGCCTCTTATAACAGTTCACAACACCATAGCCAATTGCCTTGAAGCGAGGATCGGCGGACTTAACTGAAGGTCTCGAGTAACGGTCTAGGCCACCAACCAAAGAAGCAGAAATAGATGAACGCGTTTATAATAATGTGTCGGTCTGGGCCACTAGGTCTTATATTATAGATTATGAGATTATATGATTGTGGATCTAGGAAAATATTTTCTCTCGTTTCTTCTACAGGCGGCCGGAGTAAAACATAATATGATACTTCTATATTCTAGAATACGAGGCTTGGGGACTTGGATAGAGTTGTTTTTATACACACGATAACGAGGAGATCAACAAGGATTGGGACAAGTGTTCGGGCGCTAACACGCGACACATCGCCGAAGCCAGGATAGCGGCATAAGACACTCAACAAACACGGGGAAAAAGTGAGTATACTGCGCCGGAATCTCATTTCACGACGATCGTGGCCGAGGGTGGACGGCTGGATATATCCCAGATATATTTTACCCGAAACCCGGACCTTGCGTACCGGAGGTACCGTCAATAGCGACGGATCCGACGAACGCGGCCTATCATCACCTGACCCTGTTCTCCGCGTGCCGCTTCCATCAGGGCCTCTTATGCCTTGTCATGTCCCGCTTACCCCTGCACCGAGATCGGATACTGGATTTTATATACACCTGGTAATGTTACAGTGAACCCAAGAATAAGCTAAAGACGTACACTGGGCTACGTGATGTCATGTTCATAAACTGTAAAAAGTAAGTGATACATCATCTATCTATAAATTAGTGAAAGGAGCAGCGGGGCCATTCCGTATCTCGTGATCAATTTTCTTTTTCTCATCATTTATTGGGAAGAATTATTCGAGCGAATTTTCTGGTAGTAATAAATAAGTACCTGCAAGATTAGTCCTTGTATGTGAGATTTCACAAGTTAACAATAACAATGGACGATATATTCTTTTAAGAGTCTGTATTTATTGAGAAAGAAAGCAGGAAAATAGGTACAGTATCAGGTGATAAACTAACAGACAAGAGATACACAAACCAACACACAAATACACGGTTTATTCAAGCCGACGCCAAACGGATAAATTTCTCGGTAGGCTAGGTTGATAGATCATCCATAGGTACAAGCCAGCCTACCTACCAGCCACTTCCTCGCGACCCAAAGACTACGCACTCCTCTATAAACTGCCTCCTCCCCCTTCTTTCCCCTTATATACTTCTATCCAACACTCCGCTGTGCCCGAATACCGAAACTCATGAAATTAAAACTGCCCCTCACAAGAGAGCAGCAGCAACAATACCCGCAAACGCAGCTAAAAGCCCGCTCCCATGCTGTCCTACAGCCACGATATCCGCCGCGCCGGTAGATGACGAGGACTTGCTGGACGTGGCTTCGGCGTTCCCGAACGTCGAGGTCGCCTTGCCTGTGGACTTGGATGACCCTGAGTGGGTGGCGGTCGCCTCGGCGCCAGTGTACGTGGCCGCGCTGGAGATCGTTGTCTTTGTGGCGAAGGCGCTTGCATTTGCACTTTTTGGAGGTGTTAGTCGGCCGTGAAAAAAGGAGATGTCAAACCAAATTTGTATTAATTTGTGTACAGATTCCCAAGGAGAAAAACAAGCGAGAATGTTCGTGTACATATATGAAAGGGCAAGGAGATAGATATATGAGCTGGGACGGAAAACAATTAAATGTTTCAACTCACCAATACAGTTCTCGCTCACTATCAACGGCATACTGTCGGTCATCGCTGGGACAGTTGGCGAAGCAGCTAGACTCTGTTTAGCCATCCATACAATACCAGCAATGAAATTCTTCGGGAAAGCGTACGTCAAGACGGAGGTATATTTATCGCACAGACAGGTATAGTCCTGGGTTCCGCAAAGATTCACATAACCCTGGGTGGTATCGAGACAGGCATCGAGTATCGGCTGGGCTGCACATACAGACGTGGTAGTTGAGGCGGCTGAGGTAGTTGATGTAGTCGAGTTAGCCGAAACAGAGGCGGCCAGGACGGCAAAGGAGACGAAAGTGGCCTTCATTATGATTACGGTTAAGGTATGTATGAAGTATTACACAGAACGGGAATAGAAGAGAAGAGTATTATATTGGCGATGAGAATAGCTAAAGAGTATAGTACAACTACAGGGTGAACAAGCGAACGTCGATACTTGAAGAAAGGGAGTAAATACACGATCGTGTCGTGAGAGTGCTGGATGGCCTGCCTCTTAAGAGCACGGATATCTTGGCGCGAGAAGGGTCGACGGAAACCCAATCAGGCCATGCAAATATCCCGAGGGAGACATGGTAGGTTTGTCAATACATGATGCATCCCACCAAGCAGAATATGGCGTGGCGTGAAGTTCTGAGCCCGAGGTAATCTTGGTCCATTCCATTGGTGCTAAACCCATGCCGGCGAACAGTCTGAGCTTTCGCCCGTTGGCCTAGTAGTTAGTCGTGAGGCTGCTAGACGTCATATTACCTAGTATGGAGGTGTGGTGAGGGTACGGTTAGACTAATGAGTTCAGATGAGATGAGCTGATTGACGAGACTGGGGGCATCTCACTAGATGGGATCAAGTAGAGGAGACTAGGTTTGCTTTTAATATTATAAGATGCACGCAACCAAAACCGCATATTCGGCGAATATTACCCTGAACATTCGAAACATGGCCTATTCCCACTGCATAATTTAACCAATGTAATGCTTCAAGTCACATGCATATGCGCGTGTTACGGATTGCTACCTAGCCAGCAGATCCGAATCTTCCCCGACCAAGCAGCAGATACTCGTGGTTTGCATTGGAGACCGAGACCTGTTTTTTCCCCCTACAACTCCATGCGCACTGACAACACTGACCACGGTGCCTGGCAAATGCAAACGTTTTCGGCTCGCACCGCTAAAAGCTAAGGTGCCACGTTTCTACCAACTTGAGACGAGATGGCCAGGTCTGCACCGAATAAATTAGGGGAAGTATAGTAGGTAGGCGAGCACCTTGATGAGAATGAGACGACCTCGGACGCAGCACGGCTCAGACTCATACTGATAGAGCTGAGGATAAGGTTCTAACGGTAAGGGTAGTAAATGTGTTCTAGAACCTTGGGGACGACGACAAAGAAACTCGGTAGGCTCCACCAAACTATTGGTGTTTAATAGCGGTCGGTGGAAATTGGCGAACACAAAAAAAAAAAGAAAGCAAATTTCGGCAGCGAAAACGATAATTTCAGCGTTCCACTACACGCAGCTGGGATTCGAGATCTCCAACCTGCTTCTCGAGCTCTTCGATCTGCCTGCGCAGCTCCTCCGTCAGCTCCGACTGCTCGACGGAGAACTCCTGCACAATCTTGACGAAGCGCCACAGCCGCAGGACGACGACGAGCGACGCGATCTCCTCGGCTATGCCATGCTCGAGGAGGTCCACGGTGAAGCTCCCCACGATGACGAAGGCGTCGAGGCAGTGAAACCAATTTGAGAAGAATCTTACATGCAGCAAGCAGTTGTTAGTGATTCGGTCATTTGAAAAAAAAACCAAAAGAAAACGGGCATGCACCCCGAACTTAACTCGGTCCCTTTCCCAAGTAATGTATAAATAACAAAGACATGGACTGGCTTGGCTGGTCGAACTCACTTTATACCATCAGCGAACACCGATAGCGCCAACTCAACCATGAATAAACAGCTCATGGCCAGCGCGAATGCAGTTAGCCCGCGCTGCGTCGGCGCTACCCAATCTTCGTCTTGCCGGTGCAGTTCGCAGGTGATGAGGGCGATGAATATCTCGGCCAGGATCCCGGCGACGTCAAGTAGGATCAACGTTAAGATAATCCAATGCTTTGCGCGCGACGAGAAGAAGCGTCGCGTCTGTGCCCGTGCGCGCTGGGCGTAGGACCTCTCGCCGTAAGAGATCGACTCACTCCGGTCGTCGTCATCGGAGGGTCGGGCTGCGAAGATATGTTATCAGTATGTTTCTCCCCTAATGTAGGTATCATATCTTTTCGTGAGATCTATCCATTTGGCTCACTCGAGCAGTAGAAATTAACCCCGCTCCGAGTTGTTAGTGAGTGTGAGTATTAGAGCAACAGCATCTCGTCTCATCCAATTTCCATACTCTACTAATGAAGAACACAACATACCGCATAATGGAGTACTTTCACTCATGATTGCAAAATGTATGGTTGCTTCCCGTGGCGAAAGATGAAACCCGAGAGATGAGCCCACGTCGCGTAGCTTACCCCTGCTGTGTTGTTTTGCTTAGTAGACTGCGTGGCATATAGGTAGATCTACTCTCTAACCTAGGTATCTAACCTAGGTATCTAGGTCATCTTCTTTTTCTTTTTACATGCACCCACATAACCACTATCGTAGAACAGAACTCCATCTGTAAATTTTTGCATCCTCTACTATATAAACATACCACATCCTAGTAACTAACGAAGTCGAGTCTCGAATGATACCAATTCATCAGCAGAATACTTAAATAACACTCAAGCATGCCATACAGACATCTCACCCGAAATCCAAAAAAAAAAACCAATCACAATCGCTAAACCTCCCAAACACCCCCTAACCCATCCTCAATCTCCTCGAAAACCCCAAGCCCCTTAATCCCTAGAGCAGTCCCAACACCAACAGCAGCAGCCCCGACGCTCCTCATCCGCGTGTACCCCGCTGCGTCCGCGACACCTCCAATCCCGAGCACCGCGACGTGTCTCGTCTCAGGCGCCGCGTCTAACATGCGGCGGAGCGTGGCCACATTCCCAAGCGCAAGGGGATGCAGCGGCGCGCCAGCCACGCCTCCGACGCCTAATGCCGGCGCCAGTCCCCCCTCACCCGCGCTCTCGAGCAGGAGACACGAGCCGAGGGTATTCGTCGCCGTGACGAAACCAACGGGCACGACCGCACCATCCCCATTACGCAACGGCACAGCGCAATCACGAAGCGCCTCGATGAACATCCCGAACTGCCCAGCGTGCGTATATGGAGGCGTCTTCAGGCCCCAGGGGACGCTAGACCCGTTCATCTCTCGCACAACCTCCTCCACACTTCTCAAATACGTCCTCAGCGCCTCGCCCTCGTACGCAGGCGGAGGTTTCCCGGGTATATTCGGACAACTCAGATTAACCTCCATAGCAAGCACCATCCGCACGTCTCCGGCGCACCTTACGATGCGGCGGTAGCACTCGGCGACTTCATCTGGGGACCCTGTAACCGAAACAATGAACGGTTTTCTTTCTTTTATCCCCCTTCCCTTCCCCCCTACATCCTTCCCCTCCTCCTCATCGATCTTCCTGATAAAACCCAGATATCCATCTAGCGGGATAGGGCTATAACCAAGGGTATTCAAGCTCGCATCACCAGCCCCAACCCCATCTTCTCCGCCCGTTCCCGATACCACGCGATGCGTCCCCGCCTCGAAGAACTTGAAGCGATGCACGCTCTCATCATGTGGGAATCCCTGGTCTAAAAGCGCCGTCCGTGTCGTAACCGCTCCCGTGTAGGGACACCTGTATAAGTCCCGGAGATGCTCTAGCGTAGTGGCCCACGGGTTGGCCGAGTTGAAGAGCGGGGGCTCAATGCGCAGGCGGGGTGGGAGACTATCCCCACCATCGTCCATACTTGAATGACTAACTCTTAAATCCGTGTGAGTAAGAATTCACGAATGTTATATAGTATAATAGTAGAGGTAAGAAACTAACGGCAACTTGAAATATCGTTACTGGTTATGAGACACTACCTGTTATCTGGTATCTAAGTATATGTACATCTATCATTGGATAACTAGCAGGGAGCTGTTGATAAGATAAGAGGATGGTTAATAGCGTTAGCGAACGAGCTCGATATGGTGTAAGACGAAGGTATAATGTCTCCTCTTCCCTGACTTCTATTTCGTCTAGATCAACAGTATTTCGAGTGATTCAAATAGGCTTGAGGTGATTAATTATTCAATGCGAGTTTCTTCAGGTAATATTGATTCTGATTCTGGGGCTGCCACCATCAGTATAACGTCATCGCCTTCAGTTCAACCCAAGCACGCGCAAAGTATTACTCTAAGTTACCCAGGTATGCTTAAAATAGTCACCAATACGGTCTCGCGTTCCAAAGTCCTGAAGATGTAGAGATCAATTGAATGTTGACCCCTCGCGTTCGATATCATGTGCCCCGGCGCCCAACAGTGCTCATTAATGTGATTTTCTGTTTCTTCTTTTTCTTACCGCCAGTAGCTCCTGTTGCAGTGCTTGGCCCTGAGGCCGAGCTAGCACCATCGAGGCTAAATGCTTCCATCTGCATGGCGATCTCCGCTGCCCCAAGGAAATCGTCTTCTTGGAGCCAGCCGTCGTCTACCTGACGCTCCGAAACAGGTTGAAGGTCAGGTGACACGGGAACGGCCCGTGTGCCCCATACTGTCCTCGAGGTTGACGGGCTTGTAGACATATCAGCAAGTTGTTCAAAGCCCGGTCGGGGAGTGGGCGGTGATGTCCCTGCTGGCGGGCTTAGGGGTTGGAAGTCATCTGAATTCATCACGGGAGTAGATTCAAAGCCGTCTCCATTTTCGTTATCGAAATGACGTCGGGTACTACGACCGATGGAAGCGGCCTCTAAGCGCTCAGCTTGTAGTCTTTCTCGCTCCTCTTGTGCTGCTTTATCCCGGTGTGATTTCCTTCGTCGTTCTAAATCATCAGAGAATGTCTTGAGTATCTCCGCAGGTACTATGTCTGTCCAGTCACACTCCAAAAAGCTCACGACACAACCCTGAGGAAGGTGCGCCAAATACTTCGCTCGTTTTCGCAAGGCATCGTCTACTACATGGCCGGCCGATATATGCTCAACCCGGGGGAGTAGCGTCGAGGGGAAATTCGAGAAGTCACCGAACTGCGTCTTGAGGATGCGAATATCGAGGGGCGACAAGTATAGGTGTGGTGGCGCGGTGTAGAAATGGAATTTCTGTTTAGCAGGATGTTTGGATTTCAGCGTTGCTGAAGCAGCGACAGATTCCGCCTCCTGCTTTTGATCTTTCATTTTATTGATTGCCCTTATAGCCCGCTGCGGCCAATCACCTTCCTCAACACCGAACTGGAGCTCATCTTCTTGAGCTTGTCTCTGTAGATCCTCCATCTCGCGTTCGAACTGTTCGACGATGTACTCATTGGTCCCCTTCATAATCCGAGCATAATCCAAAACACTGGCGGCAAAATGCCACGGAATATCCTCACCTAAGTTGGCAACGTCACTAGCCCCTTCATCAGGAAGTGCCAGTATAGAGCCGGTCTCGCGCACCATTAATCGTAGTACAACATCTCCGCCTATTTCGGGTAGGGGGTTTTCTTGGCCCTCGTAGAAGCGAACTGGTCGAACCTCGGCAAGTCGAAATGAATCTTCACATATGGGACATTTTTTCCAGCGTGCCTCTTTCCTCGCACTAGGTTCATCATCATTTGTCGAGTTCATAAATCTCATGAGGCAGGGAAGGCAGAAAATGTGGCCGCAGCGAGCCATGCGAGGAGCTACAGGATCGCAGAAGCATATGGGGCAGGACGTCGTTTGGGATTTGGAAGAGGCGATAATCTGAAGCACGTCGGACCAGTCGAGGTGCTTGTCGGCATCGACGGCCTGGGAGCTATAATCGCCCGTCGGCGAGACTATGAAGCGGTAATTGGCATGGACAAATCTGCCCATCACGCCTTAGCAATAATCTTTGGGAGAATCAAGAGGTCGCGGCTGTTACAAACCTGGCCTTATCTGCAGCATGATAGCCAGAACCCGTATTCCATGTAGCATTACGGCGGTTTGTTCTGTGTTGATCCTGGTAGTGGCGTGAGGGAACAGTGTAGTTCAGTAGATGGGTGATGGACGTTTGTCCACGGCGGCTAGAGGCGTTCCGGACAGCTCTCTGTTGTCATGCTAATATTAGCGGGTTTCCAGGCAAGTAGGTGGTTTATATCGGCTTACGATCTCTGCCATGGCGTCGTCATTATCCAGGAGGTCGTTTGGTCTCCGCTGATGCCGGTGCTGTTTCCTTGACCCTTGTCCTCTCCTCGGAGCACCTGAAATTGGTAAGGACGGACTCGACAGACCAGATCGCCGCGAACCAAACTCGAAGTTATACTGTGGACCTGATATCTGTTGTGTAGAAGCGTTGTATGATATCGGAGTCGAAAGGGATTTGGCTCCCAGGTTGCTCGAACCACCAGAGCTCATGGTGGTTACGTGCCGGGCAGGAGGAGGTAGTGGTAGCTTAGAATGAATTCAATAACTTGATAACACGCTGTAATAAAGAGTCGACTGAAGAGTTGGTATATCTAAATTGAGGAGTGAATATAAAGTATTATCGATAGACAAATGGGTTGGTTCAAGGCCGAAGTAGTAGTTAGTTGAGGGAGAGAAGGGTCCTCAACAGACGGGACCCCAAGGGCGCTGGGAGAAGGGTTCAGAAGGCAATCAGTCAGTATGGGTAGATGGTTGTATGACCCGAGGAAAGAGTCACGACTCGGCGGGGCCATGGACGTACAGTTGCTGTACTGTGGTACCTGCTTGCCGTTTGTGGTCCGCGGTGACGAGACCAGGTTGGACGCCACAACCCATGTGGAACAATCCAAGCGCCATAATCCACACTTATCTGCCCATAGTTGACTGACGTGAGTACAGTATAGAAAATGGAGCAAATATTACACACAGTATACAACTTAGAGATCGCAACATTTTCACTTATATGCGTGCTATATCAAGAACACCCTCATCCGGGGGGAATTAATCATACACCCACCCCCCTCTATGTTTTCTAGCCCAAATATAAATACAGTTTAAATTCTTTTGAATACTGGATTTCCGTGTGTATATTTAGCACTATATGATGTAACAAAGGTACTTCTGTGTTTGCGGGGTCTTTCGGGATGACCTAGATGTATAAGGTCATACTGAGCCGCTTCTTTCAATAGCATTGGACAATCAAATCCAATCAAGATATCTATATGGCCAGGTGGCGGAGTGGTTAACGCGGTAGACTAGAACTATTCTAGATTATCTACTTCCTTCGGGAGCGTCTGTTCGAATCAGGCCCTGGTCGGTAATCAACATTTTGTTTCTTTTTGAACACAGTTCCAATTGCTGGAGCGAGTGAATTCCGCTTTCTTTCTCCTCTTCTGCTCTCTATGTATTAGGATAGGAATGTGCAGACATTGTGCTAGAAATACACCTACAGAGAAATGCACCTACAGTGGTTGCTAGTCAATTAGTCCTCCAGCTGATTCTCCAATACATACACAATATTAGCCAGCACAATTTCATTTTGTAGCCAAAGTCACTCACACTTTATAGCTTTTACAGATTTTTTGGGTCCCTTCTTTAAATAGTTTACTATATCTCTATGTTCTCGTATTGATAGCGTATAGAAGAAGAAGAAAAACAGATCGATCATAAATATCATGGTTTACTGCAGATTTGTGCCAACCTTGCGTCCTATACCACTTCACGCACATTACCTCGATCGCCCTTGACACATAGTGTACTTCGCATACAACGATAGAGAACAAGTAAAGCTACCAAAAGACAGCTCGAATAACTTTAGATACACACGGCTACACATCATCTTAATAGGAGGCTGACAGTAACGGCCTCCACAGAAACATTAACCCACATATGCAGTGTGTCCTAACCACGTTCTTTTTCGAGTGAGATGAGCCCAAACAAGCTTTTATCGGTAGATGTTTTTGTGTATGTACATTAGATGCCTCAGGTGCGCGATGCCGATCCACCATCGTCATCTGCTACGGTGGGAGACGCATTTGGGGAATCATAGCTTCAAAGGAAATCAACTTGACCAAAACAACCGGAAACACGAACGGAAAAGTAATCGGGCTTGCGCCTAGGCCTGCTAATCTTTGTGTGATAGTTTCGCCTTGACCTTCCCGAACATAGTGCTGAGCCGGTTCTTCTTCTTCTTTTCCCCGGTTGCCGGGCTGTCGCCAGCCTTGCTGCTGGACGGAGTGGTATCCTCTGCAGGCTTGGCGGGTGTTGTTGGGTCCACGGCAGCTTTAGTGCCGTTCGTTGTCGTCTTCTGCTCGGCTGCTTGAGATGTCTCGACGGCCGGAGTCTCCGTGGGGGCAGCGGCGACAGGTGTATCGGAGGTTTCCTTTGTTATCGTATCCTCAGACGCCGCAACGGCTGGGGTCTCCGTAGTAGCAGCAGCCACTGATGTAGCGGGGGCTTCCGTTGTTGCTGGGACAGCTAGGACTGGGGTTTCCTTTGTTTCCGGAGCTTCGGTCGTCGCTGGGGCATTCTCCTGTGCGGATTCGCCGATCGTCTCTGCAGGCTTGACTTCCTCCAGTAACTCGGTTTCGACAGCCTTCTTCTCCTCAACGGCCTCCGTGTTTGTGGCGGCCTCTGGAGATCTGCCCGATACAGCAATGGACTCTTTAACCGTGGCAGGAATCTCGGACGAGACCTCTTCGCGGGGCTCGCCGTTTGCCGCCGAATCAACAAGCTTAACCTCGCTTAAAAGCTCGGCTTCAACAGCCTTCTTCTCCTCAACCGCTTCTGTGTTGGCGGCTGCCTCGGGCGATTCTCCGGCCTCAATGATAGACTCCTTGACTTCAGTGGGCGCCTCAGGCGAAACCTCTTCCCGCACCTCTTCTTTTTGGGTAGTGGCGATTGCGCTCTGAACAGATTCGGGCAACTCCTCCTTAACCGAATCAGGGAGCTGTGTAGCAGCCGAAATAGCGGTAGTCTGAGCAGTTGCAACAACATCCTGCGTCTTGTCTACAGCAACATCTTTGGCGGCAATAACTCCGGCAAGAGCAGCACCAGCAGCCGCAGACACAGCGGCAACGACAGCTGCGGTAGCTTCGCCAGGGGTAACAACGTCCTCAGTCTTCTCAGTCCCTACACCTGCGGTACCTTCAGAGGTGGATGGAGCCTCCTTCACTTTATCGAGAAGCTCCTTCTCAACAGCTGCTTTCTCCTCAACCTCTTCAGGCACTGCACTCGCTTCGGGATCAACATGTGCATTCTCTTGGCTTTCTTTAACAACCTCGGGCACCTTAGATTCGATGGGTGCATCAGCCGCCAGAGCAGCAGTAGTAGATACTGGAGCAGCTGAAGAGAAAGCAACAGGAAAGCCCCCTACGTCAAGTTAATATGTCAAGTTACCAGATGTGGCAGCGAATTCATAATGCTCATGGTGGAGACGTACCTGGAATTTCGTCGCTCTTCTCATAGGATTCAGGGTCTAATTGTACATTGCTAGTGGTGCTCTCAGCAGCAAGTCCTTCAGGCACTTTCTCGCCGGGCGCAAGCGTGATAGGATTGACAGCGCCTGCGGCAGCAGGCAGCGGGTTGACACCAAAAGCGTTGCCATTGCTGAGTTCAGCAGCAGGTGTTTCGGGATATGACCCAGGCAGATCGGACTTCTCGGCCTCTACACCATTCTCCTTCTTTTCTAAGGGAACCCCGGCGGCTAGAGCGGCCGTGGTGGAATCCGGCGCAGCGGAATTCATTATGGCAGTGGTAGCAGGAGCCTCCAAGACGATTCGTTCGGGAGTTAACACGTTGTTGTCGTTTCCGTTCTCGTCAGCTTCTTTTGGTGCGGTGTGGTCAATAACCCAATCACCGTCGACAACAAACTATACGGAAGACGCCAGTTAGTACAGGCAGGCAAAGTGGTAAGGGAAAAAGTCATAGATGAAAGAGAGAAATCGGAATTGGGGGCTGAAATTCGGTTTAAGAGGGAGCCCTGAATATACACCCGGGCTAAAGGTTAAAAGACAGAGCTTAGTACAGCGTACAGCATACGCATATTACATTTCGGCAGGCATCTTGCATGCAGGGAATGCGTAAGGCCAGCACTCATGACAAACTAATATGAGCAAACAGGCAGACCGAAAGATGGCTAAGCTTCCGCTCGCACCCTACTCCTGTGCGCTAGAATGCATGCATGCACGTAGTAGGGCCCACGGAATGCCGGTCCCGCTATAATATGCTTGTTTGCTTGCTTGCTTGCTGGCTTGCATTGTCTGAGAAGTTACCCAAGTGTGTCCGCGCCGGTAGAGGCATAGCGGGTGTAGAGCCCATCACATGCCTGCGTGATCATTGGGTATTCCAGAGGGCTTATACACAAGCACTTGCTTAGGCGTGCATGTCTTCCACGATAGAGTTCTCAATTTGGGTAATGCACCACACCTCAATTGGCCTATCAGGATCACCGCTCGAGCCACCCAGACGTCCAGGAAATTCTAGGCATGGAACTCCATACCCCCAATTGCGTCATACCCTTCTTGTGGTATACGCAACCGAGCGATGTGATTAGACAATTTAGCTCGCACTGCACGAGCGTAGACTAATAATTAGGCAGTTGGTACGATATGAGGCAGGCGACAATGGTGCAATTAAGATGATCGTTTAGGTGATGCCGGTAGACTGGAAATAGCGGTAGGCGCCCAGACGTTCTAGGTCGTACCCAGGTCTCATATCATCACCTAGCGGCGCCTTGCCCTCCAAGACTATGGGGGATGTGAACTCGGATGGCGGTGAACACAAGTGGCACGGCATTGAGGGAACAGAGCATGTGGCAAGGCAAAATAAGATTTGGGCGACGGTGACGTAGAAACCATAAATCAACGAACCTTGTAAAAGATTTTGCTGGAAGCGTCGGATAGGGTGACCTCTTTCTCGAAGCTGTCGCCAATCTTTTCTAGCTTCTCGGTCTTCTTCCAGTCGTCGAAAGTACCAGTCACATAGACTTCGGTAGCAGGATGGTTCCTATCGAGAGCAGCGACGAGCGCCTCGTTAGCGAACTGCTCAATTGTGCCCGCAAGGCGGCGGATAGCGAGAGTGTTACAAGGACCTAGCAGCCAAGGTATATCCCGAGGGCACGAGGTGCGCTTGCGACAAGTGGTTCCGGGCTGCAGGACAAAAAGAGAACAAGCCGACCGTAAGTAGAACGAATGCTCTTCCTCTGCTCGGGTGTCGTTTTCTATGTTGTCGCCCGTGATCCAGAATTTGCGGTGTTGTTTCGACTTACCACTTGAAAACAAAGCTTCCCATAGTCACAGGTTTCGCAGATGAGGTACAGGTACAGAAGAAACAGATAGATATAGGATATAGAACAAAGAAACTGAAGATTTATTTTGCTTCTTTTCTTTCTCGGGCACACGGCACGCGCTTGTGGTGAACACGGCAGACTTAGGTATAATACTCGTAGCCTGTAGGTAGGTAGGTAGGGAAAAAAAAAAGGGATGGGATAGCTAGGGTAACTAGTAGGCAGACGGGAAGAATTGCGAAGGAGTCTCGGGTTATCAGAGCTTGCTTGTTGGGGAAAGCTCTCTCCCTACGCTAGACTAGTGGTTCTTTGTGCGTGGCTGGAAGCGCGGAGAACTTGAAAGGGCTACTGTGATGACAGGGGGGCCCAGAGGGGGAGGAATGCCCGCCAGTTCGTCCATACTGTAATCAATCACCAAAGACCTCGTCGACCCCACTACAACATACCTCCTGCTCAGTTACCACTCCCGCTATAAAGGGCAGTAGTGCCCGGATCCGTAAGTAGGACCTCTACTGTAGGGACTAGGTAGGGCCCCGGATAGGCCGCGGTAGGTACAGGTAGCTATTTAGGTAGGTATAGAGGTAGGTAGTCTCTATTTTTCTTCCTTTTAGGGAAGTATTTAGCCCATCAGCGCTTAATCCAGCACTAACAAGTTTTTAAGGCCAGGCCCCTACTGCAGTGTATAATAGGTACCTACCTACCTTACCCTTTCTAACCGACCGGCCCACTATGACTGGCATGCATCACGATCTTTTATTTCTAATGCGGCGACATACTTGCTTACACTAGTACCTTACCTAGAGTACTCCCTTACCTACCTATATACATTAGCTTTGATCATGAGATCAAATTGCTTGCGCCATGGGCCTATGGTTAATACTGTCGCGACTAACAAATTACGCTATTAAGAGGCTAAACGCGGACTACCTATCCAAAGTGAAAGAAGAAAAAAAACCGCCCAATTGCGATGTATTGTTTGTTAGACACCCTACTTATCATATTGCATTTGTACCTAACCTCCAAAGTGCTTCAAGGCTTCTCTCTATTCTCGGCACATCAACACGATCTGCCATCCTGTGGTCAGGCTACAACACGTGCATAGGTAGTTAGGATTACATGTAGTATTCGTGACAACATCAGGTTTATACAACGACACGTAGATAAGCCCGAGTTGACCACGGTAACAATACCTGTTATTTTCTGCGCAAGGTCGTATATACCGAGTACTACGTATCATGTCGAGTCCATTCGTTGTTGTGTTGTGTTGTATCATCGTATCGTACTAAATATGCACCTCCAAATTGGACCCTATTTTTGCTCCTCCCTACACAGCTGAATTTTCTTATCGCCCGAGAAGGCAGCATACGTCATTGGACAGCAGTGGAACCTTGAGAGCAGGCTCCCTTGGCAGTCCGGAGCTGGGGAGAGGGAACACTGCAGACCGCCATTGTACCGTCGCGTGTAAACCTGGAGTTTTGCTCAGATAAGGCTCTGGTCCAGACATTATACGAGGGTGGAAGGGATATGGGTAGGCGATGCATTTAGATCTACATACAATAGCTACCTAGGTAGGTTACCTAGTTTATTCTGGCATTCTATCGTTACTAAGCCTACTGTAAGTGTGGCTATAAAAGCTATTAATACACCAGAACGGAACTCAAGCCCGAAGCAATATGTCAGGAATTAGGTCCAATCAGGAAGAGGTAAAAGGATGGTATTTTTCGTAGCGACCCTGTGTGCTTCATACGCCCCTATCATATCCATAAATAAATAGAAAAAGATTAAAACACTATCATACATCGTTCCCGTCGTCGTCTCATGCCCGCTACAGAGAGAGAAACCAAGGAAAAGGAGTGTAATAGAAAGGAGTATAGAGAAGGGAAAACATATCCTTTCAACGCCCTCGCTCAATAAGTCCAATGCGCGTGTCTTAATCGTGACCTGACAGTCGCTCCCCCTATGCGTATCGTATATAATGTTACAGTTGTGTATCCGCTCCCATCATGCGTCTATATGCGTAAATGAGTAGATGAAATATAGAAATAGAAGAAGAAAAATAAAAATAAAAGGGAAAGAAGAACAAGATAGTAAGTTGAATGAGAAAAGCGAAGTGAAGAAGCAAATATAGAATAACGAAAGCGTAGAGGAAGCCGAAAGTGAAAATGGGGGCACAAGGAAAGGAAAGAAACCAGGATACAGCAGAGACCCCCATCCTCGCGCACTCCTCAGAAACGCCCCCTATTGGGGTCTTCCTCGAGAGACTTCAACACACGAACGGCGTCGACAAGCAGTTTGCTTTTACCTCCGATGGTCTCGCACTCAAGTCTCCTCCGCACCATCGCGATAACGCCGAGGGCCTCCCGCCGAGCTCGCACGTTCTGGACGTCCGCTTCGGGGTTGGAGCTCGCCAGCACCCTCAACCATCCTTTGGCCTCGCTCTCCCTTTACAAGAGGCTGAATTATTATTATGGGTAGAAAAACCGGTACCGTCAGCACCACCTCGTCCCATGGCGCCCCTCGTCGTGCGATGGCCAAGAGACCAGCAGATGAGGGCACAAACATACAGGGCCCAGTAATCTGAGATTTCTGACATGTCCGACACGCCTCCTGGCTGGTTTCTCCCCGTCAAGTTGTGATCATTAGGCGTATTATCATTAGTATCAAAGAAAGCCAAAAGAGCCTTGGCGGCAAAAGTTGAAGCAGCCCCCGCATGAACACTGCTACTCCATGATCTGACGATGACTTTGCGCCTTTGGTAATCCTCCTGATCAAGGAGTTTTCGTGAAAATAACCAACTGTCGCCGCTGACGGCCAGCAGGTCGCGAAGAGGCGTATAGTGTAGAGCTAGATAAGTGTTGGCGACTGCGGATCTAGAGAATAAGTTGCAAATCCGCTTCGTTGAGTCTAAATCTAGGTCTGCTGATATGTCCAGGGATGAAGCGGACAATCGGCGTGGTAACCGGAGTGTTTCCGAGGCTAGATATACCGCCAAATCTAGTGGGAGAGCCGTGTTCACTAGATCCGGGGTGATTTCTTCGTCCGCTAGGGAGGTAGGGTTAAGGTGAGATGGATCGGAGCTTAAAAGTTCCTGCCATGCCTCTGGGTCCTGAGCTGCCCAAAGATGCTGAGTGGACTTTGTTAAGGGTATGGGGGGTGTTGTTGAAGTAAGGAAAGTGTGCAAAGTGGAATGTTCATGGTACATGGAAGTGTGAATATCAAGAACGAAAGAAGCAGCGAGAAGTCTCCGGCGAGATTCAGTAAGGATCCATTCATCCCAGTGTCGATGGTTGGTGCTGGTGGATGTGTCGTGATCAATCGATGTTTGAGGGGCCACCTGTGAGGAAGACGTTGAGTATTGGTGCCAATGTTTGTTGAAAGGTGACAGAACAAGACTAAAGAGATGATCCTGAATAGTAAAGCATGTGAGGGAATCAACAGATGAGAATAAAGAAAGGGAAAAGGAGAAGGATTACTCACTCTCGAGTATAGCGATTGGAAGGGCTCCGACGGGCGGGCGACTGCCCTCGATCCTCGGAACCGGCCGTGGAACTCGCAGAGAAGGATCGCCTGCATGACATGGACGCTCCACTGAGGACGCTGTGGCGTTTTAGCTTATGATGCTTCACACGGCAAAGATCGAGGTTCAACTTACACGTCGAGCTTCTTGAGAAGCAAAGCCATGCAGAATGTGGCTGTTGATGCGATCCTCCTTGCTCTGAAGAAACTGTGATCCCAGAGCTGCCATGGCGCATTGCAGCACAGGGTCGGCAGAAGTCTCCAGGCTCCGGCGGTGGACTAATGGAAAGAGGGTGTCGAAGCGCTTCCAGTATACGTCGAGGTAGCGGGGGATGGCGTTCAGTGCCGCCGCCGACGGGACTGAGGCCGTCAGAAAGGCAGCATCTGAGTATGGACCCAGTAATGCTGCCGATCCTTTTCGACGGCCTAGTATCGCCGCGGGGTCCGGTACTGAGTGCCCAAGGGTGACTAGATTTTCAGCCGGTTGAGCGGAAAGCGTAACGGTCGGTGGGGTCGGACTACGAACAGGAAATGGTTGTGATTGAAAATCGTAGTAGGCGGTATCATCAGTGTAGGTATAATCTGATACCGGCTGGTAGACAGGTTGCTGAGGTGAGGGATATTGGTGAGGAACGTAAAATATGTCGGTATTAGCGACATCTGTATTTGGCGAATTATAGCCCCGGATCATAGCCCTGTCAGGTGTTGAATATGGACTACCAGAGGCTGAGGAGGGCCAGTTTGACTCCTGAGAAAGATGACCTGGAAAACTACTGTCAGGTATTGTCAAGCTAGGCAGCCCCTCGAAGCCCATATAAGCATACGAAGGGGATCTTCGCGGTTGGAACTCCAGCCCGTAGGAGTTACTGTGAAAAGGAGAGCCAGCCATACTTGAAGGGTGAATCCCGAAGGGAGGCACATGTTGAGTCGATGATGACAAGATGTATTCATCCTGCGAGTGCGAAGGGCCGGTCGAATGAGACCGAGTAGAGTGTGCAGAAGGGGACATCGGACCATGCCCCGAGATACTGCCACGGTGGCTCGCCGAATAAGGCGACGCACTTCCAGGATAAGATGTATTTGCGGCCATATCATCTGCTATAGGCAAACCATTGCCGGGTCGCATAGGAGGTTGCAGGAAGGTACTCATAGACGTTCTGTCTACTGGAGTATGAGACGTTTGGCGACTAGTACTGCTCGTCATGTCCGTTCCTGACCTGTCATCTTGCTCGCTACCGTGCACGGTTAACTTCCACTCCATGCAGGGTTCATGTATCGATAACTCACTGTCTTTGCGTATGGCGCGTAAGCAGATCTTGTCTGTGGAAGGTCTTGTCACAGCCAAGATAACGACACTGAAAAGTAGCCGGTTTGTGACTCAGTTGATGTCGTCTATATGCAGTGTTAGAGAAGAGTTTAATATAGGAGCCTCTATCCTTGAGAGCTATTACCTTAGATGCTCGGCCCGTGTGAATGTCTAGGCATGATGATTAATATTAATAATCTCTTAGCTAACAAGAGTAGTTGAAGACGACATACCTTTGGCGGTTTGCATATCTCGCATGTGTGAACTGGTACACCCTTCTTTGCCCGGCTTACACGTCCAGTGATTGGGGTCAGCTTGACAGGGATATTCTCACCCGGGGCACTAGACATCGGCCTTGAGGACACATTCGATCGACTGGATGGTGGCATATTTGACGACGATGAGCTTTGGGTGTAGCTTCCGTAGCCGGCGGGATCCATCGACTCGGTACTATCAACACTTCTCCTTTCAACGAAGTGGTGGCGAGATGGTAGTGTTTTATCTGCACTCGCCGTTGCGGTTGTAGGCGACACCGTCAATGTAGGTCTAGATGATCGACTCAATGGGCCACGCCGTCTTAGTTGAGACTTGCTTGGATCAGGGCTTGATGGTGGGAGGCTATCATCACTTGGCTTGGTCGTGGAGGAAGGATTGAGACTACGAGCCGAGCCGGAAACACTAGGTCGTGGGGAGTACTTATCATTCTCAAGGTCCTCGTCGTCTGGCGCGTCAATAATATATTTCAAGTCGGCCATGGTTACAGGTGTTTAAAGATTCAGGCTTTTGGCTCAAAATGGAAACCAAGCCCACACCAAATAGTAATCGGCACAGCCCTGTCTATGATAAATAAAGTATAGACTTTAGAATAGGTCGTGAGTGGGAGTAAGTTGACGGGGGTGTGGCTAAAGAAGGCTCCCGAGCTATTCAGCCTTCTCATGAGCGTGTCTGAATAGCAGTTGGTGAGCGTTTGGAGGGCACGTATCTAGTGTCTCCGTCTGCAATGGGACGGAAATACCAACAAAGAAGTAACGGTAGGCTGCGTGACATTGCTATATTCAGATCTAGGGTCGATCGAATGCGGATAATGAGACAAAAATGCTGGCTGACGTACAGAAATGAGAAGATAAAAATTAAAATAAAAACAGAACCAAATCCAAGCTGCCACACTCATGTGAGCCGGCTTGGGGCAGAGCAGGCTGGGCCGTTGCCTTGCAGGCCTGTACATGCAGATGGACATGCATGGATGGACATGAGGCACCCCTGTCAGCTGGGAGAGATGCCTGCATGGGTTGAGATGAGGTCGCGCGCGCGCCAGACCGAGTTGACAGGCTTGAGTCGCTTGACAGACTTGACAGGCACTACTATGTACCAACGGGTGGTGCGAGGATTTGCTGTCGAGACTACTCACCGTTGCACATTCCTTTCGATAACCTCAAACAATTCCTTGTCTGTAACAATACCGTGTGTTACTTGGCAACCAACATACAGCACATACAGTACATACAGCACGCATGAGACCCCCGCCAGGAGAGATAATGTATTGTTGAGCTTGACCCACGTCCCCATTCATCACCGTGGTAATGCTACACTGCTGTGTACTGTAAGTGAGGAGGAACTCCACAAGCATTTCCTGGAATGGTTCCTTTGAGTGTGTGACCTTCACGAATCACGAGAGCACGCTGCACAAGGGCAAGACCCGCATCCGAGAGACTGGGTCGTGCCAGGACTGCCATAATTAGAAGCGTTAAGATGCGTTTAGTGACTACCTGCACTAGGTATAGTGAGTATGTACTGTAGTATAGTTGGACGGCAGACGCAGGCCATGTGGGCTACACGCAGCCGTGGTGCTAGTGGGTGTAGTGTAGTGTAGTGTAGGTGGTGGAAGGGACTCGATTAACGAGGGACATACATGATGGCTGAGACAAATCTTGGTGTGTTTCACTGTCAGGGGTCGGCACTACGGCGAATAATCGTTAACAGGACCATGAGTCGATGATGGTATAATTTCCCCATAGTATCAATCGACAGCATGCTACAATATGTTGACTACAGAGCCCCCATCTCGGCAGACCTTACGGGGCTCAACCGGAGGCGACGCTATCCTCTCGCCATCAAGAACTAGTCCAAGGACGTAGTATTGAGGGGATAGGTAGTCTCAGAATTGGCCCACGTATCTCTCAAGTGTTGTCGAGTTAGCAGCCCGTCGGCACCGCACAGCTCTGCCAGGGACCTGCTCAATCCTAATTCTGATCGCTAGCAAGCAAGGCGCAGTTTGTGGTTGCATACAACCAACCCAGCGAAATACCTCTTTGTGCCAGGGAGCCATACTATTAGTAAATATTCTTTATAGAACAACCGGCTTGCAGTCGTATCGTAGCACCGAAAAAGATCATGCAAGTGTGTAATAATGTTTTGCACTGCCGCCGATCAACGAATGAATGTAGTGTACTATAGGTGCGCAGAATCGTGCCTGTTGGCTGTACTAGCTAGTAGGTAGCATGATGCAGTAGACGGTTAGACTACTGTACAGGCCGCACAATACTTAGCTGTTGGTGCCGAATCCGGAAACCCACCCGTAGTATACTGAGCTTGGCTTCTATCTATGAGTAGATAGATCATAGTCTAGTGTACATATCGGCTCCAACTCACCGTACGCGGGGTCGAGGGTATGCAGTGCCGCCCGTTGACGAAATCGAGGAGATCCCTAATCGATCCAGTCGATCCAGACTGGGCATGAGCAACTGATCCTCCCGGTCACTGGGGTTTTGGGTCTACACTACAGTACAGCCCAGTACAGTGGTATACCGAAATGACAATATACATAGTCAGTACACTACTATAGAAGCAGTCGAAGTATAATCAGTATGATACACAGGGAACAGATCAGCAAAGCACAACACGACACAACGTGATTCTGGAGACTTCCTGATGTGACTTCCCCCAAGGCAGACTACTTGCGGCCTATTTAGCGGCCAAAATCCACCTCTTCTATCATCACCCTCTCGCGATGATGCCGTCAAACCGGACTCATAAGGCTTTCTCGGGTCACTCACCCCGTGTTTCAGACCAGAATACTGATGGCGTGGAGCGAGAGCATCTTGTACTGAGACAGTGAGTAGTGTAGCGTAGCCGTTAGACTAGGTTTTGAAAGGTCGAAGACTCCATCCGGCTTTCACACCCGTTTGGCGTTTGGAGACAGGGAGCATATGTTGGTCCAAATCCTCCTGGCTGATAATCATCTTACTTGCAGGACAGCTGGCGAACAATTGGCTGCATGCTCCCAGGGTTCCGCCAAGGTATCCAAGGTATCCAAGGTATCCAACGCCAAGAGGGCACGTCCTTCGCCGGGTGGGGTGTCCAAGAAGGGGTCTTGAGGGCTTAGACGGTGTTTCCTCGACGCCAATTGGCCTCGCTGCCGAGCGCGGGAGCACCCACTTGAATAATAAGCAGCAAAGTCCTATTTATATAACAGAGATGCAGCAGGGTGCGGACTGGAAATACCGCTTGTGGTTTTGCTAAGAGCCCCTCCAACTACTAGTACTAAGTAGTGTATTATGTACCAAAATAATGTACACGTATGTCGTAGGTACTGTAGGTAGGTAGGTCATCATGGGTGCCATCTGAGGATTGAGCGACCGACGTCAACTCACTACCTATTGTAGAAAACTTTCGGTGACACAGAAGGAAGAAGGGTGCTGGTATACAACTATCTGCAGGGGAAATCACCGGCGTGATGTTTCAATTCGCCCGTTTCAACATCGCGTCTATCCAACGTGCAAAGGCGTCTAGCGTTCGGCAGCGGCCCGAGGGGATGGTGAAGATGGGGGCGGACAGAATCTAGTGTACATGGTAGTGCAGTGCAGTGTAGTCTAAGTGCTAGGTAAGTGTCTCGCTGCCGAGAAAAGTCAGGATCAATTAACATTAATAATCGTGCGAATTAGGCGAGTCGATGGCGACCGAAAAGGGGTTATGGGTGAAGTCATTGTTGGGGCAATGGGGGCTGATGATTAATTGATGCATAGTACTTACTACCTTACCTACCTACTACCTACTACCTACTACCTACTACCTACTACCTACTACCTACTATGTACACACTGGCTGTCTCCTTTTAGAATCCTTTGCGTAAGCAATACGATCCTTTAAAAATAAAACCAGAAGCAGACTTCGCTACATTGAGTACCTGTGATCATATGACAGGATATTCAGAAATTAGAATAGTTATAGCATAGTAGTATCCCATCCCACCTGCTACCATATCTCCGCACCTTGTTTGGAGAAAGCTAGTATACCATGAAACTTATTCCGGCAGCATATCGCTCTGTTAGTCCCCCAAGTCATGCTGGATGGAACTGGAGTTAGCTGGTCTGTATGCCAGACCCCTCTAGAGCCACCCTCCTTTGCCAGATAATAGTCTGCCAACAAAGTGACGTAGTATTGACATACTGCTGTTTTGTACACTATACCGGGTGTTTACTACATACCTACCTACCTAGTTACGTGTAGTCGTACCTTGGGTACCTGACCGACAACCTGACTACCCTACCCTAACTACCTACCCTGTAATAGGCTACGTTTTTAGTTTTTCTTCCCTTGTCTTCCCTTTGCCCCTCTTCCCTACGTAGTACACCACCAACTTTAGTCTCCGCACCATGACTGCAGTTCTTGCAATAAGCTAAGACCAGACCAGACCATGCCCATCATAGCCTTATACTCGGCGCTTAATCTTTAATTATAGCAAACTGATTCATGGCCTAGTATATCCGTTCTATTCACTTTTAGACTTTGTCTCTCCATCCGTCCCTAGGGAGAAATGTCATGTTGTATCGATTGTGTAAGACTCTGTGCCTATGTTGGTAACAGAATCTAGTTACGAGACATGACGCCACGCCGAACGAAGCACCGACAAATATGGTGGCTGATGATGTTACAGTACAGTACTACTCATATGTAGGTACCAGGTGTAACTGAATTTTGGGAGATCCCGTACAGAGCTTCCAGGCCAATCGCTCGCTTAAGGCCGATTATCCGCTCTTTGAGTATTCTCACACCCGCGCGGAATGCCACACAACCGCGTGGCTTGTCATGAAGTGCTTACCACCATCCGTGTCACATTGACATTGCGTGGTACTGTGGTATATCATGGATGGCATGTGCTATCAGCCGGCATCGATATCTTTTTGGTTCGTCTAGATAGGTCCCGGACTCATTGCGCCTTTCGTTCACGCCCCCATCATCATTCGACTTTCGAGCTATACTCGCCAACCAGTTTTCAAATCTGATGATGATGAACACTCCAATCGGCTCGCTGCACCAAATCTATGATTCCCGTTATGCATGACATTCGAGTCTAACGTGCCTGGATGTACGTCAATTCTGTCCCTTGCATGGAATGTCTTTCGTCTGAACTAAATCAGGCAGACTCAGCCACTGACTGACAATCGACACCTCTATTAACGTTGTAGATATTCCCTTTCGGCCCGATTTACTACGCTAGGTCTTCCAATTGTGTCGTTGTATCTGTTACAGCTTATGGCCATGTAATCGATGCCACACTAGTTGTAGATCAAATCGGAGCCGAAGTCACCCAGCCTCATCTTGATCAAACTCTGTACGCCCTCATACCTATTCCTAGTTCTCAACTGTTTTCTTTTCTTTTGTTCGCCTTATCGGGTTGCCGACCGCCGAGGCGAAGCGAGTATTGATCTGCGTTGGTGCGATTCCCTATTTGTGATGCCCCGGTGGATAAGTAACACCGTCGATGCATGATACCCAATCCACACCGGGGTGAGGTCGTCTTGAGGGTCCCATGTTGGTTTGAACTGCTGCCGTGAGGCACAGTCCGGGAAGACCCCAATGGCCAGAATCTAGAATAGGACCGCCGTCGTCCACTCCACCTGGCCTACGGAAGACGTTGATTCTGAACACAGAGAAGCTATAGGTAGACTAAGAACCTACACGGCGAAGGACTCTACCTGTTATAGTAGGATACTACGCTCGTATCGGTATGTCATCGCTCTATGGTAGCCCCCACAGAGATGTTACTGGCTCACACGATTCCTGGATACGTCAACGTGTCTATCCATGCGGTCATCACTGCTGTTACATAGAGGTATTAATGGGGTACCGCTTATTTGAATGCATGCACTATCGAGGACCAAGAATATCTCCTCCGCGGAGGACCTCTGAATACGATAGGAAACAACCATATTTGGGATTCGTCTAGATACGTTGTGTAGCATCATATAGCTCATTGCCCAATAGGGAGCCAACACTCTTAGGGAGTTATTAGGGAATCGGCGGCATTTCCCAGTTTGAGCCATATGCAAGGGTCGGGTTGTGAGGTATGTGTATCAAAGACCGCGATCTTTCCGAGAGAGCTGCAAGCCATGTGGTACCACCCAGCCGTCATTTGATCCCCCACAATGAAGAAAATCCCCTGCATGGTATGTGAAACAAGCGACGACCTGAGGCGACCTCCACTTGTGTCACCTGGGCGGCAACGTCGGCGAAGGTGAAGCAGGTTAGGCTAATTGATCCTCTGTCGTCGATCTCAGCCTGTAGGGCTAGATGTGCCTAGGCAGCCGGGACAGTTCCTGGAGACCTACATGAGAAAGTTGGGCTCAGATCTTGTGGCAAATCTTGCAACACCGATTGTATTGCGAACTAACAGCGCCTCGAGATCGTCAGTGAATAGGGCTTAGGCGACCCGAGAGTTACACATCACTAGAGTACGCCTTATTCAGCCAGTGGTGGCAAGTTTTCCCGCATCGAGGCGTTTTTTTTCGTTTCTTTTTCCCTTATTTGGCGCAGGACCAGAATGGCTCTCAAAGGTCCTATTGACGATGAAATTTCCGATTTACATGAGCTTTGGAAGAAACATACGCCATATTTAGTAGATTGCCATGAGCCACGGCAAGGGACAGGCCGCAGGCGCTGCCAGGCACTCACGACAGCAACTCCTCGCCCATGGAAAGCATTATTCTTTCAAACTAAACATGCTACAACCCGTTCATCCTTCATCTGTACTTTTTATAGCCTTTGAAGCCAGAAGTAGACCCGAAGTGGCTTTCATGTTCCAGCCGTTTAGCAGCCATACACTTTCAACCCGACTCCAACCCGGTTTCGTCGTGAAAGTCAGTTCATCATGCTTTAAGTGGGTGAACTTACGGCTAATGGTAGACAGTTGCGTTAATATTCAACTCGTTAGGTATCTCTAGGCATTGAGGTAGTCCTAACGGCCTAGATTAGACTCGCTCGGGACGACCCATATATAGACGGCCTCCACTATTTTAAGATGCAGGCTAGTTAACCCGCTATCCGCCGAAAGGTAGCTCTGAGAATACTCACTTTGTTTCCTGCATTATCAAATGGGTCGGATATGGAGTTGGTCTATCTAGTCTCCATCTCGATGCAGCAAGCCCACCCAAAACCGAAGATCGGTGAAAATTTTGGGCAACAAGTAGTTTGAGCTGTCATTCTCTTGCCTTGCCCTAAGCGCTCTAAAGGGGCCAAGACAATGCGGCAACCAACAGTTTTCACCGGGCCATGCCGCGGTCGGTGGGTTCTGTGGGTATTGTGTAATCAAGCAGCAAACTTATCGTGATAGGGATGCGAGAACCAACAACACAGACCTCGTGAGTCCGATGTGGAATTGTGTATGCTGGTAGAAAAGAGGGGAAAGAAGAGAAGAGAGGATGAAGATGTGGATGACTATAAAACATAGTCTCTGTCTCTGTTATCCTCCTAGTCTGCTGGAAATCCGGGCATATGTGCGGTAACATTGTAGCGCCTAAGGACTGAAGCCTCGGTGTCAGTTAATCATGGTTTTTGCTTCAAAAAATCAGGTCCGTGGCGGCCAACTAGTTGCTTTAATAACATTGATAGATGCGAGTTAGTACATCAAACCTCGCCTAGCAACATCGAACAACGGATTGCTGATATCAAAATGTAGTGTCCTCGTGCTGGTTTGGTTATTGTCAGGGAGTATTTGCTGGTGTCCTCGTATCGCCAGACTTTTTGAACCTTTTCCCGGAGATCCAGAATGGGAATGTTTCTGGCGCCGTGACAAGTAGTTTCTTCGTGAGTTTTGCAACTTTCTCGCACCTTTGCTAATAGCAATCGTCTGAGCGGGCCTGCTAATAGATATCAATCACCACTAGCTTGGAGCATTCGTCGGCGCTGTACTTGCCTTCATCTTGGGCGACAAACTCGGCCGCAAGAAGACTATTATAGCAGGCCATATCTTGAACACAGTAGGCGCCTCACTACAGGCTTCTGCGTATAGTCTACCGCATCTTGTCATAGGAAGGACGTTGAACGGCATCGGAATAGGCTTAACTTCAACCATGTCACCAGTTTATTTGGGAGAATGTGTGAAGCCTCATCTCCGAGGTCGTCTGCTCGTCATCGGAGCGTCCTCCAACGTAGCATCCTTCGCACTGGCGAGCTGGATCAACTATGCACTAGCATTCCGCCACGGCGCGCTGCAATGGCGGCTTCCTTTAGCGATTCAGCTCGTATTCCCATTTATCATATTCCCCATCGCACCGTTCGTGCCAGAGAGTCCGAGGTGGCTATTGCTTGTGGGCCGGGACGACGCGGCAAAGCAGGTGATTTCAAAGCTGAACAACGAATCTATCACTGGCGATTCTATGATGACCGACTACAACTCCATCAAAGCATCTATCCGCCTCGAGAGGTCTCATAGAGTGCCTCTAATAGATGTCCTCCGAAACCGAGACAAGACTCAGAATCTCAGGCGCCTGCTCTTATCCTGTGGGACCCAATTCATGCAGCAGTTCACTGGGATCAACAGTCTGGTACGAAATCATAAGATGATCTGACCCAGGTCGAGTTTGTACTGCTGCTGACTTCCTGTGCAGGGGTTTTACCTCCCAACATTACTACACGAAAGCGTCGGACTCGACCTACAGACAAGTAGATTGCTCGCCGCAGTGAATGGCACGATTTATTTTATTGCCGCGTTCCTTAGTTTAGCTGTCGTCGACCGTCTCGGACGGCGAAGGTAAGTTTTCCCTAGAATTCTCTTTCATATCATATAACTAACAATCGAAGGCTTATGCTATATGGCTCATTGGCCATGACAGTCTGCCATCTCATATCGTCCCTAACTTTAAAGACGGCTCAAGAAGACCCTTCTCGAATGAAAACAGTGAGTAATTGGAAATTATGGGCCAATTTCTCGACACCTAACCGCATCTTAGTTCGGCAACGTGACGGTAGCGTTCTTCGTCATCTATCATGCCGTATTTGCGCCAACCTGGGCAGGCATCCCTTGGGGTGAGTGACATCAAGCATATTTCTCTTTTGCCGTGTTGGATTATGCCCTATTCTAGCCATTTTCATGCTATACGAGCTTAGGGGAAACCATTACTGACACTTAAAACCAAAGTCTACGCAGCTGAAGTCAACTCCATAGGTTGGCGCACCCGCGGCGCCGGTGCAGCTACTGCTACAAACTGGGTGACAGGGTTCGCAGTTGTGCAATTCACCAAAGTCGGCATCGACAACCTCCAGTGGGCTTTCTTCTTAAGTGAGTTCTCCCCTCTACACAGACACTTGTTACAGATCTAACAATCGTCTCTACCCATCTAGTCTTCGCAATCCTATGCCTGCTGTTCTTCCCCGTGGTGTATTGCTTTTACCCTGAGACGGCTGGACGAAAACTTGAGGACATGGACGAGATGTTCATCCGCAATCCCTCGTGGTTCGTCTTCGGCAAGACAGAGATGATTCAACCCACTCGACCTCAGGCTTTTATCGATGCGGAGATGGCCCGAATCTCGGAAAGCCAGGTCACCATTGTCGAGGTGACGCCTGATAAAACCGAGAAATAACTGCCTGGGTGAAGCTACTTTCAGGGCATTGAAACAATTTCCCATGAGGAAGATTCGCATCACAATATGCAATATGCACTGACTTTACGTACATGAACTACGACTTATACACTACCCAGTATACGCATAGAATCTAGAGCCAGACTTTATGGATCACATAATGATACTAGAGTGTTGACGATGAATGGTGTTAAACATAGGAGAAGATACGAAAGATTTTTCTTAACATCTTCTTGCTATTAATTTATACTCTCGCGTTACTGTTGAGTCAGTGCCTCGGCCCCCATCATACCAGTACTAGACCCGAATACTTTCCGTAGCGGATATGTACTGCGCCTCGCCAATATACCTCCAGCGACTGAAGTAAGCATTCCCGCCCTTAGGACAAGTAACCCCCGATCCAGCTCCATTGCAAGTGGCATAAGCACCTACAAGACTGCCAACAAAAGAGCCATTTCCGCCACTCACAAGCCCTGCGGAAGCTGTACCAATAATCAACTTAGCCTGAGGGTCGCCTACCGGCATGGCTGCTAGGCTGTAGTGTGTAGCATTCAAAGTCTGGATCTGCAGTCTTATCTTCGCATCGGCCCAAGCCGACGGAACGGGCACGATTTTTGGTTCGGGTCGGATCCCCGTCCCCTCAGCGCGGAATCGGAATGCTAATTGAGGCTTCCCGACAGCTCCGTTTGAAGAGCGAGACGGCGCGAGGAGAACCACGCCTAGATCGATATGGTTGACCTGCGTCAGGAAGACCGTGACGCCGGCTTCCTGGCCCACGGACTTCGGGGCAAAAGATAGATCAACGCTGAACGTGAAGAGGGTATGCGTCTGCCGACGCCCGATGAACGAAAGGCCGTCTTCGCCCGTTAGTTCCGGAGTTGCCTCCGAGAAGGGCGTGCCCGTGAGGTTATTTCGACTTGGGATGATCTGAAGACCTCTTTTCGTAGTTGAGAAAGCCCCTGGCCGAGGTACGCGCCAATGTACTAAATTCCGGGGGATTTTCGTCCTCTTATCAAAATCATAGACATCGCCGTCGGAATTAAAAGGGCCGTCTCCGGGTAGGTCTCTATTCGTCGAAGGTAAAGCCCAACCGCTCATGTTTCCTCTCACGAGTTGTAGGATCGGCCACTCGCCTTCTTCCCACGTTACGGGGAATAGCACGGTTTCGCGGCCCATGGGGTAGATTTCCCACTCTGGCCCGGATCGCGTTGCTAGGCATATCCCCCACCAGTTACCTTCAGTATCTTGGAACAGGTCACCGTGACCTACCGTCTGGAAGTACTCGTTCGTGCCGCGGTTCGTTAGGATGGGATTGTTCTCATATGCCTCGTACGGGCCCTTCAGATTCCGTGACCGCGCGATAGTGATCGAGTGATCCGTCTCTGTCCCACCTTCGGCGATCATGAGATAGTAGTATCCGTCCTTCCTATACAGGTGCGGGCCCTCAGGCCACACACCACCGGTTCCGTTCCAGAGGCTGATAGGCGGCTGGCTGAGCTTGCCTGTCGCAAGGTCGATCTCTTGCAAGACGATGCTCTGTGTCGCCACGTAGGCCCTGCCATCGTCGTCCCAGAATAGGTCAGGGTCGATAGAATCTGTTTGGAACGTCACTGGGTCAGACCAGGCGCGCTCGTCGAACGGATCCGGCGACTTGAAGACTACGCCGAGATTTCTGTTGTCGACACCGAGGTACTCGCAGATGACGTAGAACAGACCGTCGTGATAGCGTAATGTTGCGGCGAACATCCCCTGTTGCTGCCCTGCCGTGTTCGCGCTGACGCCCGGGAGCTGGCTTTCGCGGTTCCATGCGTGACTGATCAGTTTCCAGTTTATCAGGTCCTTGGAGGCGTATATTGGCAGTCCCGGGAATGAGATGAATGTCGACGTCACGCAGTAAAACGTCCCGTCGACCTGCGTGCATGACGGGTCTGAGTGCCAACCTGGTAGTACTGGGTTATAGTAAGACGAGTTGCTTGCGCTGGCCGAAGCCAAAGCTAAGGACCCAACGGCCGCGAGCAGACTAACCTTTGAGGTTAGGCTTAATAGTTTCATCATGGGAATGAGTGGGAAGCCTGGCTCTCTAGTAGCGCGAGATCGTGAGAGTATCGGGGGTTGCGATTCATTTTATTACATTTTTCTCCGCTTGCTCGGGTAACATCGTGTTTTGTTACTGCATTGGAAATTTCTCCGGCCGCGACAGATTCATCCCAGGAACTCGGATTATCCGTCCAATGCGGCGGACGTATTTAACCGGCAAGTTGACCCAGGCTTTTGTGTCTGTCTTGGGTTCTCCGCAGTTTAGATGGGGGGAATTACCCCATGATCCACGATGTCGGTATGCGTGAGATCATGCTAGTGAGCGAAGACTGCACGTAGTACTAAGGAGGCCACGAGTATCTAATATTTAGGTGATTTATTGAAATCGCACGATCGCTTCAAAACGGGCTGCTAGTGACCGCCTTCAAAGAGCTGTTGACGATGGACCACTCGACCATCGATCGCACTAATGTTAAAATCCACCTGGTTTTCGAGCATAAAATAGCTAATGACGAATTCTAGCCTTCGCCTTGAAGTTCTCTGTGACTACAAGGAACGACTTCTGACGCAGGGCTGTCTGAAAGAGGCATCCACCAGAGCCTGTCGAAACAACTAGACTAGGTGCGTCCCATATGCTTATGGTGTAAACGCCATAGTCGAAGTACCCAGGTTCGGTAAGTATTCGAGAGCGCACTGCGAGATGCTAGTATATATTCACGCAGTTCACGTCCGTCTCAATTCTCAACACTGCCGTACATGGCTAGATTCTAAGCAAAACTGCCCGGGCGGACACGAGGCTATATAAATGACGATGCTAGCTTGCGCCCTACTGGCAGTACCGCAATACACGGTACCAGAGATCAAACTGCCATGAATGATTCGATAAGTTTCACGCTCCTGATATCTAGTTACTCCTAAGCCGTTGGAGGAAGGCGATCCTCTTCGTTGCGCACTCACTCTAGGGTATAGCTCAAGAACGCATGTGTGTCTACGGCTTAGGTGATATCGTCGCTTCCTACGATATTACTGGTTACATTGTCGCACTGAGGTTGGGATATACCGTGTCACTCGCTAAGGGAAAGCTGTACAAGCTGCTCATTCAATTGTAGAGTACGGCCAAAGGTTTATGAATCCGGGATGTATCAAGATGCTGAAAACAGCAGAATGTTAAGCAAGTGCCCGGGACGTTGATGGTGCCGAATCCTTGCCTTTGGGTCACTCGAAACCGAATGACAAAGGAAATAAACGTAAGATATTGTGACTGATGTCCTGTGGTAGCCAGAAACATCTCAGTATGTTAAAATGAGATAAAGAGGAACGGGACACGTCTCATGTATACTCGTGAGAAGTAAAAGAATTAACGAGCTAGCGAGATGCTATTAAACGCTAGGGTTTTGTAGATTTGATATGAAAAGACGGAATAGAAGACAATGCATTATACGGCAGAATAAATATGGAATTCATGGTAATCCAGCATCCAAATCTAGTGGTGCAACTTTATGGCTTTCGCTGGCTTCGACAGAAGTGCTTCAAGGACGTCATAGTCCAATTGAAGCCTAGATAGTCGTAGTGACACTTGCATTTTGATACGTGTCGATCCCTCGATCAACGTTCTATCTGAAGCAATCAGACCCCCAACTTCACCTACCTATTTAATACCAGTAGAAAAGCAATCGAATATTAAAAGTTACATATTTCCATTGGTCTTAGATAACGCACCCGGGCCCGTCAACCTATAACACGGCGTCGGGCCCGCAAGGTGACCGCATCTATTGCCCAAAGGGAAAATGCGCAACTCCACGTCTAGCATTATAGCGGTGCTTGGCATATGCACAACGTGACTTCGCAGACCTAGTCGACTCTTGTTTGCCCCTTGATTTTGTGTGTTGAACATATCCTGTTGCTAGACTTTAGGGTTTAAGTTTTCATTGGTTGATTGTCGTACTGAGGAGAGTGTACTAAGTAAGGCACTACCGGAGTGATCTAGATAGGCAAGCCGTAAATAGTGGTATAGTTTGCAAGAATGGTGATTAGGAGATATAGGGATCATGATGACTGTTTCCGCAATGTAATGGACATCCTCTAGTCCGCCCTTATCTCTTCTATCAATTAGTGCATGTTTCACACATCTGATGTCCTTACCCGGTCAGTGGTTGTGGAATGTTGAATGTGGAGTCCGATGCTCGAAATATAAGACCAAAAATCTGTAGTTGCTGAAGAACTGCTGGAGTTTTGGAAGATACACCATTGCCTAGCTGAGCTGAATTGAGTCAATGCCTCGGACCAATCCAACGGCTCTCCAAAGCTTGTGTAGGAGTGTGTACCTACCGTGAACTTGAACAATTGAACACCCAGAAACAGTACGAATGGCCCCTCAATCTTTGTAGAGCCATCAAACAATATGACAGAAGCATCCTCTACCCCAAGTCTATCGTCGTCATCCCAACCTTCAACCCCAATTACCGAGTCGACCGCGTTACTGTCAAAGCCAACGGGCGGACATGGGGCTGGGATCGGGCTTGGATATCGACAATGGATTCGAGAAATCTGGATACTGACAAAAGCGGCGACACCTGTGATATTGGCATACACCCTCCAGAATAGCCTTCAGACGGCGTCTGTACTAATTGCTGGACGACTTTCGCCGGAAGCTCTCGCTACGGCCGCTTTCTCGTACATGTTTGCGGCGGCAACAGCGTGGCTGGTTGCACTAGGTGGCACAACAGCGCTTGATACGCTTGCATCAAGTAGCTTTACCGGATCGCAAAATCGACACGACCTAGGGGTTCTTTTGCAGCGAGGGCTTTTCGTATTTACTATTATGTATGCCATCATCGCCGTGATATGGAGCTTTTCGGAACCGTTGTTCCGAGCACTTGGCCAAGAAGAGTTTATCTGTATCCAGAGTTCCAGATTCCTCCAATTACTCATCCCAGGGGGCCTGGGATATGTTTGGTTCGAGGCGATGAAAAAATATCTCCAGGCACAAGAGATTTATCAACCAGGGACCTACGTTCTGCTCATCACTTCCCCACTCAACATGCTTTTAAACTGGCTGCTCGTCCACAGGTTGGGGTTTGGGCTATACGGGGCTCCAATTGCTACTGGTATCAGTTACTGGGTGTCTTTCCTTCTCCTCGTTGCCTATGCGGCGTTTATACGCGGCCACGAGTGTTGGGGCGGACTTGACCCTAAACTCGCCATCTCTCACCTTTGGCCATTCGCGCGTTTAGCACTGTTGGGTGTTATTCAAGTTGGTACCGAATGGTGGGCTTTTGAGATTGTGGCACTGGCAGCTGGACGACTAGGCATGATTCCGCTCGCCGCACAATCAGTCATCATGACTGTCGATCAGATCATTAATACAATCCCGTTCGGACTAGGTGTTGCCGCTTCCTCTCGGATTGGCAACCTTCTGGGCGCGCAGAGGCCACAGGAAGCAGCCCGCGCAGCCCACTGTGCTGCGGTGCTCTCGGTTCTGAACGGGGCCATCATCCTGGGCATACTCATGGGCACGAGGAATGTGTTTGGCAAGATATTCAATGATGACGAGCGCGTTATTAGATTAGTAGGAGAAGTGATGCCGTACGTGGCACTGTTCCAGATTGCAGACGGCCTGAATGGGAGCTGCGGAGGGGCTTTGAGAGGGATGGGGAGGCAATGGGTTGGGGCTCTCGTCAACCTCGTCAGCTACTACGGCGGTGCATTGCCGGCGGGCATATATCTCGCCTTCCACGGCTGGGGGCTGGGGGCTCTGGTTCGGGAATTGCATGGCCCTGTACATCGTGGGGGTTCTTGAATGGGGCATCGTGGGTTTGACTAACTGGGACAAGGAAGCGATAAGAGCCATAGAAAGACTGCAGGCCGGGGGGATCGGGGCACAGCAGAATGGTGTGGACAGCCCGTTATGACGTTGACGTCGTTGAGGTCGTTGGGGCCGTTGGGAACAGGCCGCCGGTCAAGCACCGTATGTGTCATATAACCAAATATGTATGTACATGAATGGCCATGAACAGTTCTTGCGTCTATCGATGAAACTGGCGCGCGGCTCGTGGCGTTGGTGGCGAGGGCAGATTTCTACCATGCGATTCGTGGTTGCTAGTGGTTGCTAGGGCATAACAGGTGGATAACCAGGGGACCAATTACAGAGAAGATCGTTGCTATGGGACTGGTATGGCACGCAGTAGTGGTAATAGCGGGAGATCCACACAACTAACCATCTAGACTGTAGGATGTAGGTACCTACTTCAACAGGTATCTTATTAATATGGAAGATGTGAATTGCATAAGCATAAAATCATGAAATGAAAAATATGAGAAAATTCAAACGAATATTTAAGTCAAGGTGTAAATAACCAGGAAATGGGTGATTATCCTGAGTTAAGTGCAACTGCCTAGATATAATTAGGTCTAGGTAGTATGATGACCTTACAGTAGATACTTAAGGTAGTATCTAAGTAGTAGTGTACAGCGGACTTTCGCTAGAATTGACCTATGACCTCATTCGCCCCGGCACCAGTACCTGCCAGAGACAGACTCGAGGCACTCGGCACTTCCTGGACAATATAGTAGAATGACCCGGACCGCATCTGGCGAGAAGGTCATCATCTCATCTACACATTTTCCACAACCCCATAAGTCAAAACGTGCTATTCCTCTCCTCCATCGCATTGTCATCATAGATCACAACAGTAGCCACAACACGCTGTAATCTAATAGCTAGCCACCTACCTAGGTACATATTCACATCATCGCATCAATTGGAGCCGAGGCCCTGTTCTCTCTCCCTCGCTTTCTAGCTATCTAGCTCTTGCCTCGACCCTTGCTCTCGTACTACTGCCGCTGTTCATAATACCGATAATAATCAACAAAAGAAACTTGTCACAGCAACCGCTCAACTACCCTATTATCCTCGACTCGACCGGCCGCTTTCGATCTGTCGACTTCTATCAAGCATTCCCGCTCTCTATTATTTACTACGACCGAGATCATACTCAAGGGTTTCCCATCTCCTTACCAATCTGACTTCGTCTTCTTCTACGCAGCTCGGCGAACACAATAACAAACTTAGACGGCCGGAATAGTGAATACACTTGTACTTCTTCATCATGAAGACCATAATCAACTCAATTCTGCGCATAGTGCAGTTCTTACTCGTTCTTATCGCGACCGCCCTCCTCGGCAATGTCCGCGCCAACAACACCCAGCATGCAGCTGCATCTGCTACTGCTGCCATCAACTTTGCCATATTCGTGTGCGCCTTGGCGTGGATTGCTATAATCTACAGTATTATCACACAGGTCGTCTCCGCTATATCCATGCCCATCGTCGCGCTTGCTTTAGATGGTCTCGCTACGCTCTTCACTTTTATCGGCGCAGTAGTTCTGTCCGCAAAACTGACCACCGCCAACTGTGCCAGCTATGTTAGTATAGAGCAACCCCAAGTTCTTGCGATTGATATGTTGCTGACGTATGCCGTGTGTACTCGTAGGGCTCGAGACCGACCGACTGGATCGCATTCGGTTCCGGCGACACAGAGAAGCGCTGTCGCGAGATTCAAGCCGGCCTCGTCTTTATGTGGTTCCTGTTCGCCACGTTCGCTGCCACCATGGCCCTTGCATTTAAGGAATTCCGACGGGGCGGTGGATCTGTCCGCGGCCCGAGCATGTCTCAGATCGGCGTGTAGGGCAGTGGCGATCATGCAGACCATGCAAGCGATGGAGTTCAATACGATGAGTCGGGACATGTGCGGGACTGGGATCTAGGGTACTAATGATGGAGATGGTTGGTCGTCCCGCTGGTCGCTCGGCCATTACCTTGGTATTTCGTAATGTGTAGGATAAAGGGTGCAAATGGGATTGCGTCCGGGCCGCTCGGTTATGTTTCCCGGAGTGATGGACTACCAAAGGCATGGCGTTGCTCACAGACCATGCTGTGAGTGGCTGTGACGAGACTAATGATGGAACGAGACTTATGTTTTGGAACACGAAGCACTAGTAGCAAGCCTATCTAGTTGTGTCGGCTCCGGTGAAGACCAAAGATGCCATGCCTGGGTGCCAGGAAATGGGTTGTTCGTGCTTGTTCAGTCCAATCATGTAGACATATAATACACGCAATGGTATACAAGAGACCCTTTTGTGGTATATTTATATATATTAAGAATCGCAATAGTTGGATGCTAGCAATATGCATTTCATCAGGTCTGCTACTTTGAACTATTTTTGTTTAATTGTAACTGTTAATGAGGATCTTACTTCATCGCCTACTACAATATGCTCTATAGTGTTCATAAGAAGCGCGAGAGTCATTGATTCGGCATTATTTGCACCACGATTCAAAGTTCATACATTTAAATCGAACCACTTATCTTATAATAGCTAACTAGCTGTCCGGGAAGATGGATCATATTCCTACCGATGCCACGTTTTGTACTACAAAAACAGACGAATTGAAACGGGTCGAGGATACACTAGATATATTTTCATCATTATAGAGCTTGTTAAACTAATGCCTAGTCGCTAAAAACATGCATCTTAAACCCTTACCTGGCCGCATCTTAAACAACATCTATGATTCTTATGCCCAATAAATTCTTTTTACATTATTCTACCTATATTTTAACATAGGGAGATGGCCACGGTCTTGCTTCAATGGGCAAGTCTTGGTAAGCGGCAACCTTGCTCGTTTGTTTCGTGGAGAGGATGTGGCCACGAAGCCAGTGAGTAGATATAGGATGAGAGGGGTTACAGATAATCGTCGCTACTTTACTAAGTATATATTAATCTAAGGGGAAAAATATATATATATTTGACGGCTAATAACCGTTTCGACTGTTAGTCACGTAGTAGTCGTGGTTTTCCCATTGTGACTGCCTTACACTACTGAGCTCCCCTCCAGAAGAAGAAAAAGGTTTAATGATTTCAATATAGTTAGCTAAAGACGGGAGCATGTGTCATAGTTGTCTAGAATTTTTGTTATTCTTCTTTGTAGATACTGTATATATTCATCAACCCATCTATTCATATATCTATCCCTTTTGTCTAGGTATCATCTAGCGTATGGGGAGAGTGATTCCCTCAGCCTTTCCGCTCTCCTTGATGAAATCCGCAGCTCTCTCGGCGACGGCGTACACCGTCGTCTGAATATTTCCGAGTGGTTCTAGGGGGATCATACTAGCGTCGACAACGCGAATATTCGAAGTGCCGTGCACGACCAAGCGCTCGTTGATAACGCCGCCGAGCTCTCTCGGCAGCATGCGGCAGGTGCCGGCGATATGGAAGCAGGATACCGTCCGCCCTCGCACAATCTCTTTCGCCACCTCCAAGTCGTCACCTGTCGCATCCGGCAGACGCTTGAGCTCCGGGTCGATCAGATCCTTGTAGGGAGCGGTGTTGACGATCTTCTCGACGAAGCCGACCGTGCGTGCGAGAATCTCGAGGTCGAGAGGATGGGTGCAATAGTTGGGGTCCCAGGTTGGCGGGACCGAGACGTCCTTGGAGGAAATGTGTACGGATCCTCGCGAAAAAGGATGGTTGAGCAGAGCCATGATACCGATACAGTCGTACGGAGCATGAGACGTGAACATGTCTGTCAGGGTGTCCGGATGTGGGGTCACGGTAAGGGAGCCTGGGAAGCACAGGTATTGAATGGCTGGCTCCTGCTCGGCCTCGAGCAGCTCACGTACTAGCTTGAACTCCCGCTTCTGTACGGGATTCAGCGCAGGCCCGCTGGAAAGGTACTTGTCGAAGAGGGCTTTGCGGTCAGCCTGGGTCATAACGCCGTTACGATCTGCTAGTGGTACGTATGCAACACTGGTTCCCATGCCGGCTAGCGGACCCTGCTTTGTCGATGCATACTGCTCAAAAGCACTCTTGAATTTTTCTGGATCACGAAGCCCATCGGCGGACGGATATTCCTTCTTCACAGGGAATTGCTGTGAAGTCATGAGATGATCCTGCATGTGCTCGCCAACGTTAGGATTATCGATCAGAACATCGATCCCGAGACCTTCGAGAATGTCGCGGTCGCCAATGCCAGATAATTCTAGTAGCTGTGGTGTTCTGATGGTTCCCGCAGCTAGAACTACTTCCTTGTTGGCCGTGATAGTCGTGACTTTGCCCTCCTTGTCCTTCACCTCTACACCAGTCGCAGTGACCAGGCCATCGCGGGTTTCCGTTGCGATTTTCTGAACTGTCGTTTCCATCAGTACCTTGAGGTTCGGTCGTCGGGCGATCTCCTCGGTATAGTATGCGGTGACGGCCGAACTGCGAGTATTCTTCCCACTTTCGATAGTGGATGAGTTTTGGAACGCGCCAATAGCTCTGCCGCTTCTGGGGTCCGTCTTCATCTCTAGTCCTAGTTCGGCGAAGGTCTTGAACCACTTCTCATTCATGACCGTGTACTGGTCGTCGAAGGAGAGCTGGATGGGGCCGTTGCCTTTAAGATCTTCCTGGTAGTAAGATAAACCACCTAGAGTCTCACGGATCGCTTGACTTGGAGGATGTGATGTGGCAAACTTTTGGAAGTAAGGAGCGAGATCATCGTACGACCACCCTTTATTTCCCAGCTTGGCCCATGTGTCTAGGTTCGTCCGCGAGGGGAACATTGCCATCATGAAATTCGTCAATGAACTACCGCCGAGGACCTTGCCAGTATCCTGCCGAAGATGGCGACCGTTCAATTCGGGCTATTCCCCATGATAATGTCAGTATAGCTGGCCACAGTTCGGAAAGTCAGTAACATGGGATTCCGTACTTGTGGCGTTGACTGAAACGGCCAGATGAAGCGATCGTCGGCATAGGCACCAGCAACAAGACCTGGGGTTTCTAGAGCAGGGTCGTGCCTCTTGTCAGCTCCAGCCTCAATGACCAGAACTCGAACATTGGCATCTTCAGTGAGGCGGGCGGCTACTACCAGGCCGGATGTACCGCCGCCGACGACGATATAGTCAAACGATTCACTCATTTTTTCCCCTAGCGAAGTGTTTCAATGGTAGCAATTGATAATGATACAAAAGATTGGCTATGAACAGAGGAAAAAGGAATGTTGAGACAGAGGAAATCTACGAGGGGAAATCTATGATTTGAACTTGAAGGACGCCAGAGTTTACTAAGATAAGCTGACATGATGCCGGCAAGGAATTGGATGCCGCATCGTCAATGCAGCAGCTCTAGTTTAGTCACTATTAGTGGATGAGAATGGCAAAGCGTGTAGCAGCTTACTGCCCCTGCGTAGCATCGCATGTCAACAAACCAGGGATAGGCAGATGCCGATCTGCACTAGTCTAGATGGCCTCCAGCCTCCCGGTGTGTATTCCCCGGTGATTGCAGGAACTGTCAGCTAATTGCGATATATATTCGTAGTGCACATAGCAGATAGCATCAATTCTATGACCGGAGCGTTGTTACGGTTACTAAGTAAGGAGAATTTGGAGGATTTTCAGGGTCTTGCGGATTCAGGGAGTCAGCACTGCAAGTGTAAGCTAAGCTGCACGAGTAGTGTAACACTTCAATACCTATGATGTGACAAGCTGCTATCGAAATGCATAGCCACCGGCTTGGGAGCAAACGAGGGGCATTGATTGGCATGAGGGGTAAACAGCACTCGATCCATTCCATAGTGGGCTGACAGATAACTTTGATAGGTACATACTTATGATTCGGATGGCCCGGACCGAGTTAGGTGAGTGTATGAGTAGTAGTAGATAGTATAAACAAGATAAAATACGGCAAGTACACAGGCTTGCGCGTGTCCAGCGTCTGATCCCGCGGATAGTTGCAGCATATAGGCATCAACTACCTGGGTATGTAGGTAGGAGGTACCTAGGTAGATGTTAGGTATATATATACCTAAGGTCGGTACGTATTGGAAACTCAGAATTGTCGAACTACTTATACATATTGGATAATGCAGATCTCAAAGCTCGCTGTCCTCTCAGTAATGGTCAAGAATGCATTCAACCGAGGTATTCAGTGGCCCTAGAAATTAACACTAAGACACCTATTCGCACTTGATCTACCTACGCTAACTAGGTGTTTTTCGGCCTACCTATTGAGTAGATAAATCACCATGTGTGAGCGAGGCCCTCTTGATGCACTACATTAGTATGGAATCGTGTTATAAGCATTAATGTAAATTCCCACTGCTTGTTGGTCATAGATTCTTTTAATCTTAAGTCGAAGCTATGATAGAGCAACTCTTAACAGACACTGAACCTGATTGGCATCTTTTTTTGTTTCTTCTTCCTCTTGTGAACTTTAACAATACAATTTTATGAATTTGGATTTTTACATTGTTTTAAGCATGTACTTACCTACCTAGGTAGATATTAAAGAATATTTATTTGAGTTTTATGCACCTTGTTGGCGTATGCTTATATAGGCCATTAAGGCTCTATGGCACAATATATAGGGACTACATTGCCTAATTATACAGAAGTACAATAAAAAGGCCTATATCGCATATTATAAGGCGCGCATACAAATATATATATAAAATTAGCTAAATAGGACTTACTTCTTGTTCCCTTACTCTATCATTATTAACAGTTAGAACAACCAATATACTTGCTATATTAGCACCTAGATTCACCCAGTTTCGCACACCTCATATATATAAATCTTCTAGATAGCTAAGGCTTATATACGTAGTACCTACCTGGGAAAGGGCGGATTTAAGGCATCCTTGTCGGACCCTAACAAACACCGTCCACCGTCACGCCAGTGGTTGCATCACCGTGCAGCCCGGTGCTAGCTCTTACTTGAGCTTTCCAAAATTTTGCGCAGAAACCTTGGAACCCTCAATGATTAGCGAAGCGACCTCACCGTCGCGTCACCACTCTTATTATAATCTACGCCTCTAACTGCATCCACGACAACTAAAATATTTTGCTGGAACTTGTGAATTAATTTATTGGGCACTGCCAGACTTCATTTATCAGCTTGAGCCCCGAGCGCACTTTTTATTTATTTCTGGTGGTCACGCGATTATCCTACCGTCAAACGCACCGACGCCTCCATCGAACAACCCCAGCCTCTTCCGAGCACTTCAGTAGTTCGACTGTGAAACGCGCCCCGATTGTTTTGGAGGAAAGGGGGAAGACACGATGATACGAACTTACCTACGGACTCTTCGCCCACTTCTGCAACCATCCGGCAATGCCGTTGGTCTTCAGAATGCGCTCGGCTTAGAAACACAGCCTTTGCGACGGGCCTTTGCCTCGATATCGCAGCCGAGCCTGAGGTACCCGATATCGAGGGCCACCCAGAGGATCAATTACAGACCGAGAATTTCGAATCCCGTCAACAAACCGTACCAATCTCCCTTGCGAACGAACAAGCGATCGTTCCACAAGACCTCGCGGCTACGAGATTCGAAACCTGATCCGAGCAAGCCGAATGCGCAAGAACCCCAAGGATTGTCTGCGAGGCTCAAGAAGCTATCCCGAGAGTATGGCTGGGCTGCCGTGGGCGTGTATCTTAGCCTTAGTGTGCTAGACTTCCCGTTTTGTTTCCTACTGGTTCGCGTAGTTGGCACGGATAGGATAGGTGAGAAATTGAATTGTTAGCAAGGAGCCGTTACTGACTCGATCAAGGCGAACTCGAACATTGGCTGGTATCAAACATTTCGAAAGCGATACCTGATTCTCTAATTAACAGATGGAACGAATACCGGTCGGCGCTGAAGGAAGCCAGACAAGGGCAGTCCAACGGCGACGAGCAGGTCGAAGTAGCCGGCTGGGGTGTTGAGCAGGCTGAGCAGAGGAATAAGTCAGAAGCCAGTAAGTTATTCCCTTAACGACTTAGCTTGTGAGAGCATTATGACTGATAATCCTACCAGGTCTTGGTACTCAACTAGCTCTTGCCTACGCCATTCATAAAAGTTTTATTTTCCTTAGAGTTCCCTTGACGGCTGCTGTGACGCCCAAGGTTGTCAAAGTGCTAAGATCTTGGGGTTGGAATATCGGAAAGCGACGAGCTAAGCGGTGATATTCCACCAGCTGACGAGGCAAAGTTCACACCACTCCTTTCTGCTAATTGTTTCATAACAGCTATGGTATGTCTCGATGACGAGACATAACTATGTACTATAAAATGCATGTATAGACTATGGAAGGGCTATGAAGAAAAATAGAGAGATTCAGCTTACATTAGCGTGGATGTAAATAATACTAAAGAGATCGCAGTAACCTACTTGGCTGCCTGGTAGTCAACCTCTAGTTGTATTACACTTGTCAAACTGTGCGATAGTCTAAGGTTGGGTGATCAATTCCATTACAATTGATCTGTCAATTGTGCTCAGTAACACATAATAGTTAGGCCGTAACGGCGAGAAGCCGTCAGTCGATTCCAGACTGGACCACCGACGGGGAGTTGTTGAAATCGACGCGGGTCGAATCCGGCTGCAGGGAACACGAACACCTTAACCATGGTTCCCAATTCAACGGGAACTATCTAGGACCGACATATGCAGCAAGCTAATGTGATCCGGCGTTTATGAGTATAGACACATCATGGGATCCTATTGAAGTCAAAGTACAACAACTATCATCGCCAATACGGCCAAAATACTAGAACTGGAAATATGTACTAGTATTTGCAACGTCTGCCGCCATCGTTGCATGTTCTCAACCTTCGTGTTTCCCGGTAAATAGCATGCTACGGCGAACACTGGAATAGTATGTATGGCCTTGCGAGCTGTCCTATTTCAAAGTTCAGGCAGTTGCTAAATTGTAAAGCCTTGGACTGTAATATGGTTCTTATTCTACCAGCCTGGTAGTACAGGCAGTACATACAGGACAGGTCTGTAGGCCCAGTCGGTGAAGAGGTTGACTCGCTCTTGTCCGATACTATAGCTAAGCTACGATGAATTACCTCCGATGTGTTCTAAGATCAGTCAGGTGCCTTCAAACTCTGAATCATTCAGCTGGAGCCGGCACGTGTCATAATGCCTGATCAGAGCACCGATATAGGAGTCTAGCCTTCGGTTACCTAATGTACCACCACGAAGACCCCTTTTTACCAGTGAAGGGGGCGTAGTCAGCTGCCCTGGGAGAAGGCACCGGAGAGGGGAATTCCCCGCGTTTGCCCTAGCTCCCTTAGGCCTAGTCCATGGATTCTACGGGCAGAAGCTGGGGAAGTGGGCCAGACGTTTTGCATGGGACGGCACAGTACATGGATAGGTGTAACCGATGACTGGCCCTGCATTATTATGCTTTTTGTTCTTCGCAAAATACGACAAAATACAGTTACCGTTTATGTCATATAAAAAGAAAGAGAACGAAAATAGGTTACATGCAGCAGAAGGGAGAGAAAGTCAAAGAGGCGAGTGATCGAACTAGACCAGTCCTAGACCTAGAGTATAGGTGTGCCGGTCAATTCATCCTAATTATTGCGAACAGAGTCCTAACCAGAGCTATGATGTAATAGTGGACAACAACTGAGCAATTTCTCCAATTCAATCACAGTGCACTGTAATGAATGACGAAGAATAATAACAGCTAGAAGGTACTGTACCACGTACACTAGTGTACATGAGACGTGTAAATAAACACAAACCAAAAACATCAAACCATTATTTGTTACCCGTACGGACCCGTCGCGGCTCTCGAAGAGCCTGGAAAGATTCCGATGGGGCGGCTGCTGAGGTCTGGTGAGGGGTTCCATTGTCACGCGACAATCTCGCCATTTCCTTATTGCCTCACCCCAAGCATCGAGCATCGTGCGACTCTACAAATAAGGAGTTGTCACAGGATGTAACCACCAGCCTATTTAGCTACAGAAGGTACCAAAGCGGATACCAAAATGGTACAGTCACATAGTATTGATCAACAGTTTGCACTTGCCGCATCGTCATCTCTATCCGTACATCCGCACAGTAGATTGCGTGCAATTGAATACTGTGATCGTTTATACTGTGCAGGACATCAAGGTATCAAGAGGTAGGTATGTACATTACTGGAACACCCAATGTAGTAGTAGTAGGCATGTAGCTTACCTTAGTACTATTCTGCGAATGCCCTTTATGATACATATATCGTAGTACCTACTGCCCCTGCCTCACCGAGACTGGCAAGTATTTGAATCGTGCATGCTGCCACCTCTCTTTCTTCTCCCCCATCTCAATCCTCATCATCACCAACAAACAGCCCAACCAGCCAAACAAACGACTCCTTATAAGCCCAAGCTCCCTGTATACATATCCCCCCCAATCGTGGTACCGAAGATCATCAAGCAACCTCCCACCAATTGTTGTAGCTCTTCTACCTACACTACAACTACTACAAACGACAGTTTCAATTGGATCAGCACTTCTTCTCCACACCCGACACTCATCCAATTGCCATTCGCCTCTCCCGGCCTACTACTTGTACTTCGATCTCCTGCTATTTACCTCTCCTAGTACATTTGGCACTTGACTCCCATCTTCCCCTCATATTCTGCCTTTGTCCTCTACCGTCCAAGGAGTCATCTTCTCTCCTCATCCATCTACTACGACTGGCTTAAACTCCTCCTACTGTCTCTCTCGATACCATCCATCATCCAGTCCTCGCTGTCATAAGGAATTATCATCATCATCATCATCATCATCATCATCATCATCATCATCATCATCATCATCTCTTTTCAAACTTACCTACAACTACAAACAACGTTAAGAGTACGTAGACTACTCCCTATTACTACACATCGCCATCTACTTCTGCTCCCCCTTTTCTATCAATCCACCTTTTGATCATCTCTTGTGACTTGATCACTACTACAGGAGACTAGTTACTAATATGTCATTGATGTTTTTGCAGTGACTCGATCTCACAAGTTCAACGACAAGGACCATGCTGGTCTCGCCGAGGGTACCGTCCTCCCTCAGGATACCGTTCCCAAATTCTTCGCCAAGCACGGCTTTGAGGGCGTCGACCCCAAGAAGACGAAGAAGAATGGTGCCGGCAAGGGTAATTGGTAAGCATGCCACTTACACCTATACTTCCTTAATAATAGCGCCTTGTCTCTAACTATCTCAGGGGTAATGTCGGCGAAGAGATTGTCGACGAGCAATTCAACTTCGTCAATGCTCGTCGTCGTTCCAATAGCAGTGGCTACTCCAACCACCTCAGCGACTTCAAGACCAAGTTCGAGTTCAACGAGCCCGAGCCCGTCTTCGAGGAAAATATCCACGGCCCTCCCGCTGAGGACGACAACGTCTTGACTAAGACCGAGTCTACCTCGAGCGAGTCTAGCTCTGTCGATGATAAGGACCGCAAGAGCATGTAATAAGACTCAACGTCCCCTAGTAGCTATGGCAGCTCGTCCAAACATGGCGGCCGTCAACGCCATCTGCATCGGGCAGCTTTCGCTTTTGCGTGTACCGTCAATGTATTAAAACAAAACCACAAAACAAAGTAGTAAAAGTCAAAAATGACAATCTAATTAAATATCTTGGTTGGTGGGAAAGCCATGCCATGATGATGATGATGACGACGATGACGAAGGAAGGGAAGGGGTTTATGATGAAAGTCAGTTGATAGATGCACGAAGCGACGTTGAAGATATCAATGTCCCATCGTGTCATCATAGTGGTTGTTGTGGGCATTGATTGCCAATGTATAATTAGGAACTCGTCTCATCCCTCTGGGTCTCAGATATGAGACTCAAATTGACTTGTACTGCTGTACATTATATTATCACTTTTACCTTTTATGCTAGTGGTGACTTGATAATCCTCGGCAGTGGAATTTGTGATGAACCTTACATGTACAAGCCGGGCAAGGTGTATTCTCTGTGTTGGCTAGTGCTGATGGCGACAACATATCCTAACCACAGATATGATCGAACATTTTACACAATTATGCCCCTCATGCCTCCTTGTAACAGCCTATGGCTCTCGCTGCTGTTGTAATTGCTTTCTGTATTACTTCTTCTAGCTAATGCTATCTATCGCTAGCTACGCGATTAAGTGTCATCATCTGATAATGAAGTTTTGCAGGGCCTGCAGTGCAGGTTTCGCCTTGCCGCCTTCTACCTTGAGACTGAGAATGCGGTAATTCCCAAAGTAAAGAGTATCGTCCTCTTCTCTCGCGGAATGTACAGGCTTCTGTCCTGGAACCGAAGAATCGATGGGATCCCAGAATACGAGGGACTCGTACCCATGTTCAAATGGGATGAAATAGAGCTTGTGAGAAGATGGCCCGTATTGTTCTTGCTTGTCAGTCCTAGGGGAATGTGTCGTGGTGAGTATACTGGGTCTGTTGTAGGGGGATAGCCCCGGTATCTCCTCGAGGGCCTCGATTATGATCCGCTTCTGCCGGCCCTGCAGGTCTTGCGATAGGAACCATAGTGGCCCTATAGCGTCCTGGAACCGGGCGAGCGTGCCCGGTGCTTCGGCGTCTGCGTGCTCCTGTTGCGTTATCAGGAGAAGTGGGGACGTGAGCTGCCGGTCTGTTTTTGCGATTTTAGGTGCGTGAATTACGGATTCCGGGTCGGGGGTCCAGCCTTGGGGTTCGTGTGGCGGAACGTGCAGCCCGGACCGCAGACCGGAGATTAGCATTTGCGCCGCGATGGGCGTTACGAGCGCTTGCAGCGCTGCTACGGTGGTGCAGGTCGCCGGGATCCGCAGGGCGGAGGCGTCCGTAGGGTCTGAGGGTGTTTGCGCGAGGATCACACCGTGGTCGAAGGCCCTGTCGTCTAAGGTTTGCAGAGACACGCCTGTTAGCTTCCGCCCTGCGAGCAGGGTGTGCTGGAGTGGGGCTGGGCCGCGCAGGTCTGGCAGGAGAGAGGGATGCAGGTTTAGGCCGCCGTATTTTGCTGCGCGGAGGAGACGCGGGGGCACAAAGAGGCCGAATGATACTGCTATTATTAGGTTGGTTTTGGCGGGCATCTGGGGTTGGTTAGTTGGAATTGAATGGGTTATTGAGTATATATCCTTAATAACGGTGACTCACGTTCCATCCTGTGAATGTATCTCTTTCGTGAATCTGGAGGCCGAGACTATTTGCTAAACTTCGGATTCGTGCTGGGGTATAGGATATCAGTATGGCCCCCATATATATATCGATGGACGAATGCATGAGTGAGTGAGTTGGATGAGGGGTGGGATAGTTAAGTTTTGAGATGTGAAAAACAGCACTATGTACAGAAATGAAATTCAAGGACTCTGAGAAATGATATACTCACATTCTCGCATAGTCTTATACCCGCGACCTGTCGGCTTGCCTGGACGTACGACGACGTCGATCGATTTGATGAGGTCGGGATTCTGGACATGTTCATCGTGAAGTGCTTGCAGCGAGGCACAGCTGAAGTCATCGGATCCGCAGAAGAGGACGTGTAGAGGATCTGATATCTTCTTGGGGGTAGTTGAATACTGTCGGCCCTGATGAAGGAATACCACTGATATGTTGTGCTGCTGCCGACTTCTTGTCGCGTAGTGATAGCCATGATGGAAGAGACAACCCGTTACACGTCGTGGTGGCGCTGCGTGATGTGATAAGCGGGATGAAAATAATAGCGCCACGGACTTTGCTGTCGCTTCTAATGAGCTGAAGAGGTGGCTCATGGTTCAGATGTCTCGTGCGTGAAGACTTGCGCGAATGCAAGCCTTCCGTTTTCTCATAAGGCAGGCTCACTCTATCCCCAGTGCCCTGGAACGCACCAAGAGAAGTAATTGAGGTTTTCTCATAGATACACTAACATAAAATGAGCTATGAGTGGTGATATCATGTAATCAAAGAATCTATACAGCGCGTTAGAATGAGGCTTAAATCTATGCATGTGTAAAATAGGTAGTCTCAGGGGCCCTTTGGTGACCTACCTGCGTCCCCTGTCTTTCACAGACCGCTTTACAGCAGAGAGTATGTTCTAGCTTATGAACTCTTTTAATGGGTATACTTCATTGAAATTTTGTGAGAGTCTAGATAATTCAATTCCTTGAGGCAGTTTAGATGAGGCAGAGAAGCACTTGTTGGATGAACTTTGTGGCGTTGGTCAGGTGTGGCTGGTGGCTTATCTTATCGCCATACTATATATATACTGAAACCCATGGACAACACAACGGAGAAACTTACAGGCCTCAAGGCGCCTAAATTATGAGATACATAAAATAAGATTTTAGAAACCATAGCACGCCACGCCTTGTCAAAAATACCTAGAGGTACTATATAGGTAGGTCATCATCACTTAGCGGGTCTACTATTACTAACCTAGCTAACTACTTACCTAAACTAGAGAGTTTCCTGTTTGCCTTGTTTATCAAAGGCTAACCTCCCACATCGTGAACCCACGCAAACTCACCACTGACGGACAGCGTGACGGTTCAAAGTAATCGAGGGTCTGGCTCATTACCTGTGATTCTGCACTAATATCATAATGTCATAACTCATCTATCTAAGACCTACGTCAAACAAGGACACCCGAAACTATAGCTTCTTTAGGTCATCTCTTCCGCCCTATGACTTTTCCAATGGACAGGCATCCTGTTCCTATTCTCTATTTTCCCAGAATATTCTTCTAACGACTAAGCATTTACCCCGTGGAATTTTTTTGTCCTTTTTTGTCCTCGGAAACAATACAACGCACAGTTTCTGCTTACATGGAAAATTAACAGGGATATGCCACGCCTGAGGTAGATCATAACCGAGATCATGACGTGATGAGTACCTAGATTGAACTCTCGGTGCGGAATCATTCAACATCCCGACTCATCCTGGTCTTTGAGTATTTACCCTTCGTCTCTCTCCACCTAAGGCCTCCTTGAAGATCCATCATTTAGTGAGCACTGAGCCACTTCGAGGGTGGCCCGTGGTTGGCGCGCAGGGATCAATCTCACTCCTTGGCAGACAACCTTTAATATTTTCCATCCGCGGCCCCCGCATACAGGTGTTACTACAGGTTTAAATAACTGTAATATAGAAATAACAAAATGCTATCTTGAATGTGCGAGATAAATTGCAACTTCGGAGAGGCTCGCACAAGAAATCATGTTGTTACTGGGAAAAATTCTCGTGTCCCCTTATAATATGCATAAGAAGACGAGTCTCTATGATATACCTATAAGGCTGGATGTAAGTGAGTTGATGAAGCTAACGGAACGGATTCTCGTCTCGAAGCCCGAGGGCCTGGAAAAGTCTCCGTCTCATCCTTGTCAGATATATGTATAGGATTCGTTAATCTAGGTACTGGTCTAGTCATGGGTATGCTGTTTGGCTTGCTTGTGTACGAGGGCTGCTCTAGATATAAAACCATCCACCATGGCCTAGGTAAATTCCTCACCTCACCCACCTATCTTCGTACCAGAAAATAAACTCCAAATCTTGAAGCTATCCAAACCAACAAGAATCATGTACAACTCCAAGGTTCTCCTCTCCGTGGCCACCCTCACGGGCGTCTCCCTGGCTCAGACCAGTGCTGTATTCCCCGACCCAGCTTGCCCCAGCTCTATTTCCGCCCTTCTAGCGGCTGCTCCTATGGCCCCTACTGAGCTCGTCTCAGCGTTCGCAGCTGCAAATACCGGAGGCAGCGAAATTTCTGCGGACGGCCTTCTACGACATCCTTCGCTCTACGTGGACACTCTATGCGGCTACGCCGGTGTACTTCCTGAGTCGATACTGCCCGCGTTCGCCAACTGGGGCTCAGACCTCCTCAACTTTGCTAGCACTGAGATCTCCTCGTACGACGGCATCGTCACGAAGTGCATTACCACGGGCACGGAGGCTGCTTCCATCACCAGCTTCATCCACTCCATTGCCAGCAACCCGGCCGACCTCTGCAAGGCCCCGAGCAGCACCCCCTCGAACGGCACCGCCTCAATCACCCCTTATCCAACAGCTACCGGCAGCAGCACTACCACCAGTGCTAGCGGCAGCCCCAGCACATTAATTCCCACTGCCGGGGCTGCCCGACCCACTGGTGTACTTGCCGGCGCAGCTGCTATCGGTGGCCTTCTCGGCGCTGTCGCCCTGCTATAATCATCAAATAGCCAAGCAAGCTGGATACGCCGCCTGTATGCTATCCATTTGGCCAATACCGATGACAAGGATAGTGTGTTTTCCAGACTGTGTCTAGCTCCCGCACACGATGAATGAAAAGGAGTCGGCACTTCCGTCTACACTACCTATGCGGTTCCCACGCGTCGATGTTGGATAATTGGCTGAGGAGATTTTCCGGGGGACCGATTCCACAAAATATTTGTTGATTAGCGCCTAATGCAATTCAGAAGTTGTTAGATTAGTAATAGATATAATATTTTAGTCTACACACTACCCCTGTATTTGATATGCGAGTGACTATCCCAGACGGTATTTACTCATGTGTAGTACTTACTTAAGTATACATGCCGGGCTATAGTGTACAGGGATCCTTGTAAAGAGCTTCGCGATCTCACTGTGACCCGCAAATATATCCTGATTCCTCGCAGACACGCCTGGCATTCCAACGGCGTCTCGCTAGACCCGCTGGTTGGGCTTGTTGGTTTTCTGTCTATGCGAACGCGATTGCGATTGAATCCGAATAATACGTGTTGAGGGGCTCTGTCTCAAATGGTCAAATAAGAATGTTGTTTTCTTATAGGACTGGACTATATCCCGACTAGGATTTGTATAATTGACCACCCTTGCTGAACAAATTTTTCGCTTTGGTTTACTTATTTTCAATTTATGCTATTTCTCAAATTACCGGCTCTGATCGGAGTTTCGTCTTGACAATACAATCTGCTAGTTTTCTAGATCCCTTAAGCTGTTTAATGTCAGAACCTGGTATAGGGGTGTGGTAAATGCTTGTCGTTGCGCAATGAGTCTAGGACCCTAGGTACACTAACTATTTACTTAGTGGTCCCTGCTATATACAGACACCTGCTTTGTTCTAGAAGGTGTGACAATTTAATGAGCATTAATTTGGGATACCTACTAGTACTAGGTATACCGTCCTTGATACTTCTCGATGCATATGCACATGCACATACATGCATGCCGTACCCAACTACCGACCTACTGTATTTTTGGACGTTAATGTGGGTGCGATGTAGTTCCTCGGGTCGTATAGGAATGGCCAATAGGAATTAATACTACCTGATATAGGTAGATAGCTTATACCAAGTATGCAGTGAGCGCTAAAAAGGCAGTAATATCACCTTGGTACATACGTATACGCGTACTTAGGCTTGGCTGTTATACACGGCAATGTGAATAATTCTATTTGCAATTTATTTCATGGACTGTCTGCTTTCTATATGCTACAGGTAAGTCATAAATAGGTATGGGAGTGCATGGGTTAGGATATCTTCTATACCCAGGAGAGGGATGCCGCCCCTGATTTGCATATCGCTTGCGTTTCCTACAGGATAGCTATAATGTTATGGCGCAGGTCGCATCCCTTTCAGGGAATAACGGCTCAGTAAGGGAATTTGACGCTCTCTTACCACGTGCAAGGCATATAGTAAGGGGATCCTATCTTAGCACACCACGACGGAAGAAAGGCTTGGGTGAAAAAGAGATGGTAGTGTAAGATCAAAGAGTATTCGTATAGGCCTAAAATTCCAATAGAACTATCTAGTATAATACCTTGTTATTCATTCATGTCTCTATATATCCGACACTTGATCGATTGTCAAGCCGCATGGAATCGAACCAACTTTTGTTGAGCATTAGGGGAGAATTTGGTGCTTTCATACGCGTATTCGTTATCGGGTTAAGGAACCAAAAGCGCCTCTCTAGAATTGCTTTCCTAAATAAGCACCAAATAAGCTTCATAAATACCTAGGTAAGCTGTTGGATGCCCGTGCCTACCTAGTAGGCGGAGTTTGTAGAAAGTGTTAATTTTGATTGGAGTTCATGACAGCCAACATGGCAACACCCGCTGTTCCTCATAATAGTCCCTTTCTGCCCTATGCATGTTAGATGTAGGGTGCCCTTGTCACATGGTGATGCATTACCACAACATGTAGTACATCCCTCCCAAAAAATAGAAGTTTACAACTGGCTGACGCCCTTGGCATGCAAGGGGCGTCGGGTATTCGGCTTAATATTACATACAACACAGTTCAACCGTTCGAGTCAAAGCAATCGACCCCGGCGTACATTCTCGCTGAACGTACAGCTCGTAAACTCATCGTCGAATAATACGGCTGCCTAGGCCTCGAGCCCTTGACTGAGTCCCTGCGTTCTCAATCCACTGGCTTTGGGGACAATCAGAAAGAGGCGGGACATCGACCCCGTTCGGATAGTCGCCGGCGGTAAAGGCGGCCTTGGTTCGAGTTCACGGGTTACATAGTACCTTAAAATAGTATTGCGTCACTTGAATCTGAAAAGTCCAGTCTTGAAGAGAGACAATGGCACGAATCCTGTCGGGATCAGCGCCTCGTCCAGGTCACCGCCGTTCGCATCGATGTCGCGTACGATCGCCGTTCCTATTATCTCCCTGCGCATGCCCTTTGTCGGCACCTCTCTGCGTCGCTTCTTGGGATTCCCTAGCTCCTTCGAGGGCTCGAGTCTTGCGATCAAGGGAAAAGACATGCCCTTGAGCAACAGGAGATCGTCGCCGTCGCAGACGCCTTGCGTGCCCGGGCCCGTGAGACCTAGTAGGCGTGTCTCGGTGAGGAAGAATTCGCGGCCGCTTAGGAAGTCAACTACTTCTCTGAGGAGGATATGGACCTCGTTTGAGGCGCGTCTTTCTGTGCGACGCCACCGTGACATCTTGCCGCTGGGTTGTTCTTCCGAGGTTAATGTCGATTGCTGCCACTCTGGTGATGTGCTGTACACTGGAGCACTGTAATGTAAAGGCCCTTCCCCTTCATCGTGCTCATCGTTCGTATCGCTCTGTAGTGTTTCGAATGACTGATTTAGTGATGGCGCTTCTTCCTCGCCGTCAGTATCGTCTCCCTCTCCAAGCCTTCCTGTAGATATTGATTGTATATCACTGTCGGCGTCCTCGCTCTCGTCTGCCTCGGCTAAATCGCTTGTGCTTTCAGAAGAGCTCGAGGCTACACAGTCTCCTTCCTCTCCTTCCTCAAGTATAGTGTCGAGATCAGCCGCCTTCTCCGTCTTTTTAAGATAACTGTCTATCCTGTTCACGCCGTGGACTTCCTCTTTGGGCGTCATGTAGGCAACGAGCGGAGTATCTGTGTAGTCCCCTGTGGCCACGTCTTCTGGCAGGGGAATCATCATAAACTCGTTGATTATAGGTGCGATTATCTCGTCAACGCCGTTTTTATCCTCATAGTTGATATCGTTGGTGTTACTGTCGAAGTGATGTAGAGCGATACTATTATCCCTACCAACACCGCCACTTGCTCTCTGACCATTCAATCTAGTATAATCAACTTTGTTCTGCCCTCCAACCACCGGCGCAGTAGCGTCGTGCACCGCTTTAGCGAGAAGCATGACAGCTTCTCTCCTCATCTTCAGCTCATCCTCGCTTTCGATGTTTTTGGCGATGGCTCTCAAGAGAGAGGAATACCGCACCGGCCTCTGGAACACGGCAGAAGTGAAGGGAACATCACATATGTTCACTTCCTCCTCATCCAACATCCTATTCCCCGAGAGTCGCGAGGGTGTCCATGCAACCATGGGGATTAGGTGATGCATCACCTGAGCGCGTAGAGACTCAAAGTCAAAGGTGCAAATACCTATGAAGTCGCACCATTTATCTTTCAAAAGCGGCTTTATGAGAGAACTGAGCCGGCTAGTAATTTCATCATCCCGTTTCCAGTACTCGTCACGTTCTTCCTGCGACGCGCGTGGTCCTCTCCTTTTCCCCTCCTTTTCAAATTGCTGATTAAGGCATATGGTGATCATGTCGAAGCTTTTTTTCATAGCCACTGACAAATTCGTGAAGTTGGCCGTTTTGTGAATTATGTGTACAATCGATATGTCATGGGGCAAATCATCCGAGTACCGTGTCGCCCAGGCGATGCTAGGGTATGCGCTGATCCCCCCCTCCTCCCTGATCATATTGTTGAAGCTATCCCAACTGTATTCAGACTCGTCAGATAGGTCATTATCCAACAATTGATATCCGGGACACCCGTAAAGACGCTCAAGATACCAAAGTTGCTGTAATACTTTGAATGGATCGCTTTTCGGAAGGGGAAACACGTGAACAATTTCATCGAGTAGCAAACCGCTCATAAATAGCACGCGATCTAAAATACAGGGACCGTTTAAGCCATTCACTATGTTAGTCTCTTTCTTGGGCGGCCTTTTATCTGCCTCTTTTATTTCTACTGGCATCGTGAAGTCCGGGACCCAAGAGGGTGTGTAGCTGGCAGGTTGCAAGCCCGAAGAGCCAAGCGAGAGACGATGCGGGTAATAATAAAACATATCTGCCCAAGAATGGAATAGAAGCATGTATGCTGATAGCTTCGCATAGAGCTTAGGAATTGGAATGCTGTAGTCAGGCTTGAAAATTTCCCGAAAGGCAGGTTCCACTGCAACACCCTGAGTTAGTTATCCCCATCCGAGCGTGATCTATGAGTGTTTCGGGACGCTGTGAAACTTCCGGCAGATGGCTTTAACCACCGAAACAAGAATATGATGATCCCGAAAATTACTTACTGAGTTCTCGAACTCCGTAGACAATATCACGCGGATCGGAGCAGTGCGCCCTTAAAGACTTGTATGTATAATCTGGTGAGTGCCAAGGACAACATGCAGACCGCCTCTGTAGAACGGAACTGGCCTTCCAGGCTAAAACTCCCCAGGAAGACCACTCATGGCCGAACCGGCTTTGCTGAGGGATCTCGATGGGATCGGGGAATCCGCGTCTGGAGTCGCCCAAATTTTCTTGCTCTTCTGCGACCGACTCGATAGTATCAGTGCCGTCCCCGATGCTGCTGTCACCTGACTCATGTTCCTCATTATCATGAGAATCCCGCATAATCGTCGTCTCCCCTCCTTCTTCGCCAGGGCCGTTTCTTATCTCATGGTTACCATGGCTAGCAAGATTAGTTTCGTTGCAGGCCCAATGTTCACAGGCTCCGAGGCGCGTGGGATATTTCTTCCTGTGCGCTACCCAATTGTAGATCTTGAAAAAGTTTCTGGCAAGCAGCCGGTTCGATACCGCATCCCTTCCACAGTAAAATTTAGGATCCTGTTTACTCAGCGTAAACTCTTGGAGAATCCACACTCGATCCCACCACCCCCGACGGCAGATGTCGATGAAACCGTCCAATACTTCGCTCTCCTCTAGTCCAGCCGTGGTGCAAGCATCGAGAGGGCGATCTAGTTCTTGAAGAAGAGTCCGATCTATACCGCAATCCGAGCATACTGACTGCTCGCACAGGGGCAAACCTAGGAAACGAAACAAGGCAGTAGAGGCAGCCGTCGATGGGCCAAGGTACACCACTGTCCGCTCGGCCTTGGCATAGATCTGGGCCAGGAGCATGACTTGCCTTGCCCGCTCTTCGAGATCTCCTTGGTTGATGCAGATCGAGTCAACCCATAGGACCCGGCTACGGTCCACCAGACGAAGTGACGACAATGCGCCCTGGAGATTTGGCGTAACGCGCTGTGCCAGCCCATTTACGCGGATCGAACACCATTGCTGCGGATCTAGGACGGAGCCCCAGACATAGGAAAGCGCTTCGTAACTCAATCCGGGCGACTCCAGGCTAGTATTAAAGAGGCGCGTCTCAATGGGAGAGTCATCTGAAGGCCCGGGAAGGATTTCGAGAAGTCTCATTATAGTAGGGTCGTTCCCAAGTTTAAGGCGTTGGTAGAGCACGCGATACTGGTCCAAAGACTTTTGAACGAAGCGCTGCTTCACTGGGACTGGGTCGGGTTGCTTGGGCAACGCAATATGGAGAGCAGCTTCGAAACTGCCAACTAGATAACTCTGTCTTTCGTCGTAGGGTGCGTCTTCCGGCGGACATTCGGGGACTGATACCGTAGGCAGATCTCATCAAATGATTCGCATTAGTATAGGGGCGTTTGTAAGTAGATAACGGGGTCTGATGGCTTACCAAGAGCCATTCTTTTAGAATTCTCAGAAAACCATTCTAGGCTTGGTTTTAACGCCGTCTCGAGCTGCTCGATCTGATTATATTGATTCATTTCCATCAGACCTAAGTTCCATTCGTCCCATTTCATCCAGAATTCTGTACCGGGATCGGTCAATGGAGGATGTCCATGGTGCTCATGAGACTCTTCGGCTTCGAGTAATCCATTGTGAGCAATAGCCAAGCTACCCTCGAGAATATCTCGCGTCGTTGCCATGTTTAGTCGCCTTTAATGTGTGCACTATTGAAGGGTATGCATCACAGCTGGGTATGTCGCAAGCTGTGTGAGAGCGGAACAGTCCAAGCAGATCGTGAGCTGTGGATACATGCTTCATGATCCTGGGGCTTGGCATACTGGTCGGGGATTCTTCACGCATCGTTGAATTGAAAACAAAATATGATAAACTCACGTTTTACGAAGTCTTATGGACTGTTATCTGTTTTATTAATTGAAAAGAATTACATTTAGTTTTCTTTAAATTAAGAGAAATTTGATATTCTTACGACCTGACAGAACTGCAGATTCACGGGAGGCTTAGCGCGAGGAAACAGAATGGCTAGCGAGGCAGATCACATGTAAAGTTTCAGAGGAGTGTTGTGTCTACAAAGCGTATCAATCCTGACTCTCGATTAGATAATAGAAACCACTCTGGCAATCAGGCTGCTTTTCTGAATTATCAGGCCTCATAACTGAGCGAGGCCGTCTGTCTTATCTTTCAAAGGGCTCTATGTCTTGTTGCGAAGCAAGGGCTGAATAACATAATACCGAAGGCCGAGACATCGAATAGTCCTATGCTGATGACCGAGACTGGTCTCATTGCGTATATTGCGTATGGTATTGCCTCTCTTCGTGTGGTTGCATTTGTTCCAAGTAGAAGCATTCGACCAAGATCTCATGACTATTCACATATTTCCCGCCTTTTATTATCCCATCCCTTGACCATTTCCCGACAGTGTGGCAATGCGCTTCGTAGAAATGTCACTTAAAAGCTATATGCTGGACCTGCAGAGTTACATACACATGAAATATGTAATATGTAATAAGCAAGGCCAATGAGTAAAACAAATTTGTTCAATCATTTGATATTGACTACCTCTCACTGTTTAAGTCCTCCAATTCAAGGTTGCTTAAAACATGGCTAGTTTTAGTGGTAATATAGTGTTACGTAAACTTACAACATATCTCTAAATATAATTGATAAAAAATATAAACATAGATCGTGAAATATACCCACAACATCCCCTCTTCAACATTTTCCATACGCGTTCTAAGCATGCTTTGACTTTACAGGCAGGTTTAAATAATAATGTAACATATAAGAGAGGGGGAGGAGGGAAAAAAAGAAAAAAAAAGGTATCAACCCATTAAGGCTTATGATGCATTGGCGATACCAGGAATCGAACCTGGGTCTATTCGGCCACAACGAATCGTACTAACCACTATACTATATCACCGTTTGAGCTGATTTGTGGAAGATTCGCCACGGTATAACGCATTATATCCATTAAATCCATATTCCCCGATTAACCGGCCTGTGGTATCACGACCATTATACTCTACCACCATAACATTAGGAGTACTGCCAGCACGTTACCATCGAGCCCAGACACGAAAACTGATCTAGAGGCAAACAAATGGTTTGATGCCATCTTGATGGCCCTTTTTGTGATTCCCCTATGGTCTGACTAGGTAGCCCCAGGTTATATTCATACAGATATAGGTATTAAGACTTATTTATGGACTGTTAACTAAGTAGTGGGTAGGTAACTTAAGTATTTTCTTCACTCGCCCTGGCCCTTTAGGAGGCCTGTCTCCCGCCCCGACTTATTTCATAAGCACATAGCTAGTTAAAAATGTGGTTGGGGATTAAGAAAACGAAAAGCCCCATCATACACAACAAATCCTCTCATTCACTCATTCCTCGCCGGCAACATGCCTTTCGCCACTATTGATTAAACTACCCTCTTCCATGTCTTCAATTTCCCACCATCACATCATCAAGGAGCACGCCCATCGACAAAGAATTTTCAAGTATGGGAGAGCAAGCGCTTGGATGGTAGAAAGTGGATCTCTGCCGCTACGTCGTTGCCACGATAGCCAGCTCGCCAAAGACCTAAGTGGCATGTTTCTCGTAGTGCGCGCTGTGTCGTGTTCCATAATAGCTATATATGAAAAGCTGATGAAGGCGATGGTATACCCACATTACCCCCGAGGATAGCAGTGCGGCTTAGGCGCTCTCGGGGGATGGTGTAAAACTCAAATCGCCTGGCTCGCTGTTGAAGGTCGACCTGAGTATCCCTGCGCTCCCCGCCGCCCTCGGCGCCCCCGACTTCTCTAAACCGGATATCGCACTATCGACTTCGCCAAAGGTGATGCCTAAGCCGCCTTTCTTATTATCGTCGTCCTGCACACTTTCTTCCATCTTCTCGTCCAGATTCATTAGTGCCGGCGGCCGGTGACGCATCTGCCTTGCCTTGGTAAGCGAAATAGTCTTCTGTTGGTATGTAGAGGTCATGGGCTGGCTTTCGTCACGGTCGATAGTCGCTTTCATCAACGCCGCCATCCAAGCCCGCCCCTGCTGGAGGTTGGGCACCGCAAAATAGTGTACTGTTGGCTTGGTGAAGTTGACAGCCTTGGAGAGGCCTGCTCGAGGCGGCATAAGCTTGAATATGAACATTGAATCAGTCCCTTTCTCGATAGCTGCTCCCGCGGCTGCATCACTCTCAGCAAGAGTGGGAAGATTGCTGTCCGCAGGCGTCATCGGAGTGTTGCTAGCACCTGTCAAGGTAGCGTGCAGACCAGTCAAGCGTTCATTGTCAGCCGGTAGCACTCGATGGAAGGAGATATCAATTAGTCCTTTTTCCTCGGTGTCATCTTCTGAATAGTAATAGGAGAGCCTCCTTCCCCTCAGAACGAAGAGGCGCGGTTTCCAAGTGGTCATAAGATGCGAGTTCTTCTTTTTCATCCATCCGCTATAGTCTGCATCTTTCATTGCATCTCGGGGGCTGGTTTTCTGCAGACCGCGTAGATACGCGCTTGTCTCCTTCTTTGTCTTCTTCCCGCTTTTTCGGCTACCAGCAGTTGTAGTAGAATATGGGCTCCTTCCAGCGTCTGGCGACTCTAGATCAAAGCTGGGACCAGCCGAAGGAGTACTGGAGCCAGTCCTGGCTGGAGACTGTAATGGTGAATTTTTGATAGAGGAATCAGTTGGCGAACCAAATTTTGAGCGATCGGTGCCCGTAACAGCATCGGATAATGCTCGCAGTCCACCAAACCCGGTGATCCTGCCGCTGGTATTCGATAGCCAGTCACCATGGGCACCCTGCCGGGTGCCTAGCGTAGTAGGGGAGGCACTGTCGTCATCAAGTTTCGTCACGGTAGGTGATGGGCCGTCTTTCGCTGGTGGTGGTGGCCGATATGAATCTGTGGTGGTGGTAGAAGTTGTTCGGCGGTGGTCGCCACCTGCACCGTAATACATTTGCGCCGCTGATGGAGGAGTTGTGTCTCGATTAGAACCGACGCTCCCAAAACGGGAACGCCTGGACAGTGCTGTTGCACTTCTAACTCGTTGTTGTTCTGCGTAGCTTGATTGGATAGCGTGTGAAGCGAGGCTGTCGCGCTTTTTAAGCACGTTACGGCGGCGCCCATCTAGTTCTGTTCCAGAGAAATAGCCACGGTCTAGATCGGCCGTAGAATCCTGGGAAATATCAGGGTCGGATGCGTTGGCAATTTCTTGAAACCCCGTCGAGGACAGCGGCCGAGACGGTTGTTGAGCAGGCGCGGCATTCATTGTCCAATTTCGATCAAAAGACGGCTGCTTTCTGTGGGAAGTTTCGGCCAGTGGAAAGGTCCCGGAGCTGGAAAGTTTGGGAGTTCCGGTAATGGTTGCCGGGGGATTAACCGTGAGTCGAAAGTCGGTGGAAGAATGTCGTCGTGAATGATGAAGGTCTCGCACAGAAGCTGCCGATGGCCTCTTTTGATGAGACGGTTTGGTGGGACTATCTAAGAGACCCTTTGGAGAAATGGGGCCACCTAGCGTCATGGCTTCTATTCTGGGAGTCTGGGAGAGACGTTTCGTGTGAATTGATGTCGGGCGGTCCTCTATGGGCGAAAGTCTCTGGGCGTTCGTCAAAGTGCTGGTTCGGCTCCTCCTCCTACCTGTTGCCCTAGAATCTTCCGACCCCGCATCGCTACCAATTGTTTGTCGTCGTATGGCAAGACCATTCCCGTTTACCTCGTCTTGCAGAGCCTTTATCTTTTGCCAGGTCTTCAAGCGTCTCCCCACGGAACCCAGGTCAAAAGCTTTCAAAAAAAGCGAAGATTGGTCCATACCCAGGAGTACTTCACCTGCAATCTCCTGATCCCGAAAAACTTCGCAGTGTTTCTTCTCTACTCCCATCGTGAACAGATACTCGGCTACGTTATCGGCGTTCCATGCTTCCACCTCTGCGCGGCTATGCGGAGCCTCCTCTTCCTCGTCTGTTTCCTCGCCCTGAATATATGAGAGCCGATCTTGCATATGAGAACTGTATTCACTACCGGAGTCTGTCGCATTGTGCGTGTGGCCATTTTGCGCGGGCGAGTGTAGGTCGGTTATATGTTCATTTATGACAGTCAACGTGTCATGAAGGACCTGGCTGTCCTGACTCGATGATGGATTAAAGTGCGCTGTAGTATCGTGTCCGGTGCCATAACTGGGAGATTTGTTGGCTAGCTGTACTGTTGGCGCAGAAACCGACCTGTTCTCTTGCCTCGTGGCGCTCAAAGGAAGCGTAACCGGGCTATCACGGCCGGGTAGGGAAGGGGTGGAGGTAGGATTTGGGATCGCTTGCGATGCGGGAGCGGTAGCAGGAGCGGGCGCAGGAACTGAAGTTGTTGGCTGGGGTGCTTCCGCGGGAGTGTCACTAGAAGGGTGAGCGTGAGAAGAGCTTGAAGCGGGCTTTGTCACGATGATAGGCGCCGCAACACCTTTAGGGGCCGTTCTCGTGTAGACTGTCGGGTAACATTTAGTCGACACAGAAAAGCAGATGAGCGGGGAACGCACCCTCGGGGAACAAGCCATTATTCCCATTTACCATGTGGCGACCCAAAACCAGCCATCGCCAAACTCATCGTCTCGTTCGATTAATTCTACTCGGTCGCCCTTAGCCAGGCTCAGTTCATCAGAGCTCCTGGCCTGGAAGTCATCTGATAGCAATGTTTATTAGTGCCCACGGGGCAGATGCAGAACAGAAAGACGGAAGGCAGCAAGACAAAGACTCACGAATGACGACCAAAATATCACCTACTTCAGGGCGTCCTTCGGCGGGCTGCCTCGATGCCATTTTGGGCTTCGGACGACGCCCAGGTCGGGTCGGGAACTATTTGCGCGGCGATATGATGAAGAGAACAGAGAATGAAGCATAGAGGCAGGGGGGGACTTGAAGTGATTTAGGATAGCCGCCGGCGGAGGAGGATGGAAGCTAGCCGCCTCCGACGGGTGGGCTAAAGCCTAAGGGGATGGTCTCAACAGGAGTGGGCCACTACGGGGAAAGGGTCTGGTCTACTGGTGCGCCTGGTGGACTGCACGGAGACTGGATTGGGGCAGTCTTTGGGGGAGCAAGGCAATCTGGCCAAGTAATTGCGATAAATCGAGGGTGGCGAAACGCATATGTAGTAGGTCAACTGTACTTGGCGAGATGATAAGACGAGATGATAGATTCGAGCATATACTTAAAACAAACAATGCACAATGCACAATGCTGCAACGGTACGGAGGTATAATAACGACGACGATGATACGAACAGGAATGAGGTGATGCTTGCTGGTGAGGTCTGTGGGCTGGCTGGCTATGTCAATGGGAGTATCAATGCGATACTAGGTATTAGTACAGTACCTAGCTAGGTATGTAATGCACCGTCGGTAGTGGGCTCGATAGGTGGCCGGTGGGTGGGCAATGCGTGGTGTTCTCGTCCCGCTACCGTCACCGTCGCCGTCGTTGCCGCCGCACCACCTCGGCTTTTTCGACGATACCAGGCGAGAACAACGGACAGCACGGCCTGGGCGAGGTACAGGTGGAATGATAGAGGATAAAACCGGAGGCACTGGACACTTACGCTCACGAGTTACTAGTTACTCGATCGCTGGGATTAATCAGGTCCAGGTCATGTCGGGGCGTGTTCAAGGATCTCTCATCTTAGTTCTCGGCCCCCCTTTTTGGGTGCAACCTAAACTCTAGGTACTCGCCTGCTTGGTAGCGGTAGCAGAGTGCGATTGGCGCGATTGGCGCGATTGGCGAGTCCGAGCAACCGGACAAGTAACGAACGAGTAACGAACAAATATTAATACGCGTGAGAATGAGATGAAATTAAAATGATTGAGGAGATGCTGCTCTCCATCGACAAATTATACCAGTAGGCGCTGATGTGACAGAGAGAGTCACCTTCGTTATAGGGCAATGTAGACATCTGGGCAGTGATCTGGGGTGGACGCCTACATACTGAGTAGGTGCCTACAATTAAAGTAACTGTTTCTAGCCCCCTATGAAATCTGTAGGTGGTGCACCGTGTCTAGACTTAGGTACATAGGTAATGGTCGCAAGGTCAGGTATAGAACCTACCTTGCCTTAGATGTAGGTGTTAGTTAACCTGTTCCACGATACCTCCAGGTACCTGTGTATCAATATAACTAACTACCTGAAATACTATCTACCTAGTAAGCATAGTTATCCTTAATAATTAAGTAATCGAAGATGTATAAATAGTATCGTGACTTGATCGTGTTCGATGTGGTTTGCTTTACAGAATCGCATTATTTCTTTGCGTGGCATGTGACAACGATTTAAGTCGTGGGAACTTTCGATCCCCAGGACCGTGGCACAGTCTGGCCAACTCCCAGGTGCTTAGCACCTGGGAGCTACCTACCAGGCTGACGGTATTGGAAACCCCAGCTTAACGGTACGCCAGGTGCCCTGCGGCCCTACCTCTACTTAAGTATCTATAGTACCTAAGTTACCTACCTACTGAGTAGCTAGATAGGTACCTAAGGGAAGTCATATCAAGATATTAAGATACCTATATGGAAAATATATACCGTACAAACGTACATAATAAACTAGCGGTTGTCTGTCTCCTTTTCAACTGCTCCCAGTATACAGCGTACATGGAATGATGGATGCATTGCATTCAATGTTGCATTGCACCGACCCACACCCACGAGCATCGAAAAGTCCCGATTAGTGATGTCGTTGCCAGGTGTGTGAAACCCCGAGTGCATTTATTACCTTTCCGTTTCCATGGAAGGTAAACAAGGAAACTGTAGCTACCTACCTGCCTACCTAAGTCAATGTTTTGAGCAAGGAATTGAGTTACTGCCTCCTACTACTTGTGTATCTGGGGTGAGTTCTCAAAGATAGGCAGGTACATACTTACTCTCCCTGTGCCTTCCCTGTGCCGTAGAATCTAGGTCCCTATCTAACGGCCCACCTCTTTACTGACTACTATAGTGGTTGCTGTAGGTACTGTAGGTAGGTAAGTGGTCTCGTGGGGACGTGCATTCCGGACACGGAGGTATTCTCTATCATAATCATCAGCCTTCCATCTTCGGCACGCACTTGACCCCCGACAGAAACAACCTTGAACAGACGAATTCAGATGCCATTGCTCCTGTACTCATATAACCACCTCACTCGTTTTTCGGCTACATACTGCCGTATTAATAGGGAAGACTGGCGCCAGGACGGACGTTGTGGGGAGGGTGTCCATTTAATGAAGTCTCTAAGCAAATACCGGTAGCTCAATTCCGGCCGGCCCGGTTCGTCATCCACACCACCCTGGCTGGCGTCTCCGCTACGCTGACGAGACTCTGCACAGGGTCAAGCGCGAAAGGCCGCTCGAAACAACCTCTATGGCGCCCACCGGAGGCACTGTCGCCAGCCTTGGCGGGGGGAAGGGAAGGGGACACGGTCAGAACCAGTCACCTCTGCCTCTGCCCGTCGCTCTCGACGGCCGTCAGGTCGCCGCCTCGAATTCGACGTTAAATGCCTGGGTAGGTGGACGTCGACAACCCTCATGGCTGGCCAACGCGACGCCCGTCCAGCCAACACCTCGTCCCCCGCGACCGCCCCCCATGCCCGTTCCCCCCATTGCCGCAACGCCGGCCACCGAGATGGCATCGTCCCAGCCTCAGCCTCAGCCCAAGCCTCAATCCCAGTCTCAGTCTCAACCTCCGTCACGGCCCCCACATCAATCTCAACATAATATTCAACTGCAGTCTCAATTGTCGGATCAATCTTCTCCCCAGCTGGTGCAGTCGCCGCCGCCGGTTCCCTCACAGCCATCTCAGGTAGTTACGGCGCCAGGCCCACCACGTCTCTCGTAAGCCACCACTCCCGGCGAAGGCGTCTGCCTCGCTAGCACTCCCGCGCTTTGCATAGTAATCATTGCGTAGCTAACGGTATTCTTGCTGTAGGACCTCCTCGGCCGATCCCGTTCTACTTTTGCGAACCCTAAGCGATGAGCCCAGTCTATGCTTATCTCTTCCTTACGATAGCCTTAACGCTCTGAACCCATGCCCAGTCAGCTCTCACAGCGACCCGCCCACCACCGAAGCTCACTTTGCACTCGATAGCCATGCGAACTCGTACCCTCTATATTCGCCTCCGAGCCGAGACTTTGTCTCTCCAGTAAATAACGGTCAGATTGCCTCACCCCAGGGTACAATCCAAGTTCAGCCCCCCGCTGCCGCTTCGTCAACCGAAGAGATGGCCCTCAATACACCGCCAACCCCGACTGTCGCGGGCGTAGGCAATGCTGGCTTCCTCCCACAAGACACATCACAGTCTATAACGTCTAAGAGACGTCGAGTTGAGTACGTCTCAGACCCCATTTCGTAAAATCATACTAGTTACACAGAAACCATAGTTGACATATTTGCTGGACTTTCTAGGAACAATTCTCTTGCCTTTCTCGAGACTCACGGGGCACAAATGCAAGTAGATAGGTACTTGCAAGAAATGGGCGGGGAGCTAGGCTTGGAAGAAGTTGTTGAACGGCCACGCCTTACTCTCTTGATGAATGCTTGCCGCGATGGTGATCTTTTCTTCGTTGCATTGCACCAATTGTTTTGCTCGTGGACAGCAAGCCAGGCTTCAGTTCACAGGTTATGCGATGAGAACGTACACGATACTTCTCTAGTGGATAATGCTTTCGTAATCATGGGGACAATTCTGAAGGCCAATTCGAAGCTGAGAGAGATGCTCCTACGATGGTTTGCCAACTTTCCTGCGCCGCTGTCCACATTGCAACGCGATCGGTTCTACGCTCAGGTGATAATTCAGGTGCTCGATTTTCTGGTTTGCGTGTCAAAAAGTTGGTCAATCGTCAACCACAACCACCTGTTGCGAGGCTATCCCTTGCTAATGGGAGAGCTGATTAATACTTTTCGCCTGTACTCCCCCATTCTTCAAACCATTCTGTTTCGAGCCTCTAGAAGGACTTTAGGGGCTACGGATCACCCAATTGGTATACGATTGGACGAACTATTCAGGGCTGACCAGGAGAAACACCGGAACCCTGACGATGGAGCCTTTTCTCTCCGGCTTGAGGGAGTGGCATATGACGAATATAACAATACCTTGGTTCAGCAATATCTGTTCCTCATCGCTCGATTTAAGTCTACTTCTCATATGCGCTCGAGCAATAGCCCGTCCATCCCCCCTGCATCAACAGCTCACTCTTCAGGTGCCTCATCACCTTCTATGGTCGGTGAACATTTGCAGGTCGATATGATACAGGGATTTAGGCCAGCACCGCCCCCGATAAGTACCGGGAGGGCATTGCCAGGTAGTAACGGGCAAAGTATCCATTCGCCTTCACCTACTTACTCTCCGATAGTACCTACGGTAATCCCAAATACAACTGCAACCTTCACTCCTCAATTTGCGGCAATGGCATCTCATGTTATCCCCAATAGTCCAACAGTTGGAATGGCTATGTCTCCGTTGGCTACGTCTCCGTACCAATCTCCCAATATCTCCCAGCAAGCACAATATAGAACTTCTAATCTCCAGACACAGCAAAGTGTTCAACCACAACACTATGATCATCTCCGACAACAGCAGCTACAGAATCACCTTCTCCAACAACATCGTATCCAGCAGCAACAGCAACAGCAGCAACAACAACAGATACAACAGCAGCAACAACAACAGCAGCAACAACAGCAACAGCAGCAATATCGACAGCAGCAACAGCAACAGCAGCAACAGCAGCAACAGCAACAGCAACAGCAGCAACAGCAACAGCAACAGCAGCAGTTTGAGTGGCAATTTCAACTGCAACAACTCCAACAGCAGCATTTTCAACAGCAGCAATTGCAGCAGCATCAGATCCAGCAGCAGCTTCAGTATCTTCACAGGAAGCGATCTCAGCCTGGAGCAGCCCCAAGTCCACGACCCTCACCTGTGCAAACCACACGTTCACTACCTAGTCAAGTAACCCCCGCCGGGCATCTTTCAGCCCAATTTCGGACTACCAACAGCCAGCCTGTCTCTGCCGCAACTTTTCGTAATTTGGCCCCTTTCCCAGGACCCCCAAATCCAGCGCATCAATCTGGTCTTGTGGACTCATTGCTTTCGCCTCCGGCTGTAAATGCAGTCCAACCGAACAATGTGCCCCCTCGCTCATTAGTTGGGCCACAGCGACAACCGGCCCAGACAATTGACCCACTAATTCCACCTACTGGTGTAAGGATAAATCTACAGGATTTTCCCCATACACCTTATGAGAAGAGATCTGTCGATGCCTCCCTTCACCAGGCTCATTTGCGGAGCCCGAGGCGTATTCTCAAGGTACTTTCCGCAGCTCCGTCCGAAAGGCATTACCAGGCCGTTAAGGAATTTGCCCTTGGGCCAACTCCGATTCCCCCTCAGCTGTACTTGTACGAGTTCACATTTAACGTTACAAACACGGTCCATGAAAACCTTACACTGAATGAGAGAATAGCGGGTGAAGTACTTCCAGTGAACTGGTATGGTAATGGGTCTCTTCGTATTCGCGCGCGCTGCTGCAATCGACCCACGACTACTGACCCTATCTCCGACCACGTGTGGGTAACTTCGGAAACAGCATGGCCAGATCATATATTCATGAGTTTGAATGACCAGGTCGTCGAGATTAAGCGCAAGCAACACTATTCCAAAGATCTTCCAGTTGAATTTTCTTCGCTCGTACACCTGGGGGTGAATACTCTCTCCATTTCCATACTAACGCCAAATATACAACGCAAGCAGCAAACCCCATATTTTGCTGTCGAGATAGTGGAAGTGCTGAGCCACAGCGCTATCCTCCAGATGGTACATGTTTCGAGAAGAAGACCGGCGAATGAGACTCGTGAAGTGATCCGAAGACGCTTGGCTGGCTCTCTGTCAGATTTGACTGGAGATGACAATGATCTCGAGATCCCGAGTGACGGAATCTCCATCGACCTTGCCGACCCCTTCACCTCTACGATATTTAAGGTTCCCGTTCGCGGAAAGGCCTGCACACATTTAGAGTGCTTTGACCTCGAGAATTGGCTCAATACCCGTTTGGGGAAGAAATCGCCATGCGTTTGTGGCAGCCCGAACTGCAAATGTCAAAAAGAGCCATCCTTCGTAGATAGGTGGAAGTGTCCCTTTTGTGACGGCGACGCGCGTCCGTATAGCCTTCATATCGATGAGTTTCTTGCGGAGATTCGCACTTGTCTAGAGAAAGATAAGCAATTGCGGACCAAATCTATCACCGTATTTGCTAATGGATCTTGGACGGCCAACGATCCGGTTGGGGACGACGATAGCGATACGGAGAGTGATGACGATGGTACGCGGGCCACTTCTAAAGCGGCTTCGAAGCCTTCCGTACCACGAAACATTATCGAGCTCGATGATGAATAAAACCATAGGTGTCATGTGTTAACCGAGTTCGCTTGGGCTATTGCGGTGTTCACAAAACATGGCTTGCGCATAATCAACACCAGCCTTGACTATGTGGGTAGGATCCATGACCAGTTTGACTTCGCAGATGATTTTAAAATACGTCACCAGGCATGTCGTTGCAGAATGAGCGAATATACCCCCCTTGTATCTTTGCATGTCGGTTTACGAATTATGTTCCAGCGTGGAGTACGGTGCAAAATGGATCGGGTTTGATCTGGATCTCCGCGATGAGTTTTCTTTCATTTCGATTAAGTCACCACGTAGCATCATCGGTCATGGCTTGTTAGATTACGCATGGGTTGGGCGGTAGGAAATGGATGTTTATGTTGGACACTAGTGTATCTACATACGACACGATTCTTTTCGCGACATAAAAATGGCGCGATAATGCCTAGGTAGAGAGTGCGCGAACGGCTTTACTTGTGCATGGTGTCTATTTCTTTCTCTTGCGTTGGTAATGTGTGACTTTAATGCTACCCATTCAAAGAGCCGCTGCCCACGGATTATTGGACTGGTAGTACTCTACAGAGTGTGCTATGCATAGTAAGGAACGGCAATAGTTTCGGATTTACTAGTCCCCCTTGTGATCAGTTACTGGTTTACTAGATTTGCCAGTTCGTAGCTACGTAGGAGGTAGTCGTAGCTGATCTTAAGGATACCTTAGTATATGACAGATATGCATCATCGTGTTAGTATATCAAGTACTTTGGTGGTTAGGCAGAAGCGGAAGAACGTATTGAATATTCATTCTGTACCTACGTAGATGGATAAATTAGGTATTTAGGGTTCATGTTTACCTGCGAATATCGTATAGGTATAGATCCCTAGGTATGTAGGCCGAGTTCAAAGGCCACAATGAAGGGATAGATATACGTCTCCCACCTCCCGTATCTAAGCCTGCTTGGATAATATCATGGGCTGAAACATAACACGGGTGTAAGAAGAAAGAGGAAGAACGCAACACCGGTAGTTTATTTTATTAACGTGAAAACTAGTAGAAAGCGCCAAGATGAACCGTAGACATGTATATTGATAAACGCCCGGATACAGATATACAGAAGTTGTATCTAGGAAGTCCAAGGTTGGTCAGGCACGTGTCCGCGCCCTGTATAGTCTAGCTAATGGTAAGTCATGTTTCCTCATAGCTATGACTAGTCAATCGGCACCACCCATGCTTAATCCTCTGTTCCTTATTGTGCAGCACTTCCCTCCTCTTACAAAAAGAGACGTAAAACGAAACGCCGACCCGAGTGTACATACATACATGCATACATACATAAAGAGCATAAGAAATAAATAACAGTAGGAATGGATCTTGTTGCGATTTCCTAATCTAGCTCAAGCCCACACTTCTATGACCTGCTGGTGTGCTTCTTACTAGACTCTCCTTTTTCGGGTACCGATTCGTCGTCACTTGCCTCGCCTATGCTGTAATGGTGGTCCCTGTCCATATCGCGCGGCGAGTCAATATGCAGGTCGTCCAACTGGTTCTCGTCAAAGTCGCCGGCCTCGACGTCGCGGTTCGTCCGCTTGTTACGGAAACCCTCGAGTCCGGTGCCGCCATTCCGATTGCCCACGACTGGTAGACCCGTGTACCCAGACGTGCGCTTTCGAGAGCGCCAGATGATAAATCCCCAAACGGCGGCGCCGATCGCTACAATTGCGAGGACAACCTCGCCTGACTTCTGATAGGCGGCCCATTTCGCGGCTTTAAGTTCCTCGTCCTTGGCCGCCTGGTCCGTTTCGGTGTGATTGCCCACACCTCCCACTGTCGTCTCTGGAAGCTTCTCCCCGTCCAGTTTACTTTCAGAGGGCGCGCCACCGATGCTACTAATGTCAACGCCGGTGAACCGATCGAGCATGTCGCGAGTTCGACGTGGGTAATCGAAGGGAACCATATGTGAGGAGTTGTTGAAGAGCACGTATGTGAGATTGCGGGCCTCTTGCCAGAAACCAGCAGCATCTCCCTCAAAAGTCCACGGGCGCCGTGGTGCTGTGTTACCCGGAGAGACCTCGAATCCTTTTCCACCATTCCATTCAAGATTGCTAATGAATGCCTCCGTGCCCATGTGATTGCAAATGAGATCCTCAGAGCCGGAAAACAACAGAATTTGAAGTTCTTTAAGCAGGTCAGGTAAGAGATTGACGGCAGGCTCGGATTTCTGGGCATTGAACGCGTTACCAACAGCACCGTTGCATTCGGACCATCCTGTATTTTTTCCGGAATTGATGTGCAACGCTGACACGACCTCGCTCTTGCGTAGATAGGGGGTAACATATTGAAGATCAGGTGGCCAATTCATACCACAACTGGGATACGTGTCGGTCAAACGGACATCGTACATGTTTACGCATTGGTTCTCGCCGTTTTTGCCTTTCTTTTGAGTTAAACGAAGCATGTCGGAAAGAATCTGTTCGCAAGCCCTGTTGTCGACCTTGTTGCTAGTCGTTAAGGCCAAATCGTTTCGACAAGTCCGGAGCTGGGCCTCGAGCTTAGTAGAGAGCTCCGACCCCTTTTTAACGATTCCCTTCTCATAAGCGAATGTGATGTATGCCTCGTACTGTTCGTTGGGAGCTATCCACCCGTTACCAATCATGAGTCCTTTGAGGTTCCATGGCGTTTTAGTTTGGGGTTGCTTATTCCGGTTGAGAATGGCCCTGGCAATGTATGGGATGTGCTGTCCAGCGTAAGACTCTCCAGCAACATATATCTTGCGACCTATTGTTAGCGTAAATCCTAGGGTATCAGGAAGATGGAACTAGGGTTCTCACATCGTCATGCTCATACTCGGGGAATAAAGTGTACCATTTCTCGAGGAATGTTATAAATTGAGAAGCCATCTCATCAAGTTCGTGGACATAACTGTTGGTGTCGACATAGCTGAAGCCGGTACCGACGGGGTTGTCGACGAAAAGTAGGTTTGCAAACTCGTTCCAGCTGCCGTTGTTGTACTGTAGATTATTGGCATCCTTCAGGCGGTAGGGACCGATCTCCATCATGGCGCCATCCTCAGAGCTACAGCCAGGTCCTCCGTTAAGCCATATAATGGTGCGCTGTCTGTCGGCGATGTGCTTGTTTTGGAAGTGCCAGAAGAACATGTTTCCGTTGTGCTCGGGGGTGACTTCGATGTGTCTTTACCTATGCTGTCAGCGCAATTCCATCCCAAGTATGGTACAGGCAAAGCCCGAGTCTACTTACCCAGCATGCATCTTCACCAGATCTCCCTCGGGGGCGCCTGGCAGGTGATGGACATAGTAGTCACCCGCGGAGGGCTCGGCCTGGGCAAAGGCGATAGACGATGCCAATGCGCACAGAACCGAGCTCCAGCGCGAAAGGGGAGCCATGGCGGGCAGAGGGCCGGCGGGCTGTTTCGTCGCTGTTGGTGTTTAAGTGTTCCCAACCCTCTTGAATTATCTGTCCATCGATGACGGGGGATTGATTCCCTTTGCTGGATTATTGTAACAGATGAGTTCGGTTGTTGAAAGGTGGACGGTGAGAAAAAATGGACGGAGAAGTAGTGAGGTGGTCTCTTTGGAGGTTTGGAGACTCCTGCGTATACCCGGTCCCGTCCTTTCAGTGTCGCGGCCTGCGAGGAATGCTTACGTACTTCCTTCCTACAGTACAGCGTTAGTGGAGTTACAACCTATCTACAGTGTACATATACAGTATACATGTACTAAATTAGGTACCTAGTGCATGTCTTGAGCTGCATTCTGCCGTGCCTAATAAAGTGCCCGCTGACTACCTCCAAGTTAGGTATAGCAGTGCGGGTTTTAGAGGGGCCAGCGCGTAAGCCACCTCTATCTTGTGCATTGACTGACTGCGCGCACCGCCACAGCCCTCAACCAGAATTAGGTACATAACCAAGAGTTCATCCCCCTTATCGAAATAACCCCCATCTATACTTACCGAGTCTAGATAGTCTTTGGGCCTTCCAATGTGTTTATATACCTGTAGTGCCTTGTTACATTGCCCTGCTGCTATCTAGATACCTAAGTATCTAACTGAGGTGGCAAGTCGACAAATTATGTTATGCTCATCTACCTACATCTAAGGCGCCTCTCGTACTTTATAGAGAGTTCAACCAAGCATCCATTTTCATTTTATTAATTATTTCTACGCTGTCGATAGAGGGCCCCATCAGCTCGAACGCTCATATAGGTCGCCCGCTTCCTAATCCCCTCATCGGCTTCGAAGATTTTGTCGGCAAAATATATATTATGATCGTCAGAGCCCTATGTATTATGGACATTGATCGATCTTCCCCGATTATCATCATGACCCCCAGCTTTCTAGCTTGCTCTCGAGTAGAGTAGGGAAAGGGTCCTTTTCACTTGTATCTTGGCTTTATCATATTCCCCTATGTTTGCCTTGCTGTTCATTCTGTGCTTCCTTATTTCTGCCTCTCCAGCACTGTCAAGGTCGACGGTATGCCCTTCAAGAACGCTTGTGAGAGTTTCGCTCGGAGCATTCAACCGTTGCGAGGCTAGTTATTAATGCAAGCCCGCCCTCATCTCTGTCCTTCGTGTGTTGGACAAGCTCCTTCTCTTCGACCCGACTCGTTTTATTCACACCTTAGTCTGTTACAAGACCTGCCGACGCTTGCGGCCACAGATATTGTACGTTCCGACAATATCCGGATTCTCGGCAAGGTGTCATCAAGATATTCTCCTAACACTGTGTTGCTTTGGGCCCTTGAGGATATACTGTCTCCCCGTACCGTCTCTTTAATCGCAGTTCAACGTTGAAGGTTACCGCCAGGGTGCCTGCGAAATGTAATTAACCATCCCGTTGAGCGCATTATCACCTTCCTCAGCTGTGATCAGGTTCGCGTCTTGCAGTACTGTAACTGTTGCAGCACAGTTAGTAGACTGGCAATCCAAACAATCTCGGGGGGGAAAGGGGGGAAGAGTTCATAAGACTACGAGCCGGAATGGGATGCCCCGGTTCCTCTTGATAGGAGTGAAGAGACGATACGAAGAAACAGCTTCAACCCGATAGGAACGTCTCCTTTTTCGGAGAAGAAAGTAACTCACCAGCATCTCCCACCCAGCTCTGACAACCGTAATCCAACTCCGAATTATTTACTGGCGTGTCCCAGATAACATCTCGTACTCGCGTGTTCAGTTCCCTTCCCGTCGTCATGAATGTCGAGACAGCTAGCCGCCGGTAGAAATTCGGTCTCATCCATGGCAGCGGTTGGTTCCATTCTTCGTGGTGCCTGAAGTTCGGATGCTCCCCTTGCATCTGAATCGTGACATTTATTGCTTCGTCTTCGTCGAAAGCAATATACAGTTCTGTTATTCGCGTGCTTTGAAGATCCTGCGGTTGGCCCTTAAAGACTTAAACATGAACGGTCAGTAATATCCATTCTAGACCAAACAACTGAAGGGGGTTCGAGAGCACAGATAAGGGTTTTGAGGGATATGGAAGAAGTGATTTCTGTTGAAAATGGCTACAATCGGGAGGAGAAGAGTCTCTTAGTATACTCACTCAATATCCACAAGGTCTGCATCTTGCCGGGCTTCGACGTCGCGGCCGTGTGAGAAACCGATCGGGACGCCTGTTCCGTGCTCAGGCCGCTCGCCACTTGTTCTTGGGAGCTTAGTGGAGTCACCGAGCGCCCGGCGACCGAGGCAAGCTTAATGTCCGCGCCGGACGATGCGATCATTACATGGAAGGCGAGGCCTCTTCCGCCTTTGCCTTGGGGGTAACAACACCTTAGTTGTTCAAGCGACTGTTAATCGAAAGATGAAAAAACATCTCAACTCCGGCAATCCGGGCTGGCAAAATGCGGCAGGGTGAGGCGTTCTGATAAACGCGAGCTTAGTTATATTAGCGGGGAAAAAAGGCTGTCAAATCAAATTCCAGGGGGATGAGAGAAGAGTTATAGGATTCGAGACGCTGGTTGGGCTTGGCCAAGAAGTGTCCCATTGCGGAGGGAGACAGGGCTACTTAGCACCCCTTTGCGGCGGTGTTTGGTTGCGATAGGCCATCATACCCTCTATATATTTCTACGGTCTACGGTCTACGGTCTACAGGACATGGACATTCAGTGACCTAACTTACGTTTTAGTTCTCCCAGGTGACCGTGCCTAGGACTTTCACGTATCAGTTGGTAACTGGCGTTGGGCCTGTCAGATGGCCTTTTTGTTTTGTTTTGCCGCGCATTGGCCGGAAAGAGAGTTTATCTGGTACAGACCCTACCTCTGCTTGTGGTCCTGTGAATGGGTACCTCTGTTACGTTTTAACTAAGAGTGCATGATGGCACAGATCGACTACATGGGGTGTATGCAGAGTTCGACATAATGGGTCGTTCTAGACCCCGTCCACGCTTCTCCCCGATTTCATTCTGTGCTCTTGTGTAAAGTGCGGAATGGAGGAGTTTATAACGAGGGCTGAAACTAGGGCTTGGGCAATATGCTCGAATTATGAATAATCTTCCAAGGTGCCAAAGGTTCATTGACCATTCCAACAGCTTCTGGGAATTTAAGTCATATATATATATACTGAATCGGGCCCCGGAACTTATCCGAGACCGACTTGCCTAACCCATTGCAGGCTGTATGTTTTAGTTTGAAGCATGGGCTGAATAGCTGAATAGTGAAGCCCGAGACATCGAACGATTCCTATATGAAGACCGGGACTTGGTTTCATCGCGTATATTGCGGACGACAGATTTACGGACAGGGCTAGCTAATGTGGACATTTGCATGTATATCGCCCTCGTTCTCTCCCCGTGCATTGCGCGGCATGAGAGCGAGGTACCGCCAAGAACCTCTTCTAGTACTGTATTATGAACCCGTCAATCCGAGATGATAGTACAGTAGACTAGTCAATTCGCGGCAGATGTGGTTTGTCCCATGACCCGGGCTCAGCCAAAGGTGTTGCCCGCCTCTTCTTCAGCAAATGTCTCGAATCATTCGGGAATATGATATGTCACAGGAAGTCTTTACAAGCACTACTTAAGAACCTGAGAACACATAACGCCACTACCGAAGACCGCCTCATCGGCACAATTGGCAATAGTTGGCGATTCCGAGGTGGGCCTAGCTCACCCGGTTACCCGTTCCTGGATGAGGAAAGGCACCTGGGAGGCGAGAAATGACTTTCACTACTACGTAAATACCTAGAGGAACTATCGGCTTATCAGATGAGGAACCCAGTGGTGTGGTCTTTCTTAATCACTAAGCACAACCTCTCGCTAGCTCATATCGCTTAACTTGCAATGACTAGCCCATTGAGTTACGTATGAGACTTCTGCCCTAGACTAGAGCAGCAAGCAGGAGATACTCTTCGGGATCCAACAAATGTCTCGTCAGATCATCCACCAGTTTTCCATCGTCAGTGGGGGTGCCGTAAATTACTTAGGTAACTCTTATCATTCACGAAAGAGGTTGCGTGGAAGGGACGATAGGTTACTGTCTATTATCTCCCTGGGTAGTGACCATAATGTTGCGATTGATGCAGTACCGTACATATTCCCATCGACTATTTACCTTCCTGTTGGCTTGGCTCACCCCCTCAGTGCATAATCATGCGCAAAGTGTGCGTATGTACTCTAGGTATGTCACAGTAAGCCAGGGCCATCTGCAAGCCATATCGCGCCTACCTCACACTAAACGTGCCATACAGATAGCACTGGTACTCTTTCGGTAAAAGGCTCTCCGAAACCTCCTCACACCCCCTTTTTGGAGTGGCTCGTGTATGGGGAAGTAGGTACACCTTCGAAAGTCAGTCACTAGAGATGGCCAAAGGGATAAATTCTCATGGCTTTGAATGTTGGTGGATGAGATGGTAAGATTCGTAGGATTACATATATTGACTCCGTCGGCGAGTAACAAACGTCGCCTACGGTGTATCTATAGTCGAGGTGGTATCCAGACCTCTCTTCTACGCTGACCTTGTCGGAGCCCCGTCAGCCGTCAGACCGCCGTCTGACGGGGATCAACGTGACTATTCCGTATTCCACTATCGCCGATAGTGGGCTAAAATCGTATCTTGTCCCCTTCAAGTTCCATGCCGCGTGATGTCTTAGACATGGTCGTAGGGTTGTATGCATGTTTCTGATGAATTATCCTCTCTGGCGCCTTCATATGTTCTGTAGCCAACTGACCGATAATGTTTCACCGGTTTTGGGTTTCATGCTATCGTGCCTTACACCATATATCAGGCATAGAATGTGCAGGCGGGCGGGCGAATTTTGCGATGACGAGTACTGGCTAGTCCTGTAGCCAAGTAGGATTTTCAGGAACATCTCAGTACTAGGTATCACCTAGATTTATAAGACGGTCTCACGACACATGCGGTACTCGGACGTATTAGTCTAGAGCCCACCCATAGCCTAAGCAAGTGTACAATTGTACGATCGCGAATGTACAGCACCCAGGCTGTCAGGTAAACGTCACACAGGGAGGCCGGGGTAACCAAGTATGATATGCATTACTTCAGCCGTCGTGCCACCGGTAAGATCACCGATGAAGGCATACCTAAGGATTCCCTTATCGTCTTTAGTAATAGGTAGTACAACCCATCATTTAATTTTCTTTTTAAAAAATCCACACCAATTCATAATTACAAATCAGATTATATTGTAGTTACTTTAGCAAGACGAATCAAATCACCGCGTTCTCTTCCTTTAATGCCCTCGAATAATATGTGCTGCGTTAGTTCACATGCGAGAGCATATATCCTAAGATGAGTCATTACGCGTTGACGACAGCCTACATAATATGCCCTTTAAACGACGCAATAGTATTTGAGGATAGGGTTGAACTGACGACAAGCCCTTTCGGTAAGTTAGATAATACATATAGCTATATTATCTGTCACAGAGGATACACACCTCTGTAGTTGTGGATTGTATAATATGGTCCACTTCGTATGAAACTTTAGATTAACTCTCTCGTCGAAGATGACCGGCCTGCATTGGGCCTAGTTGAGGAAGTGCTAGTTTGTCTAGAAGCAGTGTGACCTGCCTGTACCGCAATAGGCTGGAATGAGCAGTTGTAGGGACGATCGAGATAAACGTAACAGCCATTATACTAGACGCCTCAAGGCCATATGGTGTTTCCTCCCAATGCAGTGCCTTGTGGAAAGGCAATACAAAGATTATAAACTTCCAAAAGCATATCGCAGAGGTTCAACACGGAGAACGCCTAGGAGAGCATAGGCTTTTAAAAGCAGCATGATAATGATACAGTGGCAAAATATCCTTCTCCAGTCGATGGGCATGCTAAATGCCGAGCCGACGAAGCTAGTCCGTGAGAGGGGGTAATCCGTTGAGTGGCAATGTGATTGAAGCTTCGTCACTGCTTTACTATAGTAAAATCGCGGTGACTATGCACAATCCTGGCTGTATCGGCTAGAAGCCCTCTTTTGCGAGCATATCGGCGATACTGAGATAGAAAGCAATAGCATTAAATCTATGTACCCATGAGCGACGGTACAAAAGAAGGAATGATGTCCTACATACCCTGGTGTTATCCCTACAAGACTTCGTAGCATCCACCTCCACCGGTTCGTCCAGTTGATTAGATCGAGGTGACTAACGCCAACTAATGTTCCCTTGTACGAACCCCATTGGGAACTCGCCACACTAACAAGGCCATCATTTGGGCCTTCGACCCGAGAGATCACGCCATGAGACTGCCGGAAAGGGCTGAGAAGTGGAGGGCGATCCATAGCTTGCAAAATTTAGGGTCAGTACTATGTAGTTGCTGCTTCACGGCTGTTCTTGGCATCTTCAGGGGTATGGAGAGCTTTCAGATATAAAGTAACACTAACTTTGAATAGCAAAGATCAGCGGGAATTGGGGATTTCAGTATGTTACTCACTAGCCCCATAAGAGAAGTAGCTGACCTCTGGGTCGTCAGGAGTCCGGGGATTGAAGTCGTTTTTCATATAAGTAGATGTCAGCTGCTCGAAGGCACCTGTTTCCAGGCGGACACGCTCGAGAAGCCTGTAAATTCTAGGCAGGTGGTCATTGCCGATTTCTCGGAATAGAAAATCAGCGAAAGAACTCCCGTGATGAGGAGACGCAACAGTAACAAGGGATCGAACCGCCACGTTGGCTGGCCGAAGATGAGATATCATGTATCTCGCATCTAGTCCGCCCATGCTATGCGCGATGATATTGACTTCACGACCGGCGGCGGCATCAGCAATCCCACGAGCAAGTTGCTCGGCGCGCTTTTCGATACTCCCAGATGGAGGTACGGTGGTAGTGATGACATGAACACCATTTGCCCTGAGAGCCTCGGCAATTCCCCGCCAGTAGTAGACGGGCGGTAACCAGCCAGGCGTGAAGTGAAGTTCGGCGAAGCCCAGCAGTCCGTGGGCTAGAACGATGGGAAATTTAGGCGTCTCTAGTATGCAACGTCAGCTGGGAAAGGCATGGAAGCAGCAAGCAGAAGCAAACGGAAAGCTGCATAATTATGCAAGGCAGAGTACTGCTGCCACCTTACCATAGTGATCCTTGATGCAGGCATACTCGTCATGTATGAACTTCCCCAGTCTCGGATCAGTCTCGGCAGTACCAAATGGCCTAGCCGTTGCAACGTAGCGACTGGGCACAAACTGTCGAAGGGGCAGATGTAGACGGCCAGCCGGGGTGCAGCAACGGCGGGGAGAAACACGGCAAATAGTATACATAGCGGTGCTTGATACTACGATGGGTTGGTATGTGAAAAGCTCTCATGCCTCAAATGCTGTACCACACCATTTCATGTGAGTCGGGAAGCCGCATTCATGGGACAACGGCGTTCCACGATATCGTTTGAGATGGACGAATTTGCCACCCTTCAAGATTGAGCGAATGAGGAAATGAGTCAAATGAGTCAAATGAGTGTACTGTAATCAACGACCAGATCGAATACCTAACAATGCATCGCGCATAAGATAAAACAGCGAATTGGGCATAAAATGGAAATTGGGAAAGAAAAGCTGTCAACAAAACACCATAACCACTTTTTAGTCTTAGATAGCGTAGGGAGTTGTTGACATCACCATCAAGTTTCACATGCCGATGTTTAATGTGGAATCTTGGCACCCCTTTACTTAGGTCAAGCACACTAAAGACAAGTATCTAGCTATCACCGTATCACCGATATTGTCATACATAGAATCCGGAAATGGCTGTACCTAGGTAGACTAGCCTAACCTATTCTGGGTATTCTACTAGTAGATAATGTCCCTGTATTCTCTCACCTTACCCTAAACGGGCCATCGTCGGGCTTCAGTTTTCTCGCCTATGAAAGAGAGGTAGCCTGTAGGTACCTAGGTAGCTCCCAACTCTAAGGATTATGCCTTGTTCATACATATGCATGTTCGATGTTGTGCTTACCACCTGGCCGAATGTGGTGCATGATGGGGAGTCCAACCACTTCCAAGTCCACTCTCTCTTGTACACGTAGGTCTTCGCCATAATATAGGACCTATACAAGTCTTCATTACCTATTTCTGGATAGTTCCTGCTTAGCTCGTGTAGTTAGTAGCGCTACAGTTGTCAGTAGGTGGGGTGTATGCATGTTGGTAGTTGATTATCAGCTAAATCGCCGCTAAGTCGATCCACCAAATCTTAACCTTGTTTGTGTACATACTTTTACACTGCTAACAGAATACCTAAGTTGCAGTAAAAATAGCGTACGCATTTACCTATCTGCTCCAAGGTATCTCAGATGCTTCATGGTGCATTCCTCACGAAACAGAACCAGCGAGATAATCTGACAAATAGTTGAGGCTCAATCTGACCATCTAATACAAGCTATCAGTCTCATCCGCTTAGGCCATTTCAAAGTCCTACATACACGCCATAGCGCAGGCCTTGGTATTCACGACGGGGGCTGGTTGTACAAGAAAACCAACTGCCTGAATGGATTGTGCTTGTTCGCTGCCAAGCGGGCCTCTCTCTCTCTCTGTCCACCACTTGACCTGCCAATTTAGCCGCTGCGCTGAATCATGGCTTCGTATGATAGGCCTTTTGTTGACAGGGAACTTCGCCTCAAACCATACCGTCGGGACAGCACTAACCTGTTTAGTTCGCGAACGTCTTCATTGAGGGCACCGTTGGGAGGCGACCGTCTCTTACCTCTGTGGTACTATGCAGCCGTGGGAGGCTTCTTCTGTTTGTAGTCTTTAAGCTGTTGTGCTATTCCATTCATTGTATATGATGTCCTCCTAGAAGAGAGAGAAGAGAGAGAAGAGATGGTATGATGGACAAGCCATATCCCGTTGGGCTCAATTGTATTGTCCAACCAGTGTAGTCTATGGCTTGTTAAAAGCATCTTCCGGCTTCGTCGATCTTGGCTTGTCCAAGACTTCGTACGCTACACGACCACCAACAGTCTGTACTACCGCGTCGTGCCAGTCAGGGAGCAGGGGGCTCTTCTCCATTCACCACTAGCCTTGCACCACTTTGGTTGGGCAGAGGCAAGCACCACTGGTCGGCGGTCTGGGATATTATGTGTTATTTTGGTTCATTCGACTGAGAATTGCCCTCGCTTCCTGGGTGCCTACATATAGCTACTAATATTACCCAACTTTGCTACATCGCCCACCTCTTGCCCTTTTCTAGGTGAAGCACATATCCGACCTTGGTTCACTACTCGTCGAGAGGTGACTAGCAAACGAAATGGCTATGAGTAGTTCTATCATCTGTATTTCTGCCGACTGTCCACGAATATTTCTCTTCCAGTCGCCCACACTCGCTGGAAATGCCGTCCTCCTCGCTTTGTTTACGATCCTCATTCCCACGGCTCTCGTACTAGGTGTTAGGTACAAGGGCTCAGGTTTCGCTACAGCCATAGCCACGAGTCTTGCTCTGGAGGTTGTTGGTTACGTTGGCCGGTTGCTATTACGCAACAATCACAACAACAGTACCTACTTTGCCATCTTCCTCGCTGGAACGAATCTTGGCCCAACATGTATTTGCGGTGCTATATTTTCCATTGTGCCTCGCATCATCGCTGTTTACGGCGAGGAGTATCGTTCTTGGAGGCCCGTTTGGTACCTACTCTTCTTGTCCGTTTTGACTACGGTGTCTCTTGTTCTAGAGCTTGTTGGCTCGATAGTCTCGACAGTACAGGACGCCCCCACAGCGGTGCGTAAATCTCTAGGCGTATATCCCTCCTACCAGTTACTAACAAGTATCAAGGTTGAGACAGGTATTCGAGTCCTTGTTGCAGGATTGGCTATCCAGCTCGTCGCGCTTACCATTTTCGTCCTTCATGCCACTCTTTTCGCAATCACTTTACGAACAAGGCAACACGACTTAGATCCGAAGTTTGCCCCTGTTTACACCAGCGTTCTATTCAGAATATCATTAGTTGGTATGAGACACACACCTTCGCAGCAAGAAAACCAGCTGACCGTTTACAAACCTTAGCGTTTATTGTTGCGACTGCTTTGGTTATTTTGCGAACAGCATTTCGTATTATACAAGTTGCGGAGGGTTTTCAAAGCTCTATCGCACAAGCTGAAACACTCTTCTTGGTTCTCGATGGCGCGGCCATGTTAATTACGACTATGTTATTCCTAGCTTGTTTCCCCGCTCGAGCCTTGGGGGAGTATTGGCCGGACACCTCGGTCCGTAGGCTGTCGCGAAAGCCACGACGACCGACCGGTCAAGCCCTGAGCCAACTCCTGGTTGCTCGTCCTAGTCCAACCTATAGCGGGATGAGTGTGAAGTCCTCTATGGGTACCTCCTCGCCTAAAAGGGCGAGCCACTGGGCCCCCCATTCGCAAATAAGCCCAGTCGATAGGGATAATCTCTGGTGAGAGGTTATCTCGACTCCAATTAAATTTGTTTGCCAGAAAGGTCGAGCGGGACGTTGAAGCGATGGAGGCACAGGATCAGAACATATTTGAACCAGGACGCCTGGGCAAGCGCGTTGGTTCTCTGAGCCGACCAATACACTTATAATTCCCGCTGGCGAATTGGCGGTCCCACACAGGATGAAATTATTTGATAACATTCGCATGACGAGAAGATATGACATCACGGTTATTTAGTTACGACATGGGGTTTTCATGGTTTTGTTTTTAAGTCCTTACAGATTGTTTTGGTAGATAGTTAGGAACTGAGGTCTGGTAAATCAACATTAGATGGGGGTTGGATCTTTGTTTCATTCGTACTTTAGATACGAGTTCGGTGGCCAGCATTGTCTCACTATAGAACGATGAGACGATAAATGATAACGCGTTCCTGAGACTAGAATGTTATGATGAATGTTACAGCAATAGTTAGTCACATTACCTTTCAGCGAAACCGTATAGCAAAGTGAAATAACCCGGGCCAACGAGCCATGATACCTTTCTCATTTTACCCCAATCAACCATGGCACGGTTTTCCTCTCAAGCGGGGAAGGTCGCGAGCACTCTAAAATCATATTTTTCATGTAGGACATCAATCACATTGGAGTATGATTTGAGGTACATCTGTTCGGATAGACGTGACCAATGTACAGCAAACACCGCAGAGTTACATTTGCACCCGAGCGCTTGGTTACATGCATTTGGATTACAAATCCTCGACACCTAAAGCAGAGTTATGTTAGGTATCTAGACACGGTTACGATTGCTAGTCGGCCCGAAATTACTCTCACACGGGCTCCCGGATGTACCAATACACATCAGTCTATGGCTGAAAGAATATGCAAAGCTATATGGTTATATTTTTCTTCGTCCTTTGATACTCTAAGAGTTCTTACTTCATAATCCACGGGACGACGTATACTGATGATTGTCTACAGTCTTCTTCGGGTTTACAGGCAACTTAGCTGTCGATTTATCAATCTCCCTCGAAACTAGTGGAAGGATTGTGACTGCGGTTTGGCTGTAAATTTCCAACATGGTTGTTATATCAATTGATTGTTCTTCTTCATGACTTAGAACGATACATTACAAATGTCACCCCAATATTAAATACTGTTGAATCTTTATTAATTTCTCATTTAACTGCATACAGAAGAGTTTGTTCAGATTGATGAATGCTGGAATGGTATAATGACACTAAAAAAGTATTATTACTAAAGGGGGTTACTTACTAGTTACCGGAATCCCAGTTGAATCATCATTTTCAATGTGTCCGGAATGGCCTGCGGGGCGGAGCTTTGTTCTATCATTTGATAGTAAGATATAATTAAGTACGTTTAGAGTTGTCTTTTGGCGTTGATCACCAATAGCTTAAAGCAATGTAAGCGGCGACACTCTGCAGCCTTGCATACTAATTTCGCTTTAGTTACCTTACTACCCGTTGATTGCATAGTTTTAAAGGTTCTTGATAGTATATAGGTGAATATTTGTCACACGACTGATGATCATTGACACCGAGGGGGCAAGAGCTAGCCCGGGACTTAGGTTATCTATCAACACAACTCAACAATCTCACTCTTAGGTACTGAAAAAGGATCAACTTGAGGAAATGCAATCCAAACCTTCTCCAGTTAAGGTTTCAAACTTATTCTCCGTGCTAGGCCCATGATTATCGTTCTCTTTTCCAGAAAAACGTTACTACCTAACCCTGTAACACCTATATGAACCCATTACCGTTTCTTTCTTCTGTTTTGTTTCCTCGAATACTTCTAATGTCTTTCGGGAGTGTTGGGCAAACTTTCTGACGGCGTAACTGTTTGCAGTATATTCTCGGCAATTAAGCAAGTTTCTGTCTCCACTCTTTGCCTCGCCGTGGCTTATTATAGCTAAACAGCATACCGACTTCGTGAAATGCGCAGCCTGTAGTGAAATAATCCCTTTGCTATAATCCAAGGGCTCTAAGGGCTCCAAGGGCTAAGCGCATGTACAAAATATCTACGTAATAGGTTCTAATGATCCTGTTGAGATCTGGTCAGCTGCCATCGGGTAAAGGAAGAGTCTGATTTATCTAAAACAAAGGTAGCTCTAAGGGTCATAGTCGCCCGTAATTTACCGGCCCCTACGATGAGGTATAATCGTTTCGGAAAGTTTTCCTATCGCCTGTCTACTTGTCTTTCGTCTTTTAGGGGTTGTGTTTAGGTTAAAGTCGCTAGGTGTTGATGATTGCCTAATAGCATTGTATTGTATTTTACAAGAAAGTAGCTTATTATAAATAGAGGTTTTCTCATTACAGGATCGCGATAATGCCCTGGTATGCCCACTTCAGATTCGAGTCAAACGGTACAATTCATTCAAGCATCTAATAAAGCCACCTGAATACATGTACCTAATGTATTGCAAGTAGAGGCGATGATAGGTGGTTATCATCTACCGAAAGATGTTTTGACTACGTAAACTACCCATGGATTAAAACATTAGATAACCCCCTATAGCTAGATGGCAGTTAGCTAACATAACAACAGCCCAAAGTATTATAGCGTTGGAGGTGCACTGTTGTAATTATACAAGCGACAGAAATCGTAAATACAGTGATTTCGCTGTACACGATAAGAGACCGAGTCGTCAATATAATGTAGTAGGTCTATACAGTGGTACTTAAAGGTGGCGAGGTGACAAGGTCAGTCACACTGCCGCATTGATCGGCAGGGTTCTCTGTTCCGAGTATTCAATATACACTGGATCGATATTAACCGTCGGACATATCTAACTCTCTAAGCTCAATGATGTCAGCAACCAAAAAATTAGACAAAGCTACGATTGTGATTGCTATTGCGGTATACCAGATCGTGCTCGCTCATAAATGTATATGTGGTGCGGAGGAACGTCTAGCGGTGTATGTGTCATCGTGCTTTCGACGCTGTTCTTTCGCTGGTGCTTTATTTCTCTCCTGGCACCTCTAGCAGCTTTGTAAAGAAACCTAACCTAAAACAGAGATGGTGGGTGTGAACTATGAATGCTTATTGGTATACATTTTCAACCGCCATCTGTTGTCTAGTAATAGTATTATGATACAATAAGTCAACAACGTCTTGCAAGGTAATTATCTTTGTTTAGTTAAAAGAAAAGCATTTTGATCGCTTTGTTTTGTATCCATTGATTGCAAGACCTGTGGAAATAATAATGCACGAAATAAAGAAATACTGGCAGCAGGTCATTTCATGAATGTGCCTCTTTATATGAAAGTGTCATTGTTTAGAAATTTGTTGATCATGGCGTCTCCTGCTCATAGGTATATAATAATATTTGAAGGCGTAATTGAGCTGACGAATGCATGACTATCAGTACTATTGGATCAACACATTATCTTAAGATCAACTAACTTCAAATAGAACCGGACTACACCAAAAACTAATAACTTTACGAGTAGCATTCAACAAATTTTTATTTTCAGATCGCATACGCCATCCAAAACGACAACATGTCTAATTCTTCCAGCTCTGCCGGTCTCAGTAAGCCCTCCAACCCCGCCAAGAATCCTGCTCCTAACCCAGACGGAGCCCCTCCTGGTAGCCCTGGCCTTCGCTTCGGGTTTGCTAGTCCCCCACGGGATTTCGACTCTGCGCGAACCAGAAGAGAATTTTCAGTGCGTCATGGTTCAGGTCTCTTGAACCCTGCTGACGGAATTGACGAGTCCATCGAGGATGAAATCACAAGAAAGATCGCTGAGTTAGCGGAGGAAAGGGAGGAGCCGATAACAGACGAAGAGAAAGTGAGAATTGCAGACAAAACTCGCTCTCTTAGAGAGGGTGGGTGGCTTGAGAGCCTAAAACTTGAATTCGCCGGCAAGGATGCGGTGCCTATAGAGTATTTCAACCGACTCGCTGCCGAACACGAGAACACCATCAGCAAAGTAGCGCGGATAAACGCTAGAGCAGAGCGCAAAGTAGCCGAAAAAGATGCTCAGATTGAGGATCTCAGGGATGCGAGCAGGAATGAACCTGGAGATGATAGCACGTCATCAGAGAACGCAGCTCTCCACGACGAAAACAATGATCTCAAGGGCAAGTTGGCCGAGTGTCAAAAGCGTGGAGGCAAACTGGAAAACAAACTCCAGGGGCTCGAAGACGAACTCCAGAAAGAAAAATCAAAGTTACAGGAGACTGCCAACGGGAATGACGCTCTTGCTAAGTGCAACGGTCGGGTCGACGACCTCAAGAGACAATTAGATGCCACGAAAGCAGCTCTCAATACCTCCCGCCAAACTGCTTCCCAACATTACGAGGCGGTTGAATCGCTTAGTCAGCAAATAATGGACATCAGGCGAAGGGAAGATGGCCTTAAAGATGAGGTTTTGAAACTCAGGGAAGAGAACAAAGATCTTTTCAAAGCTGCTGCCCCAACCAAAGATTTGAAGGAATTAGACACGCTTAAAAAGCAAATCGTAAGCTCGGAACTTGAGCGAGCAAACTGTAAAGCTAAGCTGAGGTCTCTCGAAAAGGAAAACAAAGATCTGAAGAAGGCGGCTGCTGCCCTAGGACAACCGAGCGACCCGGAAGGCCTGCGAAAGCGCATAGCAGAATTAGAGGCTCAAATAGCAAACTGCAAAGCTAAGGTTCAGTCTCTCGAGAAAGAAATCAAATATCTGAAAAATGCGGCCAAAGACCTTCAAAAGCGCGTGTCAGAGCTGGAAGCCCAGCGGGTAAAGTGCGGCGACAAGGTTAAGTCCCTTGAGAAGGAAAATCAAAGCCTCAAGGACGCTGCGGCGCTTCAGGGAGAACCTGGTGATCCAGAAGGTCTTCGAGCGCGGATAGTAGACCTCCTGTCCGAGATCAGGGCACGCGACGAGAACATCAAGGCTCTCGAGGCACTGCTGGACGAAGCACGCAATGCTTCGCCGCCCAATCAGGAACCAGCAACAGAGCTCCAAGCCCGTTGCGCAGAGCTTAGAACTCAAAGGGACTTGTATAGAGACAGGTGGGCTCGAAGAGTCGTGGCTAACGATCGGGCCACCTTAGTCGAGTTCTGGGAGGCCGTCGAGAATACAGGTCGGGAGATCAAGCAGCTCTACCAAGGGATAGAGAGACTAAGCACCGTCCTCGGCCTTACTAACAATGTTCTCGACACCCCTGCGATCCTCGACATGATCGTCACGCAAGTGACTTCGTCGGTAACTGACGAGAAGCAGACAGTCCAGCTCCACGTGCTGAGTTTACGGAACGCGAATTCAGTAGCACAGATACGTATCGAATCATTGCTCCGTGACCTCGACAGAGCTGTACTGTCTAGGACCGAAGATGAGGTTAGGGTTCAATTAAGAACAGTGAACGAGCTAGAGGTGGAAAACCGTGTCACTCTACGGACCCAGACCTACCGCGACCACCGCAGAGCCATGCTAGGTCATATCTTCGAGGCCCAAGCGGAGTTCTTGGCTCTCGCCGAAAGGAGTGGTGATAGAGTTGCCATTGAAGGGCTTGTAGATCGGTTCCTCCTGCCCATCTCACTCCCTGGCATCCGATTAGCTCAGGATCCTCGGCAGTGAAGGTGTCACGACTAGGAAGTCTCACTAGGTCAGGTACAATGTATAGTCTTGATAATAGGTCTCATACAAGACTAAAGCTTGAAGAAGGGAAGAATCCGCTATGAAGTAGGTCCGAATGGGATGTTGGTTATAGGCCTCAAATGAGGGGTAATGGGGTAATGCAGTGCAGTTCCTGACAGAAGGCGCTAATGGCGATTGAGTCAAGCTAGGGTCCCAGACATGGTTCATGACTGGTTAGTGGTTGTTCACAGATACATACTTAGTACTGACTCAGTACTACTGAGTTAGTAGTATAGCACTCAATACAATTCCAAATACATATTCATTGTTTGCAATAGTAGATAGCAATACGCTATATTCTACCCCAGATTCTGCGAGCTTGGTAGTGTAGATCAATATATATTACACTAAGATAAATTGACTTCATACGACCTCGGCTGTGCTGTTATCTGATGTGATGCAACGGTATAGATTAGCCTCCGGATCAGGACCGGTCTTACCGTGAAATCTGCATTAGCCCCCCACGCCGCGGAACCGCCAAGAATGTAGCCAAGAATGTGGCCAAGGGTCTAACTGCCGACCCAAGTCGTTGGTTTCATAAGAGGGCATAAACTAAGAAGCCAGGTTTTTCGCAATAGTGAAACAATTATGCGTATATACTATGTACGTATCATATTCCAAATCTTACGCCACCAGTAAGCGGCGACTGCGTCATCATTATTCGCAGTATCTCGATCAAAGACGTCGGAATTCGTCCGCAGCCTTAGATTACGTTGTGGGCCGCGAGGCTCTTAATCATCCGTCAACAGAAGCCAAAAATATTTTCGATATTCCCCGTCTGTAGTTGGACGATATGAGTAGACTAAGCGTGCATTGTAGTATAAGGCAACACAACCAGGATACCCGGTCAGCGGGGATTAAAACATCACTTCTACGAGCTTCTAGCTAGTCACTAGTGTACTAAGTAAAATATTGCGGGGCACACTTGTGCTGAATGTGGAATGTGAGAATAAAACCTGCTCATGAAGGGTTATCACACCATCCCTACTTAGTACTTACAGACAATCCACATGGCTGCCAGCCCTGATCTCGGGCGAGGAAGCGGGATCTATCCCGACTCCTCTTTTTTATTAAAAACGGCTCTTATATAATCTTCTTACTAAGCATGCCTGCCACCCTTGATGCGTCCCTGATGGCATGTAGTGGAACAACGGTCCTACCGCAAAGTCTTCTCTGACACAATGCAGTGTACGCACGCATGTACTATGTATGTGTAAATGCATACACAAGGAAGATGGTTGGCTGTAAAATCATCATGGCTTGCAGCCTACCTCCCTGCCACGCAACACGGAATTTATACTTAACAAATAGGATGAGCTCTGTGTTGTAATACCTTTTCGACGTCGAACTAAGTGCATATCAAGGAGTGATCTCCGTGCTATGTACAATAATAGCTTTATATATGGGACAAGCCGCTACCCCAATTTCCCTTGATTTGTCCGAACTTCGATCATCCCTCGTCAATGGTCATTCATGTCGTTATACGGCATACCTGTTCTTGGAGATGTCGAAGTGTCTTTAGTCTGAGCGTAAATGGCAGGAGGATAAGCTGGTATTATAGTATATCATATATGAAGAAAACGTGATTATAATTTATAACTGACATGCCATCTATCGCGGAGTGGATTAAGCACAGCTCCGACGGCTCCCCGCAGATGGCCTCATATCATCGAGCAACCAAGTTTGGTTCGGGGTTGCGACTTGTCTTACCACGTTTGGCGACAAAGCGTCCTATTCGTCCTTGTCTCCCTTGGACCCTTGATGATACCCTCACAAGTTGATAACTAACAATTTAACATCAAGATATATCTAGGACTATGTAGCTTCCCGGAATGCGACCGGCCTTATTATCAGGTTTGCTTATCATTGCAACAGTCACAATAGTGGGTTTTCACGGGCGGGTTTGAATACGGAATAGATTCTTCGGCCGGCTTGGCGAGCATAGCCGTTTTCTCTTTTTTTCTAGTCCACTATCTAGCTCCAAGACTATACTCTGGAGAGCTGCTCCACTGAAAGCCGTGTGCTCAATGCCTCAAAGCGGAAATAGTATTAAACGGCCGGTCGTGCGACGTCCGTAGACGGTCGACACTAACACGGGTAAAATCCCTCAATATTTTATCCATATTACCTTAGCTATTCTTTCTTCGCTACCACTGAGAGCCCTCTGTGTTAGTTTCAAACGTGCGACATGCTGGCCAAGCAATACATCCGCCTGACAAACCCCTCCACCCACAACCGTAATGCCCGAAGCCGGTTAGGTACTTGTGGTCCGGAAGAGCACCCAAAAACTTGTACCTGCGGCTCCCTCATTGACATGTGCAACCACACACATGATATATAGCATCGATATATGGCCCATTAATGCTTCTGGTATAGGGGCGTCCTGCGCCACAAGCCAGGGTTAGACCTACCACAAACTACCAACAACAAGATATCTCCCTCCGCTGACGAATACATACAGGTCCGTGGTCCAATACAAGCAGCGGTTTGATCTTCAGGACACGGCTTGTATCCAAACAAATGCAGCCAAACATAGGCTATCAATCATGCTGCTCTGGCGGGTGGGGGGATATTTCTCACCTTGCGGCCCTACTATCGCGTGCGATCTAGATTTAGCTGCATTCACTAGGTAGTCTGTCGTGCCAGACAAGCCAAATCATGCCAAATCATCGGGCCCGAGGGACTGATTGGCCTGTTTAGGAAGTAACTTATTGTATGTTACTATGTATCACTTGCCTATCTTTGTCTAGAATTAAAACAGCTATTGCAACTGTCATCACTTTGCGGAGGAACCCATATAAACTTTATCACTTGGCATTCTCTTACACTCCTAGGATGTGACTTCATCTAATCGTGGCGTTCCAAGATCTATACAAGCCAAGAAACCACTAGGGGTTTTTTCTCTTAGTGATGTGAGATTGGATTCAATCTTCCGGGATATGCTCATGATATAACCTCCAGTCCCCTCTGATTACTTGGCTAGGAGAGTACAGGAACTAGGACTGAGAGAGCAGACGCGTCAGGGCCTTGCATAGCCCATAATTCGGTAAGCCCCCAGGATTGTTTCCGGCTCTATCAAAACGTTTCGCACCCTTATTTTCCGGAGCGCCTTGTACATACATATTCAGACGAAGCCCCAGCTTTGACAGAGTCGACAGGTTATACAAATCTCGACAAAGCTCGCCATACTCGCAAGAAGCCAACTATATACGGACATATTGCAGAGAATTCACCTTTTGTGTCGACAGTCCTACATCGACCAAACACGCCTCTATATCAAAGCAATGGCAGCCCAACAGCCGTGGATGGTGGCGCGGCTCAAGGTCAACGTAGAGATTTTATCATACTATGCCGCATCTCTCTCAGCTCTTATTGCCATATTTATCTTGGGCCACTGGGCTCGCCGCGCAGCATCGAGTTCATCTCGATCCCCGATTCTTTATCCTATCACAGCATTGTCAAGGTGAGTTCATAAGGGATCTCTTAATGCATCACTATGCTAACGGCTATTTCAGGATCATTCGAAAAGGCTTTCTGAGAAATATCCCCGGTTTTACATCTGTCGGACATGCCGTACTTGTGGCCGCCTATGTGGGATTGAACGCCCTCTTCAGTTTTTACCGTGTCGACTGGAGTAGATTTTCAAATATCGCTGCACGGTTCGGATGGTAGGTTGATAGCGACCTTTAAGTTTATAACATTATACTAATACTCACCTAAGGATGGCAGTTGGAAATTTGGCATTTGTTGGTGAGTATTATAGGCCCTGGATAGATCTTCTCTCGAAGACTCATGACTAACAACAAATTTACAGTCTTCCTAGCGCTAAAGAATACGCCTCTCGCAGTCCTAACGGTCTATTCCTACGAACGGCTCAACAGTCTTCATCAGATAGCCGGATATACTACCCTCCTGTATACAATTCTACGTAAGTGACTTCCATCATGTCCTCCCTTTCATTTTTCTCTAGTAAAGCTGCATATTCCGGGAGCTTACCCTTAGCCGTACTTTACCCTGGGACACTGCAGGATTTGAAATGTAGTTACTGACATTGAAAATGTACAGATGCCGTATTGTACACTTATTATTTCATAAGTGCCGGGAGGATTTCTATTCTCCGTGAGGAGGTTGTCACAGCTGGTATCGTCTTAGGATTCGCCATGTTCTTCACGGTTTTTGCTGGCCTGACTCTGCGACGACTCAAATACGAACTCTTCTATACCATTCATTTGGCTTTGTTCGTGGTTATTGTTGTCACCCTAGGCTTGCACAGACCTCACCTCGAAGAGGAAAAGACTCTGATCGTAACCATCCTAATTGCCTCCGCCTGGTTCTTCGATCGGCTGGTCCGGGCCTCCCGCTTAGCTTACAACAGCATCAACAATGAAGCTACCGTCTTCCCACTACCGAATGGTGGCACTCGAATAGTGCTCAAAAAGCCAATAGCTCGTGCAAGGCCTGGAAGTAAGTTAATTAACCTTAATCTCGATTGTCATTTGAGACGAGAAGATGGGAAATTAGTTGCCCAAAATATACAACTAAGCTCCAACTGCCCAACGCTAACTGACTTTCTGTAGAGCATTGTTACGTCTGGTTACCGCATATTCGCGCGTTTGAGACGCATCCTTTCACCATAGTAGCCGCCGACCCCATGGAGCTCATCATTAACACCTACAGTGGGTTTACAAGAGATCTCCACCAATATGCCAACAAGAACCCTGGTGGCAGTCTCAAGGTATCGGCCGAAGGACCATATGGAACGTTTCCAGACCCCATGGAATACGACAAAGTCGTGCTAGTGGCAGGCGGAGCAGGCGCTACTTTCACAATTGGGTTAGCGGCAGACATGATTCAGAGGTTGAGTCCAGATTCAACAAAGCAGATTGAATTCATTTGGGCCACGCGAAACCGAGGTGCGTGTTATCTGATGGATGTCGCTTGTTGATTCGGTGTGACTAACTGGATTTTGCAGACAATATAACCTGGTTCACCCAGCATTTGAACCACCTAGTTACGCACGAATGCGCGCCTAAAATTGGCTTGAAAGTTCATTTGACAAAAGCCAAGATGACGGAGTCGACCGAGACAGCATCTACACCCATCCCACACTCGCCCTCTCAAATATCTACCATTGCAGACTCGACGCCAGGCTCCGTCCTGGAGATGGGCATAGAGACACCCCGGCTAAGCGCACAGACATCCTCTCCAGCTCTCCACGAGAGATATCTGGAAAAAGTCGATACAGAGAGGGCTGAATCTACAGACGAGATTATCTCATCGATAAACGGCTTGAATATCCCCATCATATATGGCCGACCGGACGTCGAAGCTTTAGTTCGGGAGGCGATAAGGTCGATGGGTAAAGACCAAAGGATCCTGGTTGCAGCGTGTGGTCCTACGGTATTAGTAAATACCGTACGAAACACCACGGCTAGTTGTATTACTGTTGATGGACCTTCTGTTGAACTTCACTGTGAGCAGTTTGGTTGGTGATTAAGCAGTACGGCTTAGATCATTGGAGGTGAAAGGGCGTATAGTACGGTTTGAATTTTGGCACTTATGTAAGGGTTTATAGAGATAGAGATTTATATAGCGATTTGGCTCTAAAGGTATTATCACAGATGAGTTCCATCGTCTAGCTTCAAAAAATTTCATAGTATACAAAATAATAAACAAGACCAAGCACCACGCTGGTTGTTCATAATATTACATATATGTTTAGTTGTAAGGGAATATACCAGCTTCCTAGCTCTGGAGATGCTGTAATGCGAACTTGCAGTATAGAGTACACCGTTAGACGAACTAGTTCACAAAAGACCTTGCATCTTGTGGACGCGGATGTTGATCTTTCAGCATATCAACTATTTTATTTGCCGAAATACAAATCCTTATCGTCAACGTAGTCGAATGCCAATGTCTTGTAAGTTGGTAAGATAATTGTCAGATATAAGACATAATACATAATGACCTAGTAATTGACTAGTCACGCCAATGTTTTGGCGTAGCGGTATATCTGACAGTAATAGGCGGAAGAAATACGCGGAAACTAAGTTAGTAGGATTTGACGGTCTTATGTTATGATCCATCTCTGCCGATATGCCCTAAGCGAGCGAGTCTAGACCTCGGTGCGGGTTGGTAGCTGTCGGCAAGTACCGTACATCTGATCGATTCCCTATTGCCAGGTACCGGGGTGTTCTAGCGTAATGTGTATCCCAAGCGCTGGTGGAACTCTAGAAGCACGTGCGAATTGCAACGGTCTCCCTTTTTATCGTAGTAAGCTTCAACGTATAGTCCTATGTCGATGTTATTTCTCTGCTCTAAGTGGGTTGTTAGATGGATAGAGAGATTTAGGTGGAATGAATATTATGCGGCATCAGGCTTATGGGCTATCCTTGGAACTCACTTGGCGGCTAGTATTGAAATATCCATCATACAAGAATAAGGTCACTTAAGTAGAAACTTTGCCAATTCTCAGATCCTAATCCATTAGTAAATTCAATTGACAGGAGCTAATAGGGGTAACCCTCTCATGCCATGTTATGAAACTGCTGTTAGTTATAGTTTCTAGTACTGTCATTTTTAGCTCGAGATACTCATGTATTCTAAGTGCGGTAATGAAGAAACAAGCATGTCAAATGTCGCTACAACATTGTATGTGACAATAGTTCTCATGTCAGATAAACGTCAATATCATAATAGTTGCAATTTGCCTTGAATTTTCCCCACTAATATATGTTTGTCATGTTGTACAAATCGCGAAGTCTTACTAGAGTAGTGCCAAGATAAGGTGACTAGAATCAAAACGCATACTCAGTACTCTTGCCAAGCTGAGCTGGGGTATAGTCTACTTCTATATAATACTACATGAGGTAAACAAGCCAAGTTTTCTTATCTGATGTAATCCTATAGCGTATTGGCAGTGGCTGAGGGAGGTCGACTTAATTCTTAAAGGAATGAATACAGTAAGAAGTTGTCAATATCGTGTATACGTAGTCATAGAGAATAGTTTCAAAGTCCGAATTTAGTTAAACTGTCGTACATTTTATTATCTTGATTCTCATTACTATTGCGTACACTACATTGCCGTTGCATTGAAATTAGTTCGGTTATTGTCTTGTAATTCGTTTTATAGCATTCTATGACATGCTTTGATGATGATGAGGCGATAGTGACGTCCGAGACAACTATTTTGGCTTTGTCAAATACACCCACTATCATGGTTCATAGGGGTCATCGTCGTCCACCGAGGACAAAGGATGAGGGCATATCAAGGGTCCTCTTATTAGTGCTCCAATTCTTTTCATCGATCGGCCCCGCCCGTACAGTCCCCGTGTTACCGATGAGTGTTGATTGTGGGTTTCTTCAATGGTGGAGCGAGGCCCAGTGAGGGTACTACGTCGGCTCTTGGATTTCTAGAACAGTTCTAGAACTTTTCTAATTTTTCTTATCTTTCATTTGGAATGGTAAAACATAAGAGGTAATAGAAAACTGGTGTCACTGTCAAGGATGGTTCATATCACTCGGTATAACGCAGTGAAAGCGGCATTGAGATACGCGAATGCCTAGGCATTGTTAGCTAGAGAAATATATTAGATCGGTACTTAAGGAGGCGCTTATTGAGTGGTAGTTCAGGGTCAGGGTGCTGCATGCTTAAGGCGTTTATTCGGCCCGTTGTCAAGACAGGTTGTCTGATGCCCAATCTGCACGTGGGCGCTTAGCTTTCTATATAACCTACTCAGTATATGTTGGATGCCAGCATACCTTGCGAACCGGAAATTGATCGTGACAAGCAGGTGACAAGTATATTAACCTACTACACATGAAGCACTCTAGCTGAAATCTACGTAGAGAGCTAGTAGTCAACCGGCAAACCCCGACGGCCTCGTATCGCCTTATATCGTCAGTTGCCGAGAGTGTCTATGATCGGCTTAAGTGCTTTATTAGTCTTAGACCGGGTGGACCGTTGTTACATACTGTTGCATGTATGACTTCAATGCTAGTCATGAGAGGGGCCTTGGCAGGGCTAAATCAAATCGAGGGGCGCATAGCGCGAAACTGTTTCCACATTAGACTTGCCACATCAGACACTAATGTTGTGTTGGTTGTGTATTGAATTTGGATCGATTCCTAGTCTCTTGAAATTATATCCAGGTGACCTCAAGCACTGTGACGAGAGTTAAGCGATTTATGTATAATTGCTTCGTGATATTGCAATATGAAATATCCACAGGCAGTTCCATGTGACAGCTTCGCGTTATATGTACATACACTTGATATCCGGCCTAAATCGTAACAACCCAAGTTTTAATCATCCATGAGCTACCCCCTAATGACAATGATGCTTCCGATTAGTGAGGGAGAAGTGGGCAATAGCCAGCCCAAGTTCTCAACCAACGACTTTCCTTAACGCCGGCTTGCTAAATACTACACTTATTTCATTTTTTTCATAACGCCTTATTTATAAGGAATTAGTGATCATGTACGACGAAGATCAGTGACGATGTAACGTCAACCCTGAGCCGCAGTGAGGAAAAGATCCAGTTCATTGCCTTGCCCCATCAAATTCTCGTTTTCGGCGAGTTGCTCTAGAAGGCTTAGGAACGGGTCTATTTCTTCTGCGGCCCCTACGATGGTGCTACCATCCTGGCTTTTTGCGTCAGGGGTAGATGCTTGTATAACACCTTCTCCATTGTCGTCCTCGGTCTGCCAAGGCGCTGGAGAGGGGAATGTGTTTGTAGGCACTGTGCCGAACATGGGATCATAGTTGCCGAGGCCTATTCCACTGCCGTTGTTATCTGTACTTTGAGTCGGAGTTGCGAAATTGCGGGGGCTAGAGACGGAATTGCCGAGGAAATTCAACATTTGATGAGATTGATGTTCTGAGAACGTTGGTGTTTCCAGTACGCCATTCACGGATGGAGCTACCATCGGATCCCGTACTTGGTTTATTATCTGGTCTCTCGGAAGCGAGTGCATCAAGGGTGGGATGCGAAACATAGGTGAGTTTTTGGACCCAGTAGCGAGAGAGAAGCGACGAGAAGAGACACTAGGCACAGGTGGACCGATGGACATTGGACTGCTTTTGCTGGCATTCAACGACGCAAGATTACCAAGCTCGGGCCGGCCGAGGCTCGAAGGGGCTGAGAATTTGCGCTTAAGATTCGGCCTATCAGGTTCGCTATTGTCCCGGGGGGCATATAGATCGTGGCCAGTATATGTATCTGTAGTAAAGTCGACGACCACCTCCAGAAGGATCAGATTAGCTCCATCAAAGTTATAAGACTCGCCTCCCGGGCCTGTCACATTCGCGTAGCGGCCGAAGAAGTCTTCGAGATTGAACGCCGGCGAGTAGCGCATTGAGTTGGTGGCCAGGCGCTTGACAAGTTCCACATGGGCGTTATAGACATTCTGTAAGACCTCTCGTTGGTGTTGTACGCTCACCCACGCGTACCGGAGCTCGCTGAGTTGTTGCATCTCGCGTGAGAGAAAATCCGCAGATGCGGCGAAAGTCCCCATGTCGCCTCCTCTTCCCACCCTATTATACTGTGCGCCGTGGATATGAACCGTGCCGGCAGTGCAGATACAGTATCCTACAAAGGACGGCCATTCAGTCGCCCCCGTCTGCTTCCCCAGTTCCACCAGTTCGGTGATAGCATTGGCATGCAGGAAGCACATATTCGTGGCTTCAATCTGCCATGATTGGTGCTGGCCTGTCACGGCGAGTTCCGCAAGGTCAATGGGTAGAAACGGCCGATAGATCAAGCAGTAAATCAAGTGGTAAATAAGCTTACTAAGCACCAAAACAGTGCATTCTGGATGCCCGAATAGAGTCTCCAAACTTGAGAAGACGTCTTCCGTACCGGACGCCCAGATATCAAGGTCTTGCCTTATCTTGGAAAGGCTTGAGAGCGTGTGCCATGGGAAATGCGAATCGCCCTTGACTCCCCCAGCCGCGAGGTACCGATTTGTCACACCCAAGATGCGGCTAATATCAATGAGCATTGCGCTGCCCCCTTGGAATTTCCTGCCACCCCCCTGCAAGGAATAGAGATTTGAACCGCTTTGGAAGAATTCGCCCTCAACCGGTAGGCCGCCGGGTGTTGGAAACCAACATGGTAGCCGGAGGGAAATTGTCTTGTCCCCAATAAGACATGGTCGCTTCGAACCGCAAGCCATAAATCTATCTAACAGGTAGCATGACCAAAATAAGCGCCTCCTCATTTCACGTTCTAGGGGCGGGATGGGGGCGTTTGGATCTGCTTCGCGGTGCAGCTCGAGGGCCATAGCCATACCAATTGCGTTTGCTGCACAATGAATTAGCTTGATTGGCATCTAGACACTGGAGAGCTGTCCCAACGGCGAATATTACGTACTCAGGAGCATATAGGCCTTCTTCCCCTTTCCTGCTGCGACGTAGGCTACCACAAGGAGAAGGAGTGTTTGCAGCGTATCAATGGTTAGCTCATCGATATCGATCTCCTTTCTAGACATAGAAGCAAAGTCCTCGCTTAACCTCACGGCGGATTGGTACCCGGTGGGATGCGGTGTATATCTATATTCCCTCAGCAATAAGGTCAAAAGGCTTTTAGGCGCTGGAGACCTACCTAGCAGCAACGGCGTATATAGCATGAACTAGGTACGGTGGTAGTTGATTGAACCGCAACCGTTGTCTGATAGATGACTCGTCTAGTATGTGGTAAGGCTTTGCATGAAAACGTGTAAAATACGTATCAAGGAGGGCATCCGAGGGAATGGCCGGGGGTGACTCGTTAGTCATAGCAGGAGAGTATTGGGCTGTGTCTGACCCGGAGTCAGATATTCGGGATGTATCGAGCGTTACACGTTTCGGCCTGGGTTCAGACATTGCTGTAGGAGCTGGTGGTATTGAATCTAAAGTAGGCGCCTCGGTGTTGTTGTCCAACGCCTCTGTCCTTGCAGATAGCGGCCCTTCCGTAGTTGGGGAGGTGTCTCCCGTTTTCTTCTGGTCCTTGAGCTGAGCTTCTAGGCCGTCCACCCGCTTCAGCAAAGCCTCCAGCACGTCCGTTTTAGGCCCTCGCTTCTTGGGAACGGCATCTGCAATGACGAAGCGCACCCATCAGTGGCCGAAAGACACGTGCACTGAGATATTTAGCAAAAACGTACCATATACACATGGGCATTGAAAAACTTGACATGCTTCACAAGACGGGCGTAGTCGATTGCATTTGATCTGTTTAGCAGTCAATTGTTAGCGTGGCTGCTGGTACGATGAGATATTGAGAGTTTTTTTAAGGTCTGGAACCTGGTACCAACCTTGCGCTTCCGACAAGATTTACAATTCATCGATTCTCGTGGTTCGTTGCTCATCCGACGGGTCGGCAAGCGTTCAATGCCTACTTGAGGTCGCGACACGACAATTGAATTGACGCTGTCTAACTGGGCGGAGTTCATTTTCACTAATTCGTTGGAAGAAGTATGTTGCGCGAACGGGGGCATGAGACTCTCTCTGACAGGACTCGATGGACCTTACTAGACTGCTCGAGCCGCGGAGTTGGGTTCACCCCTTGTAAGTCGACTCCGTCAACGGCACAAAAGCGTTAAGCGTTCGGTTCGTCGCCGAGTTTCTACTCATGCTCAATGTTGGTCGCCCTTGTTGTTGATGTAAATTCCTCTGCCTCGGCCAATCACCGCATTATAGAGCTTGTAGATCATAAAATGGACTGTAGTGCAGCTAAGCTCACGCACGAGCGTCTGGCGGAGATTATTCACATAATAAATGTCAGTCAACTTACCCCGTGCCATGATTTTGTGGTCCCTCGACAGACGCACTTACACTACCTACACTACATCCCAAAGATCGTGCTTATGCTCTGGGGTGCACCATGTTCGCCACGCTAGGCTAACTGCTATCCTTGAACAGAACAGTGACTAGGCATAGTGACTAGGCTGTTCTGGGTTCACGGCCAACCTCCCTTGACAAGGTCAGCGCGGGGCCGCAGCGGGGAAACTCTGTTGCAGGGTATAGCGACGCACTGGATGCCCGTGTTGGCGCCGTGTTGGAGAGAGTGTTACTCAAGTACCCAGGTTAGGTAGTGTAATGTACGTGTACACTACATGACTCCGAGCAGGGGTGTCATATTGGAGAAATCCTGAAAATAAGAGTTAAGAAAATAAGAAGAAGTGCCCAACACGCTAGAATAATTCAAAACAGAAACGAAAATGCCTCGCAACATTATCTAATAGCCGAGGCTCCAACTCGAAGTTATCCAAATGCCTGTTGCCCTCGACGTGGAATTGGAGCAAGCAGCACAGAATCAGTGCTCGATTTCCACGCTCCCCATACACAGATCCACTAACCGCGTCAGGAGGCAGTAAAAAGGGAAACTAGGAAGTATCCCCTTCCCTCTGGAGTCTGTTGTATATATGAGGCGTTTGAATGCCGGGCTTAAAATGGGCCATGTCTCCAAGCCTGCTAGGGTTAGCACGAGAGACTTCGGTAGGCATTTTCCGACATACACTACAACAGGTGAATACAGGTCGGCGGAAAGCGTGTACGTGCAGTAAAATATTATGTTATGGTGTGTGGACGAAATACCAGGCAAACGCCCTGTTTGAACAGAAGTTATATTACTTCTGCCGAGCGGAATGAACCGTTCCTTTGCTGTTCCTAACAATTTAGGGCAATAGGAGACGAAAAGAAGCTTGCTGCATACCTACTAAACTCTAGGACCTACTAACACATACGCTAATGCCAAATCGATGCGCCGAGTCGTAGGATTCTTATTCGAAAATCAAGACCCCTCAAGGCCACCTATGTGACTATGTCTGTCTGCTTCGAAAGATTCAGCACCCGCGAGAGTCTGCAGCGAGCACCAGTTCGGTAAACCGGCGTTATGTTGAACCAGGGGTGTACTAATTTTTATACCCGACACCATCTTCTTCTCTAGAACCTACAATCTTGGTTACCTGCTTTATTTATAGCGACCTCAGTATTATGGAGTCCCGTTTCTGTTCCATTAAGACCATACACTTAACATTTGCGGTTTCCTTTGTGTTCTATCAGGTCAAAGTTGAAGTTCGCAGCTTTCGGTATCGACCTGGCTACTAATCCGGGCTAGTAGATAATGACCTGCTTGGCGTGGAATTACAGTTCACCTTGACAGTAACTACTGAGCAATCTATGTTGTTGGTATACAAATTACCAGTAGACAATATCTAAGCTGTCGATGTCAATAAATCAGATGAGAAAATCATTCATAGCTACCGACTAGTAAGCCCTGTCCCCATATTAGACGTCGAATGGTGTTTCAAACCGAGGCAGTACCAGGTAAAGATAGATGCAGGCGAATGACAACATACTAGGCGGACCGGGATCCAATTGGTGCGCTAATACCAGGCCAAGGATAAAGCTCCTGTATAGCAACAGGCCCTTGCTAAAAAGGCGTCAAGCTGTCCTCGTGAAAGAGACCGCTCGCTAGGGCTTGGAGGCTTGCCCATAATAGGCCAGACGGGCCGGTTGGTGCCGCCTTAATTCACGGAGATGAGAGAAGACTGCCGACGCAAGTACGGGGAAGCCCAATGCCTTGTTATGAGTAATGGTGAAGCCTGTTGCGCGAGGCTTGTCCACTTGTGAAAGGTAGTACCCCTAGATAATCATACTTGAACCTTCAGATGCACAGGTCTGCACTACACTAGACTAGCTATCGTCGTTTGAAGTAGGTACCTTAATCTAAATGCTGACCGCGCTTCTCGCCTCGCTTACGCCATATCCAGGCAATAGACAAGTATGGGTAGTGTACGGCAAGCTGCAGCATACATAAATCTGCCGCACCCTTAATATTGTCTAATATACTTGGTCCGCTACTGAGTACCGAGTAGACGTCATGCTATTGTGGGTTTCCGAGTCCTTGGATCCCTTGAGGTTAGGTTTCGTCTATAGAAGTGATCAAGCGACCACTTCGCTTGGCTAGGTAGTATCCTCGCCTACATTACCTATATAGATAACAAACCCGATGGACACAATAAAGTGCCTTGCCTCCATCGACGTCAGTCCTATTATTCGATAAGATGGGACGAGGCACGATGACGAATCACAGCTTCTGGAACAGCTTTCGGGTACAACCCTTTTTTTTTCCTTTTTTTTTACGGCTTACGCCTAGGGATTACCCTCGTCAAGACGCTTCCCTTATCCCCTTATTCATCAAAAGTTGCGGCTTTTTGACGACACGCTTCAATACCGAATGATCTTGGTTCGATCACGACAGCAGTACAGTATGTGCTACCGCGCCGTGTGATGTACCTAGCAGTACAGCGTGCGACTCCATTGCCAAGGATCTAAATACTGAATACCGTCTCCTAATAGTAGAGCCACTGTGGAGACTAGGGTGCGCCTGAGTATAATATACCCAGCTATGCTTGCATCGCCGTCCTGCTTCTCAATATATAGACGAGGAGAGAATGTCTATGGGTGTTTTAAGATAAATTGGGAAAAACATAGCGATTAACATACTACCAAGACAAGCCTAATTATGTCGTCTCGGTTAGCTAGTCTGAAGCCTGGAGATACTATACTGTAGGTAGTTCTTTTTGAGTCATGATTCACCATCGTGACATACAAATAGCCAATAGAGAACTGCAGTCGTCCGCATGTGCGAATGGACCTACTCATTATGGCAAATAGTGTGTCTCCCCTTAGCGCAATGTTGTCTAATGGACTGCATGCTCTGCAGAAGGCGCATCGAAGCGGGGAGCCGTCCAATAAGTTGGGGTGCCCGCGCAAAGGATGCGTTAGTAGCGGACGTGACCAAACCTGAACGGCTTTCTTCCCCGCGGAACCGAGAGAATCCAACCTAGTGCCGGCGAATGCCCAGTGATACTACATATTATTGTCTGGGGTGAGTTGTTAACCCTGAAGGCTAATTATCCACTCTGCAACGGCACTCTAAAATGTGAACCGTTCACATATTGGTATGTACGGCGACCCCAAGTATTAAGACAATGCAACGGAGAGCAGAACGTCGAGGCGTCTCAGCTTCCATGTAGGGTCTCTCGTTCCTTAATGTTCTACGGGTAAGGCTGCTACACACCCGAGAGAAAGGGGTATAGGTAAGCTATTTATTAGTGAAGCGGTTAGCTAACTACTTATCGTTAATTGTGGAAGTAAGTATATTTAAGGAACAGAGTTCAATACAAGTTGGAGATGAGCTAACTAGCGAATATCATTAGTGCTGTTAGAAATAGAGCGACTCACTAGATAGCTCACCGAGTCTTTGATCCACACCTTAGACAGTCGTACTAAGTAGAAGATACATGAACACTAATAGATAGATTTCTTTGTTCATCATAAATTATTGCTCTTCTGAAGACGTCCGATTAGTCAGTACCACGTGTATAACAGCAAGTCCGTCCGGCTCCCTGAGCTTTATGTTCTAGAATGTAGGAGTATGTGGTAGAAGCCCTCGGCAAGACCCTTTTCTCTAGTACGTTCTGTAGATCTCCGCCATCTTTAGCGTTTCTCCTCCATCCCAACCCAAGGAGGGCGCCTAGGGTAAACTATAATGCTTAGGGTATGGTCTAGCATGGTTTCGTGACATCGGGGTTTCGATCGAGATTCGTGAAGATGTATTTCAGGGAAGAGGGAGCCTTATTAGCCACTATGTTATAAAAATCAAAGCTCGTAATACACACGATTTCGGATTGTACCACTATGCGGCATTTCAACGCAGTCTGCTTTATCTCTAATTATACAAAATACTCAAGGCTGGCCTGACTACTGCCCCGGATAGAAGGGGCGTATTTTATATCGCCTTAGATAACCTATACCTTGCATGGGTGCCCAGACCAGTCCTTAGAGACGAACCGAAAGCACAAGGCGCAGAAGTCCTAAAAGGAGTGGACACGGAGTCATGACCTAACATGCTCAAGAAGTAAGAAAATGGCCTCTGTAGCCACTATATATGTATATAGAATTTGTATATATAGAGGACAGCTAGCCACGTCCCCAATTCCCTTGCGGAGGGTTGGACCGCTGCAACGTAGTAGTCCCCACGACGTTAAACACCATCAATCAATCAATCACTATGCGGTCTAATAATTACCCTAGCGGCAGAGGTGATTAGATTCTAGACCTACCCGTTATTCAAAGTGTCTGCCGATTAAGCGCTCTTGTAAACTTTAAGTTTTAAGCCGCGAATTATAACGTTAGCAGCGCCTCATGCTGTCTTACTCACGGCCTAAGGTACACATTGGATGGCCTGTGGCTAGCATGAAACGGGAGGCTGATTAACACCCCCTAGTGCTAAGGTGCCTAACTCCCATCCTATATACAAGATGAATATGTTTATGTCCGGCCTGCTCCTTAGATCAAGTAGCTCAATTACGGCATGTTTCTCGCAAAGAATACGGTTTCCGTCTTGTGAAGCTGGAATACAGGTTGTTGTTTACTGATTTCTGGCCTAGCGCGTAGGTGGGATATCCCATTTTTCATACAACAGCACCGTCAGTTCGCATGTTATCGCAGCAAAAACAACCTAGAAGTAGCCTTTAGACCAACGACAGCCATATCGCGCTAGGACATAGTTAATTACATCACTTGCTCGGATTAGTATTAAGTACTGTCATCTGTTGATAGACTCCGGTACAATAGTCTCCCTGACGCAATACGCACTCAAGCCACATGAGAACGCAAAGTCCCGCCGCCAGAACGACGCAAAGGGTGAAGCCAATGATACATAAGTACAGCATACCTTACAGCCATAGCTGTTCGTGAAACAATCAATTCCCATTTCTATCACTTTAGTATCCGCACTAGGACCTGGAGAATATACTTGAATTAGGAATAATATTCTGAGGTCCCAACGGTTCTTGACCCCTTCGAAGGCTTCTGGGAGCAAGGCGGGAACACTAGGTATATATACACATTCTGTCCAGTCGGCATCTATCCCCAATTCGGCTATTCCTGCGTCATTCCATTGTGTGTGTCGTACTGAGGCAAGGGCTGAATAGCTGAGCCTTGAAGTCCGAGACTGTCAGAGGTTTTGACTCTAGAGTGAATACGAGTTATAGGTAGGTCGCTACTAGGTAGAAGTATAGGGGTAGCGACTTAATAACACTAATTCCTTAACTTCTCCTCTATAAGTTGAGATGGTTCAGGTCTTTATATACCCAAGTTATACGCTATATCCACCTAGGTGGGTAGAGTCTACCTCCTGCTACATTATCCCTTAACAGAGACCTTGAAATGACTTCCATTATTACACACTGAGACTCGCAGACTCACAGAGGCTAGTCTCAGTATGTATGATACGTCATCGTTCGGGATACTAGTTGCTACCTTGAATTCAGTATCGTTGAAGTATGCGTTGAGACCAGTGTTACATATTGGCTTGGCGTAAGAGGCGTAAGAATAGCTCGGGTTTGTAGCATATTGATTATTGTTTGGAGAAGGCTAATGCGCGATAGCGCGCCTATTAAATATACTAGTTGTCTTTATCATCAGCGCTGTACACGGTGAATCATTGAGACAAGCTATAGTCGAGAATGCTAACCACGGTGATATTTATATTCCTGTCGCAGGCCTTCCAGCTCTCCTAAGCAAGCTCCAGATTCGTATGTTGCTTCATAACAAGTGACCATCGTCGCCGCAAGACATGTATTGCCATTGGGAAGCTCCAGAGAACTACGCTTTAAACCAAACTGAGGCGAATCAAATATATGAGTTCGACTTAATTTCAAAACATTCCCTTCCCATTGGTCAAGCGCACGAAGCTATACGGCACATTTTGTCCGACTAGCAGCCTAACGGTTTCGGCTGTGGTAAATGCAGTCGTATCCGCCACTCCGTATGCGGCGAAACCGCATTGTTCAGCAATGGTGCCCGGATCGCCCTTCCTTGGGCCGTCGGCGAGATCCAGGAAGATTTTGCGAATCTGGGATGAAGATCCCCTTGCGCCTCCAAAGAGGCGTACCAACATTCCCACGAGGCTGGACTTCTCCGGTCCAAGAGCAGAGACGAGGACGAAGGGACCTGCATCATCGCCCATTGCCCTTGCTCTTTGCAGGCTCTCCAGGCTATTGAATGGCTCAACCTCGAAGCTGTGGGCGAGAGCCAGGGGTGTTTTGAAGCCGACAGTGTATACTTTTCCCACACGAAGAGATTTCAGCGCATACAAAGCAGAGGCAGCGTCATCAGCATGAGAAGCCAGGACGACAGCCGTGCGTCCAAAATATGCCGATGGTGCGAGATCACGGGTGAGAGTACTGAGGATGCCACGCCAGCTTGCATTATCGAAAAGGAGGGAGGATGAAGCAGGAAACCCGTGGGTGTTGTTGGGTGTTGGGCTGAATGAGGACTCGCTACGGCGATTGGGGCTGGAAGGCATCGATGAGGGCGTAGATCCCGGAGAAGATGTTGGGCCAGATTGGACCACGATGGTGTCCACCATCCCTATCATGTGAGCTGCTTCAGTGAGAGTTGGCCCTGTCCCGTTATTAAGTTTTGAGAAGAATGTACTGTGATGCATCAGACTCGCGAAAGAAACAGCAGGGTCAAGATATGCTCCTCCAAAGGATCTCTGATTGCACCAAGCCTCGATGCTTAGAGGCCCCTTTGTTTGCCTCTCGACCGCCGCGAAATGGTGTGGCAAACCTAGCTCGTTGAAACACTTCTCGTAGAAAGGGGCGTGAGGGACTGGAAATCGAGAGGGTGACGTGGTAATACCATAAATACTGCTCTTCGGAAGTTGGCCTAGAGATGCTAGAGCGGCGTTAATTTCAGCAGCGCTCATTTGACCGGGTGCGGCAATAATCGGAAGAAGGGGTGAGTGATGGGAGTGAAGACTTTGTTAAATGTCCGCGATATCTGCCCAGTCTCGCCCATGTTGACGGCAGAAAACGGAGGCGATGTCGGGTATTCAGCTCGTATCTTAGAGCGAAAGTACTCCAACTCAAAGTTCTCGTTATGATCGTTGATAATAGCAATCATCTTGACAATGTGCGCATATTTACACGACTCAACAAAAACGGATTGCGCATAGGCCGACGGCCACTTAAAGGTACCGGAATAATCGTGAAAAGCCGACATGATATGACTATTACCCCGGTTTTCGTAGAGCTTTCGCCGTATATCTTCCGGAAGCCAGACCTCGACATCAATGTACTCGACGCCCCATTGAACTGCACGGTAGAGGTATTCATAGAACAAGTTGGGATCGTCCACTGGAAAACGCCCATTCTCTCGTGTACAGCGTGTGGTGTAAATGATGGGTAGTTCGGTCCTCTGCCGTAGAAGCATGATCTGTTCGCCAACATAACTTAAACTTGGTATCTGGGCGAATGTACCGTCTCCAAGGGGTTCCCTAAGCAAGTCCACGCGCAGCTCCACGGCATCGCATCCAACGGTAAGTACCTCAATGTTTGGCAAAGCAGCTCGGACGTCGGGGAATGTCGTCGATATAAAAAACGTGCGAGGTTTTTCCATGAGCAGCTCGTGGTGGTTAACTTGCCCGAGAGTGAACGAGATGAAACGAGCCAGATCTCGGCGGAAAAATAGAGTGTCGGTATACAGAAACTCGTAGTCACACTGGGCAGAGAGATATGTATCAGGAGGCATTCCAAGGTCGACGTTGTGGGCATGTATGGCGATCATGGCCTTTCGATCTCGTGCAGCCACGCTGACCCTCGCGCTTTCAGCGGAAATACCAAGTACAAGCCCCTGCTCTGCCGTCGCGATACCTTGAAAGCCATCGGCCAGCTGAAATGGCTTCCCTAGCACATCGGCAAAGGTAGATACTATCTTCTCCTGGCCGGGACCGTAAACGATCACGGCAGTTCGAGTGTCACCTCTCCGTAACCTGCTACTCGTCTTAACACTGCCCGCAGTCGGTGTTACGGCTTTTGAATCAATATCCATTGAAACGTCCGGTGTGACAGTTCCATTCGTATTAGGCCGGTGAACCGGCACCGGCACCTGGGTTAACATCTTGTTCACGTCGACGGAATGTGACGACTTATATATCTCCGAGGGACCCGCAGCGTGGCGCGTCCTGGCGCGGGTAAAATGATGGCCCCTCCCTACTCCAAGCTCTCACTAGGTCGATGTCGCTAAGTTTAGATGGTCGCGCAGTGCTCGAACTGAAGTCCAAGCAGAGATCTCAAAGGCTGATAAGTGCATGGCAAATACTGCCAATCATGCCGTGGTGCCGTGGTGCCGTGGTCTCTAGTGTAACCGTAACCGTAAACTTAACCTCTGCCGAAATCGTAGTGGCCAGTTGCGACGCACCCAGGCAGACCGGCTCAAAGTAAAGGGCGTGGGATGGTGGTGTGCAGAAATCCTGTCTTGAGCGGGAAAGGTAGTAATAGTGTTGAAACGGACTCTGTGATATGCTAGGCTCCGTTCAGCTGAGGCTTAAGTTTAATAGGACAGTGAGGCGCGACAGAACTGAGGGGTGGACTAATTAGTAAGGTCGCAGAATTGTGAGTGAATATCCATACTCCAGCGAGTAATTGAGCCGGGAACTTAGCTAGACAGAATGAAGCGGTAGAAGGTTTCCTGTCAAGTCATAGGTACTAGGTAGCATGACTAGGCGATAATAATTCTTCCAGCCACTAAATCGCAGGATTCCGGTGCTTACTCTAGTATTATAATAAGAGGGTAGATTATAGGTAATAAGGTAGGTGCATAATAATACCTATATTATTACCTCCCTCGTGCTACCTACCTACCTACCTACCTACCTACCTACTACGCTAAACTATCTATCAACCGGTTCACTGAAATGACAGTACACTACATTATCATCGTTCATTGCGCCCTACCAGCCATCCTTAGCCATTCTTTTTTTCTTTCTTTCTCACAGGTATAACTCAGCTTAGTAGTTACCAAATGTGAGACTACATGTTCACTACACTTTGCAACCGCTTGCGACCCGAAACATGTTAAAGATACCGTTAACCGTCTCGAACCACCTCAGCAAGCCTAGGGCGAAACTAATATACGGTAGATTGTGGGGAGGTGGGCCCTGAGAGGTGAGGTCTAGCGGGGGATATTAATGGAATTCGATTGGCGGATGTTCTGGTGAATGGCCTGTAGACTTAGCAGTGGAATCTTAGAGACGGAGCTTTAAGCGGACAAGCTCTGTAGTATCTAGGATACCGAAACGTCTTCAGAGACTACATGAAACAAAATATCTTATCTCAAGAGTCGAAAGAATAAGCAAAGCTTCAAATAGCTAGAGACATGATTGCATAGTAAGAATCGCTAGGATAGCTATGTGAATGGCCCCCTAGCTCTATCCAACCTAATCCAGTCACAGACTCACAGGTGTGGGCAACACGGGCACAGCATCTCAGCTCGCTTATTTATTACCAACATTACATGTACATTAGTAGCCGAGGAGATACATATACTAGACCTGGAAGCCTTCAATGCATCATGTAGAGATGCGTCTATTGTTGTTTCTCGCCACCCCCCCCCCACATACTACAAGGCAGGTCAGATAGGAATATGCACGTCTAGGTTATATTTCCCGGCTTAAGCACACGTAGGTCCATACGCTCGGAGAATTCGGAACGTGATCTTGGAGACGGGCTGCCGGTATTCTAAATTGGATGTATCGAACTGGGCCATGCGGCGCTGAAGCGTACCTAAACATTGGAGATACGTGTGGAGAAGAGCACAAATAAGTCGGGGAAAACAGGGGCTCGAGTTCAGCCGGGTTCGCCCCATTCCTGGAGAAATTATCGAACAATTCTCCATCAATCACAATTAAGCCACCCAGTCCCACGGTTGTTCGGTCAATGGTGCTGACTACACCAACAAACGTTTAGCCTACGGAGAATTTCATAGACGGATCCGTCTGCAGTCATGCTGTGCAGATGTATGCAAGTAGATATTAGACTCGAGACCAAATCTGCCCTTGTCGGCTCACGTCATTATAATGGTATAAACAATCCGCCGCCTCCTCGGGAACAGCTCTATGTATTGAAGCTTTAGAGCTAATACTAAAAAGGGAAGTCTAGGCTATTTTATCTGAACATCGAATTGCGAGCGTTCCTATTACCCAGTTGTGTATGCATACCTACCTAGTATTATCAGAAGATCTACAAAGAGCCTTACGAAAATAAAAATAAAAGCCTCGGCTTGTTTTGTGTATTACATTCCTTTTCAAATGTGCGCATTTCCCCCCTTAAGGGTCCTTCACTAGCTATTCGCAGTTGTAGGTAGGCTTGAGCCAAAGTTCATGACTATATCCGATGTAAAGAAAACTGCACTTACACGCCGCGTCACTTTACGATTAGATACTTGCTAGAAATGAAGCTAGATATAAGATTATGGGAATATCGGGCGTTGTTCGGTGTACGAGTGCTAGAATTCGGCTATACGCTATGACTACACAACCCTTTCGAAAAGCCAGGAGAACGTCATAATAATAATATTTCCTATTCATACATGTCTGTTGGTGAAAGAGAAAGAAAAAAATAACCAAAAGGCTCCATCTGCACAGATTAAGTGTTTCTGTCCAAATGACCACAATACCTTTTTTAATCAGAAAAGGGAGAAGCAGTGCGAAAAGGTCCCCATTTCAAGAGCCAACTATGAAGACAGAGTAAAATCTACCGAATACTAGACCAAATGGACCTAGGCGGCCCATATACTCGTCTTTTCGGAATTGGGATATAAAGACTCCTGGCAATATAACCCTTGACGGTTCTTAAGATATTATCAAACTAATTCTGCACAATTGTCTACATTTAATTATTAGCTAATTTAGTTCTAGTATATAAAAAAGTTAAAACTATTAAAGGTTGTTTATTTTCCATTAGTGAGAAAGTAGTTGTTATAAAATACTTAAAAGCTTAATAAACTTTATAGTAAAAATAATTATATAATTAACCTTAAGTTTATTATATTAAATAAAAGGCTTTATAAATCGCGCTAATAGTGCTATAAGATCTTAAGTATCCCGAAATAATCTAAAGCTATTTAAGGGCAGCAAATATAATGTATTAAGAGAGAAACACACATATAAAGAAAAATTTGTTGTAAAAAATATTGCAAAACGCCCGCCATATATACAATAATATTATTTAAGGTTAAAGATTTAAGATTTAAAATTATAATTTATAATAAATAACTTATAAAGGCGAGACTTTATATAATAACATTTATAATATTATATATTGTTATTTTTATTATATAAATGTCCTTTTTAGTTAAGTTTTATTAATAGGTATTAACAAATTTCGCGCAATTTAAGCCAATGTTAATATCATAATCTTTAATTCCAAAGGTATAAGCATGAAAAATAGCAGCTCCCATAATTGTATCTAGCATTAACAGCTACTTTGGCATAGTTACGGTAGGTGACTCTGGCAGACACCAGCCCACCAGGTACCGTATGAATATACCACACCAGTAAACAAGACTGGCATCTTGGTTATTAGACATCCCTTTTGGGAGGTTTGGCCAAATGGGTGTGGCATACACCAAATCATCACAGGCATAAGGATCGGTAAACAAACGCAGTTGTCGTAAAAGAAGAGAGACAGACTATATCGTTGTGTCAAATCATGAAACAGTTACCTAGGTAGATAAATTAATATAATTTCTATGATACATCTGTTAACAGAACCTAAAACCGTAACAACTAGTAACTGCATGGAGCAGTGGTTAGTTTTCTAGACCATCTAGCAGGCATAGAGGTTATAGACTTTAAGCCGCTAAGGCCGTGGAGTTAAAATAGACTTGTTATATCTGTATCCCGTATATCATCTTTATCACTGAAGTCGTCAAAGTGACAGGCCTGTAATATCATAAGGGGGGGCTGACTCTGCCCTTACGCAAGGAGGTAGGATTCACTATATACTTCCATACGTGACGGCACTTAATAGTAATAATGATAATAGGAACTAGACGGTAAGAGTAAAATGCACTAAATTATTCGTAGAGGTAAAACAACCGACTAGCTAAAAAGTGTATGGAGGCCCGGATGTGAGTGATGATCGCGATTATCCTACATTTCTAGATTCATCGACTTCGAGTTATAGATAGGTCTGTATAGTCACAAGTAAGAAATGTACCGCAACCCCTAAGTAGCCTAACTTGGCCGGCCCCCTTTGTCTCACTCGCACTACTTCACGATATATTATATTAATCCTACCTCAACACACCGTTTTACCTCACGCTTACATTATCTGGCCTTAGCTACCCGATACTCAACAGAACGGAGTTTTCTAGCCAATGCTTGAAATAGACAAAGGGTAGCGAAACAACTGTGTTATAAACCTCTGATGCTAGCATAACTAATCACGCGCGCCTACTAAGGGAATTTAATAGAGCTCCCGTGCAGAAATCTCGCATCTAAATATATCGCTACCGGAGGGAATCTTTGTCCAGCACGCCGCGTCTCGGGTTCGATATCTTCTGCCCACAAGATTACTTCTTGATATCGTACGTCTCGGCGTGAACACTAGTATGAGAAAGCCAAACATGGGCCATAGCTGAGGGAAACCACTAGCTTGCCGCCCACTACCGAGACATGTCTGAGACATCAGTTGGTTATTATCCGTCGAGGAAATAATGATATTTGTTAACCTAACAATATGGCCCTGTCTTCCGGAAATCCCCTCAAAAATGCAGACATAGTTGTATTTCGTCAGGAGCCTTGCCGCAGAGTAGTAGAAACCGTGCGCAAGTGATTGGTAACAGCTTGCAGAGGACGGGTACATGCACGGCGTCGCATGCAACAACACCGCCCTGATACGGTTCGTATGTTTATAAGGCGCATTTACGACCTCGTGACTTGAACTCACGGGCATACAATCCCTTGTCTACCCGTGTGTGATACCCACCACACACTACAAACGGACGGGAGCGGGAGTGGGAGTGGGAGTGGGAGTGGGAGTGGCGGGGGCGGGGGGACTTGGGGCTTAGATTATCGTGCAGACATGAATAGGATAGGTAGCTGCTGTATGTATGTGCTAGATACAGTTTTGTGCTTGACTGAGCTATCACAAGCCTAGATACTGAGTGGAATTGAAGAGAGGGAAAAGGGGCTCAGATTCTATCTCAAAATTTATCCAGACTTGGTTTGTGATCTTCTGGAAAGATGCGCATAGCAATTGTCTTCTAAGCTTACCTACCTCCCGTCTTCAGTGCCTAAGTACTACTAGTAAGTGAAGCCAACTGCTGCTGCGAAGCACCTTGCAGGCCTTGCAGGCCTTGCAGACAGGAAGTGTGCTATAAGGATTGGCTAATAAGCCTAAGATAACAGGCGATAACTAACCGTCATTAGGCGCGTTTTGTAAGACACCCTAATCTACCTAACTACCTACCTGTACTGTGTGACAGTGTCAGCAACGTTGACGCCAGGTCTGGCCAGGCCTGACTAGGCAGCCGAATTAGCTAGCTACGCTGCACCGTTTTATTATCAGCGTAGCATCATCGGGGATTGATGATTTCCAACTAATCTATCTACCTATTCTCACACATGCAGCTCTACCTACCTACTATAGCTTTGACTCTGGCTCAAGCTTAAGCTCAAGCTCAAGCTCACTTTTCGGGCTTTCATTGAGGAGATTCAACTACCAAATACAAACTGTAAAATCTCGGTCTGATTGCAAGTTCACCTCATCCTTACAGCGTCACCTTGGGCTTCTGCTTGGGTGCTTCGATCGAAAGAGATCGCCAGCAAGCATTACTCGAAGTGCTCACAAACCCATAAATCGCATCCACATCGAATGAACAGCTGATGCATACAGCCCAACCAGCTTGCCACACCAGTACGATCAACAACCAACCTTCTGAGAATTGGAAAAAAAAGACTCGCACGCAAACCCTCTTGCCACCGATATGCGGGGTTCTATATCTGAACTCTTATAAAACGACATAATAAAGCTTCAACCTCTTTTTACCTGCTTCTTCATTGCTGGCCGAGTAGACGGTGTCCGGGCGGAAACTGGGACCATGACTCGCCAAATAGTATATTCCGTCGCCCTCGGCGTCTTCGTATGCGGTACGTCATTCCCTCCTCACCTGCATCGTGTGGCATGTTACGATACCATTTACCCCCAACAACCACCTTCATTTTCATACGCATATATCGTGCTTGTCTAGACCATTATAAAGTCGAGACCATGTCATGCTACTATAATCTGCACTCGCCGAAAGTTATGCGGCAATGCTAGAACCTAGGGGTATGAGCATGGACGGTGGCATACGCTACGTTCAAGCACTTCTCCCAACGACATAATCATTTACCACATCGATGCACATCGCCAAGCTAACCATGTCCTTCCCCCTCCACAGCGACGGCCGTAACCCTCACCTCGCTTCTGACGACGCACTGGGTGACGTACAGCGTGACGGCGTCCACGGGATCGACATTTTCGAAGCGCTTGGGGCTACACGAGAGCTGCTCCTCGGTGGCCCATCCCACGTGCCGCCCGTTCCCCAGCGAAGACGACTGCCGCGACGACAAGACCTTCTGCTCGCTATGGCGTACCAGCGGCTTCCTGCTCTCCTTCGCCACCATCGTCGAGCTCGCTACCCTCGTTAGCTTCCTCGTCGTCCTTGCCGGCGGCAAGTTCAAGCGCGAGGGCGGCTGGAAGCTCATCGGCAGCTTCCTTCTCGCCGACGCTGTCGTGGAGTTTGCGAGCATGGGCATTGTGGTGAGTTATAATCTGCCTCCTTCGCTCAGACCTACGAAGATGAATTCCGAGAGCTGTCTACCCACTTCGTTAAAATAACGGGAATGCGATTTTTGATTGACGCTGGATTTGATAGGCTTGGCTCTTCAAGCACGACTCGCAGTTTGTTGTTCCCGGTTGGACCCTCGACTACTCTTTTTACCTCTGCACTGTTAGCGCCAGCGTGTCCGTCTTGCTGGCTGCGGTTCTGGCCGCCTCGGCATTTGTATTACCACCCGAGGACGACTACGAGAGTCTCGAGGACCCTTTCGACTCTTAGCACGGTGAATGCAACAGTTTGGGAGTCATATTTGCCACAGCATCCCCTTTGGTTTGGGACCCGACGCATCCTAGTTAATTGATGACGTTTACGTACAATGGAAAAACTATTTGTTAGGAAATAGGAAATATCTTCATTCCCCTGAAACAATATATAGCACTTGGCGTTTTGGCGTTTTGGTCGTCATGGTATGATATAACCTATTTGAGAGAAACAATTCGCATCAAGACATGCATGATGAATTGACTTGGGGGCGATAGTACTACGGTTTAGGAAACATGTTTATAAGAAATGAGACGTTGACACTGTCGATTATTTTAAGGAGCCATATCTTGCCTTCAATGTTCATGTAGTGAATGGTTCGTGAATTACTTTTCTGGGTATCTCATCCTGGCGTAGTAAGTCTAGAAAGAGCCAACAGTTTAGAAGCAACGTAAACCTAGTCGTCGTCTTCAGAGTCAGACCCAGATTCCGATGAAGACGATGAACTACTTGACGAGGTCTCCTCATTCGCTCTAGCACCTCCATCCCCGTCCTCGTCCGAATCTGATGAACCGGAACTGCTACTACTCTCGCCTGAGCTGGTGCCAGAATCGGACTCGTCTTCGGATTCGGACTCTGAGCTCGTGTCTTCTACGGCTGCTGTCCGGAGTTTCCTCTTCCGCTTGGCCCTCTGCTGTTGGCCGTCGTTGAGCTTGAGGCGCTGATCATCGTCATTGGTCTCGGTGTTGTTTCCTTTCTCCGTCGAGGCAGACTCCCCGCTCGTGGTCGTGGTCGTGGTCGTGGTTGTTTCCGACTCATCGGTGTCAGAAAGCTCATCCAACACCATGTCTGCCCGCATGCGCTTAACGACGCGCCGTTGCATCTCCATGTCCGTGGTGCGGAGGACATACTCCACCTCATCGAAGCGTCTCTTTTCAGGTGTCCGGGCCTGGCTCAAGAACGTCTTGATCACCTCCTCATACTCCTTCTGTTTCCGCTCTGCCATCTCCGCCTTGCCGGAGGGAGCGAAGCCCGAGGCGCCCTGCTCCATATCTTGGGCCTTGACGCCGTTTGCGAGCTCCCGTAGACGTGTCCGCACGCCTCCTTGCAGTCCCCGGATATACTCGTAAAACACGTTGATATCTACCGCGGGGATGGTGGTTTCATCCGCATCCGCGAACACCTGCTCCAGCAGCTTGGTTTGGTGGTTCTTATTGAACTTCCAGCTCTCCCGCGCCGTGTGCCAGTTCCGTAAGTAGGCAAGCGCGGGCTCTAGGTTGACAGGTGCAGACCTCTTAATCGGCTTGGGAGGAGCCGCAGTGATAGCGCCCTTCGTGGGCACTTGTTTAGTTTGCTTGGTTTTCACCGGCACGGAAGACTGCGGCCCGGCAGTATCCGCGGTGAACGAGACAGACTTTGCTTTCTTGGGCGTTTGGTGAGAGGAGGTCTGATCCTGCCAGTTGTCCTGCCTTGCCCTTTTGGCGGAATGGTCTAATGCAGGGGCGCCGCCAGAGAGTCTTCTCTTCGCATTGGGGGTAGAACTACCAAGGTGTGCCCGATTGTTGGGCACTGATGAGGTAACGGGAGTGGCAATGGTGGGATGGTGGGGAGCGTCATGGCTTTGTGCCTCAGATGCAGGTTTGAGCTTGAGACCCAATCGCTTCCAGGCTGGAACTCGCTGCGTTGGCCCGTCCCCAGTGGAGTGAAAAGACGACATGGCCAGAGATTGGACAGAGCCTGGTAGGGTAATAATACACAAGTGTCCTCGCTATCTATAGTGAGGAAGGGCGATCGATCGATCGGCGCCAAGATCGTCAACAGAACAAACGCTCAAGAATGTATGTCTGGTTGAAGAAATTTGACCTTCAATCCGGTCGCGGCAGCATCTGTAGAAGAACGAGAATGTCACTTCACCTCGAGCTTAGATTCCGCTGCATGAGAACTAGACTCGTTAGCGCCAATGTAGGGTTATACGTTGTACACGTAATGATATATCCCAAAGACTCTGAGAGTTGCCAATGAAAATGCTGCGAGACTTTCAAGATCCGCTGAAGGTCTATCGTGAGCTGTACTGTAGATAAGTGCTTGTTATTTTTTTCCTTTAGATACCTAAGTGGAGATCTGAGTTAGAGTGCCCAGGTGGCATGTAGGTAGGTACTTAGGTACCTAAGTATATTTGCGAGAATAGAATAAGTCCCACCATCCTCAATATTCATGCAGAAAGCGGATCAACCCATGTATCAAGTATATTACTATCTACGGTAAATGGGTAGGTGGTGCTCAATGCAGGTGTGGCCCAAGCTCTATCTCTCAGGCAGCTCAACCGCGTAACAGCTTCCCTGTCGATTCCGTCCGGGCGAGAGAAGGCTCCATCCAAGCTGTCGTCAACATCGGGTGTTTGCAAAGGTCCCCCTCTATTACATCAACCTACAACCTCTACCCAACTACGCAACGGACTCCTCCGCATATTCTCCCAGCCGCCTCGACTGCTCTGTCCCGATCCCCCTTTCGCGAGTTGACACCGACGTTCCACCATCTTGAACCTTTGTCATCATGTCGGGCGGTATGTATCGATCGGCTTCAATGGGTTTATTATTAGACTGAACACAGCGCTGATGTGGTTTCTTTGGATAGGAAGCGCTGGTTATGACCGGCACATCACAATCTTCTCCGAGCAGGGCAGGCTCTACCAAGTCGGTATGTTTGTTCAACGATGCACTACGACAACACCCCCTCCATATCAACTCCCCATACGACACCTTGAGAGGCTGGATGGGAACAGCGGTCAAGGAAACTTAGTGACTGACGGAAGGGCTGCCTTGTAGAATATGCGTTCAAGGCAATCACCGCTGCCAACATTATGGCGATAGGCGTTCGGGGTAAGGATTGTGCGGTGGTACTATCCCAGAAAAAGGTCCCTGTAAGTGTTTTCAGCCTTCGCCCCCAGCTGGGAAAGCCGCCCATTACGTGAGGCTGAATCTGACTTTATGCTCCAGGACAAATTGATTGATCCCTCCTCTGTCTCCCACATATTCCAAATTTCGCCATCCGTTGGCTGTGTTATGACCGGGTCAATTGCGGACGCCCGTGCATTTGCTCAGCGAGCCCAGGGTGAAGCGGCCGATTTCCGCTACAAGTATGGATATGAGATGCCATGCGACGCCTTGGCCAAAAGGCTTGCCAACATCAGTCAGGTGTACACCCAGAGGGTATGGTTGTATACATGATATTTCGTGAACTCTATGCTGACTTCATGGCAGGCTTACATGCGTCCCTACGGTGTGGCGACAACGCTGATATCGCTCGACTCCGAATTCGGACCACAGCTCTTCAAGTGTGATCCCGCAGGTTATTACGTTGGTTACAAGGGCACGGCAGCTGGGCCCAAACAACAAGAGGCTCTTAATCATCTAGAGAAGAAGCTGAAGAACAAGGACCATGCTGAAGGCAACTGGGAAGACGTGGTGGAACTGGCGATCACTACTCTCAGCACAGTTCTCAGCATGGATTTCAAGAAGGGGGAGATTGAGATTGGCATAGTGGGTGGCCCGCGCGCGGACGGCAAGGAAGGTCCCGATCCCTCCTTCAGAGTTCTCACCGAGGATGAGATAGACGACAGACTACAGGCTATTGCGGAGAAGGACTAGGAGCCATAAGGCTGAAGTTTACTCGGATGTAGCTGATTCGTCTGCACGGAGGGTTGGTTTGCCACCCGTTGCAGCCCCATGAAGATAGAGGCAGGGGTATTTGATATGCATCCCCTGTCCCTCGTGTGCAATAGTACCATGGCGCCCAATGAGGCGCTTAGCAAGCAATTCGATTTCGATGTGACTACAGCAATAATTTGTTGTGACATCAATAGATTTATCACGGCAGCTCAACGAGCGTGGTCAGACTGCTCTCACCACGGTCTCATGGATGTCAAGAGCAGAAGATGATGAGCTGAACTTACTTACGCTCCCTTGGGGTCATGATGTGTATGCAAAGTGGTCGTTTCCGTTCGAGCACAACGGCGTAAGAGTGGTTCTTCGGTATCTGTTATCTACAATAATTAATGAGATGTCACTTTTCACCAAATTCCACTTCCGATCTACCTGCTGTTAAGCGCACTACACGAGATTCAGCCGCCAAGTTGTCCCGTGACAGTGGGACCTCCCTCCGAGCAAGGGTATTGGCATAGGTATTACTACTGAGTATGTAGGCGCTATGTAGGTATTAGGTGTCCGGCATCAGCAAGAAGCAAAGCATGGGCCCGGCATGGCGTTGGCGTTGGTGTGGCAGGGCAGGGGTAGGGATAGTGTATGTAGGTACACTAAGTTAGGTACTTATTTAGAGATTGATTATGTGTGTGAATAATGATTAATACTACTACCTTATATCTTACATATTATCGTTAGGACAGTACTGCGCACTACTATTCTTAGTGGTATATGTAGGTAGGTAGGTAGGTAGTATTGATGATGATATTCAGGCAGTGAATGAACGGAGCTGTGGAGTCAGAAAGTTACATCTATATCAGGATCAGATAAATAAATACGCATCTATATTTTAAAACCCTATGCAATACCATCATTATCTTGATCTAGGGTCTATCTACGCTACTGTACTCCCATGCACATACCTAGGTATACGTAGGTAGGTCAGAATTTATTGCGTAGGTACTCTGTATCGCTGCCTGTATCTGGATGGATAGTGTATCTAGAAGCGATGAAACAAGCAGCCATCTCTAAGTAGGTATCTCCATCTCCATCTCCATCTCCATCTCCATGCAGATCAGCGCGATGACTAGCAGCTGTGTTGGGTCCAACCATAGCCGTCCAGGACCGCCTAACAGGTCCCAAACAGTGGCCCCAGTGGCCCCAGCGCCAGTGACAGGCCCCATAATGCAATACAATACCCGTTCAGCTTTGATTTTTTAGTGGGCTGCCGTGGCTTGGGTCAACTACGCTCTGTTATTGGGCCATCCGATCTCACCAACTTCGCGATATCCGTCCCAGTCCCCATTTGAACCTCTGAGCCTCCATTCTCTTTGTTCCATTACACCTGACAACCACTCTCTATCGGGATTAACGTCGTCGATAGTGGCGCGCTGAATACCGTGCGACCTGTAGTGTGCCTATTCTCGCCCAGCGTCCTCACACGAGGCTCTCTGATGCGTCTGGCGCTCTCTACAGTTCCCCACTGACCGTCCTCTGCGTATACACCTCCCCTACCCTACAGGGTACATTCTAGGGTGCATTCTAGGGTGCATTCTATTACATCAACCTCCCAGTTCGCCAGTTTGTGATATTATGCCATTTCTGATGTGGAGCGCTGGAGGGTCCCCCAAGTGTTTGTCGAGGGCCTTGCAGATGAGGCGTTGAATGCCACGAGATTGGCCCTGGCTAGTCTATGCGCACCAGGCTTAGTTTTCTCGCGGAGTAATAAGCGAGGATCTACGTCCAGCTCTGTTAGGATATGCCAGGTTTGAGCTACAATGTGTTCGTAGGGATGAATGCGTCGTTAGAAACTCCGATTCGATGCCGGCTTGATATGTGTTGTGGTCTCGGGAGCTGTGGGCAGTAGTGGTCTATACGTCCCTTGTAATCTATGGAACACCACGGTGAAATTCCTAGTTTAGGAGTTCGTCAATAATCGAATCTGTCTTAGCTCAAGTATAAGCTTAAACAGTAACTAGACGACTTCCAAGTGTCTTAGAAAGGTCTACAAAACTACAAAAACTACGTGATCTCTTCGAGGTTGTGCCGATTCAAGATGAAGTTTCCTCAACATAGTCTCCAGAGCTGCCTGAGAATCTGCAGCAGCCTTGCCCTTGCTTGCTCCCTTAGCGATCTCTTCTTGCACGGTTCTTTCTAATACCCACCACATAGCTATCCTAATACTCTTCTGCGGCCGAGCCCCTGGCATCCATCAGCAACTTTCCACTTCAACTAATTCCTTACGATTTCGATCTTCGAAGATAACTACACATAATGGACGGACGTGAGTGCAAAAGACTATAGGCGCCCGACACCAGGGTCTACTAGATCTTCGGAGGCATCGGCCGGACCATCGTTATTCTAACGACATCCCCCTCTAGTAAACGATTATCGGACGGCACGGGTTGCCGAAGTCCTCTCCGACTTTCGAACTCTGCAGTACTACATCGCAGCCGCGCCGACGGAGCCACTACGCACTGAGGACTATTACACAGAGGGTTGGGCGGCATTGCGGCAATGTGCCTTAGACGGTCAACATATCCTGAACTGCGCAGCGGACGTCACAGTACCACAAACAAACGGCGGCGAAGAGGAGCAATCAAAGGCGGAGCTTAAACAGTGCGTCTACACGATTTCCAAACATACAAGGAGCTTACGGATAGCGGGATACTGACCAGATGGTCCTCTAGGGTTTTATTAGATGCCATTGCTCGAAGACATGAAGCACAGAAGATATATCTTCGTCAGGCCGCGGCACAGAGATGGGTCGAATACCGGGAACAGGTTCTTCAGGGGCACCGACCGAGTTCCTCGAATCGACGACAACTAAGGGCTTGTGACGAGCAACTTCGAAGTGTACGGTGAACCCCTATCCTGCTTGAATATCTTCACTTCCGATATGAACATATACCTTGAAGCACAAACCCGCGCCGAATCCCGGCTAACTCTCTACCTAGGAGCTTTCACAAATCACAGACGCATCCATATACCAAGAGCTTCAAGCTTCGGATCTAGCTATGGATCGCTGGGCGGCCGAAGATCCAAGTCTACGAGCAGTACAACGCTGGGTTCGAGCACGGCCACAGACAGTATAATACCCAAGACGATGAGAACACGATCGACATACGCCGAGAAGAGTCTATTGCCTACTACTGAAACGATTAAAAGAGAATGACCCCTCTCCGTGAGGAACAATCATTGAGATATGCACATGGTATAGCGAGTTTTTGGAATTGATAGCGATGGAAGGAGTTGGCTTTGACACAACTGGGAAAGGGGCCGGATCCCCTGGCAAAATATCATGGTGGCAAAAATTTAGCTCCGGAGACAGAGACGGGCTTGCGTGAGTGCTCCTGGTTAGCTACAGTCTAGACGACTCTGGCTTGAGCAAACAAGGCGCGAGTCCAGTAGATACCATCCAAGAAGTTGAAGCCCGATCAATCAGGAGGCTGCCTTGGAATTGTACATAAACACTATCTACGCGTACCGCCTGTACATATCAACATAGCAGATGTATATACACATAAAATTAGGCTCAAAATTACTCAGTATGCATTGATCTCTGATGGCTAAGTTGGTTCCTGTACTTGCTCTCAACGTCGATAGCCCGAATATCGGACTTACCTGATAACTAATACACACTCCTCTTTTCCCGCGAAGGCTAGTTATACACTACGTACCTACATTAGTGCAATGGCAGCATCCCGGCCAAGCTGAGAGGCAAGAAGTGACTAATCAACCCACTTATAGGTCAATCTCTACGATGTGGCTTGATACGAAGCAGCGAACCTTTGATGTCGGAGGTCATCATCGCACAACGGTTGGCCGAGAAGGCTGCGGAGACCTCGTCTAGCTCGGCCACCATTGATGCGAGTTCGTGGCATGGCGGAAACCCGTGGCGGAACTTCATGGGGAAACCCATAGCATTAGTGCTAGTAGTACCGTGGACCCAGTTAGCCGGATGAAACATCCTCAGCTTGTTCTTGTTTGAGTATGTGCATCGCCGTAGCCTTATTCGTAATCAGAAATCGGGAGTTGATCGGTAATCCATTCTCTGGGTACTGATAGGCATGGAGTATACAAGGAGAGGTTTGATACTAGGAGGTACTTGGGTCTTAGCGCATCTGACTAAAAAAAAGCCCTAATAAATTATGGCGTTAGCAACCGGCGTTTGGTTCCAGCTTAAGCGTCGCCTGCACTAGTGTAAAATAGAATATTGTGTACCCAGTATAGTGTAGTGAGGTAGGTAGTGTATATCCTGTGAGAATACCTACGTAACTTATCATTAAAACCTCATCCCGCGCGGCTACCCGTCCGCTAGCGTGGGTATACGGTATACCTGCACAGCCCGGCCAAGCCACTAGGTTCGCCAAGACCATCTATGGGGCTGCCTATTCCGGAGTTAAGAACCCAAAAACAGCCCGACAACTCAACGGCTCCCTCAATTACCTAGCCACATATGTTGCTTACACTATCACTACACTATCACTACACCATTACAGCTCGCTGTGTGTGTGCAATTAGGTACCGGAGATGCATTGCATTACTCAAGAGCAACGTTTCGTTTTTCATTAATAGCTCAGAGTGGCAATTCTGGAACAAAGGGACCTTACATATGAAACTACCTCGGTACTTACTTGCTAACTACACACCTGGACTAATACGAATTCTCCTTCTTCGCGATGGCGCTTGAGGCTGGCAATGTTGCTAATAGCTTTTTGCAATTGATGAGGTAACTTTGCATTTGCATGACTTAGACAGGTACAGGCATCTCGGGCCACTGCACCTGCATGCAGGTGAGAGAAAATAAAAATGATTGCTGCAATTGTCTTACCCAACAATTATAACGGATCGGAACAAGATAATTCTCCGATACCTTAGCGTACCTTGCTATACCTAGGTACTTACTTAGGTAGGTTAGGTACTTACACACTTACTTGGTAGTTTACTAGTTAGAAGTAAAATCGGGCTGTGGGAGGGCTAGCGGTTCTCAGGTGGCCTGCACTACCTAACCTACAGCCCAATAATCCTGGTTTTATGCGATAGTCTTTTTAGATGTCTTCGTCTAATCTATAGAAAATATTTTCCATCGGCAGAATTACTCTATTATTCAAGCATCACCCTGGAAGTCTTGTCAGACATCCACATATACGTGGCTATCCGCTAAGATAATCATTCCCGCATATAAGTGAGGCCTCCACCAGATCAGGTTCAACCATCAAGCCTTCAGTCGGTAAGTCCGAATACACACATCTACCTTCAACCGCCGTCATCTTCTTTTGCAATCGACATGTTTCCACCTGCTTTGGGCGCAGATCCACTCGGATCACGGATTGCGCGTTGCGCGTTGCGAATACAATGCCTCTTACGGTATTCACATCACCGATCGTCCCTTGCGTCAACCCATATCGCTTTTTATGATGTAGCGCAGCCTTGGTTGGCCTTGTTCAACCGCCACCTTTCTCACTAATCATCCCTCCTAGAGCTGTCCTAATATGCTATTGACCAGTGAAACTCTCCAGGAGAATGGCAGCAACATCCATCTGCAAGATCTGCGAGGATCCCCTCGTCGTCGAAGTCGAGGATGAGGACGGTGAGGACGCCGGTCTGCAGACTGTCCCGGATGATTTGGAACTTTCCTGCAGTTGCCATTTTCATTGGCAGTGCCTCCTAGACCAATCTTCGGACGTGTCCATTTCGTTGAAATGTCCGTCTTGTCAGTCGCCTCTGGCTGAGAACAGTGCTGGGCCGTCCGTCACCAATTCGTTCCTGCAAGCGACGTCAGGCGTGTCCATATTAGTAAGGTATATTAATGAAGGTGGCATTCAAGAAGAATTGGATATACTTCCAGCCATAACGGAGGAGGCGTACTTGGAGGCCAATCCTCAGGCCAGACCAGCACGCGCCTTTCATGTAATGTGCAGCGAGGGCGATGTTGACGGCATTGTGGATCTACTACGAGATATTGACCACGAGGATGGAGAGGAAATTGCGCTCTCTACGGCGCAGCTTATTCGATACCAGGATCCTCTCGTCAACATGAAGAGCGGTCTTCATCTTGCCATCGAGCAAGGAAAGGAGGAGGTCGTCTGGCTGTTGCTCTGGATTGCTTCTCCTCTGCGCACAGATGCTTTTCCTGGGTCACTCCGGGAAATTGCACACGCACTGGGCCTACAGCGGCCAGTCACACCGCCATCCGACGATATTCGTGCTTTGAAAGATGACCGGGGCCGTGCAGCTGAGGCAATCGCGGCAGAACTAGGGGGGCCTTGGGCCACTCTGTTGCAGTCCGATGTGCTTCACCCCGGCTCATCATAATCAGCATTGCCCTAGCACAGCAGCAAACATCCTCGCATCTCTGAGGGATGTCTCTCCACCGCGAACAAGAGGCTTGAGCACTATTATTAGGATATCCACCTATCAACAGACGTAGAGTACATACAATCGATATGCAAGTTCATGAAACCGCTACTTTTATTACCGATTCAGTATGAGCTAAGACTTTATCTCGTCCTGCAGGTACTAATTACGTCGTCTCTTGACTAATCCTGCAACCGTTCGTCAACACGACAGCTATCTACGGAATCTAGTACCTATTCAGTACCGTCTCGCCGGCCGGGGGTGTTCGTCCAAACTTTTGACTATTGGGACATGGTGAGATGCAATGCAACCTTATGAATCCGGTACAGTAATTACTGGTACCTCTACCCCTGGATCTCTCCGCATTTGACGCATTTCTGCCCCTTGCTATTTTAGTACAATTTTTGTGCGACCTGCCCCTCTTCACGATATGCAATGGTCGGATTTTGCCTGCCCGCCTATCATTTCACCTCTATCTACTTTCCTACTACCTAGTACATTGATGAGGATTTGACAAACATTGACTGTGGGCATCCCCGCCAACCATTGAATTACATGCTAGTACAAGGTACACCTAGTGAGTGCAGACGATACTGACTATAATCCTTCCTCTTTCGATTTGATCCCGGGCTACTTGGTATCAAAAGATGAGATGGGACGAATCCTATCCCCTAGTTGATGATATACCCACATATTCCCTGAGTGCCACATGGAAGCACATCACTTCCTCGTCTCAATGTGTCTCCCTCTTCACGGCTACCCCTCCCAACTATGATGCACCCCTGCGTGGATGAGAACAGGGTGTGGCACGCAATAAACAATCCGAAAAGATGCAGCCAATTTCATCTAGGCTATGGCTCCCTGACACATACACGTCAAATAGCATTTCTATGACATACAGTCAGATGTGATGAACCTCTAGTGCATCATCTCCCCTCACGTTCATGCATGCTTTTTCTCAGAGGTTGCAGAACTGAGAAGACCTTGTTGGCTGGTATTGCCGCTTTTGTCTGATCCGTAGCCCTCCGGTTCCATGTTGGATTATTGGCATCTGCAGGTCGCTACAAAAGTCCTGGACGTCACTTTGATGGCAAGGTGAGGAAGCAATGGACTTGCGTTACAGAGTGCATACTACCCACAACCTATCCGCTCTCCCTACACTTCTTGCGGTATAGGGAGACACTCGACAAGATATTTCCACGCCCGCTCGACTAGTGCATGTCCACAGACACACACTCGACCCGTTGCAGACGTTGATGTAGGAATAGTAAGTATTTACCCGGATTTAAACGATAGTGGAGCGGAACCACAGGGCTGGTTGGTCATTGGGGATGCACAGCGGGTTGAACTTACGTTCTTCATCACACTGCGAATAGATGAAGAAGGGGCCCGAACAGTTTCACTATACCTGCCTGTCTGGTGGTGTGTTCCCGTGATGCGATGGCAAGGTGATGGAAGTGGATTATACTAGGTGACCGACGGACTAGACTACTGAGGAGTGTCTCGGTTTTCTTGATGGACTTGGACTTGGACTAACGGGTTCGAGGAGGTAGACAGATGCATGCGGAGGTATCGCAACCTCACCGCCGTCAAGGTGGGTTTTATTTATTCACCTGGTCCGCCCACTTTCCGCGCCATGTGCGTGTCCTCGAGTTCTTCCTGCACGTTGCGCTCGAAGTGGTATGGGAAGGAAAATCTGGGGTCAAAGATGACCTCGACGCTTTTCATGCAAGCACTTTCGCACAGATGATACGCACTCCATATACTACTGCTCAGTACCACCATGCAAGCACTTTAGCTATGGTCGGACAAGGAGCCCCTAATTAGTCGCGCGAAACTGACGAATGGCGGCGGCAATGGAACCCTTACAGTGTCATTCTAACCCGCGCGCGACAGCGCTTTCCCTTGTCGTACGATCCCGTGATCTTCCTCCCCCGTCTGTGCTCTGCGTGCCGTCCTTAGGCATTGCTGTTGTGCCGTGCAGTCTGGGGAATTGCCTGCGTCGCTCTTCTTCCGGGTGGTAACAATGAGCGGGACGGGACGGCATAGAGCGGCTGAGATGGGTTTAAACAGGGCTTGTTTCTATACCTATAATGGAGCGATTATGATTTTCCTGTCGTGGGTAGGTAGGTGAATATGTCCGAAAAGTATCAAGGAAAATGGGTCCTTATGTTACCTGCTCACCTTCATGCACGTGGAAATGTCCGAGACCTTGTTAAGTGGTTGCAGGCCTAGATTGTGTTACTGCCTAAAACCAACTCAATGGTGCGGCATACTATCTTGTGACACGGGCTCATCGGTCACAGGTGTGCATGATTACGTATCTAAAACTAGCTCGATCAGCACTTAACACGGAGAAATGGATATCTAGAGGAGGGGTTTGACGATAGGGCGAGACTCAATGGCGAGACTCAATGTTGCACGGCACGGGACAGGAAATGTGCCGCAGCTTCGACTGATAATCTTGGCGGACCGGGAGAAAAGGTTGCGATCACAGACCTACTTGCTCGCCGACTCTAGTCGTCGGATCTTACGGTGACACGGCGAGGGGAAGATATCCGAAGTAGGTGAAGTGATTGGTGTATCTGCCTAGTTAGGATCCGACCAGACACTGTTGCGACGTTGCCTCCTAGAGTGGCGGCGAGGGAAGGTAAGTGGTATGTGGCGTGCTGACGACATTCCTGCTAAAGTGTAGATTCATTCCTCGATGGCGTTTGACCTTATCGTTGGTAGATGGCCTGACAAGGCGTTGGAGATAAGCATAGCCCCGAGACGGAGTCTGAAACGCGGCTTGAGACGGGACGAGACGCTGGGATGGGGATGGTTATGGCGAGGGCATGAAATGGGAAAGTCGAAACGAAACAGAAAACGGAACGAAGCGAGGCGTGTTTTGCCTTGAGACCGGTTCGTTTTCCGAGCATTTCAATCCTACGTGCCGGTTTCCTTTGATTTTCGAAGCTAAAAAGAGAAGTTCAGATGAAGGATCCCGAGGGAAGAAGGAGGAAAGGAATGATAGCGGGGGGGTTGTCAAGATAGCTAGCTTATTTGGCATTCACGTGGGATAAGTACTGCACAGTAGTGTCAGATTAGATGCTTACGATATATACATTACATACGAAAGAGGCCGATGATTTGTGTAGATGGCATATTTGCGAAGGAACATCCTCTCGAACAATACATGATGTTCGAGATCCTGGAGGCGAGCGGCGGGGATCTGGTTGCCTACCCCGAGGAAGATTAAAGAGACTGTTAAGTCAGCGCGGGGGAGGCATAGTCAAAGTGTTACAGTAGAGAGAGTAGAGTAGGGTAGGGCGTAGAGCTCTTAGGATTCCAGTGCGGAGGATTTCAGAAGATCTTCGAGATGCTAGTAGATAGATAGAGCGGGAAGGATTCCCCACTGTGCCTATCATTGGAATCTACCTCGTCTGATGTGGCTTAACCATCCTTTCGATCCCATGCGATGATGCAAATCATCTTCGGCATATTACGTCGTAGATAGAATGCGGGATTTTGCTTTTTGGGATGCGGACACGAAAACTAGACGAGACGAGCTGAATGAAATGAACGAAATGTAATTAAAGTGGTAAGTTCGATTGTCACGTCTAAAAGCCACCGCGAACTTGGAATACGAGATGTTGAGCCGATCTTCTGTAAGGAGGCGAAAAAAGACAAAAAGAGTTGTTGGTTTCAATCAATGCTATCGATTGCTACTGTAGCTACTACAGACAGACAACGTAGGCGGCGGCTTTGGGGGCTTGTCGGATGGGAGCGAGGGATCTACGGGGGTTGCGTTCTGCGAATCCTTCGGAAACACCCTCGTGACTCGTATGATACGATTATAGAAACAAGAGCTGAAATCTGCGAATGTAACACAAGCACACACCCAACTAACTGACCGTTGCCTTGTACACTGCGGAGAGTGAGCCGAGGTTGTTTAGCTATGCGTAGTGCAGTGTTGGAAAAATACGAGGATTCACGGTTCAAGTAGCATTTACGGTGAGATGCAGATGTAGGTGAGTAGTTTGTGTGGTATATTTTCTTTCATTTGGTAACGAGATTGTTCATCTCGGGAAGCTCATCATTCAGGCTCCAATATCTAGTGCGACGAGTTTTCTAACCCCCTCCTTTTTATCGGTGCGGATGTATACGCCCCCAATTTTTTCAACGTCACAGGAGGCTGCCGGTCTGGCCCTCGTAGATACAAAGTAGGTATGGAAACGACACGTGAATACAAGGGGGTGGCGGCCCTTTTTGAATGATTATGGTAGGTATTTCAGTTCCGGTTCGACCGTTACAGACATTGGACGTGAGACGGTACCTAGCGCACTGGGTATCTTGGCTGCCGCTCAGTCGCTGGAATATGTTGGGAAGCCCCAAACGCCAAAAGATGATAGATACATGATAAGATCAACAAGGGGGAATTGAATTGAAGTGAAGCAAGGGAATAAAATAATAGAGGGGAAATGATGGTAGTGCGGGTGAAGACGTAAAATGAGAAGATAATGTTGTGTGAATGCTGTCCATGCAAAGATGCAAATGAATGTATGTTGGTTGGCCGTGAGTCATCAATGGAGCGAGTCATCGTAAGAAGGAAATAATGTAAAATGTAAAACGTAAAATGCGCAATGTGTCAATAGACAAGGCCGTATATCGTAAATAATATGGTTGCGGTACGAGTCGTAGCCGGGTTGGTGGATTTATGCGTGGACAGTGGTATGCTGAGGTTGGAAGACAGCGGCCGTGAGGAATACATCACCGCCCCGAGTCGGAGAGTTCTTCATTGGCGGTGAGGGTGCGGGAGGCGAGAGTGGTGGGGGCCTGTTCAAAGCCATCGGCACACTCGATGCGCCGTTGCGAGCCAAGACATCGTAGCTGCGGGCGTGCTGCAACGCTCTCTTCTGGCGGGGGTCGATCGCAGAGAAGACGGCTCGAGGCTGGCGACGCTGGCGACGCTGTCGCTGCTGAGCTTCGTGAATTCGTTTTCTACGTCTTCGAGGAGAGCGTAGACGTCGCTGTCGGCGTAGATGCGGATGCTCTCCATCCGCTCGAGAGCCGTCTGTGTACTGCTGCTCAGACGACTTCGGTGGGATTTGCCGTCTTCGTTCTCCTCTTCAATGATGGCCGATGGCACCCGTGCAACAACCCGTTGGGGGGATGACGCAGGCGACGGCGACGAGCAGTCGAGGAACGTAGCACCTTTGGTGGGGCTGCGAGGTGGTGTCGAGACGTCGCTGGCACTGGGTTGTGGCCGCACGCCGCCCATGGCCTGTTGGAATGTTTCACCGCCGCTACCGCCGCTACCGCCAAGACCTGTCGTGGCAGACATTGCGGCGGCGGCGGCGACGTGCTCGAGCAGCTTCTGCCTGACGCGCGTGCGTCTATTCTCGGCGTGCTCGAGCTTGGTCACCCAGTCGTCGATGGAGGCGTCGAGTTCTGCTAATGTCTCCTCCTGCTTCAGCATGGACTCGTAGCTAAACTTGGCCATGCGCGGCGATCGGAGATACTGGCAGACTCGCGATTGGAGATTACGGCGTCCGGCGCGAAGAGATGTGTATGTATGGCGGAGATAATCAGTTCTTTCATCTAGCTGGCGGAGTTCCTGTTCCGTGTTAGTTAATCAATATACAAGCGTCGTTTTCTTTGTAACGAGAAGCTCGTTGGCTTTCTTACCTTGGAGAGGTTGTCCACGTCCTCCCTTCTCAATACCTCGAACCTCGCCGCCTGGCCAAGGGCTTGTTTTTGTAGGTGCATGATTTCTGCGTGATCTAGCTTCTTCACGGCGTCGCTGGGCCTATATCCTTGGGGAAGTGCCTCGAAGGCTCTCCGTTCGGTACTCAGGCTCCTCTTCGATCCGTTTCGTTGATGCTTGGTGCCAATAGGGGTGCCGTCGAGCCGCTTTCGGGGGCGACCACGCTCCATGATGCTTCCAGAGTCGGATTGTCCTCTCTTATGGGCCGTTGCAGAAGCGCTGTGGACATGTGCATCAGGGATTGAGGGCACATCTGTAGAAGCTTGAGGCACCGTAGTTGCAGCCGAATGTGGTTTCCCCCAAGGAGATGGAGAGCGACGTGACTCCGGAGGGGTTGAGATCGGAGTCGGAACGGTCGAGTTTGTCGCATAGGTGGTAGCGGACCTTGGTGTCATCGTTGAACCTGTGGCAGAAAGGGGTGTGAAGGGTGCGAAAGGAACCCTTGTCCTTGGTGACTCGTCCGGGCGTGGCGGCCGCATAGGTTGGTCCTGTTGGCTACTCCCTGATCTGAGCCGGCTCAGCGAGAGTTTTCGAGCAAGCGACGGAAACGTTCCAGTTTGGTTAGGAATTGTGAGCGGTGTTAGATCCTTTGGTGAAAGAGGTTGCCTGTTGAGCAATCTGGTAAGGTTTGACGTAGTTGATGGGCCATTGTGTACTCCTGTCTCTGAAGTCTCATTCGAATCTTTCGGCTCTGCACGCAAGTTAAGTCGTAGGGTATTGACAGGAGTGCTAATTGAACGCTCATGAAGAGCTGGGCGCCCTGGAATTGTAGCTAGATATTGTTAACACCGACCATAGATAAGACTGTAGACCCAACTTACGAGAGTCCATCGAAACCTCCTGTACCGTCGTCATAGGCCCAAGTTCAGGGACGCTGACTTTCCTCCTTCTGGTCAAGTTGTGTTCCTTGATCCTCAACAGAAGTCCATTTGACAGTCCTGATTTATCTGACTTGTCTGGAGACTGGCCCATTGCGATAGCATGTGCTTGTTCCAGATCAAGAGGTTTGGCTGCCGTAACCGGCGGCAGCTGCTTTTCCTTAGGGAATAGTTGATACTTGCGCCCTTCTTGGTTATGCATCCTCCAAGCAAACGGCTTCTTCTCGTCCGCAGAGTGAGCGGAAACTAACTGTATTGAACAATTCATGAGTTACTTTGGCTCTCAAGAGAGTCTTAGGGCATGGTGATGATGCATGTAAGCTTACCGAATCTGTGGAAGCTTTGGCGGAAAAGGTATTTGCTATATAGCTTCGGAGACTACTAGTGTCGCCATCGTTGTCTATCATGCAAGCTGCTATATGGGCCATTTCCGCACACGACCCTATGTACAGGGAGATAGATTGTAGACCGCAAAAAGAAGTGAAACGGGTCTACACTGAAAAAACCTGGAAGAATACTTCGTAGCGTGAAATGATAGGTTGGCAAATATGATGATTAAGTTTATAATATATATGTATGGTGGTCGAAGAATAATGGGCGTGTATCGAACATAGCCGGAGATGAGCTATTGCAAGGTTCCCTTACTTTGAGATGAGACGGCAAGGGAATGCAAACACTTTGGGGGATGATATAAAGATGGACATATAGCAGCAAGGGAGAAGAGAATAATGATGGTTGGAGGTTGTAGAAAATGCCTGTGCTTAATGCGCGTAATATACATGTGCATATGGTTAGTATGCCACTAGTAAGATGTAAAGAGACCTGTGCTCTTTCTTTTGGGTGAAACGAGACGAATAGGTGCATCTGTTGGAGGGATCCGTACGAAGTATGGTAAAATGGATCCGGCACAGTAGCTCCAGATAAGTTCTCACGATCACAACGGTCAAACCCTTGTCATCTATTCTGAGCCCCCATGACGCCGTAGCTCGGTGGTGCGTGCAAGCTTGCTGTAAGACATCTCGTGCAGCGTCCTTTTGCTGCCACTACAGTACACCACAGTACGATGCTACACTACCCCAGGAATAGATGGCATCGGGATCACTTACCATAAGGGTTTAGACTCAATAGGCAACTTGAAAGGGGTTCCAGATCCCAGATTTCTGCAAGGATAGGGATTACTGAAACGACTTACCGTGGTGACTAGCCAGGGGTATTGGTTGCTTTGACCCCCGACTGCCAAGACTCTCTCCGACGAGTCCTTGCAACCGAGCACAGTACCTCGAGCTCCCTCCCCTCCCCCCATGTTGCAAGGTCAGTACTGTAGTGTACCGTCAGCGTGACAGAAACTTTTCGCATGGAGTGGGAACAAAGGAAACGAGGTTTGGTTTGATACAGACTGGGAATGTTTGGAGGATCTTTCGGAGTTAGCAATTTTTGCGATCAATGAGTGGATTATTTCGGGGTCAGATTTATGCTTGCTTTGAAACAATTGCCTACCGTGTTTCGAGGGTTGGATAAGTCGACTGATACGCGAATGTCCAGAGCTTATAATTAACCGTTTACGATACACTAGATGTGAACCTCCATCGACTATTTAGTTACCAGGTATTCCTACAGCGAGAAAAAGAAGTGATGACTGCGCGCCCGTTAGCAGCCATATCATCCCGAATACGGGAGGGGTCTAGATAGATACATCCACGATGGGTACTTATTAAGAATCGTGAGGTCGCTATCATGATCCGCTATCACCGTAGCATCAATCTGCAGGAAAATACTAATCAGTAATATGAATAGTGTAGTGTAGTGTAGTGAGAAGACGAGTGGGACTGTGAAGACCAGTACTCGCAGGATGTGATAAGAATGATAGTACATTACGGCATATGCAAGTCCTCGATATTTGATATTGCTATCATGCGGTTTAGAAACAAAGTAAGTGAGGAGAAACAATTACTAATAATTCAGGGCCCAAAGTTGGAGTGACTGCTTCATATGCTGGTATACCCAGGCAGACGGAGGATAATGAAGTGTATTATGAAACTACGAGTGAACCTGATACGGATGGGTGTGTTTTAGACATACTACGTAGGTGCTCTCCTCTGATGCCCATCAGTAAACAGTTTCCTTGCTCCAATATCGACCACAAACACCATGTAAGCTCATCTCATCATGATTAACTCAACTGCCGCTGCAGATGCAGGCAGGAATAGATTCATCCTTCACGACGGCACGCAGCGGCACGCAGTGCGCGCAGCCATCGTCAGTGTGGCTTGCATGAAACTTCTCAACCTCCCAGAAATGTTTATGATCGTCATTCCAGGAACGCTCTGCATCAGCCACCGTATCATGCACGCTGAAAGATAGGTTGTTCGGATTTCGAATCTGGGATCGACGAGGAGTTCTGGTTTACGAATTCTTGGGAGAGTGTAAACAGTAAATTTGTGGGATCAACGTGTTTCGAAGCTCTCCTTCGACTCGTGACATAGCATGCAAGCAGTTGCATAGGTGCTAACCCATTGTCGTGGGAGATTGGCCGTACATACAGCGGAGAATTTGCCTCGTGGGTTGAGGTTTCGGGAAATTCACCGCATAGCAGGAATGACAATAGCTGATTGGCTAATAGGAGCCCCCGCGTGGATTATCTTGGCCCTTGGGTGCCTGAGGGCATCCAGATGCGGACTTAAAGAGGGTCAGATCATAATCATGATTCATAATTAGAAGCTAAGCTATTATCCAAGGCCGGGTCGGTCCAGACTTAATCCAGTTGTACTATGTACGCAAGGTAAAGCGCCGATCTTTTAAGGTAATAACATGCCGAATCAGCATCTCATAGTGCAGGCACCTTTGTACTTAATTCTCACACCGGCGACACCGGCGACATAGAGGGATACTACGTATATATTCTTGTGATAAGATAGTTGCAAATACCTAGGTATAGTATAGTGTAGTCACCGAGCTCGGAAGTGACGCCAGCGCCAATGATCTTCTCATGTGTGATGACTTACAGCAGACGTATACAAGCATCAATCATAGGTTCGGGTAGCTGTTGTGACCTTGCTTTTTCGAGGTAGTGTATGCTGGTGTTGAGCGCCGACGGGAGTCTTTTACAACGTGCGTACTTTATAGCGACATAGATACCGTAGGATACCAAGAGATAAATACTGTACAAGGTAAGTATATAGTGTAGTGTACCTAGCATACCGTATGGAGCATGTCAAGATCCCGGTATAGTGCTACTATGAGTACATACTCAGTAGTACTTACATAGACACCAAATTCGCTGCCTCGCTTAGGGGTCTAGCTAGAAAATGTCAGTTAAACTACACTACCTAGGCACCTAGCTAGCCATTATGGGCGACTACCCGGGCGACAGGGTGTATCGCTGCTTCACTATTATGCAGTATCGTGTACTGTAATGAACAACAGCATGGCTATCATCCTAGTCTACATGGTAGCGTACACTACTGTATGTACTGAGTAGCAGTGGGTAGTGTACATAGCAGAGTTTTGTAGTGTAGGTGGCTGGCTACCGAAGCAAACATCCTCATTCTGCCTACACTGCCCTACCTACTTTTTAGTCCAGGTGTTATATTTTACCTTTTCAGAGGTTGGGAGAGTACACACTTGATCACGGCACCTGCTCGTCAGTATGGGCCTAAAACTACTAGTAAGAAACACGAGAAATCATAGCTCGATCATTGTGGCGACAAGGAATGTTCCAATTCCAGAAGAACATACCATTAGGGCAAAATGTCAAGCACCCACCTGTTAACTAGTGGTACTAGTAGTAAGTAGTCCGGTATATGAGTGTCTGTCAGTTTCAACTATTCCACTGTCGAAGCTTCATAGAAGCCTATGTTATTAACAGGGTTTACCCAGCCAGGTTGGCCCCTGGAGGGAGCCCAGATAACCAGGAACCGTTTTTGAAATGAGCCTATCGGGGTTCAGCCATCTTCTACTGCGGAACTTTCCATTCCTGGAACCAGTCAGGGTTGAGTCTTTTTTGTCACTACTGTAAGCAAGAGGCCTATACTAATTTGCCCACGACAGTTCATAGGAGTATCGTTCAATGCTCATATGTACTCTAACAGCGACTCCGTCGCATTCATTTTGACACTACCGCAACACTGTTCTACTAAAAACCATTAAACAACATCAATAAATTTTATTCCGAGCTCGTGGTGTTTCGGCCCAGGTGCAAATAGTGGCGGGCCTAGTCCTGGAGGGTATGGACCTGGTATGAAACTACTTCTTAGAGTCTGTTTCAGCCCCGGCCGAATGCCCCGAACAGATGGGATGAGTGAATATCGAAACGGTCTGTTGCGGGGCTCCATGCGGTCTCCAAATTTATCTCCCGGCGTCCTGTAACCTGCTGCTGGGCTTTACACTAGGTACATCAAGCGGGTTTCTCTAGGTATCACAAGCTTTGGTGGCGGCGTGGGAATAGGAAGCTTACGGTAAAGGGAATGGGGGATCAAGTTCGAAGTTTTACCAATGCCGTTATGTGTCCGGGGGGCGGCACAACGACGCCGAATCGCAACTCGGCGGCGGATCGTAAAAGGACTCTCACCAATGAGTGCATCACTAACTACATTGTCTATCTTACACGCCTCACTTGTTTGAGAGTGACCATTAAGTTCCTGATATAGGTACTCGGTCCGTTTTGTTCTTTGGCAAATGGTGCACATAAGACACGGAGCTGCTTCGGGCGTATATCGCGTAATACTCAGTCAGCTGTAGCAGCCTTTGAGGCTTCGAGAAAATTTTCTTGAGTATCTAGTGTAGCCATGAATGCCACCAACTAACTACCTTCCTGTATACAGTATTCTGAAGGGAATCTGTGATTGTGGAGTTCTGGGGGTCTCTCTTCCTCACTAACAGGTACATCTTAAAACCCATAATCTCTAGATACCTGCTAGACTACCCTACTTAGTATGCAAATTCATATGCAGAGATCTTACGACTTGAGAGGCCAAAGTGGGGGTTTTGCCCTATACGCCGTCTTACACTATCTTACGCTATCTAGATCTTATCTAGCGGTAAAACGGCGTTTCTTGGCAACCTCGATCATTACCAAGTTGACGAGTGACAGAGACAACATGGTGCATGTTACTTAATACTGCATGTTACTCCATAACCCCGCTCACCAACTTCACGAGGCGCGCAAGGACCTCGACAGGAGTCAAGGGGGACCCTGCTACCATAGTGTACTAGTAGGTACTATACTTATAGTGAGCGTATGTAAGGGGACTTGACCCTGCAGTATTGACCCTAGACCAAGTCGAGGGCCACCGTTACCTACGTACAGTAGTAGTGTAGGTACACTGTTAGTGTATTGGTTCGGCTAGAAGGACAGGGCCCATGAAGTCGGATTCCTGGTCAGTCACAGAGTCACAAAACCTGTAAGGTACCACCAGATATTGACAATCTCAAATAGACACCACTTGATGCCAACCACGTCTTTAGCGATCTTTACTCGTGTCAAAGACGACCACTCCAAGGCCAGGTTAGGTCGTGCTGTGACGTCGCTGTTTACGTCCAGATCGTGAGAATGGGGGTCAGCCAGCTGTCATATTAGACGTAGCGTACCGGGTTACCCTAGGACCCTGGCTTCATATAGTGTAGTTACAGTGGCAACTTGCAAGGCAAGGCAAGAGCCGCAGAGACGGTTCCAAACTTATCTACCTAGTTCTTAGTTCTTGTGACCCTTCATAAGCAAATACGCAAATTAGCTATACGACACTCTGTTAAGCCCTACGTACACTAAGACTCTAAGAGTGATATGCCCTCCTTTTCCTAGCATGGAGGCCCACAGTTTCCCGCTGTGCATCTATTGCAGGGTGATATCTCAATGCATGGCAATGCCCATTTGCTGTATGCAAGCAACCAACTGCCCTGGAGGTCGAGTATGCGGTTGTAACATACTCATCACATACCGCCCCAACCTGACTGTTGGTGATAGAAAGACCCGAGCAGCTGGCCGCCGGGTACTGCTCCGGTTGTTGAGCTACATACTGTAACCGCCACCGCCTCATTCTTCATTTTCGAGTGAGCTGCGTATCATCACTACACTACGTCGGTCGAGAGAAGCTTCCCGGTCGGCACTTTTCATCATGCATCACCCCGCGTTTGCACGGCTCTGAATCCGGCTGCAGGGGCGTTGATGCCAATTTCAACTATTAAGCAAGAGCCATAGCAAGCGGCAACGCTCAAGCAGATCCCACAGCTATTACTACGGTGGTTCATCACAGCTAATAGGCACTGGTCAGCTGGCCTCTGCCGACAGTGACACGGACGTTGGACCCACGGTGACTCGCCTTATGTTTACCCGCTTTCTACATAGTACACAATGTGACGCTATTTCATGAATCAGCATGAGAGCCAACTATTGAGATGAATGGTGGTTCACTGACCCTCAACGGAGGGGTCGAATGGGGGTCATCTCGATTCCTGACATGAAGTGATTGGGGGGGTAGGGGGCCTGTTCGTCACTCCGAGTATCTATCATTGAGGGCGGTTAGGATTCATGAAGATTAACTGAGGACCGAGCAGACTGACCGAGTCCGACTTGTGCAAGTTGCTAGGCCTCGAGCATCTCATCAAACACAATGAGACCCAGATACCCAGATCCCAGATACCCAGATTTTCCCCCTTCCCCCCTTTCTCCCTAGAACTCTCTCATGCTTCACACGTCTAATAGACATATACACATCTTAGTTGGGGTATAGAGGCTTCTAAGTTTCGATCTCAATCTAGACTCAATTATCATTAATCCGTTGCCGTATCGTGGCGCCTCCTACTAACACACTCGTTCTTACCGTAGGCCTCTTGACTATGCTCCTACATCGTCAATCAATGTTTACGCATAGAGCTCGCGTCTCCCTTTTCGTGTGAGACTGATTACCCCTACAAGCTCGATGCATTTTACCAATTTCCCTATCCCTCTCATTCCCTTCTAATTGTATTAGTATCTTGTCGTAGGACCGCATTACTTCGATTATGCCCGATACACGACGGTATCTAGGGTCGTTACCCGATCAAACAAGGCGAATTCATTTATAAAGGCGACCTCGTATTCGCCAAAACGACCCGATACCCATCAGGGTCCTCAAACGTAGTACCATAACGAGCCCAGTACGGGCTGAAGCTCCGGACGGGCTCGAAGCCTGTCCTCGCCATGCGTGCCAAGGCTCTTTGGTACAGCGTCCAATCCGGCATGAAGAAGACTAGCAGGTTGTCTTGTGTTGGCGCACGTCTTCCACGATATGGGCCATATTGTGTGAATTGGAGGTGGTAGGCTGGGGACGGGGCTGAGGGCGAAGATGGGGGTAAGGCTAATAATACGCCTTGGTAACCCTCGCGGCGGCCGTTGAATGTAGCTGTTACATGGAATCCTAGCCCGTCGACGTAGAAGGGGATGAGAGACGCGATGGAGTCGGTGGGCCTAGCGACACGGAGAGCAGCCTGCGCTTGTGAGAGGGGTTGTTTATCCCGATATTAGACATTTCACTCCTGCTTGCTTTCCGGCTTTTTGTGAGGTAGGCGATGTGATGATGATGATGATGGAGGTGAGTTTGCACTGGACCGTGAGTTTATATATTTGACGAGTACGAGAGGCTCGGAGAGGATGACCATGCTGAGGTCGGCTGAGGCCATCCAGATGACTCAATTTTCGTCAGTTGATCTCATGTACAACATCTAGCATTAAGCCAATCATTTGACTTAACTAGAGTTATGATAACGTTTCAATTCGTAACCAAGTAACCAAGGACTGAAACGAACGTCTCAATAGAAATCATCGCTAGTTCACTGCCAGTATACCAACTCTTACATCTACCTCCGCGACATTGTCTGATGGTCAGGACTATGACAAAGCAACAAAGTTATTAGGTGCATATGCATATTGATCTCAATATATAGACGCACAATATATATCGTCGAGTCGCGTAGTTTAGAGTAGGTTGTCCTACCTTGCTAAAGCTCGGTTAGGTATAAAGCCTATCCATCTTCTAAGTATCCCATCTGATAGCAGCAGGAGGGATAAATGCCTGATATGAGGTTGGCACCCAATTCCATCATGCTTGAAGTCTAGTAGAGGAATATTTTATGAGGACGTGTAGGGCTTATAGCGCAAAAGGGTTTAACTAGAACCACTAATCCGAGCTCAGAAGATGACAGTCACTTCTTGGGATAGATACCTCACGAGTCCTGAAACAATTTCGTCCGATCATTGTACTATCATGACCATAAAACGCTGCACGCTGGTGCCTCCCCATGGCCCCGTAGCTTCGGGCAATGTCGTGACCAAAAAGAGACGTGATCGCCAGCGGGCACCCGGCCCGTTGTCGTCTCACGAAGAGGCCTAAGTAATATGAATCATGATAATGAGAGCCGAAACCATCATGTTTCGTTTGCGTGCTATGTTCAAAGAAGGAAAACCTTCCGAGCCTACACTTTATGTCTAATTACAGTAGTAATATCGAACTCCAGTAAGAATTAGTTCGGTATATGTGTTAGCCGTCTCGCATGGGCGGAGATGCACTTTATACAATGCAATTCGACCCTGCCCGTCGGGATATTTAATTTCTATCTACGACGAGGAACGGAGTACGATCCAAGAGGTCGGGTTACCAAAAGCTAGGATAGCCTTGTGAGTCATTTGGTCGCGGGTCGTATCCATCCCTCTAACTTCTAAGTATACAAAGACTTGCTGAAAAGTAGTGCACACACTCGGAAGAAGCTAACCTAGCGGATGACTACCCGTACTATATATAAGAAATGAGAAGAAGACTTGCTGTGCATTAACCCTAATTATACTAAATAGAACTAGGGAGAACTCTCGCACTGAAGCTACCACAGTGCTAGCTTTCAGCTCAACTGATTTATCTCTTAGCGGCGGGCAAACGAACAGGATCTTCTCTTCCCTAACTTATCTGGGCGTTTGTCCCGTCGCGATGATGCCGGCGCCCGATGTCCCACATTGCACATGGTTGTCCCATGGAAATGAATTGCAAGTAGTGTAGTTTATCATTTATGCGTACCACAGTACTAGGTAGTAAAGAAGGGGGCTCGACAAGCATGGTGTCGAAACAAACCAGCAACAAGCCACATGGTAAGAAGCCCTGTGACTCCATTTTGGTCGCTCACATGGGTATTTGCACTAGGTGAGTTTCGGCCAGATTCTAGCTTCATCCTCTAATACTTGATGGTGAGTTAGCTCGAGATTGGGTGGCGATGGCCTCACCACACCACGGTGTACTAAGATGTGTATGTACAGTTTTGGAGCCATTTGGGCACCGATATAACTAAATCCTACCTCTTACCTAACACGTAATACGTACCTACCTCCTGCTTACCTCAGGTAGTATGTAGGTAATATCCTCTACTACGTAGAAGAGGTAGGTATGCGGTCTAACCCACGAACCTACTATAATGTACTTAGATACCTAACCTACCTAGGTACAGTCAGTATCTCGCCGTTATCTACTCTATTAGCCAGCATGCAGCTGATCGCAGCTGGCATGCATCCGAATTATCTCTCCTGTGACATCTCAATACTCAAAGCCTCCATAATAATACCCGACAAGTGACGGCTTGCGACGGGATATACATAGTAGCTCGCATTGCATCAGTAGTACTAGCTTCATTCGGCAGGCAACAATACGTGAAGCGAAACACAGATATTTACTCGTCTAACATCAGATCACCGTTTCCATGCGGGGCAGTGAGAGGATTACTAAGAGCAGTTCGCTGTTCTTCAGAAGCATTCAGATCAACATTCGCAGTGCGTCCTTTGCTTCGCCAGTACCAGCATCATTGACATCTATTCGAAGTTTCGGTTACCGTCGCAGCCACAGTCGCAGTTATAGCCAGACCAAAATGGCGCCACGCGATCCCAACACCCTTGCCAACTACGGCGAGTGGCTCACCAAGCACACCACCGTCAGCTTTAAGGTTGATTTCGAGAAGCAGCGTCTCGAGGGTTCTGTTTTGCTCGAATTGGAGTCATTGACGGACAAGAAGAGCCAAGAGGTCATTCTGGGTGTGTGTTTTCTGCAGTCGTCTGCTTCCTTTTTGGTGTGGTTCAGGCCGCAGGAAAATCCCTTAGACTTTCCCCTCCCTCGCCACCCCTTTTCTCGATAGTCCCGAGATACTTCGATTCTTTTCTACGAAGGGTAATTACTGACGCTTGGTATCTAAAGACACAAACCATCTGTCTATCTTATCAGTCAAGTCCAACTCTGCAGATTTGCAGTGGACTCTTAAAGATCGGGTTCAGCCCTACGGCTCGCCGCTTCATGTTTCTGTGCCTGAAGGTGTGCCGCAAGGTGACATCCTGAAACTGGACATTGCGCTTGAGACCACCAAAAACTGCGTAGGGCTTCAATGGATGACGCCGGCGCAGACTGGCAACAAGAAGCATCCTTATGTCTACTCACAAGGTCAAGCTATCTTGGCCCGCTCTATTTTCCCGTGCCAGGACACCCCTGATGTCAAGTCCACCTTCACTTTCAACATCACCTCGCCGCTACCTGTAGTTGCGAGCGGCGTCCCTGTGCCATCAGATGTCCAGGGCGATGGGGATAAGCTTTTCCGCTTTGAACAAAAGGTCCCTATTCCCTCATACCTCTTCGCTCTTGCTTCGGGAGACATTGAGACAGCCCCTATCGGCAAGCGCTCCGTCGTAGCAACCGGACCAGAGGCTCTACAGGAGGCTAAATGGGAGCTGGAAGACGACATGGACAAGTTCCTCGAAGTGGCAGAGAAGCTCGTCTTTGATTACCAGTGGGGCCAGTACAATGTTCTAGTGTTACCCCCTAGTTTCGCCTACGGTGGAATGGAGAATCCGATATTCACATTCGCGACGCCCACTATCATCAGTGGTGATCGCCAAAATGTCGACGTAATTGCTCACGAGCTTAGTCACAGTTGGAGCGGCAATTTAGTTGGTTGTGCCTCCTGGGAACATTTTTGGCTCAATGAAGGGTTAGTCCCCCTCCATATTTTGAACAAATTTAAGTCTTGCTAATTACATTGCAACAGCTGGACTACCTATCTTGAGCGTCGAATTGGCGCCGCCATCCAGTATGTATTCTAAGTACTTTGTTGATCGTCTTGGCAATGTTTGAACCTCTCCACTCCTGCATACCCCCGGAGCTTGTTTGAAACTTTCACTGTATACGACAATTGTTGACTCCTGATTTCGGACAGCGGCGCGCCACAATTTGACTTCAGTGCCATCATTGGTTGGAAAGCGCTTGGTAAGTAGGCTCGCCTGCGTAGTGCGGATATCAAGCTCACCAAAGACCTAGAGGACTCTGTAGCGCTGTTTGGCGCAGATCACGAGTTCACCAAGCTCATCATCAACCACAAGGGTGTCGATCCTGAGGATGCATTTAGTTCCATTCCTTACGAGAAGGGCTTCCATTTCCTCTACTATCTTGACAATCTAGTCGGCCGAGAGCACTTCGACAAGTTTATCCCCCACTATTTCCAGACTTGGGCTCGGAAATCTCTGGACTCATTCGAGTTCAAGCAAACGTTCTTAGATTTCTTTGAGAACTATGGCAATGATGAGATCAAAAAGAAGATTACCCAAATCCCATGGGAAGAGCGGTTCTACACACCCGGCTTGCCGCCGAAGCCAGAGTTTAACACAGCATACGTCGATAGCTGTTTAGCACTCGCGGAGAAGTGGAAGCAAACAGTAAGTGTTTGGCCCCTTTTTGAGTCTAAATTACACTTTCCTGCAATGATGCTGACGAGAAATTTAGGACTATCAACCTAGCCCCAAAGATATAGAATCATTCACCGCGAACCAGATCCTCGTCTTCCTGCAGGCTGTTCAGGCCTTCTCACCGCCCCTGAGCGCCGAACGATCTCATCTTTTGGGTACGACTTACAACATAAGCTCGTCAAAGAATGTCGAGCTGAAGGCAGCATACTATCTCATCGCCCTCCAGGTAGGAGACAAGTCAGAGATCTCCGGAGTGGTCGACCTGCTGGGTTCCGTCGGCCGGATGAAGTATGTCCGACCACTCTACAGAAAACTCAATGAGATCGACAGGGGTCTGGCAGTGAAGACCTTTGAGGAGAATAAAGATTTCTACGCGCCAACAACAAAGGGTCAACTAGCCAAGGATCTCGGGCTCAAGTAGATAAGTTGAAAACACGGGACTTACATGCATCCTCTGAAACATGTAGTATCCTGTGGTGCGCACCTATAGGAAGTGCAGATTCCTTTTTATTTTATTTTAAAGAAACAAAAATGGAAGCCTTCAATATCCTATTAGATACGGTCGAAGATAGTAGGTATATCTAGACTAACCCTCAATTATATAACACCTAACTCGTGAGCGTACCAGAACTATCGCTCATTGAGTGAATTCCCTTGGCCACTTACATGAACAATGTCAAGATCTACTTCCTATAAGTGAGGGTGAGAGAGACATAAACACCGTGTTAGTGGGTGATTAGGTGGTAAGAGTAAGGGCAACAATTCTACTCTCTTTTTTAACCGGTGTTCATGTATTAAGTGGCAAACATACCTCAATTATACAGGTTTTTTTAAGTGAGCGGTTCTAAAACCACTTGGAGCCGCTTATATTTTACGCCTTTTAATTTTTGGGGCCGCTCTTTTTGTTTAGGTAGATTGTTTGCTGCAAATATACGGCTTCGTTTGGAAAGAGCAGTTTGCAAAATGTTAGAGGAAAGGTATCCTAGCACTACCTAAGCTCTCTAAATATACCGCTACTCGCTGGGCAAGCCCCCCTATTCTAGACCTGGGCAGATGGAAAGAATTGGCCTCGGGAATTGGTAAATACATCAATGCATAATTTAGTATATTGCATTGCATATGGTGGGTATTATTTGACTACGTGTATCGAAGGAGCACCCTGGCGCCTGCAAGAGAATTAGGCATACACAATTGTGACAGGTGGTGGTAGCACTGGTGGCAGTAGTGAGTCACCTGGCAAAGAAGGAGAGTTCCTTCAAATTACACGTGAATACCACCTTTTGTTGCGCACTGGCCGTGTCAAGTGCACACATTCGTCATACCTGCATATGTACCTACCTAGTGTACTTACGTATGTACCTACTTCTTACACTAGGTACCTACCTACCTACCTATACTGCCTAGACCTACCTATCTGGTACTGTGTTTACTTACCTCAGGTAGGTAGGTGTGTACCTATTAGGTAGGCTGTAGCGGGAAATTAACAAAGCGCCTATCCCCAAGTCGCGATCGCGTCTGTTGCTTATTCCGCCGAGCTCTTTGTACACAAATTCGCAAGCGAAATTCCTTAACACCGCCCATCGCCGAGTCAACCAGGATTTATACACCGCATTCCTGGCGACAACAACCTACCTAATATATCGAAGAACCGCATCGCCAAATTTCATTCAAGCTTGACTGGAGCAGGCTCAACCTTGCGCAATACACATCGCACCGTGTCGTCATCTGTCCGAATAAGCGGCTGCCTTGGCCGATTGCCCCTTGTCGACCGCCCCTTGTCTTGTTTGAAGCCTTTCCGACATACCTACGTATCTCGACATTTCCGCTGTCGCTAAAGCGATCAGCCCTACCTCGAGACGCCGTGGAAAGGTAGGGCGAGGATGACAAGGGGCGAGCGTTTCTGATGCGCTAGAAGTTGGGTTGACTTTTTGGGTGGAAGACTTTGGAATTGCGACCGACAGCCTCTTCATCTTTCACGAGGCGACTGACTCTGTATGGTCTAGGGCAAATCCGCCCCCGTTCCCGAATACCCCGAGAGCTGCGAGACTCTTCGCATGTTATCCCGATACGACTAGTTCGTCGCATGCCGCGATAACCAGCTACATTGATCGAACTGCTGTAGTAACTCGAGAGGCTTGTCCTCTATCTTCCCATCATGGGTCCCTCTGGTGGTGGAAACATCAAGGTGGTGGTGAGATGTCGTCCGTTCAATAGTCGAGGTATGTTCGTCGATCATCTCGACCCCTTATACGTATCGTCGGATTGAGGAAATCGCTGGCGTATGAGTTGATGCTTTAGCTAATGACAACAATAGAACTCGATCGGGGGGCAAAATGTATTGTAGATATGAAAGATAACCAAACCATCATTACTCCACCACACGACGGAGCGCATGGCAGCAAAGGAGCCAAAGAGCTAGCCCCCAAGTCTTTCGCTTTCGACAGATCATATTGGTCTTTTAATAAAAGTGACCCGAGCTATGCCGGCCAAGAAAACCTCCATACCGATCTTGGAAAGCCTCTCCTGGATAATGCCTTTCAGGGTTACAACAACTGTATTTTTGCCTATGGCCAGACTGGTTCCGGAAAATCGTACTCTATGATGGGCTATGGCAAGGAACACGGTATCATTCCCAAGATTTGCCAGGACATGTTCGAGAGGATCGGTGCGCTACAACAGGACAAAAACACCCGATGTACCGTCGAAGTTTCTTATCTCGAAATCTACAATGAAAGAGTCCGAGATCTTCTAAACCCGTCAACGAAGGGCAATCTGAAGGTCCGAGAGCATCCCTCCACCGGTCCCTATGTCGAGGATTTGGCCAAACTTGTGGTGGGCAGTTTCCACGAGATTGAGAACTTGATGGATGAGGGTAACAAAGCGAGAACTGTCGCCGCCACGAACATGAATGAAACCTCCAGTCGAAGTCACGCTGTTTTTACTTTAATTCTAACGCAAAAGACTTATGACACCGACACCAAGATGGAACTGGAAAAGCAAGCAAAGATCAGTCTGGTCGATCTTGCTGGTTCGGAAAGAGCGACATCAACGGGCGCTACAGGTGCTCGACTCAAGGAGGGTGCCGAAATTAACAGGTCACTCTCAACTCTCGGTCGTGTGATAGCAGCGCTGGCCGATCTCTCGACGGGAAAGAAAAAGAAGGGTCCCGGAGGGGGGGCTGTCCCATATCGAGACAGTGTCCTAACGTGGCTCCTCAAAGACTCGTTGGGTGGAAACAGTATGACAGCCATGATTG